>OY744526.1:104907051-105047051 GCA_963556195.1 Sepiola atlantica | reverse complement strand
CAAGCCATTCTAAATACTTAATTTATTTTTAAAAATTGTCAACATGTATGTATACACATATTAAAAGTAAACGAAATCATGAAATAATGTATACAGAAGAAATGGTTTATCTGTCTAGACATTTATATGATGTAGGCACATACACAAACGTTTGATTACAAAAATATTGTACATCTGCATATATTACTGCTAAATAAGGTTACAGGTTATATGAAGTAGATCTTAATGATCACTAACCTCGTTAATAGGTAAGATGAAATGTCAAATTAAGGATCTCAATATGGAAGATCGCATCCAATTAACACGTTTAATGACAAAAACAACGGGAGAATAAGCCTAATAATTAAGCACATGTTTTACCTTGCTTTTAATAATACACACACACATACACACACACACACACACACATATATATATATATATATATATATATATATATATATGTATATATAGTAGACTTTTGGCTAATATCAAAGTGTAGTATATGTTCCCATGGATACTGTACCCCATAGACTGGTATTGTCTTGGCCTTCGGAGCTTGATTTACGTCGGTCTATGGGTCTGTCATGTGCAGTTCTAGGAGGTTCACCCTCCCAGGCTCTGCCTTCCCTCTTTGGGGAGGAGTAAGTTTATTGCTTACTGCCTGAGGCGCCCATACCGGGGAATGCCGACGGGGCTGCCCAGGCAATTTTTAAACCCCACTTTCCCGACCAGACCTTGGGTCACATCTTACTTGTGGGAGTAAGATAAAAACTGGCCTTGTGCCTAACTTCTGGAGAGGAGTAAATCAATACTCGTCCCAGAGCGGGAAAATTATTTCCACGAATAGAACAGTTTTGACCCACTTTTATACTTTCTCACAAAGAATAAAATAAATATATGATGATTCTTATGTCTAACATCCTTATTTCCGTTTTTATTCTAAAAAAATGTATAAGAATAAGGAGGCCTTAAGAAATTGAAATACAGGCAATCTTACTTAATTGGTGTCTAATGACTATGGATGATCCCTAAAATCGAGACAAAAAATGGATGAATAGTAATTAATATAATACATAATGAATACATTTCACAGTTTCTTATAAAGACACTTTAAAGTTAAGCTTTACATTTACGGTATGTTCTAGAATAAAAATTGCATAATGGATTTAGATTGGAATTGTAATAAGTATTCAAGACAACATTTTGTACAATAATATTTTGATGTTAATCTTTGTGAGGGGGGTATACATTTGTCACAAAACTATTTTGTTCGTGGAACTTATTTAGATTCGTCCTTGAACGGGTATTCTTCGAGTGTGTATATATTTTTTTTTTCTAAGGAGAGAGTAGATTCTAGGATCTTATTAGCTAGAATCTCATTGGATGTTTTGCTCCACTTTTGAAACTTTGAGTAGTGGTAGCAAGAAAATAGCACCTTCTTTTGTGCAACAGTCCATGGTTGGGCTTTTAAGCCTCTTATGTTTTTTTTTCTTGCTGTATTTGTTGGAGATAGGGGGTCATGACCTCTTGTCTAGAGGCCTGATGGCTGACCCTGACTGGCCTCTGTATTGGCTGGAGCACCATTTCCAGAGGCAGGAAGATTTACAACATTGCTTACATCTTCCCGCCTAGTGTATGAACCGGTTGATGGGCTTATTTATCCTGGGTGCCGACCTGCCAGTATTTATTTTTGTTTTTATTCATATTTTTTATTATTAATTTCCTCATTGTCAACGGCTTCTAATTCTTTATTCGAAGCTGCCATCTGTTAATAGAGGGGATGCCCCCGTCCGCAATTCAGGAGACGTGGTGGATGGTTTGAGGAGACAGCACAGCATTTTATTTTGAATATTTGGTCAGGGTTTATTCAAGTAAAAAGTATCCTCATTTCAGAGTCTCTGAAAAACCCCTGTACAAAGAGACCGAAGACACCCCAGGGTGGTGTCTAATAGACATTCAAGTCCTCCCCCGTAGGCATTCAAGTCTTCCCCATTATATATATATATATATATATATATATATATATATATATATATATATATAATCTACAATCCAATTTCTACACATCGCACTTTTGATTCACCGTAGGTCTATATAGTTGAAGAACCGTTCCATTTTCCAGCCTTCTGAAAATAATTCCAGAAAAAAGTGAATCAAAATTAATGATTTTGAATCTGCCAACCAGAAGCAACTCATCCCGGTCATATTTAGTGGGCGTTTGCTGTCTGTTTATTTTCAGGTCTAAATGAACAAAGAAAGGAAAAGACATGAGAAAAGAAGAAAAACGAATGTTCTCTAGTTAATCTGATTGTCTGGTGTGGTGAGAGGTGCTTTTTTTTGTATTTCATTTTACATATGAATGAGGATAGCAGGAAAAGAAATACGATGGAAGTGTAAACAAATGCTCTCTTGTTTAATATGAATATTTACTGTGGAGGTGGGATTATTATGGGATCAGCAATATTTTTTGAGGATTTATATACATAATTAGGGTTTCTATTTTTTGCCTGTGTGTCTAGTAGTGATTTTTTCCATAGTGTCTATATCATGTTTAGTTAATTATGCACGTGTTGTGTGTGTGAGTGAGTATGTGTGTTGTGTCTGTGTGTGTTTGTATGTGTGTATGTGTTGAGGACGTTGGGTTACTGACGAAATATTTATTTGATTTGTTCTGAGCTTTTAT
Organism: Sepiola atlantica; assembly: GCA_963556195.1. Taxonomy (NCBI): domain Eukaryota; kingdom Metazoa; phylum Mollusca; class Cephalopoda; order Sepiida; family Sepiolidae; genus Sepiola; species Sepiola atlantica. Next base: position 105,044,386 of record OY744526.1, on the reverse strand, counting down.
TTGCACACACCTATGTACCCTCCATTACCTACGCGGCATTCTCATGTTTATTCATGCCAAAATTGGAGTTAAATGTGTGATATATAAGTACGTTTTATTTACTAGCTAAATGTATCCGGCATTTCCCGGATTGAGAGCATATAGGAAAAAGAAATATAGTCATATTTACACTTTTTGGTTTTGTTTATGAGAGACACACAGACACACACAATATATTATCTGTTAGTTCAATTAAATTATATTATGATTAACTTTATATTTTCAAAATAGTTTAGTAAAGCACCTTTCTTTATTGTTGTTATCATGACATCAATATGTATCATGTTGGCCAAGCGCCCTCATTCCTCTTAGTTTGTTAGTTCCATGCAATCAACTTGTCATTTTTACATCTTTAGCAATGCAGATTGAATGTCTTGGCTGAAGATGTTGATCGTGTTTATCAGCTGATCCAGTTTCCTTTTGCAAATAACTTAAGCTTGTCCACATACATGAGATTCTTTATTATTATTATCATTATTATTATTATTATCATTATTATTATTATTATTATTATTATTATTATCATTAATATTATTATTATTATTATTATTATTATTATTATTATTATTATTATTATTATCATCATTATTATTATTATTATTATTATTATTATTATCATTATTATTATTATTATTATTATTATTATTATCATTAATATTATTATTATTATTGTTGTTGTTGTTGTTGTTGTTGTTAATTTTATTATGTACTCACTAGGAGTTCTCACACAGGTTATTAGTGATTGCTCACAGACAACCGGTGATATTCCCTGGAGTCTGAGTGACAACAAATTTCCCCAGATTCTAGTATTCTCCACCTCTTTTCGATAACCACCGCAAATAAACTTCCAGTATCACAACAGCCGTTTACCATTAATTTCCCGCTGGTAAGGACCATTGGTCTTCTCTTGAATTTAGGTGGCAATAAGCCTCCCCTACGTCCCAGCAGTATCTGCACTTCCAGTGGAGGTCTGGCTTGTGCTGGCCCCCGGTCTTCTTATCTTCCTTTACCCCATGCAAATATGGTGTGCCGTGTCAGCCTAGGCTGGTATCATTAAAAAAAACAAATTTAATATAAAAAAATTGTTTTTTAAATTTCATTTATTCATTTATTGGGGTGTGTTTTGCTATTTCTGTTCATTTCGGTGCAATTTATTGGGGGAGCTTATGAAGTGATGTTTCTTGCATTTTCTGTTTCTTTGTTTGTGATGTGTTCTTTCTGTGGTTTTGTTTTCTTCCTGTAGTAGATTCCGTGTGACCCTTTGTAGCTTATGCGGGTTGGTTTCCGCATTCAATGATTTTCCTTAAAAGTGTAGCTATTGATCATTGCCGTTTTTTGTATATTTCCAATGATCCCTTTGATTCCAATTTCCCCCAGTCTTTTTACCAGTTTTTTGAGGGATTGACCATAGTGCTCCTACGATTATTGGTATTATACTGACTTTCTTCATGTTCCATATTCCTTTCAGTTCGCTGGCTAGTTCCGTGTATTTGCTTCGTTTTTCCTTTTCTTTGGCGTTAACTCTGTGGTTCGCTAGAACGGCGAAGTCTACGATTTTGCAAGATTTTTCCTTCTTGTTGATAACTATAACATCCGGTCTCCTTGCTTGTATGGGTTTGTCTGTTTGTGCATCACAAGAAGAGTTTTTCGTTTTCCCTACTGTTTCTGGTTTATGTTTGTACCATTTGTCCGCGTATTCGAAATTCAATTGTTTGCACAGTTCCCGGTGTACTGCTTTCCCTACACAGTCATATATGTTGTTGTATGTTTTTGGGGCTAGTGTTCTACATTCACTTATTATATGATTTACTGTTTAGTCTCTTTATCCACACAGTCTGTATTAACTGTTTTCCTGGGGTGTATCTATTTTAGCTTTAATGTAGTTTGTCCTAATTGCATTGTTCTGTGCAGCCATCAGTAAAGATTCCGTTTCTTTGTTCAAGTGTCCTTTTTTTAGCCATGCCCAGCTATTTTCGTTGGTTTCTTCTTTTGTCAGTTCTGAAGCGTCCATGTAGTTGTTTTTCTTCCTACTTTTATTTTCCTGTCGTTTTCTTTCTGGTTTCGGAGCTTCCCGATTTGTTCGTTAGAACGGTATTATTATTATTATTATTATTATTATTATTATTATTATTATTATTATTATTATTATTATTGTTTATTCATGTTGGTCAAGCGCCCTTATTCCTTTTAGTTTAGTAGTTCGATGCCGACCACTTGTAATCTTTTCATCTCTAGCAATTCAGATTTTCTATTCCGAATTCCATTTGAATGTCCTGGATGAAGATGTTGGTTGTGTTTATCAGCTAGTCCACTTCTTTTTTGCATTTTGCAAATAGCTTAAGCTTGTCCACATACATGAGATTCTTTATTATTATTATTATTATTATTATTATTATTATTATTATTATTATTATTATTATTATTATTATTATTATTATTATTATTACGTTTATTACTATTATTATAATTTGTATGATTATTATTATTTTACTTATTATTATTAACATTATTATTATTAATATCATAATTATCATTATTATTACTATTTTGATTAGTATTATTTAATTAGTATTATTATTTTTATTAGAATTATTATTATTATTATTATTATTTTTTTTTATATTATTGTTATTATTATTATTTTTTTTATAGTTGTTGTAAATATTATTATTATTATTATTATTATTATTATTATTATTATTATTATCATTATTATTACTATGTATTCAGTAGGAATATTTACACAGGTTATCATCAGTGATTGCACACTCATAATAACCGGTAGTGTTCCCTGGAGTCCAAGTGACAACAAGTCTCTACAGTTTTTCAGTTCTCTTCATCTTTTTTGATAACCATTGCAAATGACTTTACAGTATCGCAACACCCGCTTACCATTGACTTCTCGCTGTCAAGTTTCATTGGTAATCCCTGGGATTTGGTTAGCAAGAAGCCTCCTCAAGGTCCCGATATTTCCGCACTCTTGTAGCGGAGGTCTGGTTAGTGCTCTCCTTCTTCGAGGTTTCCATCCTCCTTTACCATTCACGAGTATTTAATGTGGCACCAGCTTAGTCCGGCGACATCTTTTTTGTGAGGAGGGGCAGAGAACTTTATTTTTTAAAAATTCAGTTTCAGTTATCTTGGTTTCATGCAGTCGTATTCTTTCTGTTTTTGTTATATTTTTATTGCAACTTCCATTGTGAAATGTGGGGCTCGCTGTAGACTTTATATTTGAGAAAAAGTAATATGTTATTTTATGTTTTTCAGATTATTTTGCTTTTGTGTATTTGCTTAAAACAATACAGTACAATATTCATAGTATGAATGAATGAAGTAGATAATCGCCAACTTACCATTATAGAATACATTATTCAGAAATGAGAAGCCTCGTAATAATTGAAATGTATTCCTCAAATCAACTGCTTATATATTTTAACACTAATTCGATTACTTGTGGGAATAATTATTTTACTTACTATTATGACATTCAAAAACTTCACTAAATACATATTTCAATATATATGTGAGTTTTGAAAAATGCGATTCAACAATTTATTTTGCTTAAGTTTCTTTGTGTTGTGAAGTTGTCCAACAGTAAATAATAAATAAAGGAAGTCAAGTCATGGGTTGGTTTAACAAGTGTATTAACAAAGTAAGAAACTGACTAGCTCTTGGCTAGACAGTTACAAGACTGTGCTTTATCTTCTCTGTGTCTCTAGTGACTCGCACTATTTATAGTGACAACCGGTGTAGTTAATCCTGTGTAAGAACGGCCGGTGTAACACTTTGTAAGATTTTCATATTGTTAGACAGATTTTAAAACCTTCTTATCCTGAATAAGTATTTAAAAAGAAACGTAACAAAATTCATTTTATCTTGTGGCGAAAATAGTAAAATGAATAAGCAGAAAATTAGCTAGTCAAAACCAAATATAGATTTATCCGAATCAACGCAATCGATGACACATTTTGGGAAATAATCCTGCTTGACTCTATTCTATAGATATTACCTGATGTAGCAGTAGTGGATATATTTTTATTACTAGTGGTAGTAGCATTAGTAATCGTAATAGTGTACCAAAAAGGATTAATACTAAATTTAATGTAATTCTGCTGAATAATGTTTGCGTGTATGAATGAGAAACGAACATGCAGAGATACAAATAACAATTACTGTATAAACTTTCTACAGAAAAAAAAGAAAATGCTAGATTTAGAAAATTAATAAATACCAACAAAACAAATAAAGACTCTGAATTGATTACGCCTACTCAACGGCGAGTCCTTGCAAATGTAACACAACAGCCGTTTAAAATGAATACATCCAACCATATCATAAGCCATATCTTATTTATTCATGAATCAATAGTTCAACTTAGCATATCATCTTCGTTGTGTTATCTTTTTGATCGTAGTGCAGATAAATTAATCAATGGACGTATGATAGCTAGACTAAATAACATGTATACATCTTAGTGTAGTGCCCGTAAAATATGTAGATATTACTTACGTATACTTAGGTACAATACATTCGCATCATATGTAACTCCGTATTCTCTTACGAAAATAAAACTATCGATAAATGAATTACATTCAAATAATGCCAGACTTATTAAAGTATTAATAACTATTTTTCATTTATAATAGGTTACCACGATCTCTAAATCTCTCTTTCTCTCTCTCCCCCTTTTCTCTCTCTCTCCCTCTCTCTCTCTCTCTCTCTCTCTCTATATATATATATATATATATATATATATATATATATATGAAGAGTCCCTACTAAAACTGTTGCGGTTCAACAGTCAACGACACCCCAAAACTATATGTTAAAAAAATATTATACCGAAATAACTTCGATTTGATTTCAATTTGCATAAGTTTTCATTCGAAGTCTAGATTTAATATGTTCGTATTTTTATTGTTTAATGTCTCAATTTAAACGAATTGGATTTATCAGGTTTGGCTTTCGATCTCTTCATATATATATATATATATATATATCTATATATATATATATATATATATATATATATATATATATATATATATATATATATATATATATATATATATATATATATATATAAGGCCATACTAGACGATATATCATGAAATTAAATTCCGTGGGTACAACACCAGCAAACTGATCGTTTTTGAGAATTAATTTGTTTTGTGTTTTCCTTTTGTTTGTATATGTATATAAACTAGCAGAAAAATAAAGACAACACATGAAGCAATCATAAAAAACGAGAAATGTACTGTGTTTTATCTTTCATACGTCTTGTCCCAACGGCATTTCATTATATGATATATTGTCTATTATATCCTTATATACATATATATATATATATATATATATATATATATATATATATATATATATAGTCATCCTTATACAGACTGTTTCGCTGTTTCACAGCTCATCAGTGCGGCTAGACCAGTTAGTGCCTCAAGGCGGGATTTAAACTCGACCGTCGAACTGACGGTCGGCGCTTCTAAGCCCTATGCTATCATGCGACACTGACTGAATGTAAGATATATCTCAATGTAAACATTGCAATTGCCGTGGCTCGAATTAGTTTCATCTAATAAACTATGCCTTAAAGCTAATGGCAGTTGACGATATTCTTACAAATTAAGCTCTACCCCGGTAGGGAACTTAATATAGTCATCCACATACAGACTGTTTCGCTGTTTCACAGCTCACCAGTGGGGCTAGACCAGTTAGTGCGTCAAGCCGGGATTGAAACTCGACCGTCGAGCTGACGGTCGACGCTTCTAACCCCTATATAATGTGTGGTTGTCGATATGTGGTTAGCTATATGTGTGCGTTTATATTTATAACTAGTTAGTTGCACTTTCCTGAAACTGAATAAACTCCCCCACGTCGCAAGTACATCGAAAGCGCTATACCACTTCTCTCATCACGATATCATGTTAATCTCAGACTCGGATCTGATTCCTTATGCAAACATCTGTCAAAAACCGCACTGTAACAATGTAATATATCTCGCCACTGCTTAAATAACTGCAATCACGTTTAAAGTAACCTTACAGTTTTACTACATCGTCTTTAGATGATGTATTCCTGTATTTAAATGTGTTATTTTAGTATGTCTTTTTCAGACACAAACACACACGCGTACACACACATAACCCCCCCCCCGCCCGACACACACATATATATATATATATATATATATATATATATATATATATATATATATAGGTGCATATATATTTAAGAATATGAATGATGAGAATAAAAATGTTATTAAATCATAAACTAGTTTAAACAAGAAATATATAAACCAAATCTTTTTTTTAATCCATAGATTTTCAAATATACGTTTGTATCACCGGAGGAAAAAACCAAAGGATAAAACAGTAAAGCTTTGAAAAAAAATTAATTGAAAAATGATCAAAAAATAGTGAAATTTAAAAATTTAAATGTTTTTTTTAAAATTTTGAAAACAAGACTATATTCATTGAATACGCACAGAGTGTCTGCGTAAGCAATTGAGGAATCAAAGTTATTGAACCACATATAGGTTGAGGAGTAGAGAGTAGTAATCCAAAGGGATTCGTGTAGTGAAAAGTTTCCGTCGAAAGGATGGAAGGATTAAAGTCCAAGGTAAAAGATCGTTTGCAGTGTTGTTAATCGCAAATTAAATATAACTATATATGGTTTTAGGATATTGGTAAAAATTAAAATATCAAAAATGCCCAATCGAATAATGACACTTTCTCGACAGATACATATATATATATATATATATATATATATATATATATATATATATATATATATATATATATATATATACATATATATATATATAAGTACTTTGTAAAATGGTAGGAAAATACCAGCAGAGTGCTCGATTAATTAAGAATTATAGTTAAAAATTAAGAGCATAATATTTATTTATTCTGGTACAGAACAATTAGTACAACATTCGTACCGTCGGTTTCAAGCACGGAAGGTCTTACCCATCCGGCTCTCTTCAGCTTCTGTTGTCATTTGTTTCGGAAATGTGAAGTCACATGACACTCTCGTTGGGACGCGTTATTTGCTCAGTGTGGTTTGTGTGTTTTTTTTAATTTAAATTTAGTGTAATGAGACCGTTGAGATTTAAAACACGAAGAAATTCAAGATTAAAATAAATAAATAAATAAAAATAAATAAAAAATAAAAAATATAAAAAATATATAAAAACATATATATAAAAAATATTAAAAATATATATATAAAAAATTTTTTAGCATAAGAATAAAAAAGAATATAAAAAGAGAGAATCAAAAAGAGAGGAAGAAAGAATAAAAACTTAATAAATAAAAAAAAATAAAAAAAAATAAAATAAAAATTAAAATTAAAAACAAAAATAAAAAATTAAAAGGTTTCTCTGTAATTCACGTGAGCCAAATTATGAATTTGTATCATTAGCCGTTATACTTTTGAAGGTATTCGTTCTAAAAGAAAGAACCGTTATCGTGTTAAAAATCTTTTCCACTGCTTGGAGTGATTTTAATGAAGAAATTTCTGGATCTAAAGGAGGTAACTTAGTTGGAAATATGAAATGTTTGAGTTTGTTGAAATTAATTTGTAGATTAATCTAATTACTGATAAATAAATTAAATAAATTTGTATTTTTGTATTTTTGTGAAAGCTCTTTAAATTTATGTGGATATAGTTTGTTTAAATGGAATTGTAGAGTAATCTAGTGACTGATAAATAAATTAAATATTTATGTATTTTTGTGAAGGTCGAAGTTTTTGCTCTTGAAATGTGTGTTGATATAGGTTGATGAGGTGTTTGTTCGTTTTTATTTTGTTTATATTAGTAGAGGGGGGTAGCTAGACATAATGTGAATCGGTCAGACCAGTTTATAAGTAATGCTTGTCTCTTGTGGATACACCCCTTAAATAGTTCATCGCGGATATTTAAACAGGCTGTATTCGGATCGATGATGGCCCTTGAAATGTGGTATTTTTCAGCGTCACATAGAGGACATCTGTTTATGGCTGGAGAGAAGGATGGTTTTCTCTCATTTTATTTTCCATTTGATGGTGAAGGGTGTATTTTCTTCTTTAAGCTGTCATATTCGGGTCGCGAGTGCCGTATTAGCCTTGTTTTTGTATCTGAAGGAGTTTATGTGTGCGAATAATCTTTTTTTGAAGTTTCCCTTCGTCATCCCAATATATTTTTCTGCACTTCTGGTATTTAACGGTTGCTTCATATATGATTGAATCGATTTTTCAATTTCCCTCCAGGGGGCAGTTGTGTTTGGCTTGGCATGAGCAGCCTGCGTTTGTAATTGTTTTGGGTTCCGCAGAAATAATTTTTCTTATTGAAGGGGCAGTGGAATAGCTGACCTTAACAGAATTTTTGTTAAAAAGTTTGTGTAATTCACTTGTGGGTGGGAAGTGTTTGTCGAGTAATTTGAGGAAAAGTTGGCCTACCTTTGTCTTTGTATTGGTGGAATAGTGTGGGGAAAACCAGATCACCGATCTCCTTCTATTGCGGGTCCCCCGTGGTTAGTCTCGATTGGGGGTGTATGAGATCTCTTCTCTGAACCCGCTGTCGCGGAGCGATTTGTTGTAATTTGGTGCTGCTTGGTTGAACATTTCGGGACTGGATGAGAGGTTTTAAATTCATTGGCTAATATTATTGACTAAACTTTTAAAGATAGTGGGGGATGGCAGGATTCCTTGTGTATGTATTGGAGTGTTTCATTTGGTTTGTGGAATGGTTTGTGTGTATTGTTTTTAAGGTTCAGTGTGGTATCTATGAAGTTTACTTGGTCTAAATTTGTTTTAATGGTGATTTTGAAGCCGAGATTATGGAAGGTGTTTGTTAATTCTTTTCTAAATCTATCTAATGTGTTTCCGTTGTGGTTGCGTGACAGTCAAAGTCATTCATCTCTATAGAGACCAAAGAAATGGTCTGGAAATTTATTTTAGAGTGTATATAATATAAGCAAGCCGACTAAGTCACAGATGTCTGCACTGTCGTAGGCCCTCATTGCAACATCAAATGGGTCCTCTGGGTTTGATTTTTAAACCCAAGCCCTTCCCTCGAAGAAAAGAAGGGATTGCCTTGCTTGCAGTATTGTGTCCAATTTCTTATTCGACGCGTAAGTATTCGTGTTATGGCGTGATTTACATAAATTGAGAAACAAACGTTTTATGTGAATATTTGGTGTATTGTAACTATCATTTTGAGTGTTTTAGTGTTAGCCGTAGTTATCATGGCCGATATAATTTCGCATAGTAATGCTGATTAATTCATCTGATAAAAAGCCTATTCGAAGTATATATGGGTCAGAGTCACGGACAATGGCAACATTATCGTTACACAAATGTAGACAGGAAAACACTTTCAGTGAAGATGAAGTCCGGTAAAAAGAGACGCAGACGATTTGTCTCAGCTTGAGGTCTCAGACCCGCTCATTCATGATCGATGATAGCTGCAAGAATTTCCGAACGGATTCGTTATTATTCATGGATCGAGTCAAGGTAACCGTTGGGCTTCCTGGTCCCGCGCTGCATTAATTTCTCATCCGCCCACGTGACCAATAAAGCTGTTTGAAATGAAAGCTTTTATAATCTTGAAAGGTTTACAACCTCGGTTCTAATATAAATACATCGTAGGCAACCTGACGCTGTCCGGGAATGATATAATACACCTGTGTACTCTTGAACCTATATTGCCATTTGTATATTTTCTAAATTAGCTGTACATACTCGGCGTTACCAGAAGTTCTTTTTCTTTTCTTTTTTTTACCTATTACGTTAGTTTTTCTTAACAAAGTATTATTAATTAAATAGAAGTTTAAATTTATAATTTTACTTATTATATATTGTTTGTTTCTTACATAATAATAACTACTATAGCATGCTATAACCGATTTTTTTCTTGTGAAATTAAACGTTAACATTTGATAGTGTCTAGCGAAGTTTCATCTACCTAGCTATGGTTCGATATATATATATATATATATATATATATATATATATATTAGTAGTAAGTTTTTGAAAGGCTGTGGGCAATGCAATTCCGGGTAAGATGCAAGTTGAAAGGAAAGGAACAAAAACAATAAAAATAAATCGAATACGATATAAGACTTACTATTTATTTTTCCTTTTTTTTTTTTTTTCCTTTTTTTTTTTTTTTCTTACATAACAGCAAGAGTGTTTTAGCTGTCCGGGTGATTAAAAATCACTATTTGATATTTCGGGAAAAGACATCCCTTTTTCAAAAATAATTAGACCAGAAGAAGAATAATATTTTATTCTTCTCCGACTGTGTAGAGAATAATACAAAACAAAATGGCTGCCAGATATAGACCGCAGCAAAAACAGTTTCACAGGGAATATAAATTAAGTTAAGTTTTATTTTAATATTATGTTAAATATATGATTGGTGTTTAGAATATTAGTGTAATGTTGGTTAGGTGTATGGTGTTCGATAAACTGTTATTTTTGATAATATATATATATCATTTTTTTATTTATTTATTTTTTTTTTTTTTATATTTGAATATTTACTTTGTTTTATCTTCGTATTTTTATTTTGTTTATCTTTCTATCGTAATTTAAGAATTTTAATATAAATTAAAGTAATTAGTCTCATATTTTAAATATTCTAGATCTATCTACTATTGATTTCGATTATCATCTATTAAAGAAGTGTTATTAATTACTAATTGTGAGTTTCGTCAAATTAGATTAACGAATTAACTTATTAACTTGATATATTTCCCATAAGATAAAGGGGAGTAACTCTGGATTTTTTAAAAATATTTTTTTATAATTAATTTTTTTTTTTTTTTTTTTTTAATTTTTTATTTTTTTAAATTTTTTTTTTTTTTTTGGTGGAGATCTGTATAACAATATTAGTATATATATACAACATATATACACAAATGCATATATACATATATATATACATATCTATGTATTATTGTTTGTTTAATTGTTTATCTATATATATTCATCAATTTCTTTACATATTTGTTTGTTTGTTTTGTTTTTTTTTGTTTTTTTTTGTTTTTTTTTTTAAAATTTTTTATTTTTTTTATTTATTTATTTTTTATTATTATTATTTACTTGTTTAATTTATTTTATGAATTATTTATTTAATATTTGTATGTTATTTGTATACATTCTATATGTGTTTGGATTTATTAATTAATAATGCTAGGTTATGGAGTGACTTATTTTGGTGGGTTAGACGAGTATGCTGAATATGGTTTTTGGTTTGTGGTTCAAGTGTGTAAGGATGGAAGTTCATATGGGGAGGGGCCTGTTTGATTGTTTGGGTGTATGGTGAGTTTATTATGGGAGGTGAGTAATGGGTGAAGTGGTGGAAACGGACTCTGTTAAGTGTTAGATATGGGGGTTGGTTGGTGGATGGGGGGTAGATATTATAGAATGAAAGGTGAGTAGAGCTCGTGACGTTGATTGAGTGAGGGGTTTAATCTGGAGATGAGGATTGATTCTGTGATTCTAAGGTCACCGATGTTTCTGACAGACGCTAAGATGGAGACGTGAAAAAAACAAAACAAACAAACAAATATGTAAAGAAATTGATGAATATATATAGATAAACAATTAAACAAACAATAATACATAGATATGTATATATATATGTATATATGCATTTGTGTATATATGTTGTATATATATACTAATATTGTTATACAGATCTCCACCAAAAAAAAAAAAAAAATTTAAAAAAAAAAAAAAAAAAAAAAAAAATTAAAAAAAAAAAATTAATTATAAAAAAATATTTTTAAAAAATCCAGAGTTACTCCCCTTTATCTTATGGGAAATATATCAAGTTAATAAGTTAATTCGTTAATCTAATTTGACGAAACTCACAATTAGTAATTAATAACACTTCTTTAATAGATGATAATCGAAATCAATAGTAGATAGATCTAGAATATTTAAAATATGAGACTAATTACTTTAATTTATATTAAAATTCTTAAATTACGATAGAAAGATAAACAAAATAAAAATACGAAGATAAAACAAAGTAAATATTCAAATATAAAAAAAAAAAAAATAAATAAATAAAAAAATGATATATATATATTATCAAAAATAACAGCTTATCGAACACCATACACCTAACCAACATTACACTAATATTCTAAACACCAATCATATATTTAACATAATATTAAAATAAAACTTAACTTAATTTATATTCCCTGTGAAACTGTTTTTGCTGCGGTCTATATCTGGCAGCCATTTTGTTTTGTATTATTCTCTACACAGTCGGAGAAGAATAAAATATTATTCTTCTTCTGGTCTAATTATTTTTGAAAAAGGGATGTCTTTTCCCGAAATATCAAATAGTGATTTTTAATCACCCGGACAGCTAAAACATTCTTGCTGTTATGTAAGAAAAAAAAAAAAAAAGGAAAAAAAAAAAAAAGGAAAAATAAATAGTAAGTCTTATATCGTATTCGATTTATTTTTATTGTTTTTGTTCCTTTCCTTTCAACTTGCATCTTACCCGGAATTGCATTGCCCACAGCCTTTCAAAAACTTACTACTACTATACCCAGCAATGCTTCAAGCAAACTACCATTCTCTACTATATATATATATATATATATATATATATATATATATATATATATGAAAATTGTTGAGAAACCAGTTAACAGACGCGTGAATTTATATCAATAAATGAAAATGTATTTAATATGTTTTTTTATATATATTTATAAATCCGAATTTTCGGTTTAAAAAAAAACATATTCATGGTAAACAGACATTGAACTTTTTTTCTTTTTTATCTTATTCATGGTGCAAATCTGACGGCGTGGGCGAAGACTTACGATTTCCTGCGATGTTATTGGGAAGTTTGTTTACATATCCGGTGGTTGTAGTGAATACCCTGGCAGGCTTGATATGGATACTATAAGTGTTACTACAGTTTTGAAAGCATCGTTAGGAGATATATTTGAACATTTTTGAGAAACCAGTTAACAGACGCGTTAATTTATATCAATAAATGAAAATTTATTTAATATTTAAAAAAAAATATATTTATAAATCCGAATTTTTGGTTTCACGTCGTCAGATTTTCATTAGCTATTTTAATACATATTTCCTATTTGCATTTGGTCCATTGTTATATATTTGTAAGATTCGTTTACATAACTCTAATGAACCGTAATTCAACGTTAACCTTTTTACTCGTCAATTTATGAAGATCGAATTTTTAAAACTCGCAATGTATACTTGTATTTAGTAGACGGTGTAGATATTTTATAATTGAATCGTCAATTTCTTGTTTCATCGACATAAACGTCGTTCGTTCTGCCACGAATAAGCTATTACTGATACTAATATTATTGATACTAATAATTTAACATAATAGTAATAATTAAAAAGTTAAATGTCAAAATAACTGAATAATATGATAGAGATCCTTTTTTGTTAAAGTCTGCGGATATAAATAATTAAATACTATTTAAGCACAATTCAACTTAAGTGTACGCAATGCATGTACAATCTGAATTAGATACTGAGCGAAATAAACTCATATCTACTATACGATCCTCTCTATGGTGACGACATACTGTGGGTATATCCCGTTTTTATTTTGCATATCTATCGCAAAGTTACACTGCGGTTACAGAATATACAGAACACCTGAGAAAATGATTATTATTATCATTATCATTATTATTATTATTATTATTATTATTATTATTGTACTTGTTATTATTATTGTTATTTTAATTATTATTATTTCATAGTATTTTATTTTTAGTTTAGTTTTTTTTAACATCAGGTCAATTAGGTTGACTGTAGGCATTGCCTGGTACATTGACACTTTCGCAATTCCTCGCAGGCAATCTTTTTCTGGAGAATTATAATCTCCTCGATCTGTTTAAGTCATTGTTGACGCCTTGTCGTTATGGTTCCATGCATTCCAATGGAAACAGGAATCACCTTGACTTCTTTGAATTTCCATAGTCTAACTAATTCCCATTTTAGATCTGAATATTTCTTTATTTTTTCATGTTTTTTCGCCTGCACTCTTGTATCGAAAAGATAGGCTCTGTCAATTATTAAGCAAGTACGCTTGTTTTTGTTTAGAAAGATAAAGTCGTTTTTAGAATAATCTAGAAACTTATCAGTTTGTACGCGAATGCCCCAAAGATGTTTGACATTATCGTTCCCCTCTACATTTCTGGCTGAATCTCATACCAATTTTAATTGTGGTCGAATTCACAGAGTTTGTATCATTCCAGTGTAGTACCTGCGCGACTTTGTCGTGCCGCAGTTTTTTTATATTTATGTTGTGCTAGCATACGGCATTCTGATACAATATGCGCAAATGTTTTTTCCCTTTCATTACACCATCTCTATATCGGTGGATTTGCAGGTTTGTCAATGTAGTGTTTGATCGACCTTGTTCAAGTTGCTTGTTCCTGGGTTTCCATCAAGGTACTCAGAAGTACATTTGTGAGATCTCCACTGACTAAACAATCCCAGCTGACATATCAAAAGTAAGTATTATTTAAAGCATACTTTCTATCATGCAACCGTTGATTCCGTTTTACTCCAGTTCTTAGTAGTACTCTTTCTTTTTTGAAGAATAATCTCATGAATTTCAGAAATATATTTAGATAGACCAATTTCCTCTATATTCACGACATCTTAAACACTAAGTAAATGTTAACCCCGTTCTTTTCTAGGTAGATACAATCAATCTGCATCTCCTTCCTTTGCAAAAGCCCTATAACTTGTAAACATGTTCCGTGTTTTGGTGTGCAACTATTTTAATTTATCTACATTCCATGCATATATACAAGCAGAATATCGTATGATAGCTACTGCTCTGCCATTGATATCATAGATTGTATCCCGACTGTTGAGATGTGATTTAAAGAATAACCCTAACTCTTCTGTTGTACTAGGGTGTGACCTGGTTTTTGATATTGTTGACTTTAATCTTATTTTCTTACACTATTCCCAAGTATTTTTCGTCCCTCGCATTGTCAATATTCTTTATCAAATATGTTGTTGGGAGTTAAAGGCCATCTGAGATGACGAGGTTACCTCTTTACATAACAAGAATAGCACGTTTATTAATGCCAAATTCTATTCGTATGTCGTCAATAAATATGCTGACCGTATTAAACGTTTTTTTCATTATTTAAAAAGAATTATTACGGTCATGCACGAATAGTGACTAGTTGAATGTAGGAAGTCCTTTCCAAGTTGATACCTTGCCTTAACATTTCGTAAGCGAAGTATGATCGTTGCCAAACTCATGACAAAAAGCAAAGGGGAAAGACTATCGCCTGAAAAAATCCCTCTCTAGATTTTCACTTCACCTAAGTCATTACTTCCTGAAGTTTAATTTGTTTCCCAATTTTGTATGCTATTCTTTAACATTTTTTGAATGTTGAGGGCTATTCCGAAAATCTCCAAGCATTTCTGAATTCATTAATGAGGCATCATGTCAAAAGCGTTCTTATAATCTACCCACCCTATGGCAAGTTTACTAGTTCTTCATTTGCAGTTTCAATAGGACAATTTTATCGATCAGAAGCTGATCTTTGTTGCCATGTGATTTTCAGGCAGCAAATTGTTTAGGTCCAAATGACCATAGATACTTTAAGACAATCTGCTAGTTAAAGGTCTCTACATTATTAAGAAGCAAGTAGTTGGTCGAAGGTGTGTCACCCCACACCTTATTCGCCATCTTTAAGGATCAAGACTGTAGTATCCCATGTCATCCACTCATGTAAGCTACCTGTCGTCAAACAGCCATTTAGCATTGCTGCAAGAAGTGGGTGAAGAGACGGAAGTGTTTAAATACGTATACGTGGCCTCCGTCAGGTCCTGGTTCTTTCCAATTCAAAAGCTTTTTTAACGTCTCCCTCACGATCTCAACAGTGACTGCTAAGTTCTTTTGTCGTTCTACTCCAGAATATGCTTACCTTTCTATATATTTGATCTATTCTGCATCATCTTGATGATCTACTTTCTTTTCCTAAATGTGTTTCCAGAATGCACGAGATTGGTCAGCATCAGGTATAACGTCACCCACCCTTTAAATTCCTTGTAGTTGTTCAAAAAACAATTCTGCTTCATCTCAAACAGTCCGTTTTGTGGGTACTGCTCAATTTTATCACTAACATTTGAATTTGGCAGTTTAAACTACGACACGCTGTTTCAGGTTTTCAAATACACATTCGAATTTCTTTCGGTCTATGTCAAATTTACGGATTAGATTTTCACAAGCACCTTGGCATTTGAGTTTGCTATTTCCAACAGATTGCGCTTTACTTCAATCATTTGTTGTTTTATCTGTTTATTTTAACGTTTACACAACCTGCGAACTTTATTTACTTCTTTTCTATCGTTTTTAAAGTCCGAGTAGCTTTGATAGAATATATACAGCTATAATAACTTATGGTACTGATCGAGATTATTTCCTGATAAAAATGGCAAGACTTTATTCACTTTTATGGTGACAGTCTTTTCATATTGAGAAATCGCCTGTTGTATCATACGTTTGGAAACAGTGTGATTACTATTAGTTGCACTATTTTCTTTTTCAGAGTCAGTTGTTAAATCTACCCTACACTTTTCATCAACCACATCAAGTTTATTTATATCTGGAAGCTCGTCTAAGTATTCTCTCTCAATTTATCTTTTGAGTTCTTCAATTCCAATAGAAGATAACAATGTATTCGTATTGTTCATTCAAACACGTCTAGGTTTTTTTTAGCTTGTTGCAATCGTTGTCTATATCGCCTCTTAGAAGGATCACTCTTCAGATAACATTCCCTCACAATTTAATTTAAGCCCTTACTCCAATTACATCTAGTTTTAGTGTTAGTATTTTGAGTTTTACGCTGGATGTCTACCTGAGATGTTTCGTTTTTCATCATTCAGGATGTTGTACCTTCACTTGGCGTTTTGAACACATTTACGTCGTTTTCGGTTTGATAATTATGAACACTCATATTGGAATCATACAAAGAGTGGTTTGTGTAAGGTTTTCCTTCCCTAGTATTTTTATTGATATACAGTCTCTAGAAGAGTTGCTAACTAAAGCTTAATACCCAATCCTAGCTATGAAACGGAGTTTAATCCCGCCAGATGTCAACCTGGGATTTACAACTGCCGTTGATTTAGATCGGGTATTTGCTATTCTTAGAGATGTTGCCTTCACTACGGCTTACTGAATAATTTCTACCCCTCATGGCTGAAATTATTATTATTATTATTATTATTATTATTATTATTATTATTATTATTATTATTATTATTATTATTATTATTATTATCATAATAAGTAAAAATATGCCCCCTCAGATCGCATATTTTTGCTAGTTATTTTAAGTTACATATTACATACATTACATTTTAAACTAAGTAAAAGATAACTGCAGGGACGGTGTTTAGAAAACAAAATCTTTAAATTATCTTCGATAAATAGAAGAAAGTTGTAAACTGGAAGCTATTTTATTGTTTCAGAACCCGGCGTAACAAAATTTATATTTGGTGGACCTATAGATGACCCATCTTCGAGTCTAAAATGCGTATACAGTTTTAAAAAAATCGGATAACTATCGATTAAGCAACAAATATTCAGATTATCAAAATAAAAATGTGTTTAAACTCACCATGTTTCAATTTTAGAGAAGAGTTCAGTTCGTCTCTAACGTGAATTAATCGCTCTTGGGCAACTTGTCGTATACGTCTACCAAAATGGGCCTCGCGTGATAACAATACTTTAATCTTAAACGTATTTAAAGTCGTAAAAAGATAATAATAATAATATATTAAGTTTGTCAAAGCGTTTTAAAAAGGTGTACCTAAAATAAAGTCAACTATTAAAAAGATAAAATATAGCGAAGACGATTCCGTTATTTAATTGCTCAGTAAAATGTGTTTGTTTGTTTTTTACAAAAAATAAATAAATAGAAAATCACCCCATTCTTTATTTTAATAAATAACACACGTGATGATAAAACAGTTTTTAAACAAAATTTACTACTTATGGCGTAAAATTTAAAACAAAAAAAATCCTAAACTCACTTAACGTTGTAAAAAGATAATACTATTTGAAGTTTTTCAAATCGAAAATAAATGTGTACCTAAAATAAAATCAACACTTTAAAAAATAAGACACGGTTCGAAATTCAGTTATTTTATTCATCAGTAAAACGTGTTTGCTTGTTTTTATGAAAAGAATAGTAATTTTAAGTAAATTATTTTAAAATAAAACATAATTTCTAATAAAATTTAACAAAAACCAACAATAATAATAAAAAATCACAGTAAATATATCATTTTCGAGTGACTCGTACGATAATTCGCATAGAATGTGTTGTTTACATGCTATTAATCAAATGTGATATGTCCATTTCTCTCTCTATTCTCTCTCTTTTTCTCATTCTCTTTCTATCTCCCTTGTTTTATCTCTTTCTCTTTCTTTCTCCCTATTTCTTTCTTTCATTTAAAAAAAATAACTTCATGTGCTTTAGAAATAGAACTTCATACTTAATGACAAGATGACAGTTAACACAATTTTGGAGTGGACGCACGCTATTCCATCATATTCCATTATAATATAATTTTATTACGTAAATCAATTATATAGATTACACAAACAATGCCTTTAATTTATTCTATTTATAATTTTTATTAAGATTATTATTATCGATGAAACTATTTTAAATACATCTGGAAATCTGAAAATAATACTCATAAGTGTATATTTGCGAATATTAATTCATAATAAGAAGTTCAAATCAAAGTAAATCAAAATAAATTGGTGAGGATATTTTACATTTTTAATAGGATATTAATAGCTAAATACAATTAAGGAGAAATTGAGTTTTGACGACTATTTTAGCTCTAAATAAGATGCTGAGAAAAATACACTAAAAAACGTGCAAATAACAGATCGTGTCTATGGATGTGCTTGAATGTACATATTGTTATATTTTCTATACCTATTTACAAGTTCCCCTACGTTCTCAGAGTCGTAAAGTATGATTTAATTTGTGAAGAAAAATAATAATAATACATGTTAAACTTCACTAACAAAAATGATAATAATAATAATAATAATAATAATAATAATAATATTAATAATAATTATAATTATAATAATAAAGGAAAAGTATGAAGAGAAAAAGCTATTTATGAGAATAATAAGAGAAGAGAATCACGAAAACACCTGGTCATTGCTAAGAAAAGGACATTTGAAAAAGGAAACATAATCACTACTCACGGAGAAAACGCGATTCTAACTAATACATTTAAGCTAAAATAGATAAAACCCAGGAAAACAGTAAATGTAGACTCTGTTGACAAAGATACGAAACGGTAAACCACATGATAAAAAAATGCAGCAAACTATCCCGAAAATAATATTAAAACAGACATGGCTGTGTAAGGAAAGCAGTACACTTAAGAACTATGTAAACGACTACATTTTGAGCATACAAACAAATAGAACAGACACACACCTTAGACAGTATTGAAAAAAAAACAAAAAAAACAGAAACTGCTTTGAGACATGGAGGCACAAACAGATACACTCTTCCAAGCAATAATGCCCGATGTCAAAATAATTTACAATAAGGAAATCCACTGACAACTTGTATATTTTACCGTTCCACAGACAACAGGGTAAAGATCAAAGACACGGAAAAAAACGAAGCAAATACAGAAAATTGAAAGGAATATGGAACATGAAGAAAGTTGATATAATATCAATAACTGTAGAAGCACTATGAAGATTCCCTTAAAAACTGGAAAAAGACAAGAAGAAATTGGAATCAAAGAGAACACTGAGACTATACAGCTGAAGGCAATAATGGAAACAGTTGAAACGTTACAGAAACATCCTCGAATGTGGAAAATAAGCCACATAAACAACATACACAAATCAGCAACATGGACACTTCAACAGTAGTAACTCAAAAAGAAGGAAGGAACAGAACATGTACCGATGGAACTGAAACTGCAACACTTCTTATAAACCGTGCCCAACCCCGAAAAGTCATCAACTTCGGCTGATACCACATAAAATAGTCGTGAAGGCTAAAGGAGGATAAAAAGATTGATGAAATAGAGAACTAATGAGACCTCTGCTGGATGAGTGCGAAGGGCACTGAGACCTTCGGCATGCGTATTGGAACCCAAATTCTTGTGCCAATGAGAAATAAAGTGTTAGCAACTGTTGCGATAACTGGAAATCTGAGGAGACTTGCTGTCACCCATATTTAAGGGAACACAACCTGTTATTATCAGTGGGCAATATCTGATAATGTCTTAATAAGTAACATAATAGTTAAAATCTAAAAGCTAAATCATATTAATAACTGCCTCAAATTAAGTGAATTTATCATACATTGATTTGAGACATAATAGATACTCCCCTTAGTTATTAGATCAGGAGAATTTGAAGTCGTGTAGTCTTTATAATAATCAATGGGTCAATACTATCAATATAGACATTTAGTCTGATATGTATTGTATTGTATATGTTAGATTAGAGTTGAGGGTCACTATATGCTGTTAACAATTTGTTATTTTAAATTTGTTCCTGTATCTACATTTAAAGAATACTAAACATTTCTGATTTATTATGTTATTATGTTAATATTTAATTCTTATATTTTCCTGTCAACGACGTTCCACCTAACTCGGATGTATATCAGCTATAAGCATAAGTCAACGGTCTTTATGTTATTTGGGTTTGTAAAGCCTGTCGTTTTGAATCATTCGTAAATAATGTGGACTTGCTTAAGAACATAGGTTTATATGCTGCGAAGTCAGTGGAGATTCACCCACATCTATGCGTGGATAGATTATTTGTATATTTGCTTGTGTGGATATTTTCAAGGTTCACATAAGCTCAGTAAACGTATTGTAGATATCTGATCTTAAAGAAGAACACTTTTCATTTATCTTTCGTGCAACGATGGGAAGTGTAAGTAAACGAAGGTAAGTGTGATGAGCCACGTCATTCTAATCCACAAAAGTATATCCTCGTCCTTTTTTGTTTAGGTACAAATACATCCGCATTGTCTTTATTATATAGAGAGGGATATGTGTATACAGACCCCCCAACCCCCCATATATATATATATATATATATATATATATATATATATATATATATATACTGTGTCTCTCAAATATATAGGGTTTGATTTGTGTGAAATTACATGAAGGAAAATCCTAACAGCGACAAGTGAATTGGTTGGGTGAAACTTGATTTTGTGATGTCTCTTTCTCTTTCTTCCAGCTGAGTAGTCGCAGTGAGTTTATTTTATCTGTAATATCCGGTTTGTGTCGGTGTTAGCGCTAATAGATTTGAAAGCGTTCACCCATCACAAACTTTGGCAATCGTTCATTCTTCCACTCATTTTAATTTCAACATGTTAGTTTGTTATGTCTGTTATTCGGATTAATACACACACAGTATACGTACTGAATCATTTATAACAGCTGCAGTTTAGAAGAAACCCACCCGAAAAACTACATGTGTTAATATAATTTAGTAACATACTTTTTTAGTTAACGTTAATAGCTCGTTAATAACTAACATTTATTAGTTTTGCTAGTAATAATATGAGAAATATTTAATAAAACAGTATTAATAAAACGTCTTTATATAAAAATAGCTTTAGATATCCGGCGTTACGCCGTAATGTTTTGCTTGCATTTATTTTAATTTTTATTTTAAACAATATCTCATTTTTTACAATATGATGTCTGTATTCGAATAATTCCGAATCGGTAAAAGTATTTTTTTGGAAAAGACTTAGATCGATATACTTTGTTGTTTTTAAATCAAACGCTTCAGCAAACAACTGACAAACCGGAATCAAATGTAGATTTTGTTGGATATCGGTAATAAATATGGATAAAGAGACCGACTTTAATTCATATATTCGATTGGTGTTCGCATTATTTATACAATATAAATTGTGCATGATATATACGTTAGTTTGACCAGTGTACTACCAGGCCTTCTGATCTTGTTTAAATGTACTTTATTTACATGATTCGGACGCTTTCTTCATCGTGACATTTATATACACTAAATATTAGTATTTGTATTTTCGATACTGAAAAAGTGCATTTGTGGATGTTGTTTCAATTTGTTTCGTTATTTTTAGTTCGGCTGTTGTATTCATTTTCTTCGATTAAATATCCCTGTTATATATATATACTATAAAGTAACACGGAATCACATAATTTCCGGTGCGATAATTTATTTCGACCCTCCGGCCTTTTCAAGCACCTAAACCGAGGCGATTGCAGGTTTAAAAACATTTTCAAACATGTAATCGCTTCGTTTTGGGTGCTCGAAAAGGCCGGAGGGTCGAAATAAATAAACGCAGCGGTGATTATGTGATTCCGTGTTACTTTATTTTATTCTTGCTCTGTTTATTACATTGCGCTCTCATACTCGGATTTACTTCTGGAATTTATTTCACTCTAACACACACACACTATATATATATATATATATATATATATATATATATATATATATATATATATATATATATATATATATATATACAGAATGCCGGTCGTTTTACTCTCCGGCCACCTTCAGGTGGATTTTCGTGTAGTCATTAACTTTCCTGGGATTAGGACTGAAACATTTACCTAGTAACGTTTTAGACCATTCTCAACCCGTGTTCACTAGTTCCCTTTCTAGCACTATAGAGATGGCTGTCCAAATCATGTACAGTAAATACCAATGCCATCTCATCCCACAGGGCCGGGGAATATGAAGAACGAAACGTTCTGTTATAACGCTCATCATGTGGATTACAGTCTGAATCTTTGTAATGATGAACACCGACAGATTAATGTATATTTAAGGCAATATAACAATTAAGTCCAGGATAACCAACCGAAATATGTATACAATGCAGGAAAATAACAATTCCTAACCTCTAAAAGCCAGAGTTTACAACGTGTGTATCTACAATATCTAAGACAAGGAAAATAGTTGAAAAAATAATGTAAATTACAACTTCACTTCATCTCAGAGGATCCAAGAGTACAACTACCGAAAGTTGTGCATATAAGAACCATTAATACGATCATATACAGAGACACTGTCGATCCGTCAATATTAACGAAATATTTAAAATACGCCAAGAGACACACTGCTACCATGGATACTGTGTGAAAAGAAGCGTTTCCTTAAGTTATTATGTTTAAAATAATTATGTAGCTAATGATGTAAAGCGACATTATGGGATTTAAAGATTATTGATTTGTTCTTGAATCTTAAAGAATCTGTTCAATTTTATATTTTTTATGTATGAATATAATCAAAATTAAGCGTGGCACATCTCTAGTTGCTTAGAGAACAGTTTGAGATCTAAAAGATGTGTATATCCTATGTTGACAAAACCGATAAATTCATATCTCATGATAACCGATCATTTTCCCTAAATCTATCGCGTGTGGATACACACATCACCTTGATAATCCCCTTCGATTAGTGGTGAGACACATGTGGTACTCTCTCTAAGGGCGACTTCGCATGTAATTGTGAAGCAATGGTTGCGCAATCCGCTACCACACCTTTCCTAAATGAGCACTGCTTGATTCCAGTGGCAAGGAAAAGTCCAGGACTACTGGAAACAATGCCGAGATAAGCACGGGACGCACACATTATCTGGTATTCTTAAATGGTCGGCAATGTTACTACTGGCCAAGCTAAACCGTGATTAACTTCAGTGATCAAACGGGGACTGCTATGTCAACGTTATTATGCCGTATAGTATACATACACATACTAGAGAAAACATCTCATTTACGCCTGATGTACAATGGATAGAAGATGAAAGATTCCTGCGCGATTGGACGTTTATAGGTAAGCCTTTTAAACAACCGCATATCCGGCATAGAATAAGTTTAGCGTCAAAACGAAATCCAAGACGAAAGGTAGGGATGCTGACATAAGCAGAGATGTTATCAGAGTTATTTTCGACTTTCATATTTTCCTATAGTAGTTACCCTATTAAGGATTGAATTAATCGTTAACCCAGTTATTTTATCCATACCTAGAGCAACACTCTTATGGAATAAATAATTTACAGCAACTTCCAAAGTGAAGGAAAGTACTATTCCCAAATGTTTATCCATTTTAGGACTGACACGTTTCAACGTTGCTAAACCTCGGTGATCTGATGAAACCTAGCATTTTAACATGTCATAGTTTTTTTCATAAAATACATAAATACACAGCTTTTCTTCCATTGCCATCTGACACCAAGTTATAATCGAATTGCGTACGCTTTGATTTCTTATCTCCTAAATGCTGCTTGAGTAACGGTGCACTCTTACCCGAAGGTCGAGGTCAAGGGAGGCGCGATAGCGCTCTATCCCTTAATAGACTTGAAAAACGACCTATGCTAGAAATCTCATTTCTTTGATCAGTCATAACTCAAAAACCAATAAACCAAATTATTTAAAACTATGCAAAAAATTGTCATTTGATAGGTTCTATAAGTGTGTAAAATTTCAGCATCATTAGTGAAGGCAACCCAGAGATCCAGAAAGGTCAGGAGTGATTTTGTGTTATCCGTGTGTACGTACGTACGTACGTATGTGCCACCCTGTATCTAATCAACCATTTGATGGATTGAGCTGCTTTTTGACAGAGATAGAGGTTCTAGGGTCTAGTTGAAGGCATTTTAATTTCAGTTTACCATATACCTTAGTTTTCCAGAGAATTAAAAAAACTTTACAAATTACCATTGTCTTGAGGCATAGCCTTTACAAAAGTAGTGGCATTCAATGATAAATGCCAGTATACTGAAATATGTGCCCTGAATAGGGTTAAGATAAAAATTCATATACACTAAATGTACAAAAGCAAGGACATTCCCAAATTTTCACACTTTTATTGTCATTAAGGGTATGACTACATATCAACCAAGCCATTTCATTATCACATCACTAGAGTATAAATTTCTATGCATGAGTGGATGAAGTGTGTGAGGTGCGCTGAAGAAAAATTCCTACCAGTAAAATACATAGCCCTGTTGTGCTCGCATACCCTTAATGACAATAAAAGTGTAAAAATTTGGGAATTTCCTTGCTTTTGTAAATATAGTGTATATGAATTTTCATCTTAACCCAATTAAGGGCACATGATTTCAGTATACTGGCATTTATCATTGAATTTATATAGTCATCAGACAGTTGGTAAAAAGAGCAAATACAATTTGACAGTTGGTAATACGCTTACACTATTTATAAATGCAAACAACATTCGGAAAGTAAGCTCGTAGTTCAGTTTACGAGCGACGTGATAATTTCTGCTAAGAAGCGTTTGTTTGATTTGAATGTCAAATCTTACAGCGTTTGCAATTTTCTATCATGTCGAAGGAAATGTTTTTGGGGTAATTCGCAGAAAGATTAACCAAATACGAATTCCTACAAAGTATTTACTCACAGGAATATATCACCCGCATGGCTATATACAAAACAACCCGTATGCGTGTGTATTACGCTTCAGTTATCGATTTATGATCTCCAACAAGTAGTCGCACGTTAATAATCACAAATAGATGATGCACGCATACTATCACCATATCTATTCTGTTACTTTTAACATATATAATTATATGTAAGAAGTGTTGCTTGCGATATGATAACTATTTGGATATCAGATGTGTTCGACTGTCTGTTTGTTTTAGTGCGTGTTAAAACATTTGTGACCTTTGATATGAATTATAGTTTTAATATGCATATTGCCCTAAGTATATAATATTTATATTGCCAGGCATAATGATGCACACAATTACATCTGAAATCATTATTTATAACAAACTCTATTTACCCGGTGTTTTGCCAAGATCCTATTTACTTTCATTTTCTTTATTTTTTTAAAACGCATAAATATTGTATTTACTTATTACTTTTAAATTTATCAATGCTTGGGTAACCGGTGTACCGACGTTGTTGAGAATGTTACATTTATTGAAGAATTCCAGACCCCAAACATAAACAATATAATTTTTTTCTGTTTATTGTTGAAGACCCCACGATATTAATGACACACATTTTGGGAGGTAGTTTCACCACCCGGATATATGGAGGAGGCTTAATTGATTACCTAGACTTAATACTAGTTTTTGGCTTAACAAAATGTATTTATTTCCTGCAAAACGACGGATCGTTATAAGTCGATTTCATTGTAAAACAAATTTATATGTAAAAAATGTATTTTTTCTTTATGCCTATTTGAAGTATTGGAACGACTATTAACATATTCCCAACATTTCTGCTGATGCAACATTCGACCTCTTTAAGGTAAATGTTTTGCGAACTCGGGAAACTTCTAATCTTACGTGAGAACGGTTAGGGTTAGGGTTAGGTTTCGCGTAAGGGTTAGTCGAACGTGACAACGGTCGATGGTGATTTCATCCAAAACGTTTTCAATGAAAACATCAATACGAGAAATACTAATTATCAAGAGTCATTAAAATGTTTCCGAATCTTAGGTTGACTCATTCTTGTTTCTTTGTAAAAGAAGACGTTTTAACTTGGAAACTACATTTAACATATATGAAACGTTGCAGGCGAAAAACTGTTAAAAAATGTAAGTAGAAAAAGTAAAAGAAAAAAGGGTAACGCAGTAATCGTTAACGTTAAAGAAAGAAGTAAAACACGAAACAAAAAAAAAATACGACCGTGTAAACGAATACGAGCAACAAGCGAGAAGTCTAACTCCAGTATTCAGACATACTTTTGCGGGTGATACTCAAATTATCGTTAAATCTGGCAGGTTTTCTCTGGATATATTAAGTATATGTCCAAACAGAATATATGAAATTGATTTTTTTAAATTAAAAGGAAGAAACAAAATAGAAATATCTAAGCGATCGAAATCGAAATGTGCGGCTATATTTTATATTCACGTTATATTTCGTTAAATGTTCGCAAATTATATTCCGACTATCCGTTATACTTCATTTTCTGTCACACAGTTTTAACACACGGATATTGAGAAATAAAGATAGAAAATAAAATTGCTTTGTGTGAATAAACAATATCGAGGATACGTGTGACGTTATTGTTACAGATGCCATATCGGAAACCTCCGTGTGCACGATTTGCATTCGCAATAGCACCGACGTGGTAATTTAGATTTCCGGTAATCACTAGTGTGGATCCCTGTGCTACATAAGAGATTTTCTCATCGAATAATGCCAATAAAACTTCTTTGACTCGCATGACACAGCGATTCTGTCGTGCGTACGCAGAGAAACAGTGAACTGTGCGCCCGTTGGTGATAAGGATGATCTTCATCAGTCGGTCGCTGTATCGGTACACTTTAGCTATCCCATAATGATTTTTTTACAGACGCCACGATGCCGACTCCGATTTTTGTTCTTGGGCTGCCCTTGTACTGGAGTTTGTAACTGTCACCAATGTATCTGTTTTAGGACTCGCATAACGTATTTCCTGGATCGCGCTCATGTCGATACGTCTCTGTTTAAGGGCAGTGGCTAGGTTACGGGTCCATAATGTAAGGGTGCCGTCATTAAAATATCGCGAAAAGAGATAAGGGGGTAGCTTCATTGGCCAACGCCCCCTTGCACAAGTGCAACGGTGGCTGGACGGGACCACTGTGCGTTGCATGTGTGAGACGCCCCAACATATGGTGTGTTCCATAGATAGTTATCCATGGTGATACGACATGATACGATACTCTGATCGGCGCGTTGTTCCGTCGACAGAGTAGCCGGAGAAAAAAAGTAGCTCGCATTGTTTACCAATCAGACGCAGTAGTTATGATCACCAAATACTGGTCAGATGTACCTCTGGTAGCCACTAGCAGGATCTGTCTTACCGGACATTAGAGCATGTCTGCACATTGGCGAGTTATGTGTCGACAGGGAACAGTTTCTGCAGAGGTATCTGTTAGGGATTTCACTTTTAGCCTGTCCGTAGAACCCTGTACCACACTTAAAGTAAATAGATATTTCTTTTAAGTGGGCAATATACCGTCACCACGTGTTGATTTATAAAAAAATAACTCTTTTATTTTGTTTTTAAAGGCGAAGATGCTGTTCAAACACACATGTTGAAATAATAATAACTATTTTAAAGTGTTTCCATCTTTGTAGAATACCAATGCATGCCGTTCACTTCGATTTAAAACATATTTGACTACTTAATGGTTTGTAATGGCATACTCTACAATTCTAATTCGATCGGATATGAAGGTTTTACGATATAGTGTTTAGGATATAGTGTTCATAATATATAGTGTTTAGGAACTGATAGACGTGCTAAATGTACAACCAACACTTCCCAATCAGTTGAGTATAATAGATATTCTCGCTAATCTTGTTGTATAGAATGATTTGTTTTAATAAGTATTTTTTCAACATTTTATACACATCTAGTGTGTAAAACGGATACATCAAATTAAATCAATGTCACTATATACTAAATACAGTTATGTTTCTTTTGTATATGCATTCATGTAATTATTATCAGTGTGAATCTATTATGAACTCAGTTAATAAATGAAGTTCAGCTAGAAAAGAAGGAAATTTAATTTTGCGGTGGATGGTTTGATCGGTTGATCCACTGACTAATGAATGGATGGAATATGAAATGGGAGAATAATGTTCAAATGTTCCAAATCTGTTGGTCAGTGATGATTCTTATTTATTAGCCAAATCATTATTACTATTAGTATAACCACGTTCACACACCTGTTCTCGTTAGATCATCGAAATTAAGCGGCGTTGAGCCTGATTAATAATACGTGGGTAGGAATTTCGGAATGCAAACATATGCGATCCTGAAGATGCTTTTATCAATGACGCCAAGACAACCTGCTAATCAACACACGTGTTGACAAAACGCAACTACCGCTCTTTGAGTAAAGTTATGTTCTCAATCATGTATTGGAGCTCTCAGTAGATATCATGCTATTCATTTCCTATATTGATCATGTGCTATCTATCTAAAAAGTGAGTATATATTTCATCCATATCAAGGAATATGAATAAATATATATATTATTCAGATCAAAGTACAATTACTTGATTATTCTTAGACCTTTTTTGTGTCTTAAGAAATAATACCGTATCATAATCGTATTCTTAAATGTCGCACTTAATCCCTATTTACAGTTTGCACTTAAAGGGAGCGGTTGACATTTGTCGCATATAACTAATACTATATAATAATAAATTGAAAGAAATTTCTATAATCAACATTTATTGTAATCAACAATATATGTTATATAATGAATTCAACAATAATGTATAGTATCTCCAGATGAGCAATACAAATATGTGTTTTCTAAAAATGTATTATCAAACCATGTAGTATTCTTTAAGTTGTATCTCAACATGTGTTACTCCACCATGTGAGATCCTTGCACAATCGATTGCTTGTTATTTAATTCGAAACTATAATTGATTTAGTTTTGATTTGTGTCCCAAGTACTTTCAGACCCATCCGGGTCCATTTTCAGGGGAATGAAGATAAACTATCTATGGCAAGGTCATCAGCCAATTCTCCTCCGAAACAAAGATCCTGATTCGTATTATTGAAAGGATCTGCCAAAGGATATCCTGACATAAGTTGTCTCTTATATTCAACAATACTTGCCTGCAAGAGAAGATGCTGCCTATATATATATATATATATATATGTGTGTGTGTGTGTGTAAAATTCTCCCACCCATCCTCTATATAAGGAGGGAACAGCGATCGAAAAACCAGTCTGTTTTCCTTTGCGGTTCAACAAACCCGACTAACTGGAAACTGCTGTAATGCATGTTTAAATTCCACGTCTGATCGCCGAGATCTTTATAATAGTCGAAGTTGTAACTAATGCCATAGTAATCACAGTTTCAGTTAAAATTTGTTAGAATTTCTGCAAACACTAAAACAAATACAACCATTTTGTGTTGATTCATATCGAAGGAAAATAGAATTGATAATATAAAACTTTTCTAAAGTTATGTAATTCATTAGTAGCTAAAATATTAAGTGATTACGTTAGACGTATTTAAAATGCATCAAATAATGAAAATATATCATGTTATCTATTTTAAGATAGCTGTCCTGTACTAATATCGATTAGTTCCAAAATCGCAGAAGAAAGAAAAACTAATGCAAAAAAAGGTGATACAAATAACATTAAATAAATAGTTTTTAAGGATTAAAAGTCTTAAAGAAGCCCCTAACGTTATGTATGTATAGCGTTATATAAATGACAGCTATATTAACTAGTATTTATCAAACACATTTCATACAATCATTTTGCTGAGAACATTTTAATTGTTGGTACCTGTTGCCTATTCAAGAACAAGTAAATTGAAATCAATAGGCTTAAAAAATAAAAACAATATAAATCAATAGAAACAATTGCTAGGGAGATAATCCTTGTTAATCCCACGTACATAAACGTAAACAAATAACACACGATTCACAATGAAAAAGTAAAACTATTGTTTATAAAATGTTAATTTCTATTCATTTGACAGAAAAGGTCGACGATAAGGAGTGAATTTTATTCTATGGATTAGCGAAAAAACAAAAGCTCAACGAAACAAACATACTTTTTATTAACCTTAAAACGGAAAGAGCTAAGTATTTAAATCAGTGGATTAGTATTAAGATATTGATTAATAGAATATATATTCAACGATATATATATATATATATATATATATATATATATATATATATATATATATATATATATATATATATATATATATATATATATATGGTGAATGAAAAGGAAAAACCAAACAGGATGTTTTTTGATATATTCATCAACGTTTCCTCTTTATTTGTAAGACTTCCTCAGGATGATAATTTTAAGAAAAATGTTATGCAAGTACGTGAACATATTGGGTTGACATGATGGGTTGATGAGAAAAAGTAGTAGCCACTACTATCTATCTATCTACCTACCTATATATATATATATATATATATATATATATATATATATATATTTCTCTCTACATATATGTATACATATATATATATATTAATATATATATATATATATATAAATGAATACATCTAAAAGGCAAAATAGTATCATAGAGAAAGAAGGAAATGTTTGATTCCTATCGGAACTTTATCAAAAGCCACCTTTAAGAAAATGGTATTGCGTAACAAATAATACAGAGATTGAGGAAACATAACACAAATAATAATAATAATAATAATAATAATAATAATAATAATAATAATAATAATAATAATAATTATTATTATTATTACTATTATTATTATTATTATTATTTTTATTATTATAACAGAAAAACAGTAAATGTAGACTCTGTGGAGAAAGAGTCGAAACGGTTAAGCATATAATACATGAATGCAGCAATCTAGCCCAATTTAAAATAAAAACAGACATAACTGTCTTGGAAGCTAGAAATTACGCAAACGTCTGCACTTAGAATGGACAGTCAAATGGTAAAGACACTAAATAGAGACAGGATTTGAAAATGGAAAGCATAAAATATGGCCATGAAATTACAAACAAAAAACTCGTCTAAGCAATGAGATTGGGCGTGATAGAATTGGATAATCTTAGATTTCGCTGTCTCAGCCGTTAACAAGGGGGAGACAAAAGATGCAGAAAACGAAGCTAATGTATGGAACTTAGCAGATAACTGGATGGGATATAGAACTTGATCAACACTACTATAATGCCCATAATTGTAGGAGCACTAGGGGCAGTATTGATTAAGTTTGATACGAGGAGAAAATTAGAATAGTAAAGAAAATTTAAATCATTAAACGCTCGCACTAATATAGAAGCAGGAATATTAAGGAAAATAATCGAGTGCGTAAACGAACCCACATCACACGCGATTGATTAACAACCATACTTAAGTTTTAATAGATATATTACAATTATGAAAAGAACTCCCAACATAGTTATGCTGACGTTAGCCTCAGTTAGTACACACAACATTTCATGAAGGGTCAAAGAGGATAGAAAGGCTTAAGATCAGATCTATACTTGAAGAGTTTAGGGAGTATAAGGAAGTCGGAGGCTTATTGCCATTCTAATTACAAAAAACGCAAACGGCTGTGATAAGCGAGAGATCATTGGTTTCGAGCTGTTCAGAGACCACTAAGTGGTTTCCGACTGTTATCGAAAGAAGCGGAGAGAGCTGGACACCTTATTAGACTTGTTGTCACTAACGTAACACAATTTGTTGTCGACAGTGAACGATCACTTGTGATAACTGGTGTTAGAATTCTTAATGCATTAAAAATACTAAAAATGAAACAGTAACCACCAATACATCGACCAAGAAATAAAAAATAAATACACATTACAAAGATGAAGACAACAATGACATAGATCGATTACCGAAAAACATGTACGCAATTATTGACAAACAATATTAACTTTCTGAAGAAAACAATGCAAACACATAGACTGGAACTGTCAGTCAGATTGCAAAACCTGACAGAGATGAAGATTCAGAGAGGTATTACCAGTGAACCTATCTATTTAGACTACTTACTAGAATACCAATAATGCCACTCAAATAAACTAAGATGCAATGTCAAATCTAAATTGACATACAAGAAAAAAAACCTTCAATCAAAAAACGAACTGAAAACATAGATACACACAACACAAGATATCTGAATTTAATTTAAAATACAAAAGTCTGCAGATCTTAAGATGAAAACGGGAACACAAGATTTAGCAAATTATTTATAAATTTATTAAATGCAGTACTTTAATTATTTAATTCAATTTAAATAATGTTTTATTACATTTCTCTCTTATTTTATTGTCATGTAGTTGTAGTAGTAGTAGTAAATTTGTTAGGTGCAATTTTGGAAAAGACTCAATAAGAAAACAAATAATAAATACATACCTCTATTATGCATGTGACCGGGACAGAACTAAGATATCGTAACCCGGAAATTACGTGAATTGATCTAGAAAATACAATTGTGTCATTTTTTACCACTCTCGCTTGTCACGACAAGCTGGGCTTGTAACGCTGGGCTGACTTACGTCCCTTGTTTTTCAAAAATACCGACGTGACAAGCGATCATGAAAACAACAATGGCGAAATGTCAACTACTTGCTAAATTAAATTAATTTATGGTGTACGATGTTTTTGTTCCGTCACGGTCACATGCACAATACCAGTATGTCTTTATTTGTATATATTATTTGTTTCTCCTTATTGGGGCTTTTCCGAAGATGCACCGATTGTTACGATCGATACTAGCATTTCTATAAAATATTATATTAAGGCTGCAATAACGGGTTGAAACGAAGTTGCTTCACTTAAAATGAATCCATCCCAAATATCAAAATATAAAACCACCACAAAGCTTGGACAGCAAATTAATAAAAAAACAACTCAAGACTGAGATACACTTTCATCTCTTTTATTTATGTTTCATCCATTTATTGTTGATCTACTATTCATCTAAACCCTGATATATTTCTCAAAACACTTATAATAACCCGAGTATACTGATAGTTTTACTTCAACAACGCTGAGATGAGAGCAGTTCGAGCGTATGCCTACAGAAGAACAGATAATGTAAGCAGCGGCGGAAGTGGAATATAAATATAAACACTTCCTGTTTGAGGAAATTTTTCTAGGTCAGATATTTAAACGATGGCGAAAAGTCTCACGCACTCATTTTTAACCGGATTTTTTTTCAGAATTTCGAGAACCCGATGGATAAACCTGGAACCTCAAATGAATGCATTAATATATAGTTTGAATATATATATATATATATATATATATATATATATATATATATATATATATATATATATATATATATATATATATTACTAAATGTATTTGGATATTGTGTACTTGTTTGTTTCATTGCTTGCGTGTCTCTGTAACTATTGGTTGATATCACAAAACACAAATGACTTCATAAAGCTTCTATTTAATTATGCAATTACCGTTCAAGCATATTAAAATGTTTCCCTTTTAATAAAAAGAGAGGAAAGGGCAAGGGGGAAATGAGCGAAAAAGACGGGAAGGAGAGTGAAGCAGATAAGATAGTGAAGAAGAGACATATTTAATAATATATATTACATATACTGACTCAATGGTCACGGGTAGTCTGTTATATATATATATATATATGTATATATATATATATATATATATATATATATATATATATATATATATATATATATATATATATATATATACTAGCAATAACTACCCGCCATCCGGACTGCACTTACTCAGGCTGTAGTATTTATTACAGAAAACAAAGAAATACATTTCATTTGACATTTCAGTAATTTAGACGAAAACTAAAAAAAGATGATTGTCGTTGTTTTATTTTATATATTCCTAACTGTGCATGTACATAGTGAACATTTGTTTTGTGGCAAAAGAAAAAGGTTAATTGATATGCTCTTGTAAATATTACAAAGTCGAAGAATTATTTTTCCAGGTGAAAAAATGAAAATTAATTTCCCCATTAAAACCTGGTCATATGATGAACTTAACGAATAATACGAAGAACGTCAATTGTTGAAATAAAATAACTTAGTAATTCGAAATCGTAACTTTGTGCCTTTCGCCTTTTATTATTAAAAACAGACAAATGAATATTTAAAAAAAATACTTTTTTGTAATTTAGAAAAATAAGAAGATATTTCATGTCAAATGTTCAATTTATCATCATCATCATCATCATCATCATCATCATCATCATCATCATCATCATCATCATCATCATCTGCAGTAGCAGCAGTACCAACATGTTGACTCCTTGGTATTTGGGCTAGGAGCAAAATTTAATATATGTTCTGATGCTACACTTAGTTTTTCTGTCCTTGGTCAGAGAAAGAGAACTTCTTTTTTGACTAAAGCAATTCAAATGTTTGTTCCAATCCAGAGTGCTACTTTTTGAGAAACTAGATTTTCCCCACATTAAATACTGACATTGTGCCCTACTTTATTTTCGTGGGAGAAGAGTAAATAGAAACAACATCAACAAAAACAGCGACAAAATTTTAAAATAATAAACGCATGAATTAAATTATCATCAGAAAACATTTGTTAATTATTGTGTTTAATGCCAACTTGATTTTGAAAAACATAATTATTTTAAAGTAATCTAAGTTTTTGCTATGTGTAAATATAGGCGTTCGGAAACGTAACCCCCCAAAAACCCAACAGATACTGAAATGGAATTATGATGTTTTAATTTTAAATTTAGTTAATAAAATCGCTTTAAATAATATTACTACTACTAATAATAATGGTATTGCAATTCAAGAAAATGTCTTCATATATAATAAAATAGCATAATAAACTTACAAGGGAGTCATACTAAATATGAATTTATGAGCGAATGTTCCAAAAATAAATATACAGCCTTGAGAGTGTTTAGTAGGGTTCCTGTGAGTATATGTACCGTATATAAAATATTCGTCTGTGGAACACAATATCACAGGACTGCTTCCCAACTGACTATAGCGTGGTCGGTTTCAACTTCAATGTTTACACATTCTTGTTGAGGCGTCCTATCAAATAATCTAACTCTGCCCACTCTCAACCATTGTTTCCAATCAGCAAGGTGTTATTTCACTGTCCTCCTGACAAACTCATTACCTCTTATACTTGAGTGGCCTATGGACCTTGATAAGCGGCGACTCATTAGTACATAAAATATATAAGAATTGTCTATAGCCGTTTCATTTAAGAGTAAACATTCTAAGTATAATATTAAAGGGAAAATATTACTCGTAGTTTTCAATAAAATAATCTCACTTATAAAAGCAACATTTTCTGAATGTTTTACGCTCTGTTTTCTTGTTTTATACGAGTTTCTTGTACAAATTTGAGTTAACAGCTTTATCAACTATTTTATTTTGCAATAATATTGATTTGAAAAACACTGTTGCTGTCTGTTACATATAAAGAAAAGTGTTATTCATACATCTACTGCGACAAGTCCGAATGAATTATGGCCCTTTGATTTAACGCCTGCTTATTGGCTGTGTTACAATCGTGCAAACGAACAAAGGGGTGGGATTTTTGAACTATTACATAGATGCCTATCAAGTGTTTGATCGTTAGATTAATAAACATGGATTTAATCAAATGAAGAGTACGCTTTTTGTCCATTCAGAGTAAAATGAGTGCATCTACTACCAAGTAATATATTGTTTTAATAAGTTGTTACACTGCAGGAATATAAGTTGATGCATTTCTTTTAAGTGTTCAACATTTGACATCGCAGTAGTTCTAATAGTTGAAATAGTAGTCATCACACAGAGTTCTTCAAACTGGCAAATCAAAATTTTAATCTGTTCAAAGTGTAAATCCTCAGGATTATCACAAAATCCGTTTGCTCTTTTGTTCGTCAATAAGTCTGTAGAGATTAGTATTTGAAGAAAAAGTAAAATAAAATTGAGAAATCCTACTTGAGGTAAACACTCAGATAAATACGTTATTTACATCTCATCATTTTACAGTGTGCCTTGTCTGTTTCATTTGTTAAGTGCGCCTTATTTTTTTCTTCATATAATCACACAATTATTTCCCTTCTGATTCCGACGTACATATTCTGCTAAATATGATGTGTTTGATACTAGCCTACACACCCTGTTACGCCGGGTAATGTATGCTAAGTATTTACTTTAGAAAGTGAATTCCATGAATCACACATTGAAGCGTTCCTATTTATATGCTTCCCCACGAAGGCACAGTTTGATACAATGTGTTTTTTTAAGTAGGGTATATCCAGTTCCCAAGAATGGGGCACTCTGGATAGAAAAAAAAAATAAAAATCGGTCCAGTAAAAAAGTATTTTTATCCTCTGACGTAGAACACAAAAATATATTGCACTTTGATCACTAGCACATGGAAGTTTTCACATTAATATACGTTTTACTTGAAGTCTTTAAATAGGTTGCCAGTGCAATATCTATGCGGGATGATAACGTAACATTATTTGTTATTGGCTAAAACGCAATATATGGAGAATATAGTTGATTAATAAGCGAAGGCACGTGACGTAGAAGAAATGTAGGGTCGGTTGATCTCAGAATTTTTATATAGCTAGACAAGTTATATGACGGTCAGATAAAAAAAGTCGCTACAGCCCATCGTTTTCATTTGTTGGGATGACCATTCAAACAGTATCTAACTAAGGAAACGACTATCAAATTAGTCACAATTAATTATATTTGAATAATCTTTACATCGTCGCCTATTCTTATTTCATGAGCATATACAACCCTTCCGAAGACTTTGAAAAAAAAATTAATAACCATTCACAACTATACGATAGTATTCATTAAGATAATATATAGCAATAGTGCTTTATAAATGATACTATTAACCTCTATATATAGCTAGAGTACATGTCCAAGTTTGAAATTGGCTTCAAACATAAAACAATTATAAAGCAAAAACCCAAGACGACTAGAAAATTTGACAATACTTACGGCAGTTTTTTCTGATTTGTTTTTCTTCTAAAACGGTTTGCCTACCACTTTTTGCTATTCTAGCTTAACGAAGTATTACACCGATTGATGATGGGAAGAAGTACATTCATATATTTACCACATGTATATAAGAAGTAAGTATGGCGACCAACTCCACTTCAAAACTAACGGCTTATAGTATTGTGAAAAAAGTCACCCTCTGAATCATAATATGACTCACTCTTTTAGACTCTAATGTTCTGATGGGCACCATTGCACTAACGTGATATTACACGTGCTTTTGCAATAACATATTCTCAAATGAAATAGTCACTATTTTATCCAGGATTTAAGTAGGAAGATTGTTTCAACTTCTTGAACACTACTAATCATGTGAATACTCAGCTCGTGTCTTTGAACTGGAGGTGTTTTCTTTTTCTCTCTGAGATTCTCATTGATTACTCTGCTCTTGAGGAGAAATCGATTCTGAAACTTCTTGGTCTTTCACTGTCAGAAACTCCTTCTAGGATTTCATGCATTAGATTCATTGCTCTTTCTGATTCCCGTAAAGTCGGTTCACTCTATCGCTCCAATCACTTTCTCAAACATTAAGCTATTCTCTATCGCTACAAATCTATTAATCGTGGTCGTTGCGATAATAATATTTCATACTTCTTAGCTCCTTACATCAAATGGCTTCCTGACTTGTCTGGAGCGATTTCCATAAAAAATGTAACTCACATCTTGGAGAGGTGAACCGACATAGACGTATGTACTATTATAACAAAAATACGATCATTGTTAATTGTTACATTGTTAGTAACTAATAATCAAACAATTCTCATCATGTTTTTTAGATTTTTTTTTGCACATACACGGAATGGCGTTCTTCGTTAATCGTTAACAAGTCTTTAAGTCGATAAATTCAATATAAGGCTATACATAAACGGTAAGGAGGAAGGAAGTGCCAGTCTTAGTTGCTTCAAATAGTGGTAAAGCAAGCATTTATGAGGTTTGGTGTGTGTTAAGTCTCCTCTGGCCAGGAGTAGTAGTATCGGATACGATCCCATCTACGAGTTTAATAGAATCCAGCATGGGCATGACACGTTCAGTGACTATTTTCTTTACGTTTACTACTTATTATTATCGTAAATTGAAAGCAATGATAACTTCGTATTGGCAGAAACAAGACTCAGACAAGTGTTGAAAAATGTACTTAATAAACTAGACGAATAAATACGACATCTTATACTTTATTCATCATCTGATCAATCAAAAGCGCGAAATACTCACACTTGTCTCTCACACATGATTTTAAGATCTCATTTCATTCGATGCACACCGAACCTTTTCTAGTCGTTTCAAGACTAACGACGTCCTATAACTTCGTTGTTCACGTTGCGAACATCATGTATTTCCTAATTCATAGTTGTCTCTTCACACACATGTCAGGCACGAATTATTTTCCCTGGGACTAATATTTCCTACGTCTATGTTAGTGAATAAATTCAACGTCGCTCAATGTATAACATTATGTGGTTTAGTGTTTTACCACATTACTAAAACCCAGTGATCGCACACTGACAATATCTTGTGGTATTCTCTGATATACAACAAACATGTCAAATGTTTAGAACTTTCCGCTACTTTTGATAACCAGTGCTGATCACATGGCCTTATCGTAACAACCTTATACTACTATTACTTGCTGATATAACCTGTGTGTTTTCTCTGGGAGCTGAGTCTCAATTGCCATAATTTCACTACTCTCCGGCCCATTCCGGTAGAGGGCTGGATATTACTTTACCTCCTCGCTCATTCCATCCTCTTTGACACTTTGTGTCGCACCATTATTGATATGCCAGATGTTATCTCTTTAAAAATAAATGTAAATTTATCTTGACCTATGTAAGTGTGAACGGTTGGAGTTATTGTTTTTTTTAAATTTTACATTTTTATCATATTACATAAAAACAGGGATATTAAAAACACGATTTTCTTGAATATATTTTATTAACGTTTTTCTGCGTTTTGATAATATACGCGAACGAGGTTTACAAAGTGGAAATGCTAAGAGTTTTTTTAGAAAAAAATTGAAAAATCATAAATAAATTGAGAAAGGAAGACAAAATAAAAAAAATGAAGATAATACATGGGAAATTACTTTTTAACCTCACACCTTTCTCTGACAATATCGGAGAACAACTTCAAGGGAGGGAATTCGGTTGTTGAAAAACTGAAGCCAAACAATCGTGTTTTTTCGTGTTGTCTTTGTATCAGTAACAAAAGAAATTGAATTGAATCCGTATAATGCACGATGGAAAACATGTTAAGAGAAAATAATGCAGTACTGACATTCACAATCAAAGAATCAATGGGGACCTGATGTGAAACTTTTTGTAAGTTTGTTTGCATCAACAATATGCACATTGGTGTACACCTGTCTATACGTACAGTTACGCAGACAAGCACACACACACTTAGCGAATAAGCAAGACAGCATGCTAGTAGAATAAGGGCACTAACACATATTACAAATACTGAACCCAGATATCTCGGTCGAGCGATCATATTCATTCAGTAAATGAATATGGTCAAATAAATCGACCGAACTATCTTGGTTCAGCTTTAATTATAATGTTTGTCTTTTTTTTCTACTAGCACGTTAATTGCTTATCCACTATTCCATGAACGTATATATATATATATATATATATATATATATATATATATATATATATATATATATATATATATATAACAGTGGAAATATATGTCTTAATTCAGTAATATTAAGGTTAATATTTAAGCTGATGATGAATAATTCGAAATACAAACAGCGAAAACACGAGAATATAACAAGGTCATAGTTCCATGTGATAAAAACATATAATGTTAATAATCAGTAGTGATTGTAATTTACGCTCTGTAGCCTAGTTTTTTTGATTTTTAAAATTCTTTTTTTATTAATTTACTTTGGTTAATATAATTATCACTGCAGATAGACACACCGAAAATAAATGGAGAAGAGCATTTTACAAACATCTTGGTGTACGCCGAAACAATTGTATGCTGAGTAAAACACACGTTTCAGGAAATAACGTGAATCTGCTCTTCATCACATTGATATAGAAGATATTGAATATAGCGTAGCTCTTGCCTTACACTATTGAGCATACATAATTAGTTTATGTTGTAACATTTATATTTGAATATATTTATAAAATTCTAAATATTAATTTTTAAAATACATATATATATATATGTATATGCAAAACGCGATAAACGCCATTTAAAAAAATCACAAAACTGTCTCTACAAGAAGTGTTGCATTTCATCACTCGATGACCCCCCACAACTATGTGTTACATAATATGATACCGAAATAATTACTTTTTGATTTCAATTAAAATCAGCTTTTATTCAAAGTCTAGATTTAATATATTCGTGTTTGTTATTGTTTACGGTCTCAATGTAAACGAATTGGATTTATTGCGTTTTGCGTTCGAAATCATCACATATATATATATCAAATATTGTTATCCACAGACACGTGTGCTTCCGTATCACGACTAATCAGCGTGGCTAAACATGACAAGATTTCGAATCTAGCTTTGCTTTAAGTGACTCACGATGACGTATAGCAACATTGAAAGAGCAGAGCCCAAATAATAAACGCAAGTTTGACCTGTTGAAATTCGTAGGTAGATAATTCATCTATTGCTTAAAAGTAGTCCGTGATATTTTCCATTCTATGGACGTCCGGCGTAAACACAGACCCCGCAGTTATATTTTTCGGACAGAAAAAAAAATACTGGATGATGATCTCAGCCTGACAACCGAAATATGTGTATTTTAGTTCGCAACAATAAGATACCATGCATCCACGTTTTTCTGTAGCTTAGACGACATATTTACGGAGAGTTTAGTCGCTGTATTGTATACGCCTCTGGTCCTGATGAAAGCTCTACGTTCCTTGAGATCATTATTGTCTACAGCTACTAATTGTACACATCATGAAAGATTCTTCAATTGTCCTAACTTGTTGAGGAAGTTTTTACACCCAAATAAAAAGCGATGTTTGATATGTAGCAAAGATATTAGACTTGGTGCTAGAAACAGAACTGCTGTGATGATGATCATGATGATCATGATGATCATGATGATGATGGTGATGGTGGCAGGTCACCAAGCTACTGCAATTTTATTATGTCAATCATAAGAGCGACTCTAAAATATTTATGGAAAAAATACCTTTGCTGTGTGAGTCTGTTCATTAATTGCTCCTCCTTGCATCGAGTCCTTTTCGTTACAAGTGCGTCTCCGAACTTGTCGCTGTAATGTAGCTGAAATCAATGGCGTTTAGACATACTGATCGTATAATAAAGGAGCTCATTAATTCGACAATAGGTTCACATCACGAATGTTTATTGAACCTCAATCTTCTAATCACGTGACAATGACAATATTATAATGACTATTTGCCTCGGCGGATATTATAGGCAGAATGAGAAGTACAGTGAGGGAGAGAGATAGATAGAGAGAGATAGAGATAGAAAGATTGATAGATAGAGATAGATAGAGAGAGAGAGATAGAGAGAGAGAGAGAGGGAGAGAGAGGGAGAGAGAGGCAAAAAGAGATATTCGCTTCTGTATACTATATATAACACTTTTAAAAACCAAATGTAACACGTGTTGTTTTTTAAATTACCAATTGCTCAAACAATATTTAACACGCCTTGTCTCTTTAACGCTTTCACCAAGACTGAGAGCGAATCACGGAGAATTCTGTCACCGTTGCATATATGACATCACATCCATCCACGAATCATCGACTTCCTTTTCTCACGGTCTGATGTATCTTACTGTTCTTTTACTTGATCTCCTGTCTACAATGTTTTTATATTTCCTAAACTTACCCCCAGATTTGTATCAGCTAATATATAAAGTACAAACATTATCCACTCATAATCTCTACCATCCCCTGAATACTGTCATGACACTATATGGATTACATATCGTCTGAATTTCTTCAGACACGTTCTTTAGATATTGTAGAAATAATTTTGTGAGTTTTCGGGTAGTGTTCTTTAATGTTTGGTCCAGGTTTTTCGGGGCTGATGTAAACATTCTGGATTTATCATAAAATAATTTCCATATTTGAATGATATTGTCATCATAGATGACGGAAATAATCAATTTATAATTCAAATGTATATTTGCAGAGTATAGATTGCTTTATTTAAGATAACCATTCTTTTTTAGATAAAGTAGGTATCATGCAAACTGATAATAATTATCGATCAGACTTTAACAGAATTCTCCACAAAGAGAAAGTTCAGACTGAGACAGAATTCGAATAAGACCACGTGGTTATCATTTAGCTACTGAAAATTTTAGGTCTGTGATCGTAAAGATTTATTTCGTAATGTTGGTGCTACCCATTCTTCGCCAAATTTCAGATCACATAACGATGCACACGTTTTCATAAATATCTCAAAGCCAATCGCACTCTTCTGTATTCAGCTACAATGATCAATTATTAAAAAAGTTATCGTTCGTATGATTAGAACGATGTCCGCATCCGAATTTTGTTATGTTTATTGTATTTCGGCTGTTTGATCCTCTGGACTTCTTCAGTATGATTTTTATATCAGTTGGTAACGTTACGGACATTTCGAAAACGTCCATGCATTTAATTTACCCGAGGTAGATAGTTTTCATTCCGCTTTCCATGTGTTTTTGGATATCACATATCAGATAATTTGTCTTACCAGATACAGAGCGTACAGCTTCTAAAGTTACATTCACTCTAGAAGGTTTCTCAACGTACGTTTTTGTACAATAAACATAGTATCTAATAATAGCCCAGTATATACACACACATAGAGAATAGAGGAATATAGGTCGATCAAAACGTTGTGAACATGACACCAGTCAAAAACCTGTAAGTAATAAAATAACATAAGATTTTTCATTGATTTTGTCAAATGTTTTCCTTATGTTTTTTAGTTTCAACTTTGAATATTTTCGAATGTACTATTTATCATTTCTGACAGACTGTCTCAGTACTTACAGTACCTGATGTGTCGCAGCGTACAGCTGTCGAACAACGATTTTAAAGAATGGACACTTTCAGCACGTTAATGATCGGAAAATGGCTGCATATTGTCTCCTCTAAAGCTTCCTGTGTACCGCTGTGAAATGCCTCAACCCTTAGCCTTTTCGTTCAGCCTTCAGCTATTTTCTTCCCTCCCTCCCCACCTCTCTCTTTCTTGCACACCCACAAACACACATATGCATTTTTATTTCATTAATAACTCCATTCTGTAAGCAGGTGGTACCATTTCTTATTCTGATAATGTCAGTTTCCTTCCTTTTACCTGAGATCCTGTAGTTTCTTCCATCTATATATCCGAAAATAAAAAAGAACGACTAAATAAAAATAAAACCCTTTCCTCAGTCTAACTAATCGTTTGTTTATTCTGATTGCGTCGCCATTAAATCAACTCATCTGTATATATCTACTAGCATAAATAGCCACTCAATAATGGGGGAATATTACGTAGATACTATAAGAGTATTCAATAGGCTTGGTTTAGAAGCACTTTAAACCACTCGAGGAAATACATATATATTTTCCAGAAAGCATCAGTTTATCGATATATTTCGACCACACACATATGTACATCTTTTACATTCACACGCACACATATATTATTGCGAAACGCATCAACACTCATCGCCGCACGTAAAACAATAACGTTTCTTTAATTAATCTAACTCAATTCATCGTTTGAAATAGACTTTCTGTTTCGGAATTAACTAAGCCAATACACATGGTAAAAGAAATAAACGAAACAGTTGTATGCACACACCAGTGGCATTTATTACTTAAAAGCAAGGTAAGTATCGTGAATGAAATAGCATTTCTAATGGCTGACGACATGAGAGAATCTATTCACCTGTATTCAATAAGGGTTTCAGTTCGAAATGAAGTACAGGATCACGTGTTCGATATAAACTCACTAACTTCATCTAGATGTTTCTAAAGTCCAAAACGATGCACCTCGAAAAGGTCGGAGATTACACCGATCAACATTTTATGAATAGAAATATAGGTATGAGAATAGTAGTCCGAATAAATAAAAAATATATACAAAGAGTAATGCA
The DNA here is from genome assembly GCA_963556195.1 of Sepiola atlantica. Lineage (NCBI taxonomy): Eukaryota > Metazoa > Mollusca > Cephalopoda > Sepiida > Sepiolidae > Sepiola > Sepiola atlantica. The sequence continues at coordinate 104,999,663 of OY744526.1, read as the reverse complement.
CTTTAAAAGCTTCACTTTCACACCGCTTGGCAAGTGTATTTCTATGAATTCACAGCGTTTACTAGTGACTATACTCTTCACAAATAATATATCCGTATGAAATTATATATATTAATTTAAAAAAGCGTGAGTACAGTAAGAGATGATGAGCAGGGGATTTAACAGACTCGCCAGTAGAAACAGCTGGTGTACTAGCAAGTTTTTTTTCAATCTGTTCATTCTTTTGAAGAATTTGGTCCACTGCAGGAAAGTTGTTATGGGGAGGTTACAACAAAAATTATTGATGAACTAAAAATAGAACCTAAGACACCACACTATTACTATCCAAGTTGGATGTTGGTAAAAGTATGGGACTTGATGAAATTCCTCCAAAAATATTGAAATTCTCATCATCAAATGAAGGCTTTATCAATTCCATAACCAATTTGTTTAGGAAATGTATGGAATATGAAGAGATCCCACATATTTGGAAAACAGCTATAGTAATACCGCTACATAAAAAAAATTCGATACATTGAAAAAGTAATTACAAACCAGTTACTCTAACATGTATTTTGTGTAAGGTATTTGAAAAAATAATTAGAAACTAAATATTATATTTTATAAAGGATGGTATAAATTGTAACCAACATGGCTTTGTCCATGGTAAATCAATATTATCTAATATCTTGGAAAGTATTGATATTATAAATGCATATTTGATGGAGGAGGATAGTGCAAATATCATATATTTGGATTTTAGCAAGGCATTTGATACGGTATCTCATTGTCGTTTACTAGTGAAAATGAAAAGTTTTGGTATTACTGACAAAATGGTAAATATTGTGAGGGAGTTTTTGAAGGATAGAACTATGAAGGTAAAGTTTGGAAACAATTATTCTTAATCACAGTACATACCCTCCGATATTCCGCAGGGTTCAGTATTGGGTCCTTTGTCGTTTTTGATATTCATAAATAACTTACCTAATAATATACATTCAGAAATAGAACTGTTTGTTGATGATATTAAACTACTTGTGAGACCTTTACCAAAGGAAATAACACAGATGGATCTAAATAAATTATCATATTGGGAGGACATTTAGAAATTGGGATTTAACCTAGACAAATGTAAAGTACTACATGTAGGATCCAGGGATGTTGGAGTTAAATATGTACTAAACAATAGAGAAATCAAAGAAGTAGATGGACAGTGCGATTTGGGAGTGGGGTTTGATAATACATTCAAGGCAAAATAATCACATTGTATCAAGGACAAACTGAATGATCGGGTTGATCGTTAGGAATATTATTTCGAGGGAGACACATGTTGTGTCAAGTATATATGAAGCTCTAATAAGACATCATATAGAATACTGCAGCCAGGCCTGGGCTCTAGCGAATAGATATGGAAATTTGAATGTAATATTGAAACTGGAAGGCGTTCAAAGAAGGGTGACAAAACTAATAAGTAAAGTAAAGGAGTGCAGTTACAGGGAGAGATTGGACAAATTGGGATTGACTACTTTGCTGGAGAGAAAAAGGAGAGGTGATATGATTTAGACTTCCAAGATAATAAATGGCTTTTCTTACTATAGTGGGCATTTTTTAGTATTTCTCCTAGATCTGAAAGATTATTTTCAAGGCAGTTTTCAAAAAACTAGATATATTAACCAGTTAAGTTTTTTTGCTCACAGAGTAATATGTTTTTGGAATAAGTTGCCAGATCAGATTAAGAACAGGAATAGCGTGGATCAGTTAAAGAGAGAGAGAAAGAGAGAAAGAAAGAGATAGATAGATACATATATATGTTCCTTGTTTTGAATATTCTTTTCCTTTCCGTTCGCGTACACCCATCCTTGTTTCCTTGTTTGATGAGACTGTGCTTAACCAGTCTCTAGTGATGTTGTAATGACGCGCCGTTTAGCCTGCCACCTGGCGGGGCCAAAGGGAACCGGCAGGGCTAGTGAACCACGTGAATCGCTATTGTCAGTTTCCCGCCATTAGTCGGGGACAATGTCTTCCTTTCTGCATGGAGAGCGTCCGGAAGTTGTGGAGTTCTAGTAGAAGTATAAACACTGTATGGCCCACGCAAGTCACAAGGCTGCCTATTAAGCCATATTGTCTCAACCCCTTCATCTCAACAATGCGTTTTAATGGAATAATTGATCGAAGCATTGGGTTCAGGCAGGACACACTTGGAGAAATGTGGGAGAACATGAAAAGAAATGAAAAGAAATCTATAATAAGAAAGAGAAGGGATTTTTTTTTCATATTCAGTATTTTCCGGAATTTACCACAACGTGTTTCGAAAGTGCTCAATTCTTTAGTAGATCTTTACAATTATACTTGTGTGCCGGTACCGGCAAAATGGCGACATCGTTTTGCATTGCTTCTTTTTATATGGCACGGTGACTAAGTGGTTAACGACGCGGACTAAGGACACCCACACCTTGTCCTGGGAAAGATGTAAATAAAATACTAAGTATTACGCATGTCCGATAATAATATAAAATAATCATTCACTATCAATCTTCGACAATTCAAAAAATTAAGACAAAGTATAACATTATTAACATAAGATAATTAAATATCAATGAGCGGAACTCATGCGGAATTACAAGATGGGTTCTACATTATCCTGTGTGATTTATTGTTAATAACATACATTTCGTTTGAAATAATAAATTGATGTCAAGGTCAATACTATTAAAAAATAAAACCAGTTTTTCTCCTTCCATAAAAGTAATTGTCATTGTAAACCAAATATACTTTACATTAATCTAACGACCGATTTTCGTGTTTACTTATTCATTTGCAATTGTAGCAATTTAATACGTTTTAAGACAATAACTATTCTGTTTTCTTACTGATAAAACAATTGTCAGTTTATTATTTTTAAGTTAATAAAATAAATGTAATTTTTTGAAATGTATCTATTTAAAATTTTGCTGTTTTAGTCGACGGAATGACGGCATTCGATTTTGAAACAATTCCTTTTAAAATAGGTAACATCGGAATGTTAACCTCAGCGAAACAAGATTAATGAACAATCACCATCGGACGATTTAATTCTTTATAATGTGAAAAGTGATAATGCAATGCGCACACAAAATGCGTATTATCATATAGATACGTTTTATAATTCAATTATTGTAGGAAAATGTTCGTCATATTGTTAAATTAACATTAAGTATTTCCAATTCATATCCTGGGGTCAATTATTGACATCTACGAAAATAAGACAACTGTTTATGACAGCACTTCAAAGAACACTGGTAATCACGATCTTAATGTTTATTTCTCTTCGGACCTGTAGCTCATGCGGCACTGGGAAAATATAGTGTTATTTTAAACACATCTATACCTAAGCTTATCTCCTATCATCAGCAACCTCCGGATCTCTGCTTTGCTTCAATCAAATTAGATGGCGCTCTCCTTGAAATAAGTGCTTGTGTTGTTATCTCTTAGTATTGATTTTTACTCCAGAGAGTAAATAAATGACTGCTACCAAGGTCACTAGAAACGTGGTGTAATCATTCTACAGCTCTAGAAAGTACCTGGTTCCAGATATAGCCCTCTAACTATATAAGTACTTCAATGGAGTATGCGCTGATGAACTTTCTGCTCTGGTGCCCCCACGACGCAAATTCACTAGACCAACCCGACAATCTGCCAAATCCCATCCATTCACTGTGGAGGTCCCCAGATGCCGAAGAGCTTTCTACTCCAAAAGCTTATTTTCTTAGTGCTGCTGGACTCTGTACCTCCCTCCCTGCTCTCTGTTTTCCTTACGGTACTGACATGCAGAAATTTAAAACTAATGTAAACAGACATATTGCTGCACAGCTCCCAATTTAGGTTGACCAAATCAAACTATCACCATTTTTCCCAGTTTCCTTTTACGTTTACAGTGGCGGTCTGAACTATGAATTATGTTAAATAAAGAAAAAAAGTCAGGAACGTCATAAGATTAAGCATTGTTTCCACTTCTAATTACCCCCCCCCACACACACACCATTTTGGTATCGCTCAAAGCATTATTTACCCTCTTGCAAGAGTACAACATTGACGTGGAAATCAAGTTGGTGTGATCTGTCCTGCTAAAACCCATTTCTCGCAGAATAGATGTTCGTAGTCTCTCTCTTCTCTGTCGTTATCTCCATGAAAGATGAATGACTGAGCCTCAATATTTGCTTACTCCCTGTAAGATATTCACAGTAAGAACTCGCCTTTACATAATGGACATTTACTTTTCTTCTCTCTCCAAGTGCCTAGTTCCCGGCAGAATTACCATAGACACGCTTTTAATTTTTGCAAACACCTCTCGCATGTGCAAACCATTACCGATGAACTGATTCCCTGTTTATTACAATTTTTCCGTTTCTAATTCAAAAATCAACAAATTCGTGTCATAAACCGCCCCATAATTAATTAAACGTAATTCATGCATTTGATCAATGCTTGCACTCCCATCTAATTCCTCATCTCCCAGCTTACAATCATGATTTCTCATTAACCCGTTATCCTCGAATAGCTCTTGACTTTCATAAAGTGTGATCAAATAGTAATTTGAAACAATAGTCAAATGCTTCTATGAGAGTTGGTTCTAATATATACTGAATTACGCCGCTTAGTTTAACACGTAAATGAATTGCTATTTCTTCATATTTCTATTATTATACTAAAACTGGGTTCATCGACGTTTGTTTCCCTAAATCATTTTCTTATATAACTATTTCGGGGTTTTCAATTTTAATTTGTTTAATTATCCGTAATTTGTAATTAACTCACAAAGTGACCCATCTTTTACAAAGTTTCTGTCGATCACTTTCTTCGTCTCCTATTGTGTGTTGATTTCCCAATTCTCTAATATATTTTGATGTCTCTGTGAGCATATAGAAAAAGAGTGTCTCTCTTTTTGCTTATTTACCAGTACTCTTATACAGTAGGCACCATGTTTTCGTGACTTCGCGTCGTCAACGTTCGGGCAGGTCTCGGAAGCGCCCGAGAGTGGGCGAGGAAAAAACGAGGCGAAAACTCTCAAACGCTAAATTGAAGATTGGCAGACGATAATGACAAACCATAGTTAAACCACTGTTATTTATTCGATGTTTATTTATTTATTAAACACATTGTTTTTTATTAACGAATGCACTGTTTTAAAGCAATGGTTTTTTCCCTATCTTTTTTCCATGTTTTTTGTTTTTCTTTTATGACATTTTCTGAACTAGGGTTTGGTGCCAAAGTTGCAGCTGATCCAAAAGTGTTCTTGTGTACTGTCCTTTTGCTGGCAGAAAGCAATTAGTCATTCGGGAGATCCATCGAGCTGATAGCGATGATATAAGTTCATTTTTGTTATGTAACGCGGTTAATTTCTTTCAAAGTTATCGGTTGTTTAATAGTTTTGTCAACTCTCAGGCGGGTTTGAGATCTGCCCGAACGTTACCGACACGAAGTCACGGCCAAATGGTGCGTTATCTATAAGAGCCCCAATTTACATAACATGGCCGTACACAACGCTAAATGCATGTAATACGATCAGGGAACTATAATAATATTTACTTCTATAGTATCTGTCAGGATAAGTGACCACATTTACTTAGAGGAGCGAATCTAAAATTATTAAGGTAGTTTTCGGTGGAAAATTTTATCCAAACCCGAAAAATTTAATGGAAAAAAATGCCTACAGAGCTTAAAATATTGACTGCCTTCCATGCATTACCTCCTTACAATTGAGTTTCGACTATGGTAACAACAAACTATTGTTTGTCATTGCAATGTGTGGGGATTATAGTTATTAACGTCAGCTAAAAAATCTTTTTAAAAATTCATAGTAAAATAAATACTTCATAAATATATTAATTTATAAAGACATTCCTAAATACTCAAAACGTCATTAACATCGGATAATGCTCTGATTTTTGGTAATTCCTTATTAAATTAGGGCTATACATATTTCAGTTTAAAAAACAAAACCAAAATAAATGTTCATTGCCCGTCCAAAAAAATCACAATTTATGAACTTTCGAATGTTATCAAAGTGAGAGAAATAGTGGTAGTTGCCCAACGGTTCACGAGAAGTCTAATATACTACTAAAATCCGTTGATATTTGTATATTTTTGGGCTTGTTTCGCTGTCTCTATTCCCAAGATATGATATCGCAGGGAAGGTTTAAGTGATTATGACGTCGAAAGAATAAAACGGAGAAAGGGGGAATAGCTCTTGGATTACCTTTTATCTCGACTAACATCTAAACATCATCTGGTCTAGTATATATAAAAACTAGACAAATCACTCTTGAATGACTATGCAGACGTCTTCTTTACAATATTTGTAAGCATTTTACAAACTAATATATACATATATTTATTTATTTATCTATTGTTATGAATAAATGAACGTGTGTATATATACATATATATATATATATATATATATATATATAATTATTATATTGTAGCAAGTAATTCTTATTGTTTTTTTTCTATAAAATTAACTTAATATTGTGGGTATATATTTACTTCCCCGGCTTGTTTTTGTGGGGGCGTTAGATAATCGCTCTTTTCGTTTTAAATTGTTTCATGATAGAGAGTTTAAATGTGTTTTTTACATACCCTTTTGATGTGCTCAATGCTCGACTCATCAATGTTTATTGAATCTTGATTAACACTGACAACTCTCTAACACTCCACAGGAAATGTCTGTAATGTAAAACTTGGTTCACTTTCGAACTTGTTCAGAATTCTATGTTTAATTTATGTGTCATTTCCTGATACAAATCCTTGCACGAAAATTAAGTTATCCACGCTTAGGCCAGCTAATGTATATCGTCACAGTGTTTATAAACGATTTACGTGAATGTTGCGTAGGTTTCGCCATCTTTTTAGACTGAATTCAAACTTACACTATTAGTGGAACAGAGAAGTATTAGGACTAAATAAATCTATTAAAAGAGTAAAAGCTTCAGTAAACATCAGGTCATACTTTTTTTTGGTGTAAAATGTTCAGTGGTGCCTAATTTTCAGAGCAGTAAGCGATCTTTTTAGAGGCTGCCTAATTTTAACAATCTATCTTGTATAGATTTGCATACATCTTGTCATATACAATACAAGTTTAATCCTCGTCTGGGGAATAAGTGAAATTGTCAATTGCACTGCAAAAGACGTTCTGGAAAAAAGAATGTTCGTTCTCAGTATGGTGACCCTATGCGATATTGCTTGCATTTATACTTCAATCTTTTGATTGTTTTTTTTTCAAAAATCTTCCTTCTGCTTGTTTTTTTGTTCCAGAAGTCTTTCCTCTGTCTTTTGTAGTTATTCGTCGGATTTTTGTTATTGATCCCGTAAAAAGCTTCTGAAATGTTTCTTTATTTTTTAGTTGTGCTTCTTGATTTTTAGTTGTCTTTTCATAAGCTTTATGCAACCTTTTGTCGGCTTATTTTATTTGTTCTACTTGTTGTTGCATTTGATATTTGACGAGTTCAGTTATTATTGCTTCAAAATATTTCATGTTTACAATGTGTATTTATAGAATACAACGTTTAGAAGTTCTTTCTTTATATTACGTTGCAAACGTTATCATGTTTGTGTGTGTGAGAGAGACAGAGAGAGAGGGAGAAAGAGAAAGAGTATAGAACTGTTTTCTTCGACAAACCAAACTAACTGTAGTTGTAGGTTTTAGTACGCTTTTCATGTAACCGTACGGCTAGCGTCTTAGTCAACAGAAACAAATATGGTTTTATTTTTTTCTTTCGGCGACAGAAAATATGTATTACCTACTTGTTAAAAATCAACACAGTGCCGGAAGCAATAAAAAAATATCACTGACGTTTCTTCAATGATATAACAAAATTGAGATTGTACGCGTTTTCCTTTCTTTTGGGCCAGTTGGTAAAGCCAGTTTTTTAGGACTATAACGTTGTCGGGTGAATTTGCCGTGTATTTCTCCACGGTCGTCTTTTTTGTAAAGGTTCTCAAGAATACCTTACTCAAACCTCGTCGCCAGTTGTTGTGTTTTTAAGATTCCCAAGAAAAATCTCACTGCACCTCGCCTCCAGTTTTTGTGGCGGTGTAAGGTCGAAATCTTACGTTGCAAGTAAACAGCTTACGATGAAATAGATTTGCTATTTTACACATTTATTTTATTGTTCTTTTTTCATGTATCTATATAATTGCTCTACCCGTACATTGCACTTTAATCATCACACGATTAGTTCAAGTTTGTAAAAGTATACATTCTACTTTTAGTTTCACACACCATATATATATATATATATATATATATATATATATATATATATATATATATCCATATTAATAATGAAAATAAAAATTGGATAAAAAGCATGTGTATTGATCAACAAATAGTTCAAACTAGGAACATACGAATACACTTTTAATATTTTCTATAATCCATGGATTTTCAAAACCATACATTTATGATGAGAGGAAATAAAATTGATAAAACATTTGAATAATATTACTGTTAAGCACATAATTTAAAATATGAAAACATGCAATTACAAATAAAAATCATAAAAAATGTTTTTTTGAGCCAAAAAGTATCATCTTCATAAACAGTAACATGTCCAAGTAAGCATATCTAGTAAACTAGAATTATTATTATACAGATGTAAGTTAAACACCGAAATAAACCGGATAGCATGTATAGTTTTTCAAAAATCATTTTCCTTGGATTGATACAATTGTATTCTCTTGGGTGAGTCTTATTGTTTTATTTGAACAGTTTTGTTTTGGACCTTACTCCATATGTCATTCAAACCGGATCTTTTTACTATACAGACTATTTTTATTCATTTCTGTTTTTACTTTACATCGGCTTAATATTATTTATTTTGCATTCTTTAATGTGTATATGTATATACGATGTTTGAACTATTTTATAGTTAATAAACATTGTACTATCCAAATTTTCATTATTCAATTTACTATATTACTGCTCTATCTAGTATATTGAGCATTTTATTATAAAGATCCGGTTTATTTAAAGATAATATTTATCTTTATTATCTCTCCTTTTACAGACACACATTTATATATATATATATATATATATATATATATATATATATATATATATATATATATATATATATATAGTCTCGGAAGTTTCTCAACCATTAAAACTATATTAAAAAAAAAAAATTATAGTCCCAATATATATATAAAGATAGATGAAAGAAGAGTGATAAACATGTACAAATGTCCAGATATAATTCAAACTTCAATTGTTCAATGCAAGGTATATTATATAATAACATTATGTTTATTATTCTTTCCTTTTATTACAGAATATACCTTCCATTGAACATTTGAAGTTTGAAATAAATCTGGACATTCGTACATGTTTATCACTCTTCTTTCATCTATCTTTATAATTGCTTTATCTCGTATATTGAGCTTACACCATTTCACTATAGGTTCTATCTACTAAAAGTTTACTTTTAGCTTCATATTTGATTCTATATATATATTATATATATATACATATATATATATATATACACCCACACAGCCACCCACACACACATATATATATATATATATGTGTGTGTGTGTGTGTGTATACAACTATGCAAGTAAAAGACGTAACAATAGACAATCGTGTGACAGTCTTATTGTTTCCTTTGTTAATGTTATAAGTGTATTTAATAAAGTGCTAAACGTCAAGTGCTTCAATATAATATACTATAATAACGATTTAATAAGACATTAAGATAATGACATCTAAGAACGGTGTCGATTGCTGAATAAAGCGAGTCAAATGTTACAACACCCAGGCAAAACAAATCGAGTCACAGCCTTATTTGTGTTTGTCTTTGTATCACCTTGTGTGCTGGTCGTTGTATCGTATTGTGTCCAGACAATGGAGGCAAGTTCTTAGACGAAAGCACCAATTGAATGTCTTTTGAAGGCACGCTTTTAAAAAAATCTTTTTGTCAAGTCGATTCTTTATTCAGTAAAATTCGTCTTCCTTTTTCCATGTATTTACTTCCTTTTTATTTCTATTTTTTGTTCATCTTTGTAAACCCATGCCGTCAAACAATGACGCCAATTGTACTGATTTTTATTGTTTCTCGTTGAAAATATGAATTGTTGTGTACGTGTGTTTGACTGGCTTTCTAGTGTTAAGGCCACAGGCTTAAAAGCGGCGTTGCACCGGGATATTAAAACATCCTCCTGCGGAAACCTACTGATTACTAAAAACCTTATAACAAAGAGTTTTGAATAAAATAGAATTCTAATGCGTTTAACATCTATATGCTTATGTTATCTTACTAGCTTGTTTTTTGCCATATCTTCAAGAATGTTTTTAATAGTTGGTAGAAGGCTAAATAGCGTAAATCAAAAGGATAATGATATGAGAAGTAGTGAGAGGAATGGACTGATGAAAATAATCAAAAGAAATACAGAAAAAAGAGAGCGGTGAAAATATTGGGAGAAGAGAGGGTATATTATGACATCATAATGCATTCGGACTTTACAACATGCTTTAACTTGAGGAACTACGACTTTATCTATAGAGACAACAGTTACTTAATGTTATTATGCATCTAATTTATTGTGTTATTTAGTTTTGTACCAATGCATTTTTGTTAGTTTGTGTGGATGGCGTAAAAGGAAGATTGCTAGGTTCCTCACAGGCGGTGGTGGTTCGAATCACAGCTTCAAAATAATAACCATATGTAGGCACACTTGGGAGCCTTATACACTTAAACAGCTCTCTGTGGATGGTTATATATATATATATATATATATATATATATATATATACATATATATATAATATTTATAAATAAATATTAATTATTTATTACCTACAGACATCGATGTTTCATGCTAACGCAATCTTCAGTGCAGGAAGTTAATCAAGAGCGTTCCCCCGTAGGCACCCGCAAATAAGCTAATAATTAAGTAGGAATTTAACTTTGTAAATACCGAGTCGGCGGGTATTTTACAACGAGCAGCGAAAGTAATCTACAACAACAAACTGTATTGGATCACGCAATATATATATATATATATATATAATGTTATACATGCAGTATCATGCGAATTAGCCTTATTGATTTGACGTGTATAGCTTTTAATCGCACATCTATCTTCAAAAATCTGCTTCGGCATCGATCAAAGCCTATTACTGAATCATGTTTTCAGAAACTCGGAGTTTATTTCCTTGCCTCTTATCGATTTATAAATGTACTTCTACTTGATATATTCTGCAAACGTCCCAACAATACATAAATTAGGAGGACTCTTTACTCTCACGGTCACATTGCATACCGCGGCCACGTATGTACACAGGACATACTTTTTATATGACATGCATGTTGGAATCGTCATGTTTATTTTGATATTTTCATCTTACTATTGCATCTTAAATACTTAGAGGCGCTACATTTTCAAATAAAACAAAGGACGATCAATATACATAGCCTGATTTGATAGGGTATTTTAAATAAGTTATCTTAGAGTCTTGCCCATCGGAATAAGAGATTAACGGAATTAAATTTATCGCACACTGTCTGCCTCTGATAATTTCAAACCAATTCGAAATGTGTACACCGTTAATAACATCAGCATATATCATTTTTACAGTTTTTCAGCCTTATTGAGTGACTATCATTTCTTAAATCATCCTCCCCTTTCTTTTTACGTTTAAATAACTTACCTATAATCAACCGTTCTATTTGACATAATGATACAGGTAGAGCGGAACACCGATGTTCTATACTCAGTCGAGTGTACCTTGTCGAACTCTGGAATCTTTCTGTCATTAAATCAGCATTCTCTCGTTCCATCTTACATGGCTGGGAAGAAGTCTTCACTAATTCGCCATTGTTCGTATCGCCCTCAGTGAGGATTGAACCTTCAACCTTGAGATAACTGTCACTTAGAACTGAATTTTTCTTAGTACTATATCCACTGCGGACGAAAAATTGCGAATTACTGAAGACTTCTTCCGTAAACATTCAATTTACTATAATGCATTTCGGTTTGTTATAAAACAATTCAGTTATTTCATCAAATTACACCCTGAAATATACATTCAATTTAGAAAGTGCGTTTTTATACAAACATCGACTCTAAATACACATGTGGCTGCGAAGAAGATCTTTCTTAATTATGAATTAATACGGACGTTTAAATGTTTATTTTTATTTATTCATTAAATTTCTATTTATTTTAATTCAAAATTAAATTTAATTAGATATCAGGGTCAGTTTGTGCAAACAATATTCGATTGCTTTGTTAATCAAACGCTGATCTTCTTTAAAATAATATTTTGGAAAGTTAAACTTAACTGTAATCCTATGAAATAATTTATCCCGTTCTATTGTTTGTGTACAGGGTGTAGCAGAATAATCAGACACTTGACAAAAAGAAAAGGAAATAGGCAATAAAACGAAAGTTGTATATGCAGAGACCCGACAGTTTGTTTAGCAACAGTTAGAGTAACATACTACATTATTTTTCAATGTAACCGCCGCCTGAGATTCCCGCCTTGAGACGGTCGTCATATGCCTAGGCTAACATGTTCTTGTCTATAGTGGCGAACATCCACGATAGCAGTCTTCAGAGGGTCGACCGGGTTGTGGACGTGCTTGTTCATCTTGGGCTCGATCACATCCCAGGGGTTGCAGTCCGCATCTCTGGCAATCAGTGGTGAGGAACCTTGTTGAGCAGTCACACCGGGGTCGTATTGGCCTTGTGAGCAGGAGCTGAGTCATGCTGGAAGACGTAGGGGCATCCGGCGGCGATCTAGTTCATCGAGAGCTTCACCGCCCTCTTCTGCACCTCCTGAAATTTCGTTTACTTTTTGTAAAGTGTCGGATTTTGATGCAACAACCTGTATATACACTAGTATTCACGGCCTCCCACAATAAAAGAGAAACACTCATCGACATATGTACGAAAGTTCATGCGATGATTCTTTTTCATAGTAATTAAATAATACGAATGTATAAATATTCATTATTATTATGTATAAAATTACTTTTTGTATATGATTGAATATTCTATTAAAATATGGGGTTCAGGAGTAGGAGCAGGGGGTTTCTTGAGTTCTTCAATTTCTCGGTAAAAGTCGATGCACGGGTCGCGCTTGTAATAAATGAATGAAAGCTACCATTGATTTTATTATATTTATTCGTGTGTTTTATTTCATTCATGTTGATGTGGGTAATATTTCCTTGTATGCTATCCCTCATTTTCTTGTTTATTTTCTGTACTTTTTTATGGAGGTCTGAAATATTACAGACAACATACTCAGCATCTATTCCTCCCTGCTCTTCATACCCACACTATGTCCCCATTTCCTCTTCCTCTGTCCCTTCCCACTGCTCACTTTTTTCTCTCTCTGTATCCCCTTCTCTCTACCCCTGAATCTATTCAACCCCTATGTTACATGCTCTTCAATTCTCTTCATAAAAGAAAATACCATAATTCCCTTTATGTTTGAATAGCTTGACTTCCTGTCTCTGCCACATACTGATTCGAAATAACTTTTGTTGTCCATTTGAGAGACATGTTTTGTTAGAAGTCAAACTGTGTGACCGACGGGTTAACCTTCTATTTTCATTTCCATATTTTCATGTGAAAGGGGCTTCTTTCGTATTAGATTAAGCAACACAACATTGCCTTTTCAAATGTTGTTACTCCTTTTTACTATTTTCTTTGATGCGGTCAGATTATGCGTACATCATTTTCCGAAATGATTACAATTATATAAAGCCGAGACGCATCGAACATCTCTGGTAATTTTTTAAATGAACAAGGGGACATTAGTATAAGATAGATCGGGACATACACTCTTAGTTCAATAGTTACTTTATTTTCAGACATAGAATAAATTAGATAAGGCGTAAAGAAGACGAAAGAAGCACGAAAGTGTCCTCAATATTGTAGACGAGGCGAAAATTTGCCAGCAACCATAACATTTAGTTTAAAATAACTATAACACACTTTCCAGTTCTCAAGCAGTGAGGTAGCAAGTTTATATTTGTTTTACGAAAACTCGTCTCGGCCTTTTGGCTAAGAAATAAAGTGTAGTATCTGTTCCGATGGTACTACACCTCATGGCCCGGTATTGTCTTGGCCTTCAGATATTGATTTCCGCCGGTCTATGTCTTCGTTCTGTGCAGTTCTAGCAGGTCCGCCTTCCCAGGCTTTGCCTTCTCACCCTTTGAGAAGGTGTTAGTTCATTGCTAATCGCCTGATTCGCCCCTACCGGAGAATGCTGACGGGGCTGCCCAGGAATTTTTTTAGGTTAGAGTGCTTAAATTATCCGGCGCTAGTGTTTCAAATCCCACTTTCCGACCTTGTGTCACATCTTACCGCTGTGGGAGGGTGATAAATAACTCGTCTATTCAAAATAATCTGTTCATATAATGTCGTAAACGCTACTAAAATATGTTGAATGATGAAAAATATCTCGAATGTGATAGCCTTTTACAATATATATCTATCTAGCTATATGTATATATATATATATATATATATATATATATATATATATATATATATATATATATTAAATTGCCTTAGATGAGTGATTTTCAACTGAAAGACTTCGGACTTCACGTTTAAAAAAAAGATTTCTGTATTTTTTCTAGTTTTAATGGTTGAGTAACTTCCGAGACTATATATATATATATATATATATATATATATATATATATATATATATATATCCCTCATTGAACGAATATTGGAAAATCCCAGAGGAGTGCTCGATTTATTGAGAGACTGAAAGTACAGGGGGTATATATTAATTATTCATATGGCAGAGATCTACTAATCATACACTTAAAGTATTTAAAAGAAGACTTCTTTTTTATATTTTTATATGGTTTAAACCCCGTTTTCATCTCTTAACTTAAACATATAAGGATATATATATATATATATATATATATATATATATATATATATATATATACATAACACGTTATATAACATTAATACAATTTTACCTATAATAATATTTCTTACCCGTTGTTACGAGGTTTTTTTTTCGAGATTCTCAGAGCGTGTGTCTGGGTGCTGTTCTGCTTTAATCTTTATATATATATATATATATATATATATATATATATATATATATATATATATATATATATATATATATATATATATATATATATCGTGTATTTATGTGCACATAAAAACAACACTAACAATGTATATGGTAATAAAAGTATCAGTAATATACATTGTAACTTTACCAAACACACACACACACGTATATATATATACACACATATTTATAGTTCGAATTACCTACTAAAATAGAGGTTTATATCCTACTAGAGGAGAGTTTGAATTACCTAGTAGACACTGTCATCAAGTGTCTTTGGTCTCTCTGTAACAGGGTTAATCAGGACATGAAAATACTTCACCCCACCAAATATTCAAAATAACATAGCATTCGCATCACAAATAAAACCCCTTTGGCACTTGCTGATATACACTTTCTCATACGAGGAATAGTGAACAATTTTCTTCGTAATTTTTCCTAAAGTAATCACACTTACCTGGATACTCCACCAGACGTTATGAATACTTGTCCTGTTATCCGGAAAGTTCAAGAGACCACAAGAAAATATACTGTTCCATAGTTAACTGATCACTTGGGGAGAGTAAGCGTATTGTTCTTAATTAGTGTTACTAACATAACGTTTGAGAAATGAAGGAGAACATTAATAGAATATTCGAATATCTATATATCTCATATACATATTTAGTCTTAGCCACAGGAAAGGACACCTGATTTATGAAAACTTCGATTGAAGTAAAATAAAATAATATGTATATATATATATATATATATATATATATAAAAATTAATAATTTAAAATTTTACATCTCTGTTAGGGAGAGCATAACATATTCATATTAAATTCCGTCTGTATTGGCTAAATCTTAGTGAGATACAAAATTGACAAAAAACATTTAACATCGGATAAAAAAAAAACAATTTATTTTATTCACTTTGTATTTCCCAATTTTATCTTGCACTACATACTGTCTCAACGGCAGTTCATTTAATGACATATCCGATATTTTATCCTCATATATACATATATATATATATATATATATATATATATATATATATAGTATGTGTTTCTTTTTGAGTAATTTAGACAGGGTGTCAACTTAAGTGCATAAGAGCATATCATATTTGTTTTGATTGATGATGCATCTTGGGTATTAAGCTTGAAACACTAAACATTTCATAATACTCAAACCAAATATACGTATATATATATATATATACATATATGATTATTTTTATTTTCACAAAATCTGCGACACAGGCATGTCGATGTTATTATACACTCAGATCCTATCAGGCAGAGTTAGATCGTATTTGGAAAGTACTCCGCCTGATGAGATCTCAGTTTATAATAACTGTTGATTGATAATATCGACATGCCAGTGTCGCAGATTTTGTACACGTCTGTGTAAATAAAAATAATCATATATAAAAGCTCTATTATCTTTCCATCCACTGATGAGAGTGAAAGATTGAAACGCTGGCGCATGTAGGTAAAAAAATTTTTATATTGTTTAATATATATATATATATATATGTATATATATATATATTATCCATTATTAAGTATATATATATATATATATATATATACATAATAAAGACCACTATATATATATATATATATATATATATATATATATATATATATATATATATACCTTATAATGGATAATATATATATATAATATATATATATATATATATATAATATATATATATATGTATACCTAATAAAAGGTGATAAAATATACTTAGTTTAACACAATACTGTTTCACATTATTGCTGATCATCAGAAGCATCCCAGACTTGCACCAATCGAACACATACACACACAAGCATGCATAAATATATATATACATATATATATATATATATATATATATATATATATATATATATATATCTTTGTACTTTCTTGATTTTTAAGTTTTTATTTTTTTCCTCTTCCCTCTTTAAGTTACCTCAACTAATGTAACGCCACTTTGTGTATTGTTGGTAGTTGAAACCCTTATTCCATACATTTAATTTCCCTGATGATCTGCCAACAAGTACTTGTTCTCTCTCTCTCTCTCTCTCTCTCTCTCTCTATATATATATATATATATATATATATATATATATGTGTGTATTTATAGTAAGCAATGAAAATATATGTGGCAATCAAGCTACCCAGAGGCTCCCGTGTTTCATCCCCGGGGGGGGATCGTCAAGCTAAATTGATGAAACACGGGAGCCTCTGTGTAGCTTGATTGCTATATATATTTTCATTGCTTACTGCCTAGCTCTACTTACGTATCGAGCACTGTTTAAGTAAATACTGAAAACTGACACATAAGAAATTATATCTCCTTATAATATGTTATGGGGATACATGAAGTACTAATATGTATTTATATATATATATATATCAAGATACGTTTAAGCTGTCTTAATACGTCGTTAGTATGGCTTATGTATTTCAATTCAGTTGTATTAGAATTCGGATGCGATCGATGTTCCGTAATTCATCTACATGTTTATTTTTTAAATAACTGAACGCTGTCATTATATGTAAATTACTGTGGGACATGAGCAGAATCACTTCAACATTGATTGGAGAACATTATGTTATTGTAGTACTGACCAGGCGCCAGCGAATATCTGATAGTTTCAATGAGCAGGAAACCATCTGTTAATGCTTCGCTACTTCGACACACGTTTTGTGTATGTTGCCTTTCATAAGCAAGAAGAATATCATTCCTGTTCGTTGTCAGAAGAGCAAATAGTATGTGATAACGATCACGTCTTAAGAGCTGTTTGTAAATTATATCCTTTTTTCTTGTTTAAATAATGCCCTTAGACGAAAGCAGTGTATTCTGATTTTGTCTTGCATTGCCCTCCTATGAATAACGTACAACGGAAGTGCAGATGTTGTTTTGTTGTAACTTGTAAACGCCATCAACATAGAAATAAGAGAAAAACAGACATGCGCGCAAAATAGCCGTGATTGTATGTGCTTTTTATCGCTGTGAGTGTTGTTTCACGCCAAAATACACACGTGTACAAAAGGTTAATCGTTGTTTTTAAATCAGAAATATACTTATGTTTATATGATTACTATTTCGTATGCGAACATTCCATTTTTACTGATAATTGCTTCCAACAAATTCAGCAAAAACAACAAAAACAAAAACTAGCGATCTAGATAAAATAAATCATATAATATTATCTCCTCATATCAAAACTCGGTGGCACAAGTTTTAGTTGGTGCGACACACTAAGTTAATAAAGTTCCAGGGTCGATGTAAAAGGTTAGAAGGGAAGAAATATGCAGACGTCTACTGGAAGGACACAGAGAACATTGGAATATTTAAGAGGCGTACTGCAACTCAGCGAATAACTAATAGAAAACGGCTGTTGCGAGAAAGCATAGTGATTTGCAATGATAACTGATAAAAGCGGAGGGTGTCGGATATGTTGGGATATATTTTGTCACTTAAAATCCAGGGAACGCCATATTTTGTGACGAATTTTCGATTCCTGATAATAACTTGATCGTGTGTTACACTACTAGAATATT
Source organism: Sepiola atlantica (assembly GCA_963556195.1). Lineage (NCBI taxonomy): Eukaryota > Metazoa > Mollusca > Cephalopoda > Sepiida > Sepiolidae > Sepiola > Sepiola atlantica. The sequence goes on along the minus strand of OY744526.1, from coordinate 104,981,036 downwards.
GGAGAAATGTATTGCCACTAAAATTCCAAAGAACAACAATAATCGTTACCAGCGAGAAATCAATGGTAAACAGCTGTTGAGATAACGCAACATGATGTGCAACGTTTATCGACAACGGTCGATTGTGCTGGGAATCTTCGGCGAATTGATACCACTCAGATACAAGAGAACACACCGTGTTATTACCAGTTAACTGTCACGGATAATAGCACATGTTAGAACACCAAGTGAGTATAAAATAATAATTTTGTGTTTATTGTATGATCAAATAATTGTCATCAAGGACATTTTATAGATTTAGCTTTCAAGTATAACAATGAAATATAAACTAACACCATCATACCTTTACAACTACTCACATAGATCAAACAAATTAGAAGATCACCGCAAAACAAAATATCCTGGATGTTCAGCCATACAGACATATTTAACCAGAACAAAATAGAGTACAAAACAGCTCCAACAGATAAGGATAGCCAAATATACATGATGAACCAAAAGTACTGTCTCCCCAAATTTGGAACTATAAGATGTTTTCATTTCACAGCATTACGTGAATCTCTTTATCATTTTTTGTAACACATTAATTGTTATATTAATAGGTCTCAATTAACTCAGAAGAACACATTTAATCACTACAATTAGAAATTCATTGAAACAAAACGGGAAGAATTGAACTGAAAAATTATTTTCTCGGTTATAAATGAAGTTCAACTATCAAATTAATACTTTGCACTCAACTCCTTTAATTCTAGACATTCAATACTTAATTTAGAAATTATTTAACAAGATTATTGAGACAATGCTTGTCCTCATGAATAATTTTCCATTCTGATTGAACCCTGTCAATCAACTCTCTTCGATTTCTGGGTTTGGCTTCCTCAAACACACTTATTTGCGGTCTTCTCCATAGATGCTCGATCACGTTTTGGTCAGGACTGTTACCAGGCCACATTGCCGATACTCATCGACCAAATAACCGATTAATAAGTGCGATAGAACGCACCATCTTGCTAAAGTGCCAAGTTGTAAATATCTGGTACAATGTGCCTGCTTTCTGCACCTTTGCGATATAATGGTAGCATATTTTTTCATATAAATGTAAGAAATGACTAATGACTAATTCTAGTTATACCAAATCTGGTTATCTCTCCGCTACCATAATATTCAGTGTACATTTTGGCACTGGAAGTTATGGGGTTTTCGACAGGTATTCTGCAGTTTTGAGAATTTGGTATCAGAAATAAACATACATGACTCTAATCCATATATGAAATATGACCTATCGTCAGTCTACTCTCACGATCCATGCCAAAATAAACCTTTTAAATAATCAATCTGCAAGATTCCATTCGATCTGTGATATATTTGGCTTGTTAGCATGGTTGTTTTATAAATCCTGTATACTACTTTTCCCTAGGATTGACGCTTTACATGCCTTATGACGGTTTCACGAGGATCGCCAACTAAAATTGCTATCGACGAATACCAGCACGAAGTCTTCCTAAAAAAGTCAACAGGGAGACCAGACGTTTGAGTCAGCAAAATACAGAGAGTTCGTTATAACTCTCTTAATACTTACTTAAAATTTATATATTCTAAATAGTTACATGAAAAGATGACTATTAATTATATTGACTTTACGTATTCGTTATAAAAGCTGATATGTAAGTAAATAACTAAGGTTTATGAAAAATTTACCTTCATCTCAGTCGTTGATTCTACTTTGGTGTCAGTTTCATCGTCTACTATACATGTTCTCATCCCAGAGATCGATATTGTCTTTCTTCGGCCATTTTTGAACTGTTCGGTGAGATACAGTAAGTTTCTGAAGGATTTCTCTCTTGCTTAATATCTCATGTCATGCTCTCAATACCACAATTCGCTCTCGAAGAAGATAGCTTTTATTCATTTTAATAATAAAGGCGCGCTTGAAATTTTAAACGAATATACATATTAAATATCTTAGCAATCAGATAGGATATTTACTATGTGCATATTAAAACAACTACATGCGGAAATAGTGGATACAAAATAGTACACCGGGGAAAGAAAACCTTTGGGTCACCGTGTAGAAAGGAACATAAACATAGATAGACGCAACAGAAACAGTAACAAAAAAGGCTTCAATCAAACAAGGAATACTATCACCTATATCAAAGTTATACTTTTAAATAATAGATATATATTTCGAAGGAACCTGCAAACTAGCCAATATTATTAATGAGAAAACATTGAAGTTAGTTGTTGGTGCACTGAAATCAAGAACAGCTGTATAAATTTAATATCAATAACGTAAACAATAATACAATTGAAAATATAACTTACTACAGAAACTAAACCAATTACCACTTGCGAAACATTGGTCTGACTAATAATACACTATACAAAGGCACTACGCGTAAAACAACTAACAACGAAGAAAAGGTGAATATTGGCGCCACAGAAAACACATTTAAAGTTAGGTACACCTACGATTTGATGACGCTAAGGAGCTCAGCATACAAAAACAGCACGTCTGTTTAAGTATGTATTGAACAACATGATAGAAGCGCGTGCACTAATATAACATTGGAAATTATGCAGAAGCACTAGGCTTCAGCATAAATATGCGTCTGTCGTAGTACTACGGATATTGTCATTATCACATAACTTCATACAGCATTTAGTTGACAACTAATGGAGGAATTTTGAGAAAATCGAAAACCTAACGATATATTTTAATAACGGAATAATGGACAGTGACATCAAACAGCAGATAAACATTAGAGACAAACAATTACACGGGAAAAATTCTCCGCATGAACACAGAATGATAGTAATAAATATAGACCTAAAGAAAATGACAGAAAAAGAGAAAGAAATAAAGGAAGAAGGCCATGAAAGAAATAGAAAACACAGAAAAAGACACAGAAAAAGACACAGAAAAAGAGAGAAAGGTTAAGTAAATAACAAAATGAAAGAAAGTGAGTGAAAAAAAATAAGATTAAAAAAATTACCGTGTAGGAAGAGTACGGAGAGAAAGAAAAGAAACACACAAAGCTTGCGAATGAAATAAAACAAGTCAGCGTTAGAAAACAAAACAAAACAAAAGCTACATTAAAAAATAGAATAAACCTGAAGAAGTTCGGAGGTGAAATCGGCCGAAACGTTGTGATAATAGCATCAATGATGTGAAGAATAGTTCGAATAAGCTTAATAATACAAATTAATAATGTTCATCTAAAGAGAAAGAAAATGGTTTTAGTAGAATAAAGTAAGATAAAATGAAAGTAATGAGAATTGAAACGAGTGATGCATCACCTTGTTAATGGTCTACGTTATACTTATGTTTGTTTGTGTTTTATTTATTAATACCTTAGCACTGCCAATGCAATGCTTTAATCAAAATAATGTACTCTGTCCTAACTTGACTCTCACAAGAAGCAGATGATTGAATTTGGCAAGTAAACATAATTATAAATGTCTAGTTATTAAACAAAATACGTAGATAAAAATTGTATACAAATAAATGTATAAAAATGCAACAATCTTTATGGAATATAGTTTATTGCAAAATACGTTTGCAAATAACCGTTTTTTGAAAATAAATTTGAAAATTAATATTTAACTTATGAAATCAAATTCACATAAAATACACACGTGTAATAGTATTTCGACGATTAATTTCGATTTTTATAGTTTACCTACAAATGAGAAAATAAATTAAAAAGCAATACATGGGACACACTCATAAAACCACTGTCGCGTTCTGTCCATCCGCATGCCTCTCGCCCGCTCCATAACGAAAAAGATGTAATATGTGACAATGACCGGTAAATATGACGAGAAGTCGTTATAAGATAGTATTTATGCATACATATTTTTATTTCATCATTTACATCCACAGTAGGCTATACATTAGTAGAACATAGTAGTACTATAACATATACTTATAGCATGTAAGCTACACATCAACGTTAGTATTTTTATTCCACGAAGAATTCTTTCGTGGTATAAAAACACACACTTTTCTGTAAATTTACTTGCCATAGGTATGTTGTATAGTGTTTTTCATATATATATATATATATATATATATATATATATATATATGATATGATATTCATATGTATGTATATATATATATATATATATATATATATATATATGTATATATATGTATATATATGTATATGTATATATATTTATATATATATATATATATATATATATATATATATATATATATACATAAATACATCTGAATACTTATAAATATATACATATATTTAACATTGGAATTTATTTTATAGCATTGCACTGTACTATGTATTATTTTATTGGTGCTAATGTTTGCGTGTAACAACATTAAATACACAATTGTTATAAACAGCCGTAATGGGAATAAACAAAGAACATCGCAAAGTGAAAACTGCGACTCGTAAATTATTAACAGCTGTGCCTCTTGTATGTGTATTTAGACCGCTCCATTAACAAGCTGAACCTTTAGAGAAAGCCGAAATTTAACGAATTGCACATTGCACATCCCCCAAGCTCTGCATCTAACATGCGTGCACGTTTCTTCCTAGTGATGATAACATATCTCTTCGTTGAATCCAGCGGGCCAAACTAATTTGAACATTCTATACGTTAAACATTGGAATGCATTTCCGACAGTATATATTATGTATTATTCTGCTTTCTTGAATTATAATAATGCCTGCTTGAGTAATATAAAAAACTAATTTCGATGGCAATTCCTGCTTTCTGTAGACGTTCGGTTTGTTAAAAAGACGACGTCCGTGTTAAGTGATCTCTCTTCTGAAGCACCCTTTCAAATCTATAAATGTATGTTTAACGTTGATGTATTGTTTGTTTATATATATATATATATATATATTAGTCCGAATCTTTTACCAACAGGCCACCGTGCCATCCACCTTAAATAATAAGTATAAAGTGGTAAAGTTGCTGTGAACAATACTTACACATTCATTTTCGATAATTACTTTAAATAAAACAAAAACAAAAAAACGTAAACCACAAAATACATGGAAGACTGAAAACTGAGAAAAAGATGGAAAGAAGATGAACAGTGGATAAAAAGAAAAAAAGATGAACGTTGTAAACGTGACTAAAACAAAGATACACAGAAAAACAATAAAAATAAAATGAAACCTGAAGTGACCTAATGAGCTTAAAAACGAAAGCCGAAATAATATTTTTTTCGTCTGAGATGTGTTCCATTTTATATTTGTTTTTATTTTATGAAAAAATAATGCACCCGTTGGCTAAGAGCCGGCAGCATTTCTTCAGATGTGCTTCTCCCCTGAGGAGATTTTATTCTATTTTTACCAGATTTTTGAATGAATTTCTTCTCCTTAATGAGCTCAGGCCAAGCCGATTTGGGCTCAGTGTATGCAGTGGTTTTATAGTTCACCTTTACCCTAAAAAGGTCCAAGCCAAAACGTTCGACTATACTTTCGGGGGAGGAGGAATCCCTTCTGATTGTTCTCCACACGAGACTTCGAGAGAGACTAGCACAATGACTCAAATAAATAATGAATCATTTTTTAAGTATACAAAAATACCAGTAAAAGGAAGAAAAATCATGCTTCGGGCTCTCTACATGAGATGCAGTCACATGAACAATCTATTTTATAACAAAACTAGATTAATACCTGCCCCTGGTCGGGCGCATGGGAATATTGATCTACCTCATTTTATTAACCTATTCGAAATTGTTACACCTTCTTTAAAACTCATGATTCAATATAAAATGTACATACAAATAACATTAGCAACAGATGTTCCGCTATTTTTAGCGTTCTCTTAACAGCCGACAGGACAACATACTTATTTAAAATTATCTGAACCTGTTCACTGTCAGTAAGAAACAATATATAATATAACGCTAACGATATTTAATGTTCGTACGTACGTTATCACCTTCTACCTCTGTCTAATAATCTGATCGCCGATTACGCAATGCAAAATAAAATAAAAATATCAATTTTATATGATGTCACCGTAATGTCGAACGTGAAACTAAAAATAAAATACAATTTCTTGGCCTTCGGGCTAGAATCGAGTGTTGTATCTGTTCTGTCCAAAGATGATAGAATAATATCATAAGGTCTGCGTTTCCATAGATACTGTGGAATTAACAACGGTATCGCTGGTAAATAAATAAATAAAAATACTTAGTCTAGATTGTTTTTCATCTTAATTTCTTTTTGATTGGAACTTTTTATTTCTTTATTTATTTTAGATAATCGAACAAAGTTAGATCTATTCGGTAAAATTGCTGCCCCAAACATAAGTAAATTAAAAATACACATTCATTTTGTTTGTAGGGTGGCCGTATCATTATAGCGTTTGCCTTCATTTGCTTTCGGGATCCGAATCTCACACTTGACAATTGTGTTTTAACATTTTTGTGATAGTGGTATAGTGTTTAAGTTATGTCCTAGCTGAAAGTATACATATAAACATTATCTCAATGAAAAATAAATCTATTTTCTTTTCATGTTGATTGACGTGCAGGATATAGAAAGATTCTACAAACCCGACGTTTATTGGTACTTCAGCTGGTATATTTATATATATATATATATATATATATATATATATATATATATATATATATATATAGTCATCAACATACATACTGTTTGTTGTATCACAGCTCTTCAGTGCGTCTAGATCAGCTAGTGCCTCAGACCAGGATTGAAACTCAACCGTCGGGCTGCCTGTTCTAAGTGATATCGCAATGGAAACATTGTCAAGTGCCGGGAGTTCGAATAGTTTTACCCAATGAGCTATGCCTTAAAGCTAATGAAAGTTGGCGATATCCTTACAAATAAACTCTACGAAAGAGAGGGTGCTTTTTATAGTCATCCACATACGAACTCTTCGCTGTATCAAAGCTCTTCAGTGCGGCTAAACCAACTAGTTCCTCAAGCCGGGATTTCATCTCAACCGTCGAGCAGACAGTATAATTTAAAAAATATATATATATTTTACCTATGTACGACGTCGTTTTAAGCCTATAGCTCTCATCAGCGCAAGGCAATACACATCTCAGACAGTCATAAACCGCGAACTCGGTTCACAGAGACACCTTGAATCTGTAAGCGTTCACCCAGTACCACAATGTCACGATGAATTGCCACGTAATAACAGATAAATTAAGTGATATAAACACTTAAAGCAGCGATGATGGACACTTAAACATTCCATAGTACTCAACGACAGAGTCGGAGCATTGCACTGAGGCTATTAGGTGAATGTTTATTTTGAAATATTTTCGACAGTGCTCGAATTTCAATTTTGCTCGAAAGATACTTATGATAATGTTAAATTATTTTTTAATATTTTACCAACTGACAACATCATTCCAAGCTTATGCCGCTCATCAGATTGTCATAAGGCGCGAACTAGTTTCACAGAAACACGTTGATATATATATATATATATATATATATATATATATATATATATATATATAATCTTTAGTTTAATTTGGTAGAACACATCTAACTGAGTGCTTGATTATTACAAAATAACAAAGTAATATGTATTTATACTATGTTCCGAAGTTAATTTACAAATATAGGGGAGGAGACGCAGTGAGTGGTTTATAAGTACAAGTAAAACTCAAGAAAACATTGTATTTATTCGCCTATGTTCGAACTCGCCCAGCTTGACACCTAAGGTACTATGTTGATTTGAACATATGTAATATTAAATATATATATATATATATATATATATATATATCCGTATTATTTTTTTCATTATTGTTCTCTTTGGCACTCATTTTTTTTGGTGGTAGAAATCAGCTTCTTTTTATTAAGTTATATGCAATTATGTAGTCTTTTTTATACATCGTCTATACACTCTTTACTATTAAATATTAATATTAACCAATCAATGTCTTTCTCATTTCGATGTTATATAGAATCACCAGTTATCATTCTTAGGGTGCAGTTCGTTGTGCTTGGTCATAATAATTATTTTTCACTAACTAGGAGTTGTCATACGAGTAATTGTCAGTGATCATTCACGTGCAGATATCACGTAGTCATCCTAAGAATCTGATGCACAACAAGTCTCGCAAGATTATCAGTAGTATCCCCTTCTTTTCATCACGGTTCCAAATCACTGTGTGTTCTTATAACACCCGTTTCCACTGGGGTTCTTGTTGATAACGTCCGTTGGATTTCTTTTAAATTTGAGTGACAATTAGTGTCTTCAGAACTCTAGTACCTTTATAGTACAGTTCTGAATGGTCCTTGACATCTCACAACCTTCATGACTATTTACTGTAACACCAGCATCAGTCATTTTGTAGGCGGCAGAGGAAGTGTCAGATTCGGTGATGTTAAACTTGCATAGCTATTCTGAAAGTTGAAATTCCTGTGAATGCGTGTAATACAATTTCTATATTTTTAGTTGTGGCTTCTATTATTATTTACTCACAAGGAGTTCTCACACAGGCAGCAATCAGTGATTTATCACCAGTAGTGTTCCCTGGAGTTTGAGTGACAACAAGTCTTTCCAGATTTTAAGTGTTCTCCACCTCTTTCGATAGCTGCTGAAAATGAATATGCGTTATCACAACAGACGTTTACCATCGATTTCTCATTCGTAACGATCTTTTCTTGGATTTGGGTGGCAATAAGCGTCCCCAAAATCGCAGTGCTCTCCGCACTCTTCCAGCGGAGGTCTGGTTAGTGCTATCCCTCCTCGGTCTTTCCATCCTCTTTGCCCTTTCACGACTATTTTGTGTGGTATCATCCAAGTTGGTGCCATCCTTTTTTCGTGTGTGACTGGGGGTTTAGTTCATGACATTTTTGCGGTGTCTGTTCCTTGAGATCTTGTGGTTCTTTTTATGTGATTCTGTTTTCTTCTTATTGCACCTTATATGTGATTTGTTTGTCTTCGTAACGTATGTGGAAAGGTTTCCGCATTCAAGGATTTTCCTTTAGATGTCACCTGTTTTTATCATTGTCATCCGTTGTATGGTCTCAGTCTTCCCTTTGATTCTAATTTATCCCAGTCTTTTTTTCAGGTTCTTCGGAATTGTTCCTAGTGCTCCTAGGATTATTGGTATGATATTTACTTTCTTCATACTCCATATCCCTTTCAATTCTTTGTCTAGTTTCGTGCAATTGATTCGTTTTTCTGTCTCCTGGGTCTTCAATCCGTGGTCAGCTGGGACAGCAACATCTACGATTTGGCAGGATTGTTCATTCTTGTGTTACTATTATAACATCCGGTCTCCTTGCGTGTATGAGTTTATCCGTTTGTCCCAGAGGATTTTTTGTTTTTAGTTTTGTACCATTTGTCAGAGTGTTCGAAATGCATGAATTTGCATGACTCCCAGTGTACTGCTTTCAACACGCAGTCATGCCTATTTTTGTATTCCTTTTGGGCATTCACTTATTATGTCATTTACTGTTTCGTCTCTTTGTCCGCACACTCTGCATTGACTGTTTCCTTGGGTTTTATCCATTTTAGCTTTAATGTAGTTGGTCCTAATCACATTGTTTTTTGCAGCCGTCAGAACGGATTCCGTTTCTCTGTTCACGTGTTCTCTTTCTCACCAATACCCTACCATTTTCGTGCGTCTCTTCTCTTCCTTATCATGAAACGTCCATGTAGTTATTTCTCTTCCCACTTTTTGTTTGTCTGCTTGTGTCAAGTTTCGGTGCTTCCTGCGTTGTTCGTTAGGGCGGTGTCTCTTGCTGCGGTGAGCAACCTTTCTGTGTTCTGGTTTATGAATTTGTCCATCTCTTTTTAGTGTCGTCCACACATTCTTCAATACTTACCAGTCCTCTTCCCATTTCGTTTCCTTTATCGTCGAGTATGTCTGTATCGTCTTCTGGGTGTAGTGCGTTGTTAATGACCATTGATTTTCTAGTCCTCTGGTCAAGGTGCCTGAGTTCTTGTTTAGTCAAGCTTATGAATGGTTAAAAGTATCTTATTAGATGATACTGCACAGATATTTATTCCTTTGATTAGGTTTCTGCTGTATAATTTTGTTTTTAAGAACTTACTTATTCTTCTCAGGTATTCTGTTCCAATTATCTCTTTCATTTCTGTTGATTTGATCATGTCTGCTTCAAAATTTCCCAAATATTTATAGCTGTCTTGTTCACCTAGCGCCATCATCTGCTCTTGGTTAAGTAGTTTTATGCCCTCAGTTGTGTCCAGCTTTCATTTTTTAATCTCTAGCACTGCACACTTTTCCATTCCGAATTCAATTGAATGTCATGGCTAAAGATTCTGGTCGTATTTATCAGCTTTACCAGTTCCGTTTTGCTTTTTGCAAATAGCTCCAGGTCGTCCATGTACATGATATGGTTTTATTCTTTGTACTCTGCCTGTGAACTTGTATTCGGCATCACATTTCTTGAGCATGAAGTTGAGTGACATCATGGCTAGGATAAACAGTAATGGTGCTAAGGAGTCTCCTCGGAAAAAGCCTCTCTGTATGGTTATCTCTGTCAAGTGTTGCCCTAATGGTGTCAGTTCTAATCTCCATGTTCCCATTACTTTCTTGATGAGATTAATAATCCTATCAGGTATCTTGTACATTGTTAAGCATTCAGTTATCTATGCTTGAGGCATTCTGTCTTAGGCTTACTCGTAGTCAACCCATTCCATTTTCTAGCGTTTAACTTCTTTCAGGGTCTTTTGATCTATGTATAACAGATCATGGGCCCCTCTTTTCCCTTCATGGTATTTTTGTTCCTCGGGGAGTTGCCCACGACTGTTCAAGGTATGCTAAATTTGCTCTCTCAGTTGTGCCGTTAGGGTTTTCCATATAGTTGGTAAACAGGTTATCGGTCTGTAATTTCTTGGGCTCGTTCACTTCTTCGCGTCGTTGTGTATGAACGTTGTCCTTCCTTTTGCCATCCACTCTAGTACGTCTGTTTTATGGATTCATCTCACTTTCTGTGCTAGCCTCTTATGTAGGGTCGTATATTTTTTGAACTAGTATGCATGTATTCCATCGTGCCCTGGTCATTTTAAGTTTGCTATTGTCTTTAGTGTTGTCTTAATACTTTCTTCATTAATTTCTGTTTCTGTTCCTTCTTGAATTTCTTATAGTTTATATTTCACGTACTTCACGTGATCTTCAGCCATTTTACATATCTTGCTCCATATATGTTTTGTTTCTCTCAGGTCCGGTTGTTCTGTTGTTATTCTTTCTCCGTTTACGTTTTTGTACACCTGGCTTTCATTGTTTTCAAAGGTCCTGTTCTGTTTGTACTGTTCCGATTTGTATCTATACAGTCTCAATCTTCCTTCTTTTGCTGCTATCTTTTGTTTTAGTTCATTATGTTTCTTTTATAGTCCTTTATTGCGATTCAGATTTCTGCTCTTCCATCATTTACTGTTCTCTTTCATCTTCTTTACGGTTTTAGCTTCCTTTTGAAGTTTGGTGATCTGGGTTTCCCGTCTGATATCCAATCCAAATTTCGTCTGTCCACTTTTTGGCCAGTCTTTTTCTCTCATTTTAATTTCAAACTTGTTGATTTTGCCCCCGCATATATCAAGTTGTTTAGGTCTGTGATAGTGTATGTTGAGATTTACGCGACTACTCTGTGTATTTTCTCTTGTTCACCTTAAAGCTCCTCCCAATCTTCGTTCTTTAGGAATGGGAGTTTTATGTTGTTCTCGGACACGAATCGTTTGATGTTTTCCACTTCTCTTGCTTCTTCCTCAGTGACTTTTATAGTTTCGTAGTCTTCGCCCTCTTAAGTCACGGTGGTTATGTTTTTCCCGTCTTCTTCCAGTTAACTTTTGTCCAGTGGTATTTCTTGATCTGTCACACCATTTATCTTTTGTTTGATTTCCGTTAATTTCATCTGCGAGAACCACCCTCTCTTCAGTATCTGTCTTGCTTGACCTGCTATCTTTTGTTCCGTTGTATGGTAGTCAGTAGAAATGTCCCATAGATAGTTTCCGATATCCTCTTTCTGTTGTGTAGTGGCTTTTGTAGTAGCATTCCATTACCAGTCTCTTCTCTTTTGTGGTCCATTTTTTTCTATGACTTGTTTTGGTTGCTTTTTTCATTCTTACTTTCTTCTATTTGGGCGTGTTCTTGTCATACCTGGAATCTGATGGATTACTTACCTGTTTTTTCTCAGGATCTTGATCTTGTTCCTTAAATAAAAGAAGCCAATATTCGCAAGATGCTGACCGGGTCCTCCATGTTGACCATCAAGAGAGAACTTGCCAATAATGACACTCAGATCTTTCTTCTTAGTCCCACGGCGTTAATTTGTATTTGTAGACATTTATCATGTTTTGCTGTTTGTGGCAACATACGCCTAAGGCTTGGTTTCCTTGAGATCCTGCCACATGGATAGTGGTTCTCTCATTTTCATGATGTCCAAGGTGCACTATCACACATACATTAAGACACATTTACGAAAAATAAAAATAAATATAAATGAATTAAATGAATAAAATTAAAAATAAATAAATAAATAAAATTAAAAAAGAAAACAAAAAATTAAATAAAATGAATACACATGAATAAATAAATGAATAAAATTAAAATGAAACAAATAATGATAATAATAATAATAATATTAATAATAAATTAAGTTTATACATATATATATATATATATATATATATATATATATATATATATATGACCTATGTACTTAGTAATAGTTTCTAAGATATTCTCACATCGTTATTAAAGAAAAGACAATAGATTCCCCTCTATGTGTGTCTGATGAATTTATGCTAAGTTATCAAACCTTCGGTCGAAATGAAAAGAAATGGACACGTTTTACTCTCACGTGACTAATTACTTTTGGGTGGGATTTCAATTACATTCTACTCAAACAAAAAGCAAAACTATTATCTCCCGAGCCCCGAAGTTAAATCGTCAGAAATTTCTTATTAGTTAACATTACAATTCACAGTAAATATAACATTTGTATATTTATCAAAATGACGTCTTCTACGCTCGAGCCTGTAGAATTATTATTATTATTATTATTATTATTATTATTATTATTATTATTATTATTGTAATTATAATTATTACTTACTAGCTATGAGTTTTTAACACAAGTCAGTATCAATTATAGCTAATCGAAAATAGCTAGTGGTGATCTTATGACTTTGAGTGACAACACGCCTCCCTAAATTTCCAGTACCTTCCGTTGTGAATCATTTGATGTTACTGCAACGGGCGTTTATTATTTATTTCTCGTTGGCAACAACCGTTGTTTTTCTCTGGAGTTTGACTGACCAGAAGCCTCCCGAAGGTTCCACTATAACATCCTACTTTCAGATGATGTCTGGCTAGCTGTTGCTGTTCTTACCCCAGTCTTTGCGTAATCTATAACGCTTCACAATACTTTTATCTTGTATTAATCGAGACTAGTGACGCCATATTGCTTATATATGCTTTTACAGTGGAGAAAGGCTTGGTTTATGAAATGTCTGGCAATTTTGTGTAATGTTCTTTCTATATTTACTCTTCTATTTCTATTTCAACGCACCCGTAGCTGGTGAGCGTTCGTTTATTATGTGGGTTGGATCACGTATTTGACGATCTTACTTATTTCGTCATATTATTAACAGTATAATTGTTATTAGTCGCAGTATTAGTTATAGTAGTATATAAATATCATAATTATTATTATAATACTCCTTATCATTATTATTATTATTGTTAGTAGTAGTGGTAGTAGTAGTATTACCAGTAGTAATAGTGGTATTAGTTTTGTTACTTTTCATGATTTGTTACTTATTTGCTTACTCGTAAGCCCACTTTAGTCCCATATAGGCTTATTTATTTCAGTGTGAGCCTTTAGATTAAATGGTGTTTAAAATAAATGAGCAGGATAAAACGACTTGTGTTTATTTTATCGAGAATTGCGAATCGTTTATCTATGACATTAATTTATTTCAATATTTCTACCGACACCAGAATATAATAAATAATAATCATAACAACAACAGCAATACCAATAATAATAATAACAATAACAATAATAATAATAATAATAATAATTATTATCATTATTATTATTAGTATTATTATTATTATTATTATTATTAATAGTAGTAGTAGTAGTAGTAGTAGTAGTAGTAGTAGTAGTAGTACTAGAAGTAGTAGTGTTGGTGGAATTAGCAGCAGTATCACGAGTCTCTACTAACTAACGCCGGTAATTCACTCCTTTTTATCTATCAATATGCCGAGGTTTTTACATCGTCTCATCGCTGTACAAACTTCAAACGGATTATTCTATCTCTGATCTTTATAAAGACCCATTCTTAAATCCAGTACGAACGTAACCCCACCACTTTCTATTTTCTTGTGTTTCCCCTAGTTTACCACCACTCACCATGCTTTATATTTCCGACCCGACAATCACAAATCCTTATAACTAGATGTCAATTTCAATTATTCTCATTTCAACGGTTATCTCCCCTTTTGAAAAAAAATACCACCCGTATCTCCTCATTACATGTTATCCTATATAGTTGTTATCAAACCTTCCCAACGTCTTCCATTTGCAAAAATATCTTCTCTCTGCCTATCGCACTGTCTATCTTTCGTGTAATTAATCTTTTATTCTTACTCTCTATCCCCTCTCTACATATAATTAGCTACGCGTTAATGTGCTCGTCATTTGTAGCTGACAATTTAGCACTGACCTTATAGTTCCTCATCAACACCAATTTATATCAACTTATTTTTAACACAATCCAGCCAGAAAACTACACATATGCATTTTAGATATCTGTAATATTTTATATTTTAAACTGTTAAAAATATAACCCGGGCATTATTCATTTTATTTTTATTTGTATTCATTTAAAAATGATTACTGTATTCAAAGTTCCTTCGTTTCTTTTTTGTCTTTTTCCACCATAATCTTCCTCCATCTTTTATTTCTAATCTCGGAACGTGGCTGCTCTGTCGCTCGTGCTCTATAATCTGCATATCACCTTTCTTTTATATCAAGAAGGCTCAACTTATTTAGATCTTCATTCTATGGTGAAATCCGCCCAGAGGCTTGAAACCCCTTTTGGCTGTATTTCACGCTGATAATGTCAAAGTTTCAAATCACACCTCACCCCATGTGCGCTGATTAGTAACACATTCATTCACTGTTAAAAGCAACGACAACATAGTTTGATTGAAACTAATTGCTATCACGTTCAAGTTCAGATTCAAGTTTGGAAAATACTCGAATTAATAAAACGTCCAACGGTAATATTAAGGAAAAACTAACGACATTTGTTTTCATTTTCAAACAAATTAATGCAAACTAGACACACGTTTATCTATAGTGTCAGTATTATATATATATATATATATATATATATATATATATATATATATATATATATATATATATATATATATATATATTAAATTATTAATACCTACAGACGCTAGCGTTCCAAGCTTACTGGTCTCATCAGTGCAGGAAAGTAACAATTTCAGACGGTCGGGAGGCGCGAACCCGGTTCACTGCAAGCAGTCGCCATATCCACTCGGCCAACGGAAACTGTCACGTAATTAATTAATTAAGGGAAATTAAGATATATGTGTAGCTAGAAGCGGGCACAGATAAAAGACTAGTCGAGAGTGTTCGACGAACGTATTCAGAACTTTGCATTAGAGCTTTGCATTCGAAACTTTGCATTATATATATATATATATATATATATATATATATATATATATATACAGTGACACGCTAAAGTATTCAATACATTCGATAATTCCAAATATCTCAAAATCTAATTAATATTCCATGATCAAACTGGCATAGATTATTCATATTAACGTAAGAAACGACTTATGTGAAGAATATTGTAAATCGATGTGTATTTTATTATTTATTTAACAAAACATGAAAATAAGCAACGCAAAAGTATTCAACACATTCTTTTAATATTTAGTTTCAAATCCTTTGCTGTGCTTTACAGCATTAAGCCTTTTTGCATAGTTTCTAGTGAACTTTTTGCATGTTTCAAGTGTTATACGGTTCCATTCTTTGACGCAGAAAGCATTTAGTTCTTTAATATTTTTAGGATTCCTTTTGTGGACGTTGATCTTAAGAATTCTCCACAACTTCTCGATTGGATTAAGGTCTGGTGATTAGCTGGGCCACTTCATAACATCAATATTGTTATCTTCAAACCATTTCTTTATTAGCTTCGCTGTGTGCTTCGGGTCGTTGTCTTGTTGGAAGACCCAACTGTTCTCAAACTGGAATAAATGAACTGACTTCAATAGTTTTTCAAATGTCTCTATACATGATGGCGTTCATCTTTCTTTCTATGATCTTAAGTTCTCCTATTCCCTTTGCAGAGAAGCATGCCCAAATCATAATACTACTCCCTCCAAATTTAACTGTTGGAATGGTGTTTTTTAAAGTAAGAGCTTCTCCACTTTTCCTTCAAACATGACCTACAGAGTTGTGTCCAAAAAGCTCTATGTTGGTCTCATCTGACCACACAGTGGAATCCCAATATGCGTCTGGCTTCTCTATATATTCATCAGCGAACTTCAATCCGTTAGAAACATGTTTATTGTTCAGTAAAGGAGTGTTTCTAGGTGACCTTGGGTGAATGCCAGCTCGATGAATGGTTCGGCTGATAGTGTCCTTGCTAACTGTTATTTCAGCTCTCTGCAGAGGTTCTTGCATCTCGGAACGAGCCACAAATGGGTTTTGCTTCACTTTTCTCATGACTAGCCGTTCAGTTGCACCAGTGATCTTCCGTGGACGGCCGCTCCTAGGAACATTAACAACAGAGTTGTACTTCTTCTACTTTCTGATGACGCATCATACTGTGTTTACATTCACTCTTAAAGTCTGCGATATCTTCCTGTATCCATTTCCTCCTTCATGGAGGTCTACGATACGTTTGCGAAGGTCATTAGATAATTATTTTGCTTTAACCATTGCTAAATTATAACATTGACAGGTGGGAGTGCTCTCAAACGTTAAACGTGGGGTCACCGGCACAACTGACTAGATAACACACGCAGGCTCGTGATTGGCTGAAATATCGTCATATTAATATGGAAATCAGTCATGATTAAATTTTCATCATGTAAAAGAGCCAAGAGATATCAACTAATGCCTTATAATAGAATGTGTTGAATACTTTTGCGTTGGTTATTTTCATGTTTTGTTAAATAAATAATAAAATACGCATTGATTTTCAATATCCTTCACAGAAGTCGTTTCTAACGTTAATATTAATAATTCATGCCAATTTCATCATGGAATATTAATTAGATTTTGAAATATTTGGAATTATCGAATGTATTGAATACTTTAGCGTGTCACTATATATATATATATATATATATATATATATATATATATATATATATATATATATGGTTTTTCCTTTTTAATTTCCCATATATATATGTGAAATTAAAAAGGAAAGATCATAAGTGTTTATTTATTCAAAAACGTTTCGTCTTCATTGTAACACTTCCTCAGGATGGTAGTAAGAAGAAAATATATAAGTTTGTGATTTACATGATAATGAGATGAAGGTATATAACAGCCGTAGCTACTATGAACCCCTGAGAGTCCAGTATGTGAGAGGCAATATATATATATATATATATATATATATATATATATATATATATATAATCATTATTATTATTATTATTATTATTATTATTATTATTATTATTATTATTATTATTATTATTATTATTATTATTATTATTATTATTATTATTATTATTATTATTATTAAATAATAATTATCTATTTTTAAAACTATACATTACAGTGTATGTTTGGCGTACCGGGGTTTCATATTTCTGGACAAATGGTCTCCGAAATAGAAACCGTCTTGTTTATTTATTTAAGCAGTAGACATACATTTACAACTAAATTTTTAACAAAACTAATAAGTATATCAGCACCTTTCAGCCGTCGAAAACTTCGAGAAAATGGAGAATAAATATTAAAAACAAACTATACACTCTGTAAAAGATTATACACATATCGCTGTCTGAATCGTGTGTTTAAGGACGGCGATTGTTATTTATTGAATCTACATCGATAAGTCACTTCATGGGTTTCTCTCTTATATATGCAATACTATCAAATATATATTTATTAACTTTGACAGTTATGTTTTTATTTCACGTTTATGCAAAGATGAACAAAGTCAAGAGAGACAAAGATATAGAAAAGTATCAATTAAAAAGGACATTCTAATCGATTATGTTATACAATAAATAAAACTCCGTGTAAATTTGTAGCATAACTTTTTAAACTTAACTAAATATTTTAACTTACGAAATTGTTACACATTAAACTGATCAATTTAACAAGAACACAATTTGTTTTGTAAATAGTACTAGTTTCTATACGTCAAATCAATATAAAATCGCCATTTTATCGTAACAATATTACCGTTGCTGATCGATTGAATAAGAAGCCCTATCCCCTGCTGTGCCTAGCTCATATATCTATTTTTATTATGTTTTATATTTTCTATAAGTGAGAGTGTAAATACTATGGAATCCATGATGGCTCCTGTACAATTCTGTCTGAAGCCATACACTCCCCATGAACATTTCTAGGTTGATTATTTTAATTCAAGTTCATTTTATAAATACAATAAAGTACAAGGTCATATTTGCTTTTCATGAACGTCAATATTATCCTCTCTTTAATCCAAATAACATACACTTATATATGCAATAGTAATTGTCTGTATTTCTGATATGAGGTGTTTTCGTTATGGATGTAAGTGTTCGCACTGACTTCCTAATCTTGACTGCCATACTTACAACGTTTAGGCCGTTCTGCCCTCCGGTCTTACTAGGACACTGTATTGAACTCTAGACTCTCAAACCCAATCCCTTTATTGTCATTGGGGTACCACGCTCGGATTCCATTTTCTGGTTCTAGTACATGCTCGTTAAATCTCTGCTACTTTCAGTTCTGCTGCTGCTGCTTATTGCCGTATTGCTGCTGTCGCTGAATGTTAATTTCACTGTCTTCGCTCAGCATTGAACTTAGCACCTCCAGATAACTTTCGAACCAACGGCTTAGTCCTCACGGCCATGTGTCACTAGGACTAGGAGTTTGATAAAGGACACCATATGAAGGCCGGAGGGCAGAACGGGCGAAACATTGTGAGCATGGTTAGGGTTAGGGTAAAGATGATGCGGGTTAGGGTTAGGGTTAGGGTTAGGGTTAGGAAGATGAGGAAGTCAGTCCGAACATTGAAATCCATTATCTACGCAACTTATATAGTTTAAGAATTTATTTATATACGGTTGTAGGAAGATTTAAATTTTCTGCAATATATAAATAACTGACAAGTTTAAATAATAAACTTTTGTAAAAAATACTAAGATAAATATGATGATTTAATAAACTTATCTAAACCAGTATTATCCAGAAATATTATATTTTTCTCTTAATTAAAGCGAGTTTTATAACAAAAGAGAATAAAATATATGTCAATTAGTTATAATACGATTTATACAATACATAACTCATTCACATGGATCTCCTTCCGTAATAACTTAACATAAACATACATATTTTCTTAACAGCATTTTTATAAAGAAAAAACTCTCAATATTTTGCAGGGTTTTCAATATTTTGTATTCAGGGTTTTATTCTTGTTTTCCATGTGTTCTAATTTTAATAATTGTGTTTTCTTTCATTTCAGACACCAACTCGGTGAGTAACTTTCTGATTATAACACATAATCGATTATAGTTGAATCAAACAGATACAACTGTTTTTAATGGATCTTTAAAAAGTACCACCCATTTTTACGTGTAATGATCCATATATTAGACATAGATTTTGTCCCTGTGTTTGTAACTGAGATTTCATCAAAATATTTAGTCATGTTTCTTTTATAGAGTTGAATAAAGAACTTAAGTGAGAAAAACAAACGTTCAAACAGAAAACATACTAAAAGACATACTTTCAATTTATTAATAATAAATGTTTCATCAAACGAAATTTAAAAAAATATATTTTAACAATATTTCTGTTGATATTTCTGTTTTCTTTGTATGGGTTTAGTAAATATTTTAATAATATTGATTAATCGGCAACAAGAACTCTGGCGTTTGTTTGATTACGCTAATTGTTACCAAGAAACTTAACTTAAATAGAAAAACATTTTAATATTTTTTTCATGTTGCGTATTTTAAAAGTGTGTGATTCTCTTTATATTTGCCAATATTGATATTGTATTGAGAGTAAAGCTGGCGATTCTTTCCTTATTATTACATGATTCGCTTCTAGCAATATTCAGTTGTTATTTAAAACTGATTGCATATGGATTGTACTTACACACTTAAGGAAGCTGTTTTATCTGATAATCTCCGAGACCTGACTTTAATTCTGTACCTAGAATGGAAGTATTGCATCATATTTGTTGCGAAGGTCACTGGTTGGATCATTCTACCGCTGTTGAGTGTTCCTCACTCCTGATGCATCATCTACCTCTACAAGACTCAGACACCTCCTAAGATTGAGTACTGCTGTCATATCCTGGAAGGTACTGTTCGATGCACTTTTTATCGCCTTGTCAAACTACACCATCGACTTCGGAACATAATAGGTGAATGATGCTGTCTCTACTATACTGCCCCTTCCACTCCGAAGAGGTGCTAATAGCTTCGCTTTACTGTCTATAATAGACTGGCTTCACATGGAAAGCGGCAAGTTCGAAGTTCTCAAGAGATCAGATGAAGACGAAACACATCATTATTCAATGAAACATGTATAATGAAGCTGATATTAAATGAAAAGAAGAATCGACATGCGGCAAATGATAGAAACCGAATCAAATTAAACAAAATATGCATCTTTATTTACTTTCTCTATTTATTTGTTCATTTTAAATCAGGCTACTGTAAAATAACGTATGCCCGTTTACAAACTTTGGAGTCAACCTGTTTCACAGAGTCATTTAAGGAATTAACAGCGGCTTTAAGAGCAACATAAAAGGAATACCTGAATAACGCTAGACATAAGCGGGACTAGTCCAGAAGAAAAAAAAAGAATATAATCATACAATTAAGAACGCCAAAAACACAAAAGTACTGAATCGAGTGGATAAATCCAGTGGGATGTACAAGAAAATGCACAGAAATACGTCTTATTCAATGTCTATTCTCTTTCTTTACTTCTCCTTAGGAAGTCGTTAACAATATAACAAGTAAGGCATGCATACACTAAATATAGACAGGGTTTTATGAAATGTTCTTGTGTTTCTGTCTTAGTTACGGACAGACTGACCATTGCCCGGTAAATTTACACAATACTAATACTATACAGCCATGGTATTATTGTGAAACTACGAACAGAACAAGTACAAATTATTATAAAAAAAACTAGTTTATTCTACTCACAATGTTCTCAATAGTAATGTTTTCATACACTTTTATTAATCAAGTAAAATATGTTAGCATTTTGCAGCGTTTCCATCTCAATCACAGTGCATGTTGAAAATAACGTTGTTGTAAAAGTCAAAATTCATATACACTAACTGTACAAAAGCAAGGAAATTCCCAAATTTTTACTCATTAATTAAGGGTGTGACTACATATCAACCAAACCATTTCATTATCACATCACTACAGTATTAATCTCTATGCATGAGTTGATGAAGTGTGTGAAGAAAACTTCCTACACGTAAAATACATAGCCATGTTGTGCTCGCATACCATTAATGACAATAAAAGTGTAAACATTTGGGAATTTCCTTGCTTTTGTACATTTAGTGTATATGAATTCTCATCTTAACCCAATTAAAGGCATATGCTTTCAATATACTGGCATTTATCATGGAATGTCACTAATTTTGTAAAGGCTATGCCTCAATACAATGGTCATTTTAAAGGTTTTTTAGAAGTTTCTGGAAAACTAAGGTATATGGTGAACTGAAATTTAAATGCCATCAACTAGAACCTAGAACCCCTATCTCAGCCAAACATCAGCTGAATCCATCAAATAGTTGATGAGATACAGGGTGGCACATACGTACGTACGTACGTACGTACGCATGAACGTTCACACGGATAACATGATTTCATGATTGAACTTTCTGGATCTCTGGGTTGCCTTGACAAATGATGCTGAAATTCTACACACTTATAGAACTTATCAAATAAACATTTTCTGCAAAGTTTTAACTAATTTCGTTTATTGGTTTTTGTGTTATGATTGATCAAAGAAATGAGATTTCCAGCATAGGCCATTTGTGGAGTCTATTAAGGGATAGAGCGCTCTCGTGCCTCCCTTGATTTATTTTGTTGATAATTTCTAATACTTTAGCATCAAAATGTTGATTTACCACATCCATATTTTAACTATCCACGATAAACTTTATATATTTCTGTTACAACGCCTGTTTACTTCTATAATTCTGTTTTATCAATCTTTCTGCAAGTTTTTTAGTTGCGACATACATACAAATTGAGCAAGTATTAATCTTACTAGACATTTCTAACGACATCTGTTGATGTTGGTAACATATTTGTAGGATAATCGTTCCTGAATAACTATTGCAACGTGTTTTCTTTTTTACATTACTTTCTTTGTAGGTGTTAGTATTGGATAACATAAAAGGACACGGGAAGACTAAACACTTACACCATCAATTCATTTATTTACCCCGCTGCCTCAATATGTTATTCTATTACTATTTTGTACATCTTATCTTTTCCGTCATGCATCAGTTGTACAATTGATTAAAAATCAAATCCAACAAGTTCCCGAATTGGAAGCGTGTTCTACCATGAACTTGTGAACGTTTTCAAAGCCCAGAATGTTTTGAATATTAATTTCAGAAATGTGGAAATGTGGGTGATGAACAATAGAACCGGTAAAATGCAATTGAGATAAATTATTTTCCATAAAACATCATCAATAAATATATTAAAAGAATTTAATTTAATTGTTAAAATTGCACATGCCGCTTCCTATCTAGGAACATCATATTGGTTTAAGGAAAAGTATATCCAACTAGCATTAAAGTAAATTGCTCTTTTTTATAAACAAGTCAATCTGTTCAGAAGTCTCTCAAACAAAATAAATAAAAAAAATAATATATATATATATAATATAATATTTAAAACACAAGGTTATTCATATCTCCTCACAAAAAGAACTTTATATTTAAATTCATCTCATCATTGAACAGATTATAACACAACTCATAAAACATACAGATAGCACACATCTAAATGCATATACAAACGAGTTTGAGTACATGTGTGTGTGGGTGTGTATTGACAAGAACACATATATCCACACATGCATATGCGCATCCGACTACTTAAACAGGTGCATGACACGAGTATATGTGCATATACGTATGCATCTACATGTATATACACAATATCCTTTTACCCCACTGCACACAACCAAACATACATTAAACCACCCCCACACCAATGGATGCTATTGAAATACTTCAAGCACTACCTATGCAATAAAACAAAGCCATCATATGACATCCCCTACCTTCATAACCGTACGCAACGATACACACCTCATAACCACTTTCAGCGTCAACAAATTCTGCCAATATACCCAAACATGAAACCAACAACTCACAATAGGCACACATTCAAATATATCAAACCCTCATTACACAAATTTTCCACCAAAACAACATAATTCTCTTAAACACACAAAATATATAGAAAGTAATCACCCTTTAAAAACTCCCCAAACCAACGAAATAAACAGTCCTCGTCATTTTTTAGAAACTCCTCCCCGAACAACACTCCTAGATTAGTCAACAAAACACCCAACATTATCAATTTAGCTACATACATATTAACAAAGGAGGCATAGAAATACTACAATTAGTCCTCAAATACTGCCTAACTCTCAAAAGTAATATAACAGAACTAAAGAATGTGAACGTGAATTTCGAATAATAGACCCATTAAAAAGTTAACGACAACAAAACAGATGATTCATTAGTAAAAACAAATAGAAACATCACTTAAGCATTTAACAAGTCATAAGACAACTCACAAAACATACATATCACAAATGAGTGTGAGGGCGTGTGCCTGAGTTTGTGTGTGAAGAACATATATACGCACGCACACGCATGCATGTGCGCACCCCCATACGCAGAACAACTACATGGCACACATATATGTGTATATATGTGTGTGTGTACATACATATCTCTTAAAGGAGAGGTATCTCCGGATATGTATTTGTATACACAAAAACACATATATGCGCGCACGCACTTACGTACGCAAACCAAAACCAACGCGCTTACCTAGACAACCATACTCCCCACACACATATACCAACAGAGCAAATATGAATAACCAACAATGTTCTCTATTCCAAAAACCTGTCTTCTCATTTCTTAGATATGAGGTTTTTAGCTGGTTGTATGGAATAAAATTCGAGTGGTACTCTTGGTCACATGCACTCAAGATTTTATTTGGACAGATCGACATATTTACTATGCCTCTATATAGACTATACATTAAATACTTTAATATCTTAGTGAAATTAAACAGGTTCCATATCTTCTATTTTTTTCTCATATATAACTTTAATAGTTTTCTTTTTCAATTAAGAAAAAGGAGAGAAAATTGACCGATTTATCGGACATGAATTGCATACCTTCCATGTTTTGAAGGTAGTGCTTTTGTAGTTAATCGCAGGCATTTTCTTGAATCTTTGAGCATGGTACACTTAAAATAGATTTAATAAATATTTTTACAAATAGTGATTAAATATTATCACCTCATTGTGGACTAATTCTAACCCCATATGAATGATAGCTAGGTTATATTAATAGCTCAGAAAAATGTAAACTTATTTAGTAGATCATATACCGGTCATGATTGGAATAATTTATATTTAGGTATTTTGTCTGCTCATTGTATTATTATTTTTTCTTTGAATAACACCTTTTAAATCTCACTAAAGATACTAGGATGTTGGTTTAATAATTTATATAACGTTCACTTGTAACTGTTATGCTTATACTAAAAATAGCAATGATACTGTGGCCTTAAAATATTCTTATTTATAATTAGAGTCATTAAGTTTCGTACATCTGTACTTTGTTTTGAGTCTTCCCAATTTAAATTACGTAAATTATTTCATGAATATCATTCATAAATCGATTAAGGTAGTTTTATTAAAATCGTTATTCACCTTCAACAGACATTTTTATTGTGCAATGATGTGTGTATTTTTTATTACCTTTCTTTATTAAACAAGTAGTGATTTCTGAATCAATCTCGATGAAGACAAATTCGATGTGAGTGGTTTTTTATTTTGGATTCTAATTTGTTGCATCGATATGTATTTTTTCTGACTGAGAACATTTTAGTGTTCTGGTAAGTCCATGGGAGAAAAATCCGAGATTCACATATACATATCGTTGTTTTTCTGCTGAACTAAATGTGTAAAGTTGTTTTTGTTTAGAAAACATGATTCGTAATATGCATGCTATATTTGTATATATATATATATATATATATATATATATATATATATATATATATATATATATATATATATATATAACTAATATATCCATTTTGAAAGTATTAATTTCTATTTCATAGAGTTGTAAAGCTGAAATGTGAAAATGTTTCGTGTTAATTTACAAAGCCCATGGGTCTTGTCCGTAACTAGTAACAATGCAGTTTGTAACGTAAATTTGTAAGATGCATATTTTGATATGCATTGTAACAATTCTATTTAGAATACTTCCTAGAAGTTCCAGTTGTTAAGAGTTATCGGTTCGTAAAAACTCCCTCTTTTTAATGTCTTTAATTAAGTATTTCTAATCTAAAGTCGATCTCAAATGTATTTTCTCATAAAAATATTTATTTCTCAGATGTATTCAGCTATTTTCTTTTCTTTATTTAATAAATACGCAATTGTTCAGTCTACCTTATTAATTTAATATTGCTTAAATCAACTGGAATTTTGTATATTGATATAAAGTATTTTTCATTAAGCATTTGTACTGTGTTCAATTATTAATTTATTATTGATATTATAAGTATAATCTCCCTTTCAAATGCCTTGTTGTGTATGGGTTCATCAATTTTCATCTATTGATTTAATTATCTTTGTGTTATATCTTAATCTCTTGTCGCCAATTTGTTATATCGTGAGAATAACAATACGTAAATAAGAAAACCCAAGACAGGACTTGAAAGGAATAAATATTGTACTATGAATACTTAATTACAATAAGTTGGTCGCCATTACCGGCTCTATTCAGATGTGCTAAGCGGTTCGCTAAGCGGTTCTCTTTGGTAAGCGAAACGGTAGACCCCGCAAGAAAGCATAATAACAAAACGGCTATGAGACATTTAATTTAAGTCCTATTTATACGAAAGAAGGCACATATAGAAAAGCTTTCTAGAGTTTCATAATATCGTCTGTTACTGTACGTGCAATGTCGCGCATAGAAATAGGACTCGACAGTTATCCCGTGTGAGCTTTTCCGAGGCGACAACCCCATGGACCAAGTCACGACTTATGGACTGGTTGCGTTAGCTTATTAACACGAAACAACCAACCACATTGTCCATCCAATCTATCACAAAACAAAGATGAACTTACAAAGTAAAAAAAAAATAAACAAAATACATCTTGGCCTTTGAGGCTTGCATTCACAAATATCCGGAGACTTAGAACCAACAGTAACAAAACGTAGAAACATTTCTCGTGAAAAAACTCGCCCGATATCCGAGCACTAACTAGAACAAAACTTCAATCCTCAATCTCCTCTCACCACTTTGACATGACTGATTTCCTCCCACTCTACCGTAAAGACTCTGACAAACATCTGCACGGGCTAACAGTTTATGTTCGGAACACCCTCCCCTTGACTAGAGAACATAGGTTAGGATCAGATGACTCAGCCTACGTGTGCTTTAGATTGACCTTACACAACAGCGTTAGTTACTTTGATTCTTTATATTGTTCACCTTCAACTCAGAAATGTATCCTGCTTAACGCTGTCTCTGAAAGCATAGATAGAACACTTTCACTAGACTTGAATGCCCAAATGCATGTATTTGGGGTTTTTAATACACACCACCGTGACTAGCTGGAATTCTCCAGCTGCATCAGGCAAGCTGGAGAAACTCTACGTTTAATGTCTCATTTAGCTCACTTCCGTTCAGAGAGTGTCACTTTCCCAACCCGCCTCCTTGATCGTGCAGACCAGCAAGCGTCACTTCTCAACCTGTTCCTGACCTCGTTACCTGAGTCCTGTGTAGGAAATGCCCATAGCCCGCTCGGAAACTCTGATCACGTTGTGGTAATGATTTACATCACCTTTAAACACCCGTCTAAAAGCTGATGATCCGTTGCTAAAACCGACGAAAAACTACGAGCAGGTTGATATTGAATCTTTCATAGATGACATCAGCGATGCCCAATGGATTGAAACCTTCTCACACCCTGCTGATCAGTGTGCAAATGAGTTAACCGAATGAGTCAAAGCAGGCATTGAAGTTTATGTCCCCATGCGAAAATTCTTCAGTAAACCCCATTATTCTCAATAGTTAACCTCGATATGTGCAGCTGCTTATGCTAAGTTGCAGCAACCATTTCGGAAATACGTCAACTGCGAATAGAAATAAATGTAAAGAAATTACTGTAAAGTAGGGATAGGTGAAGCAAAGAGAAGGTATACAGTAGTAACCAAAAAACGGATTCAATCACATACACTAGGTACCCGCGATTGCTGGGAAATCTATAATAATGTTGTGAACGACAAAGAATCAACAATCGATGTCGTTTTCACGGCAACTGATTAGGCTGAACTACTTGCTCAGCGTTTCGCCTTAAACTCCACATTGGCTTGTTAGAACAGATCGATCAGTCAGCTCTCTTATGTTATTGAAGATCCCATAAACACACAAATTACCGCTTTTGGCCTGGTCTATGCTAATATTTTTGTGATTTCTCATGAAAGATATTTCGTGTTTATAAAAGCGATCTTTTTTTGTATTTGTTTAAGAGGGAACTCAGTTTTATTGAATGTTATTTTATTTTATAATGGTTTTTGTTTCTGTTTATTATGTGTTGAGGGGGTTGTCTTTCAGGTAGACTTAATTAGATAAGTTGTTTATATTCCACGGCGTGAGTTGTGACATAACTATGTTTGTGAATTGGAAGATCATTTATACCTTCCCAATTAAACAGCGCTCTCTATACGCGACATAGGTGTCTGATTTTAGGAATTTACAATCTTCAATCTTCATTTAGCTCGTGTGCGGTGATATCCCTCTGACACCTGCTTGTCATCTCAAGCGTGTGCTGGTAAACCACCGGTATTTTCTGACATTTGATATATTCCCAAACATATTTTATCAGAGAACACCGGACAAGCACCGACCGAGCGCCGACCGGCGATTTTTGCTTGTCCCTCTTTTTCCGAGAAGCTTGGATAAGAATAGTGAGGCACTAATAAATAGGTTTTGCCCAGGCAGTTTTTTCCCAAATCCAGCATGGCCAGATACAAGTATGCCGGTTACCACCGACATACGCTTTAATATATATATATTTAAAAAATAAAATAATAATTATATATATATATATATATATATATATATATATATATATATATATATATATATAAATATATATATACATATATATAAATATATATATATATATATAAATATATATATATATATATATATATATATATATGCGCGCGTGTGTGTGTGTATTACTGAGTTCATCGCTTCTTCTTACTAACTATTTACACCATATTTTCCTTTCATCTTTCGTTTTCCTTCTCCATTGTTTTTCGTTTTTCGTTTTTCGTTTTATCATTTCTGTATTTCTCTGCTTTGGATCAACCTCGATGCGAATTTGAATTATTTAAATTTCCAAATTTTAGATTGTCCCCATATTATGTTCCTTGACACTCTTTTAAATACATGAAGAAGCTTACATTTGTGGAATATTTATATATTAATTGATGTCTTATACCTATTGTTAAAATTTCACAAATCAGAGGTATCTGAATTTTCACGAACTTCTCCCATCCATCTTTGACTCTTTCTTATTGAATTGAACTAAATATAGTTCACATTACTTACCCAAATACATATCAACTGTTCCAAACTGCATAGTAATCGCTTAATATGTTTATGAATGAATTCTCTTACATTCAAATAAATAAACATGTACACATACTTAACTTCATATAAACAGAGATAATATTAATTTTATTTCTACTTGCCTTTCATTACTCATTTATTCCTTCGTTTCCTCGTTCATAATTATCATGCTCTCACTTTTTTCTTATTTTCTTTTTTTCTATTTTTAAAAATTTCTTTTCTTTTTCTTTTGTTACAATCTCTTTTTTTTTTTTTAAATCTCTGTTTGTTTAATCTCTTCCTTTTTTTATTTCGGTCATTTTCGCTTTTTTAAATACATTGGTTTTATCTTTTTATTCGTCTTTTCATTGAACTCCCACTCTTTCCTTCTGTATTTGTTTCTTTTTTATTTCCTTCGTTATTCCTTTCTTTCTTTCTGCTTTCCTTTCTTCTCTTACTTTCTTGTTTTTCACTATAATTGTTTACATTTTTAATTTTGTAAATTATGTTTTTTTTTTTGCTCTTACTATAAATGCATTCCTTGTTCCTTGCCTTACATTTTCCCTTTCTTTTTATCTTCGTTATTCCTCTTTCTCGATAACCAGTGCTTCTTTTGCTATTACCTCGCAAAAAAGGAAGGAAAAACGAAAAAAAAGTACAGGTGTAGTACCGGAAGTACAATTTCGAATGATGCACGCGCTCAACTCATTTCCTGTTGGCCGAGCGTCAAGTGTTCCCAGGTGCATGGCTCCTAGGCGATTGGTTGAGAGGGTGTCATCACGAGACCCATTTTCACGAGAGGAAGAAGCCCGTAGATCAGCCAGAAGTGGTGGCAAGCAACATAAATGACAGGGCAGGGATAGAGAGACAAAACTTTCCACAAATGTATTTCGTTGTGAGGACGAACGGTACGAGGAAGGAAGGTGAAACAGACATTGACGACGAAAACAGTTAAAGAGTCTAATGATAGCATGTGGAGGGTGGGAGAATGGAGGTAAGCACTGTCCGGTCAAGCCGCAGGCCGAGTCAGTCCACTCCAGTGAGCCGTGCTCAGCTGCATTTAGAGGGGAGCAGACAGTCCGACCGACTGACCCAATAACCCCTACATTGTATTTTAAGATTAAAATCCCGCCTATTTTTCCGTGACGTCAAAAACCCGCGGCTTTATTAATCCTTTAGTTTCGTTAACTTTATCTTAATGATTTCTGTCTAGATTCGTCTGTCTTCGTTTCTGGCTCGGTTTTCACTATTTAAATCAGTTACTTTTTGATTTCATTTTAAACAATTATCCGCAATTATTTTCTTCACTTTACAAATAATTTCATCGTTTCTTTCTTTCATCATTCTTCTTAATATTTCTTATATTCTTTCTACAAATTTTGTTTCTCGATTATTCTTTCTTCTTTCTTTGCTCACATTATTTTAACATCCATCCATGTATTTCTCTCAATTACGTACTCTTTGTTCCTTTCTTGCCATTATTTTGTCTCTCATTAATTCTTTATATCGTTCTTCTTTCCTTTCCTTCTCTATCTTTTTCTTGTCTTTTCTTCCCTGTCGATTTTCTATTCATTATTTCTCACCATTATATTGTCTGTCTCTATTTATTCTGTTTTTCACATTTTCACACCTTATTAAATTCATTATTTCTTTTCATTTATTATTCTTGTTGATTTGTGGGTTTAGCTTCATTATTTATTTGTTGTGATATAGTTTTTCGACTCTATTTTTTATTTCGTTTAATTTCTACTTATCGTGTTCCGTTAGTATTCACAAATTTCCCTTTTAATTCATTGGTCGCTTTTTTTCCTTCTTTCTGTTATGTTATATTTCGTTCTTTTTGAGAATGATTCTTTTTTCAAGTAATTTTTTCTTTGTTAATTCATGATGTTTTTGCAAAGACATTCCTTTTTAAATTTTTTTTCATTCATTATTCTTTTTAAAGCCCATTAATTGTTTTTTTATGAATTCATTCTTTATTTCTTTTTTAAATTCATTCTTTACTTCTATAAGTAATTCTTTAGTTATTTTCAGAATTAATTAATATTTACTTATATAATTAGTTCCTTATCTTTAAAAAAATGATTGCTCCCATTTTTTTAATTGATGCATTTTTGTCTGTTGACATTTCTTTCTTTACTTCTATCTTTAAATTCATAACTACATTATTCAATATATATCTTCTTGTTTTTAATTACGTCTTATTTATTTTCTAATTAAATATTTATTTCCGAAATGTATTCTTTCTTTCTTTTTAATATAATTGTTTTTCTTTTAAATTTCACTAACTTTCTTAAAATTATTTATTTCCGTCTATTTTAAATTAAGTTTGTATTTCCTTTTGATTAAAGTGTTTCCTTTTTAAGTTTATTCATTTATCTTTTTTCCGGATTATTGAAATTTCCATTTGAACATTCATTATTTCTGTAATAAATCCATTCTTTTGTTTTCAAATGCATTATTTTTTACCTTTAAACACATTATTTATTTATTTCTAGTTTAAAGTCATTTATTCTCCATTTATTAATTACATATTTTCTTTGTTTTTTAATTATTTATTTCTGTTTTACATTAATTCTTAAGGTTTTCTTTTTTTATTCATTATTTATAAATTTTAAATAATTCTCTTTTTCTCTTTAAAAATCCAATCTTTTTTCTTTCTTTTATGCATTCATTCTTTCTCTCTTTCTATTTACATTTAGTATTTCCTTCTTAAGTGTCTGCTTTCATTCTCTTTAAAATTACTTGTTTCCTTTTTAGGAACATTTTACAATTTGTTTCTTTTTAATGTAATTCTTTATTTCTCTTAACACTGAATTTACTATTTGTATTAATTCAGTTATTTTTTTAATTCAGTCATTTTTTAAGTTCATTTTATTTAATTACTACTTTGTGTTTTGCATGATATTTTTTTACTTATTTCCTTTTGTAAATCTTTTATTTTACAATTATTTAATTTTACAATTTAAATTTATTCTTTGTTTTCTTCTTGTTTTACATGTATTGTTACTGTTATTATTCATTCATTTGTTTCTTAGGTTTTAATGCTCATCTTCATATATTTATTTATGTTTAATGCAATATATATATATATATATATATATATATATATATATATATATATATATATATATATATATATATGTGTGTGTGTGCTTATGTATATATTAGCATATTTTCCCTCTGTAAATATATTAACATTTATCAACACAATCACTATATATTTTGTATAAGTTACTGATCTTAAAGTTCTTTGCAACTTTTCGCTCTTGAAAACCCCCACAGACAGCTCGGCTGAACGTTGAATTTTAGGTCTTCCGTTATACCCTATGAATTCATACCATCAGATATATTCGATACTTTTCTTTAGCTTATATATATATATATATATATATATATATATATATATATATATATGCTTTTCAAAGAACATAACTCTTCAGAAAGCAAAAACCGAAAATGTGTTCAAAACGCAAGAAAATAAAATAAAAACAAAATGCACATTTTTAAAACTTTAATTTGCAGGTTCATTATGGAAAAAAGTAAACGTTTACTTTGATTACTCAGCGCTATATTTAATACTAACATAATTGTTCGAAATACGTGTATTTCCTCTTAAACATATTATTCTAACGTAGCTCATGAAAATGGAATAAAAGTTGAAAAATAAATATAAAAGCCAACAATAGAAAGAATATATATATATATATAAATATATATATATATATATATATTTTCTGTATGAATATATTATATATGTATGAATATATATATATATATATACATATATCTATCTATATATATATATACATATATATATATACATATATCTATCTATATATATATATATATATGTGTGTGTGTTTCGATATGCAAAGTTCTGTATGAATATATATATATAGTTTATTGTCGCTTGAGACTGAAACAGTGCCCATCCGTTAGCCACGTTTACCTTTATTTGACATCACCCAATATGTATTAAATCGTTCGCTTATGGGTCTTTTTGATTCTTCATTCTAGTTGTTATATCAACGTAGTATATATGATATAAAAATACTTGTGAACGCCATCCCGTATTTATATATATATATATATATATATATATATATATATATATATATATATATATATATATATATATATATATATATATATAGTGATCTCCTAAACTAATTAAAGGAGCATTATGACTTTAGGAATATATATTGCAGGCAACACAACATAAGTAACCTGGCCACATTATTTATTTTGTATACTTCGTCATTTGGGGGTACGCCACAGCAAACTTGCCCGCGCACCGAAAGTATTTTGATATCATATATACTACATTGTATATAACAACTAGAATGAGGAATCAAAAAGACCCATAAGCAAACGATTTAATACATATGGGATGATGTCAAATAAAGGTAAACGTTGCTAACGGATGAACACTGCTTAAGTCTCAAGCGACAATACACTTGACATTGCTGCAAGTGAAGAAATTGTCAAGATTAAATATTAAAAGATACGAGCCATGTCTAAAAAGTAGCCGACCTCAAACCATAAAAATATTTCAAATACGTGACAGGGTTGGGACCCAAACCCCGTTCAAACTAGAGCCCTTGTACTTGCATTCACTTAGCTTACCGATCCATCAACTGCCGGTAACACCTCTGGAAGTCTTCGTTTGGAATGGTGTTCATCTCCGCCGTCGCAGGAGGTGTTTGGAGAAGATGCAGTGAGAAACATAAATCAGGGAGTGGTTCTACAGATTCAAAAATGGCTGCACATCAGTAAAGAGTGACCAGTGATCCGACAAGCCCCAAACAGAACGCGACGGCGGAGATGAACACCATTCCAAAAGGAGACTTCCAGAGGTGTTTGAGGCAGTGGATTGATCGTTGGGCTAAGTGTGTGCAAGCACAAGGGGCCTACTTTGAACGGGATTTGGGCCCCTACCCCATCACGTATTTCAAATATTTTTCTGGCCTAAGGTTGGATACGTTTTAAACAGACCTCATATTTACACTTAGACCCTCTTTTTTATTATGATACTTATTCCCTTTACACTTTAAGGTTCGTAATTGCTATGCCATGTCAGATATGTTATTTTCCAAGGTGAACGGTTTACCATGTCTATTTAACTTCACCTACTAGACACATCGATGGCGGTTTATTAGAGTTTCATTCATAAAATAGTATTGGCAGCGAATAACCATGAATGACACAATTCAAACTTCAATACGATTTACTCATTACGGATCGATCAGACACAACCCAATCATTAATAGCAGACGAGTAGTTTGACACACTACCACATCCATCGATCTATAACCCTCTTTGAAAATTAAAATACAAATAATTGTTGATTACAGTGATTGCATATGCAAAATACAAAATGAAAATGTGCATTAAGTAAAAATTTGCAATTCCAATTTACGCTGTATATAACGTTATGGATCGAATGGTGTAACGATAACACTATCTATTCTAAAGAAATAACAAATAAGATGTATTCAGTTAATATAATAATACATAATTAAGTGGATTGGTAAGATATTATTTTGTTTTCCTTGGATTCGCTTCTTAATCTTGAAATAAATTACTATTTTTATAGCTTTCTGTTATGTAGCATGTTGAAACTGAGACTACCCTCTACGCTCCTCTGTTATGAAATTTATAAATCTGTGTATATATTACTAAAACTTTGGAATGTGTTGCTGTAGTTTTTTCTGTGCATACTAGATGTCGTCACAAAATAATAAGAGCACACACTGAAATAGGTGGAATACATCGGAAAGATCATTTATGACGCAAATAATGACATGATAAAAGGATGACGTCATCCATTAAAATGGTTTATGTGGATATTGCCTGTAGAAACAGTCTAAACCCGTATGGTTTAATATAATACTAAAGCTCTTATTATCTTGCTTTGTTGATGAGGTGTGAATCA
This sequence comes from Sepiola atlantica, assembly GCA_963556195.1. NCBI lineage: Eukaryota > Metazoa > Mollusca > Cephalopoda > Sepiida > Sepiolidae > Sepiola > Sepiola atlantica. Next base: position 104,945,967 of record OY744526.1, on the reverse strand, counting down.
AAACATTCGCGCCGATGTCGGTATCAATTTTCAGAAATTCTTGAATCTTTTGTAAAACTTATTGTTAAAAAATGAAAAGAACGTAAAATTAACATAAGAAAAAATGTCCCGACATTTTTAGCGTTTCCTTTTCCAGTTTATTATGTCATATCATTAACCGACCGAACAATATATTACTAATAACTGTTTATACTTTCCACGTCGAATTATCGTAAATATTTAACGAATTCTTTACTTTGAAAATAGATATTCATCCTTTTATTAAAAATTGATTAAAAGTATGACCCTAAATTTTCGCTAAAACACTTTTGCATTGTAAGCATGTTTTGATTGTATATACATGTTTCTTTATTAAATTTAAACAATCGAACTATTATAGATCTCGACGGAGAGTAAAAACAAATAATACAACACCGTCCTTATTTAATTAGCTTAAACAGACACACTATTTGCAGTTGATCGGTGGCCGTGTACATAAAAGTTTGCCTTCAGTTTCAATATTTTAGGCCATCTTTCCGGATTAGAATCTCACACTAGACAATTTTCTTTTGGTATAGCGTTCCAGTTATTTCCTAGCCGATATCGACCATCATCATTAGGCTGCATTTTTTAACCTGAAAAATCGATGAAAAATATCGAATAGATTTTTTAAAAATTCTTATCTTAGCTATACAATTCAAGAAAAGTTGAGAAACCCGGTATAGACGCGTACACAGCTAGTTCCAAGACGGCGTAATTTTGTTCGCTTAATTTAAACGAGTTTAAAACTGATAGTTTTGTTCCAGTGATATGAAATTGTGACACACAGATATTATATATACTTTGGCTTTTAGTTCTACAGCAAGAAAGTACACGAAATCAAACTATTCAAAGTGAGTCTCCAAGATTTAATCGGCATGATAAAGTAAAGAATATTACCAAACAACAAAAGTTCGTTGAGGTTGTATTCTGTGTATCTTGTTATTTATAAGTTTGTGTTAGCTTACTTTTGTTCTATCATTCCATTAAGTTATAGTATTCTAAAATAAAATTAAAATAAAGTCAATGAATTAATAACATTAAAAAAATGTACGTGTAAATGTAGCCAGGTGTTCCGGCCGACGTAAAATCTTCACTTAAATTGCTTCGGGTTACTATTTTCGAATCTCGTACGATCTTGCTCGAGGTACGCATACCGACAGAGAGATTCCCGGAATGGTTCATGTGTCGCATAGGCGACGGAAGTCAATAACAATGATTTCTGTTCTGATCGGTTCGCTATTTTGAATAGGTTTCCTGTGACGTCATCCGTTGTTCGAGATTCTCTGTGGCGTTTGGTCATGATATTACTGCAGGTGAATTGTGACGAGTAAGTGGCAGGAAGATCTGGAAAAGTAGGAGGGGAAGGAGGAGTGACGGAATGAGATGAAGACGGAGAAGTAGAAATAGAAGAAGAAGAAAAAAAACAACAACAACAACCACAAGAAATTATAAAGAGAAATAAAATAGACTTTGAACTGATATTGATCATAAAAGTCATATATAAAACTAGCAGGACCGGTGCACTGGCATTGCCTGGGAAAATTGAAGAAGCCATATTCTTATATCGTTACTTTTATAGTCTCGACTGACGTAAAATCACTGGGTCCCTCTTGTGAAACATTCACAGCTAGGACTCGCTTTACTACAACAAGGAAAAATAATGTATCTTTCTTCCTCCGTGTGTCTAGTGTCAGACGAAATTTCCACTGACAAATCTTCTTCATAAGGGTTTTTCGTCTATGGAACACATTGTCGCGTAACTACATCCCCGTAGACTATAACATGGTCGTCCTCGAATCTATATCAAAAGATTTCTGTCAGATAAAACCCACAAAGTAACACAACTTAGTATATTCCAGAAAGCTTCGTCTCTCATCTTATGAAGTGATTCACCCTTCATCTAGATAGAGTTCACTGTTAGTAACGCTTATCCTCGTGCGGCCTTCGATCATGACAGGTGGTTACCGTTTAGTAACAATATAATGTGTATATATATATATATATATATATATATATATACATACATATATATGTATGTATATATATACATATATATATACATACATATATACATATATATATACATACATATATATATATATACATACATACATATATATATATATATATATATATATATATATATATATATATATAGTAATTGTGATACAGATGTATGCTTTTTTATAAAGCTGCATAGTTCATACATCTTATGCGGAATAAGTAATAATTTTAGCTGGTCTTTGATGGACCACTATCTGTAAATTCACTGTAATGCTTTCCTCTAATCCATTTATTATTAATAATCAAATCCCTTATCCGTCTAAAATACTGATGATAAACAAATGAAACGTTCGGAGCCAGCTCTTCTTGAATATACTTGTATTCTTTTACAATTGATTCTTTTACGATTGATGTTGTGTGCAGTTTCCTATGTATGTTTACCGTAAACTGATACTCCTGAGGTTGGCATTTCTTTTATAAATGTTTTCCACTCTCTAAAATGTTTATTGCTATATTAATTCCATAGTTGGCTATATAATTTTAACGTATATCGATCCCGCCTGTTCGAAAATCCGAAAATTAATTTGTAAATTGGTTTGTGTTTTAGTTAAATCCTTTGTCTGTCTCCCAAAATAGTAAAACATTTTGTTTCGGATTTTTTTAAAATTAGGATTTATACTTTGGATTATTGTGATTATTCAGACCACTGTTCTCATCTTTGATCTTATCATCACAACGTTTCGGCCGCTGTAATTTCCACTTTTCTTAAGGTGCATCGTGCCGAACTCTGGAACCTTTCTGTCGGCTTTGGGAATACTTATGGAATTTCGAACGGAACCCTTTATTTAATCAACGAGGGCGGTCGCATGTTAATCAGCCAGAATGTTGTGAGAACAGGAGTCCGGATAATCCTAATAGCACAAGGAATACATATTTTCGATCATCATATAATAGTAATGGTAAAATCACTGTATCACGTTCATGTGTTTCTGCGTGATACACATCCTTCGTTCATTTGATTTTTAGACATTTATTTTTCTTAGTGTACGCTTTAAGTCAAAATGAGAGAATAGAATTTTGCGTCGTCAGTATTCGCACTCGCAATTTAACCAGATAGATTATTAAAGTATTCATATAAAGTCATGGAATTTAATTTTTTATATATAACTTATTATCATCATCATTTCTGATGACCTAAAAAACATCAACCGTAGACTTTTTTTATTATGAAGTGAAGATGTCCCTTTCGTATTCAGTTACTGCTGACTAGGTCTCTCTCCCTCTCTCTCTCTCTCTCTCTCTCTCTCTCTATATATATATATATATATATATATATATATATATATATATATATATATATAATTATTGATAGTAATATTTTCAAATTAACCTATATTCACATACGTTTCATGATAAACCTGCAATCTCTAGTATAGGAGTAGAGAGGCCTGTCGGTCACACGTTTTAACCCCAATAGGAAAGCCATATTTGACTCAGTAGTCGAAGCGCGCACCGATGTGTCCAGCACACATCGCCTTACAAATGGGTAGTGAATTAACGTCTCAAATGGCGAATATAGCGGCCATCTTAATAAGTCATCAAGAGAACTCAATAAGCAGTGGCTATAGTATTGTATTAAGCTATAAATAATGGCTTGGTGTTAATTTACCTACATTACTTAATCTGGCGAGAGCTTTAGGATAATTATATATTTATATATATATTTGTATACACACACACACACACACACACATATATATATATATATATATATATATATATATATATACATATAACAATAACTTGGTCTTTTTCATAGAGTTCTTAACTAATGTTATTACATCGTTTTTCTATGTATTATGTGTTTATTCACTATTAAACTATGACATGATCTAGTATTAATTTTATGAAAACGAGAATCATTTAATATATTTGTGTATGAATGTACAGTTACTTTACACTTTTATAGAGAAGAGCAAGTGTATAGTTTGTCTAGTGTTTTTTATTGGTTTATATCTCAGGTTTCTCTTAAGAAAGTTAAGAATCTGAAGAAAGTAAAGCTGGAAACAATCATAAACCATGCGCTTTCCAAAATTAGATGCATATAATCTCAATCAACGAATTAGACAAGTGTCACTATATCAGGACCTGCATAGTGTACGCGTTTATTGAAAGACGGGCGAGGATTGTTGTTGCATCATGTCGGCCACAATCCACGCTAATATGGCTGGATATTGAATCTTAAAATAATTTTGTTTTACTTTTTATCATCGTAATTTTGCTATTTCACAATATTGAGTATACATGTTAATTCATATTAATCTGTACTATGTAATCTATAGTATAACAAATATTTACACACATTTAGATTTTTTCAGAATTATTTTTAGTAATAACGAATATATTTTTATGAAAAATGTTCTTAATAACGACTTCTTTATTTAGAAAATAAATTGTCTTTTAATAACATGTGTTTCAAAATAAGTGTAATTTGTTATAACGAATATCGGTTAATTTCTAGAATGAATATTGTAGGATCTCACTTAATATCTATCTAAATGTTGGATAACAAAGATGTTTGGTTCAAACGACAGTTTTTTATGACATTATTTTTTAACTTAAAGTTTATTAAATTCTATGTCAAATTCTGACACGTCTTCTAAAATAATGGCGGCATTTTCGTTATTAAATAAATATCAACACTATACTACTACTACTACTACTACTACTACTACTACTACTACTACTACTACTACTACTAATAATAATAATAATGAAAAATGTAATTTATTAACAATCTTATATATTATATAAGTGGCCGAATTAAACTCCAGTAAATGTAATTTAATAATTGTAAAACTGCTCTTAAATACATACAGCACATCTTTTAAAAATAGCTTCTATTATACTCTAAGAAGAGTTAGATTTTCCTGCTCATTTAGTTAGCTATTCGCCAAAACTTTAGATACAATTGAGCAGTACCCTTAAATTGTATTTATTGTCACGAAATCAAATTCTGATTTACTTTTTAATATTTTGACTATCGAAATGTTATTCAATGTTTTGATCGCTAGTGGCCAACACTTTTCTGTGTGTTTTTTGTATCAAAAATTGTTTTACAAATTTAATTAGACTAACACACTTTTGTACACAACAATAACTTTATAACATTTGTTATACATAAAGAGACAACCAAAATGAGGTTACAACATAATGTTTAAAGAAATGTTCATTTCTTTAAACATTGTGTTAAGTAATTAAAATAAAGGAGATAACTATCATTATTAATAAAAATAGTTCTAGTGTTTATTTTAAATTTATTAGAAACTATCCTTACAGGATTTTTCTGAGGAAATAAAATATAATATACATTTATTTGACTAAAGTATCGGTGAAGAAAATTATGCTCAATATTCACCGACTCAGTATAAAATTCAGTTTATTACTAATCAAATAAGTTCTATTTATCATTATTATTATAATCATTATAATAATAATAATAATAGTAATAATAATAATAATAGTAATAATAATAATAATAATAATAATAATAATAATAAACAATCATGTTTCCGTCTCTGCCATATCGCTGCAATGTGCATGTTTTACAAATACTGTAATGAAATGTGGCCAAAGAATTTGCTGCATAGGTGCCCCTCTACTTAAATACCCCTGATCAGCCCGTCAGTTGGCAAGATCTGAGCCCTTCACTGTTGATGTCCCCGCATGCCGCAGAGCTTTAAACTCTGTAGCTCTTTACTCTTACTGCTAGCATTTCGAATTCTTCCTGCTTCCTGTTTGTCCAAACCGTACTAACATGGATACATTTAAATGTAATGTTAACAACCACATCCCTCCACAATTCCCCATAGAGGAATCTCATGATTCACAGTTGCCCTCTACGTCACAGTGACATGGTGCGTGTTTAAGGCGAACTTGAGTAAAGTATATATATATATATATATATATATATATATATATATATATATATATATATATATACTTTACTTAAGTAAGTATATATAGTAAGTTATGCACATGCGATGACAGTAATTTACTTACACAGATGCATCCGAATTACATTTTCATAAGGAATCGTTAGGCTAAGCCTGTTACTAAACTGACATAAATATATTATGAGCTAGTTCTACTTCTGTATTAAGCACTGTTGAAGTAAATTCTGAAAATCTATTCATTATATATGTCTTCATAATGTTATATGTGTACCCATGAAAAACTATATATATATATATATATATATATATATATATATATATATGATACACCATACATTCATACATACGCATATATATATATAAATGTATATATATATATATATATATATATATATATATATATATATATATATATATATATATATATATATATATATATATATATATATATACATAAATACATGTGTATACATTAATTGAGATAGATTGATTGATAAATATAACATTTTATCTTTCTGATTTTCAAGATAATTAACGGTCGATAATATTCGTGTATTACTGCTATCAGAGAACCAGATAAAACTTTGTATTTCAAAGGAAATCCCAACTTCTATTCAAAATCTTGATCCAATTATGCTTTCTGATTAGATTAGTTAAAGGGAATTAAAACAGCTTCAACTTGACAGATAACTTTAATCTATAGAGTTTATCCCCCCCCCCTCCTTCCTGTGTTTCTGCTTTATAACTTATAGGCTAAAAAACATAGTTTCTAAATAACATCGAATTCAGCATTAATTTAGCAAATCAAACATTAAACATCCTTGAAACGCCTGGTGTGTCGCAATGGGCTAAACTCTTTATACTATTACTGCTATGTATCATACTTCTGCTAATTCTAAACAATAACATACACTTTGGGGTTCTAATGTTATTGGGAATAATTAAACCAAATCTGACATGAAGTACCCTTGAAATGCCAAATGTGGATACGTGATCGAAGAAACTAGGATTACTACTACTGCTACTACTAATATTTAACATACTACTACTAATAATACATTTTTACAGCATGCATGCGTATTGGACAAAATTATACTAATGTTTGCATGTATACTCCACTGGTGCTTAGTATGTCATAGGAAATAAAATATCATTTAACTACTAATAATACTACTACTACAACTACTACTTATATGCCTCAACACTTTTAATTAGAATAGTTTCAGACCGGTACATAACGGACCTTTGAAAAAACATAGGCTAAACTTCTTATTAATCGTCGTCCCTTATGTCTCTTGCTGTGAAAAAGCCTCATTGGAAGGAACATACAGTCTTAGATAGAGTAGGGGTATCCTCTGTTCTTTACAGTATACTGGCTGTAATAAAACAAAAATACAAACAACGAGGTTAAAAAAATAATAAAAGCTGGCGATATGAGACAGTACAGTCTTGTTTGCATTAGAATAGTCCTCTTCAGAGAAAAGAAAACTCTCTCACATTCCTTTTATTAATGACTATATATATATATATATATATATATTTATATATATATATATATATATATATATATATATATATATATATATATATATATATATATATATATATATAGAGAGAGAGAGAGAGAGAGAGAGAGAGAGAAATTTGTAGTGTGCTGTAAGCATTGCTGGGAGTAATAATAAAAGTTTTTAAAAAGGTTGAAGGCAATGCGGAGATCCGGATAGCTGTAAGCTGTGGAGCACAAAAGCAAAACAAAACCGAAATATTTCGGTTTTGTTTTTGTTCTCCACAGTTACAGCTATCCGGATCTCCGCATTGCCTTCAACCTTTTCAAAAACTTTTATTATATATATATATATATATATATATATATATATATATATATATATATATATATATGTCCCATCGCCGCGATGTAGCATCCTTGTGCTTGTTTTACAAATACTTCAATGGATTATGCTCCGATGAATTGGCTACTCTGGTGCCCCCTCGACATAAATTCACTACACCAACGCGACAATAAAATAAATCCGATCCATTCACTGTGGAGGTCCTCAGATGCCGAAGAGCTTTCTACTCAAATAGCTTCTTTCCGGGTGTTGCTGGCCTCTGGAACTCCCTTCCCTGCCCTCTGTTTCCCCAACAGTACTGACATGCAGAAATTTAAAATTAATGTAAACATACATCTCGATGCGCCGATCCCAATTTAGGTTGACCCCCCCACACTTTCTCCGCTTTTCTTTCTTCTCAGTAGCCCTTACGTCTACAGTGGGGGCCTGCCTTGTTTGGGGTGAACTACGTTAATATATATATATATACAGGGTGGGCCAAAATAAGTGTCCTATCTTTAAATTTGAATAACTTGAATTTGAATAACTTCCACAAAATAAAAGTTAAACTCACCAAACTTTATGTGTGTGTAGACTGACCCTTCCGAGATTTTTTGAAATAAACAAAACAAATTTTAGCCGAAAAACACTTCTTAAAACTTAGAAAAACTAAAGTATTGTTTTTTACACTGTTTTGAGTTTTTTAAGCAAAAATAATGTTTTCTAAATGAGGGTACGTTCCTTAGGGCTAATACGGCTCATGCTTGCTTCGGAACGGGGTCCTTTACTTATTCTAAAAAAAAAAATTTAAAAAAATCAATAAATAAAAAAGTTATGAATTTTTAAAAATAGGACCCTTATTTTTGCCCACCCTGTATATATATATATATATATATATATATATATATATATATATATATATATATATATATATATATATATATATATATATATGTGTGTGTGTGTTTAAACTACGTTACTAAAGTACTTGAATAGGTCTATTTTATCTTTATAAAATAGGTACACCCTTACTATGGAGTGTCAGCTTGTCTGTGTAATCAAACACATCATTATTCTATATTTTCTTTATACCATGGAAAATTAAAATTAATACTAGAAATGTTAATAAAAAGTGTATAACGTATACATGCCCCTATTGATTCCCGAGTAACGCTGGATGTGCGCCAAGGTGGTTAAAAATGATTAATTCACAAAACATTATTACAATATATGAGACTAAACTGACACCCTTTTCTGATACAATCAATACAGAGTACACCCTTGTGCTAATGCCCAAAACTTAAATATTGAAAAACGTAAGAAAATAAAAATAGATAATTGCGAAATGGGATGTGGCAGGAGGACGTTGTATTTCTCATTCAAGAAACTGGGGCGTTGTTGGAAATGGCCTATTTTCTAGCTAATATATATATATATATGTATATATATATATATATATATATATATATATATATATATATATATATATAAAGTTGACTATTTTCCCCTGTTACATGTATGATAGTCTACACATTTTCGTTCAACACCAACATTATCTCTTAAGCCTGTTTTACGAAATATAATTACATTTCCATGTAGAAAAAAGAAACATTACAATTATTCAGAGATTTCTATCTGTCCAGAAAAACATCTTCGAAAGAGAGGGTAGCCACGTTTATCCTTACTCATACAATTAGCCGTCACACGCAACTTATCCACACCGGGATCTTCGTTTATTGATGGGAACAAATTTTTCCCCACCGCATGATTTATGATTCCAAAATTTATATTCTGAAAGGTTGTGCGTAATGATAATTACACGTTATTCCATAACCGTATTGAATTTAAACGAACACAATCGACAACAGCCATGTTGACAGGCAAACACATTTTTGGACGGGGAACTTTTCAATTTAGGTTTTCCATTTTGTCCGATATATTTTTAATAACCTTATTTTTATAAAAAAAATAGCTCAAATTTATCTAGTAATGCCGTTCCGTAGCTTGGTAAAACGTACCCGCCTTTCAGGCAGCAATTACTTTGACTCTCTTCTTCGCTTATCGCCTAAGTAAGATCCCATTCTTTTTTTGGAGAGGGTTTAATGGAAACTTTAGGTGTTAAACTATAATAATACTCACACTTTCAATATGTTTATTCCTGCCTTAACAATACGATATTAATCACTTAATTTAAAAGAAGTTATTTATTCTTTTTTAACGTAGCAAGTAGTTAATTGATTTGCTATCAAATAACTTTTCGATCGCACGTACGACTAATTTCTTATATACTTTATATATATTTTTATATACTTGTTAAATATATATACACTTAAAAAATGAAAGTATTTAAAAAGCTTCCTACAATATTATTTGTAAACAAACACAACATGAACACTAAACAAAAAGATAGGCGGCACTTTTGATGAATTTATTGTGATCAAAAGTGCCACCTCCACCGTTATACCATATTGTTCTCTTAGGTTTATTTTTAGTTTATATTCATTTTTTTAATGTGTTACATCGACTAAAACATGTTTTCTTATTCATTTTTAAAAATGTTTAATTTACAAAATAGAATTAATGATGAACTTTAATAGCTTATATAATATACCACATCTTTTCTCGGTACTTCCGCAGTTTACGAACCGTGCTAAAATAATAATCTTATTATTTAGAAACCCATTCGTAGAACGTTACCTCCCTTTTTCTCAATACGGGGCGTTTCTTCTGGTAGGAAGATAGATTTTCCCAATAAAAAAAAAAACGATATTTTGTCTAACTCTGCTTTCTAGTTTAATATTAGCGCATTGATATAAGGCATTTTTTCTACTTTTTTCAAACGATTTCTCAACTGTTAACTATTCAGAACTTTTACCATTGATGCGGTTCCGATTTACTAGCCCCCCCCCCCACGACGGCATACTTAGACACACGGTGGTTTTTAATGTGTGAACAAATACATCTCGTCAAATAGGGACACTCCGTATTGCCGCAGTCTAGAAAGATTTCTCTTATACTAACCGAGAAAAAGATCAAGTATAGTATAACAGACACTACCCGTAAACGTGATTTCTATTTTGAGAAGTTACACATGACATCATACATATTTTATTATACGTTACAGTTTAGTGACAAACGCAATTTGCCTCTTTATAAATTAATATCCGAAAGCCACGTTTAAGGAACAATCTGCTCTTTAACCAAGTTAATTCATCGTTGACACTAACAGCGAAACGTAAGGTATTCCATAATACATACGTATAGTAACACATATACAATTACGTGTCTAAACTAGGATTTACTAAAATAAACACGTGACTAAACAAGGATATACTAAAGAAAATACATATACTTTCTGTTTCTTTATTTGAGACGACTTCTACACCCGGTAAAGGGTCTACAGACCTTCAATCATCTCGATACTATCACTGGTCAAGTAAGGAATACATTCAAAGATGTAAGTAGTGCAAATGGATTTCTACATGATGCTAATGACTAGAGATGCTACTTCACAAGAAACATTTATATCTGAATATTTGAAACATTTGTTTGTCATCATGTTTACTACGTGAGCAGTGTCTAATTCAACACGTCTTTGAGATACTAACCGCATGAGCATGCATTGATTGTTCGGGATGGTATAACACAACTAAAGAAAAAACAGACTTCTGACAAACACTCCCAATTGTTTCGTGTGGATGTCCCGCTGATGAGCTCAATGCTTCTATTACATTGTTATATTTGTGAAACTACATCAACACTTTAACATTACCTAAACACACGCATGTGCATCTCAATGGTAAGATTATAACAACTAACCATGGAAAGAGTGTCATTAGTCCATGTATTGCATTAATTGTTTCATCTGCTGTTTTACATTTACATAGTAATGTTTGTGTTCCCGTTGCTCAATAATAAGCAGCAACTAATTCAATAGTTACAGATTTGGCAAGAGATTTCTTGAGTTTTTCGACTTTCCCGGATAACGCCGGGGCACGGGTCAGCTAGTATATAATTTTAATCAAACAATGTACAACATAATATACTTTTTTGCTCGATTATACATTTTTATCTTTTCGATTTTCCGAATAATCATTATTTTGTTAAAATCAAAAAGATTAATATATGGTGCATAAGTATAGCAAACCCTTTCGATTCTTCATCGAATTATCTACACGAGAAAACACAAGAAAACAAATGAATAAAAAGCTGGATTAAAAAAAAAAGAATTTCAAAACTCAGTATTTTTGGTCGTTAAACGTGAACACAATAAACGTTGAAGTCTCAAAAAAGCATTTTACACTTTAATTTCCGGAACCACAGCATTGACGTCACACAATTAATTGTATTTACGGTAAACATTTTAAAATGTTGTTACTGGTTTATTATGAAACGTAATTTATCATTGCTTCAAGTATTAAAAAAAAAATTGTTTTGTAATGTAATACGTTCGTGTCATTAACTATTTGTCTTCAATCGGAGGGTAGCAGTTATTTTTAAAGTTTGCTGAATATAACGGACTCAATAAATAAAGAAAAGAACTTAACTTCTCAAATAATCCAGAACAAGAAGTCAGAAATACGGATGTACCTACCCAATATAAAACAAATAAACGAAGCAAAGAAAGTCGCGGAGGTGGGCGCGAATATTTGTCATATCTACACTATTTTCTTTCTCCTACTACAACTTATATGTCTATGCTTTCAATTGGAAATATTTCAAGAGATGATAATCAATGTCTGATGAGATATTTGAACAAAAATACGAAATATCAAATTTAACTGTGAGTTAAACCGTAAACTAAGGAATGTTCACTCAAAAGTGACCTTATGCTAGTAAGTAGCAAGCGAGATATGTGGAACAGACTGCCCGTAATGAATGAGAGCTTTAAAAAAAACATTTTAAAAACTTTTTAAATTGCATTACAAAAAAAAGGAATACGATTTTATTTATACTGAGACTGAACTGTATTCAATGCAAAAAATTAAAATTCAAAATGAATAATTACATTGTGTGATTGCCGCGTACACGTAAATAAACATTATGTTGTTCCATGGCCTTTTATTTACTGTTTCTATTTACTTTTCTCCCCACGACGACATGACAGAATTAGACAACAGATCGGTTTTTAATGTCAGTAAAATGAAGCTCCCCCCAAAAGGACACATGATTGAGACACACATTAATATTGCGTCAGTCTAGAACAGGGGCGGACACCCCCCGGCCCGCGGGCCACATCCGGCCCGCGAAGGCTTAGCGTCCGGCCCGGGACCCTGCTATTCTTTATTATTGCAATCCGGCCCGCGGACCTCCCAGTAAAACTCATATCATTTTGTGACATAGACGTAAAAGTAGGTTTCAATTAAGATTTACAGTGGGATAAAAATATATGAATATCAGCGAGCGATGATGCATGTATATTTCATTTTTCTTTAACTATTAATTTTAAATCCTTGTCCCGAGATAAAAATATAAAAAGAGAAAGAGAGAGGCAAATAGGAAACGAGAGACGAGGAAAGGGCATGAAACGAATGCTGGATCAACTTGCTACTTTCCCCGTCATTATTTTTTATGATTCCAAAATGGCTCTTCGTCGCGCCTTTTATAACATCACATACACAAGTCTCCTGAGACAAAAATATCAGATTTGTAGAGTGTTCAATGCAATTTTTGTACAATTTATTTATGTATACAAAATATAGTAATTCTGAGATTTCGTTTTTCACTCCGGTCCGCAATCTCCTTCCTAAAGTCTCATCTGTCCCTCACTCTGAAAAGGTTGCCCGCCCCTGGTCTAGAAGAATACGGCATTCGAATGAGGACAGAAAATACGAAATGTATTATCAGAATAGATATTACACTTATAGGTATTTTATAGCAAACATTATGAAACAATAATTAAAATTTCACAGAAATAAGGCGCAAGGTCATCAAAGTGTGGGGAGAGAAAGTCGTAGGTCACCGTCTGTCAAGCCTACTCTTTGAGAGAATCATTAGTAACTACGACACCATATTTATTCTAGGGGTCAACATCCCTAATGTGTTGGAAATTGTTATTGTAATTATATATATATATATATATATATATATATATATATATATATATATATATATATATATTGGCACAGAAAAATTAGTACAACATTCTTACCGTTGGTTTCAAATTCGGAAGGACTTCAGCTGCTGAGATGACAACAGAAGCTGAAGAGAGCCGGATGGCTAAGTCCTTCCGTGTTTGAAACCGACGGTACGAATGCTGTACTAATTTTTCTGTACCAATATAAATAAATATTACGCTCTTAATTTTCAATTTTTAACTTTAATTCTTAATTAATCGAGCACTCTGCTGGGATTTTTCCTACCATATTACAATATTATATATTTTATTCAATGTTTTCATGATTGTTTTACTAGCAGTACCCATACATGAACTGTTTTAGAATTTTATTACATAGAACCTTTTGCCCCCCAAAAAGTGTTTTTCCAAAAGAAAACAAGTTTGAACAGAATTTCTAGTTGATATATTTTATGACAGTCGACAGATAAGCATAATAAGTTAATTTTGTATCAGGACAAAACAAGTTTTAGTTTATGCAGACTTGTTATGGTGTAAACAATATTTTAAGTTGATGGAGAAAGCAAGTGTGATTTTTTATTTAAGGCTTTTCAATCAAGACTGTTTGTCAACCATTGAACTTCTGTCTATAATTTACTTTCATAGTTTTACCTTCAAATCACTATGAGATTTTTAACAATGAAAACGAACTGAACAGAATCATTGGTATCTTTTTTTTCAAATACAAAACAATTATCAGATCAAAGATGAAATAATTCAAGACAAAAATAGCCAGTCATATGTCCATGTGTTGGCGTGTAATAAACTTTCTCTTCGAAGCGTCTTGTTTTAATGCGGGGAAAATCCGGCTCCTCAAAAGGGAGCTTCTTGCTTGGGAAAAACATTTAAATTGTCTAAGTCTAAAAGGATTTCTCATTAACAGGCAAGGAAAGAAAAGATGAATTGTAGTATCAGAACAAATAGTACACTTTGAAGTGTTAAAGAAATTTCTAGTCGATAAGATTTTATTGCTAACAAATGTTTAAAAAAATGGTGTCAACACAGGTAGATAAAAGTTCACTTTTATATATGGTAAAAATTGAATTATAATTATTTCAGGACAACTAAAATGTTTCATGTTATACAGACGTGTTATTGTTTAAAACATATTTTAAACTTCAGGGGAAACAAGCAAGTTTTTGTTTGTGTAATAGTTTCTTATCAAGACAGGTTTGTCATCCATCTTGAATTTAAATCTAAACGATTTTCTTCATAGTTTTACCTTAAAATAAATATCAAAATTCCACTTTTAAAAACGACATGAACAAAACCTTAAGAATCCTTTCTTAAACACCAAACAATTACTAGATCAAAGATGAAATAATTAAAGAGACCAAAACCGCTATATGTCTACGTGTAGTATGTAACCTTTCTCGACGAAGTGTCTTTTTCATGTTCTTAGTACTGACCACTGTGACGTCATCAGAAAAACGAGACTCAGTGAAATGACCTTCTAACTTAACGGCGGCAACGGTTGAGTTAAATTTAATGTGGTGTTGAATTTCGTTTTTTTTCACTTTTATTGCACTGCGACTCTTCCTCTCCTACATCTCACACTAGAAACGTAGATAAAATCACAATTTAAAAGAATACTTTTTACAAATGAAACAACGTGTTCTTTTGATAAATAAATTATGTATTTATTTTAAGTCTTGAGATCTTTCGACATGAAAACGTCTTGGTTAAATGTATATAGGGATTTAATTTTTTTTGTTGTCTTTTTTTCTTTTTGATCCTATTTATTTTTGAGTATTTATATAAATGGTTCTCAATAAATGATGAGTTTAGTATACACATGTCTTCATAATTGCAAAGCTACACAGTGATATTTGGTTTTGGATTCCAGAAATAAACTTTTAATTCTATTTTCTCACTTCTAGTATTAGGTGTGGTGGCAGATCTCATGTAATCAAACAACGATTTAATCCCGCCGTTTTCACAAAGGTATTAACACGTATACGAATGGACCTGACACTAATTCAACATCGATGATCATTACATCGCTGACATTTTAGTGCGTTTGTTTTTTGTCACTTATGGATGAGATTACCGCCAACGTTCCAATACATTTCTATGACGTTTAAGGACGAGCTTGTAAGACAAAACGAAGTGCACTTCCTGTCTCTGCAAGTCTTTTATTGTAACTTATTGATGCCGAGGACAGTAAAGATGATACAAAAGAGGCATTTCTCTTGTCTGGACATTGTCGATCAAGTTAAACTCTTTGATCGGATTAACTTGAACAAGGAAATAAAGCGACATTAGGGAAGACGATTGGAAGGGAATGCAAGTGACAGGAAGGGAATGATAAAAAATAACATAAAATTCACTCAAGAACGAAAAGCTAATATGAAGAATCAACTGCAAGAAAACGATTTTTTCTCTGTGTATTTTCGGCTTTTAGACGCGTCAACACATCGATAGAAGAGGGTCCGTCTGTATTTTTGTTCATTGGTCGATCTGGTTCTCTAAAATTTGAGTCGCCTTGCCATAGCAAAACACGCCGATCAAACTAAGTCTATGGCTTGACCAGTTGGCTAGGAACAAAGTGTAGTAGTCTCTTTTATTACAATTTGCCTTTTTCTGTCCAGTTTCAATAAAAATAACACATTTTTAGTATTGAAGCAATTTTTGTTTGTCTTAATTAAATGTGTCTCTCTTTTTAAGAATTGAATTTTCCCCACATTAAAACCGACCTTATGTATAACGCTTCACTCGTGGGGTGATACGTAAATATGGGCCATACTTTATCAGATGAGGCCATACATATCTTTCAGACTACATTATCAGTCCGCCCGTCTTACATGCTAATGTTGGATATCGCATTTTATCGTGCAGTTGATTGATCTATCATACTTAAGTTTTTTATTTACCTTCTCGCCACCAGGTTAGGCACAAGGCCAGTTTTATCTTACTCCCACAAGGTAAGATGTGACCTAAGCTCGGGTCGGGAAAGTGGGGCTTGAAAAGCCAGCGCCCGAGAAGGCGAGCACTCTGGCCATTAAAAATTGCCTGGACATCCCCGTCGGCATTCCCAGGTAGGGGAGCCTCAGGCAGTAAGCAATCAACTTACTCCTCCCCAAAGAGAGGAAAAAAGCCTGGGAGGGTGGACCTCCGAAAACCGTCCCATAGAACGGCGTAAATCAATCCCCGAAGGCCAAGACGATACCAGTCTATGGAGTGCAGTATCCATCGGAACAGATACTACACTTTGATATTGACCAAAAGGTCGAGAAAGAAATAAGGTTTCCCTCGTGAAACGCATCTCCATATGCTCTTCTGTTAATCCGACGGCCAATCGACACGTCGGTCTGTCACGCATACGTTTAAAATAAGATTGTCATCGCTAAACGCACAATTGAAACGAACGTATCTTACGAATACATCCGTTTTGGTTTAATTTCGCCGAAGTAAAAAAGAAAAGTTGTCTATGGTGAAAAGAAGGTGGCAAAAAGATTACATCGTTTTTCTAGTTGGACGAAACTGGACGAAGGATGAGATTTTATTTAGATTTACTTATTGTGCTCCGAAGTGATCTGGTCTCATCATATTATCTTTACCCTGTGACACTCAGCTCGACTTCCGGCGAACGTTGACATGAAGTGCATGAACAGAGCTTTTATTGCAATCTGAAATTACGATTGATAGAGATCCGTCTAAGTGCATCAATTCCCGCTGTTATTTTACGGCTATGCTATTGTAGAGAAATGAGAAAAAGGATTAAACGATAAAAAAATAGTGAAAAAATATTTCATAGGTCTTGGGGTATTAAAACAACTAATGAGAATGTAGTCATAGGATGTTACTTGATAATAATGAATCAATGCACCCTCATATATATATATATATATATATATATATATATATATATATATATATATATATATATATGTGTGTGTGTCTGTGTGTGTATGTGTATGTGTATGTGTGTGTGTAAACATATGAATGCGAATTTTTTTCCACATATGATATCAATATTAACATCAGAACCGTTTTTGCTCATTTAATTCTATGATACTATATATACATACACACACACATATATATATATATACATATATCTATATATACATATATATATAGATATCCATATATATCTATATATAATATATATACATATATATATATCTACATATATCTATATCTATAATATGTATATACATATATATACATATATCTATATATATAACATATATATATATACATATATATACATATATCTATATATATAACATATATATATACATATATATGCATATATATATATATATATATATATAACATATATATATATATATGTATATATATACATATATATACATATATCTATATATAACATATATATATATACATATATATATACATATACCTATATATAACATATATTTTATCATAATTCTCTAATACCACATTTTATTTGCATTCTTGCCAGCAGATCACTCACAGGTGTGGTTTTGAGAAGGCCTCGCACTACTATACGCGCTCACTGGCCTAAAAATGCATTAACAGCAATGTCAGTATTCTAAGTAAGGGCAACTCAGGCGGCTAGTAATATTCTAAGCCTTTCTCAGAGAGAAGGTGAAGTATGGGAGGATGGACCTACTAGTACTGGACCGACTAATATATCATTCCGACAGAAACACACCATACATTTCGTTACATGTAGATATTTCTTACATTCAGTCAGTGTCGCATGATGGCGTAGGTTAGCATCGCCGACTGTCAGCTCGACGGTTGCGTTTCGATCCCGGCTTGAGGCACTAACTGGTCTAGCCGCACTGATGAGCTGTGAAACAGCCAAACAGTCTGTATGTGGATGACTATAAATATATATATATATATATATATATATATATATATTTATATAGTGTCTCTATATCTCTGTTTGTATCTTTTTCTCTCACTCCCACCTTTTCTCTATCTCTCTTACTCTCTCTTCCCTCTCCCTCTCCCTCTCTCTCTATGTATATATATAGAGAGAGAGGGAGAGTGAGAGAGAGAGGGAAGAGAGAGTAAGAGAGATAGAGAGAGAAGGTGGGAGTAAGAGAAATAGATACAAACAGAGATATAGAGACAGATAAAAAGAGAGGTAATGTCAAATATTCTCACTTTAGTAGTAGATTTACAAGACAAATCAGGCAACCCCCACAGTTACTAAGATAAAAGATGAAGCAAGTCAAGTCGGGAAGATACCATTGAATACTTGAGGTATGAAGTCAGCCTGAAAGCTTTAAGTCACCGAGAGCTTATACATATCACATCTAAAAAGAATACTTGATTATAAACATTATAAAGTATATAGGTACAAGGAATTCGACATCAACCAAAATATTTAATGTGTATGTGTTTTTGTAACCTTTAATCTAAGTCTCTCATATGAGAACAATAACACATTATCATAATATATTTATTAGTCCAGTTATACAGACGAGTTACAATACGAACACAACTTATTAACATAGAGGAATCACCAATATTAAAAAACTATCAACTTAATGAATAATTATATCATTTTTTGTATGGCTAAATGTAATAGAATAAGATTCAAAACTGAAATGTATCTTATATTGTCTAAATATATATTTTTTCTAGTTGTGACATTGATGCGAGTTTTGTTATTCACTTTTTACTTGTATTTAGTCTGTGAAAAGATGCAATATCATCCAAACGTTGGCTACATGGCGTAGACTGTAATGATGTTTATTTAATTCATATATATATATATATATATATATATATATATATATATATATATATATATATATATATATATATATAATACAACATAATACCTTGGAATATCTAAACCTCAATAATTCAGTGAAGTCACTCAATAGGTATTATTTAACAACGTGATGGTAATACAAATATTTATAATTCAACCCTTAAAAATGTTAGTCATCTGAACAAATGAGATCCTGCAGATTTGAAGTACAGTAGAGTGTCAAGCAAACCAGTGAAGTCTCCCCTTGGTTCTCAGCACAACACCAATTAATCCGACGATTCAAATAATGCTAAGTCATGACCGGAAAAAATAAAGAAACAACACGTGTATTGATTGATTTTCTACGGTCATGACGGTAAGCTATGCCCACAACTGTTTTTTTTAACATGCAGACTATTAGTACAAACAGAACACAGTAATGGAAAACGAAAATTACAACATCCTGATGGAGGTGCAGACAGATAAACTCATCCAAGTAAGTTAACCGGGTGTCATATAAATTGACAAGAAAGAACACACAACTAAATCGTAGATAATTGGAGAAAACGGCATCAAAGGGAAAATGAGACTATAGAACGGACATAAATGATAGAAAACGCTTGAAATTATTAGGACAATCCTCGAATGCGGAAAACAATAAACATAAATTTCGAACGCTAACCTGCCACAAATAGAACAAATATATAGAAAGAACACCACTACATGTACCAAAGAGAACCTAAACTCCACTAAATTTTATAAACTCCCCCCTCCGACGACGAAAACACATCGTGATGTCACCAGCCTAAGCTGATACCATACACAATAGTCGTGAAGAGCCAAAGACGATGGAAAGACTCATGACGGAATGCACTCACCAGCTTTTCACTGGAAGGCTTCGGAGAGTATTGGGACCTTTGGAAGGCTTATTGCCACTCAACTCCTAGAGAAGGTCAATAGTCGGATTAAACGAGAAATCAAGGTACGCAGCTGTTGCGATAACGTAAAGTCATTTGCAATGGATATCGAAGAGAGGTGGATAGTACTGTCATGTGGGTTGACTTGTTGCACCTCAGACGCCAGGGAACACCACAGGTTATTAACAAGTTGCAATAACTGATTATGACCTTTGTAATAACTCCTAGTGAGTAAATAATAATAATAATAATAATAATAATAATAATAATAATAATAATAATAATAATAATAATAAAAATAATAATAATAATAATGATAATAATAACAAAACCTTAATTATAATACATTATAATCATTTTCTACATATATGTAAATAGATATATAGACTTATACTAACTAACATGAAAATAAAAGATGAATTAGTTGGTTGTTTCGTATTGTGGCATGGCAACCGTCATTGAATATTTTACTATATGTCGATACCATACGTGTTTTGTATACGTTTTTTTTTGTTTTTTGCTTTGTTTTGTAAGCTTATATTTGTAACTTTATACTCCGTATATGATAGTTTCTACTTAATTGAGCGCTGACAGGTACTTCAACTCAAGATGGGAATAGACATGAGATTATTTTTAACTATGAGTTTACTTTACAGATCTCCCCAGCCCTAAATTAGTACATTACTATCAGATGCAGTTTTTTTTGCTATACACACGACGGTTAAGCTTGACCATGAGTAGTTTATAGAGTTTAGGGATAGCTTAGCAGACAAATATAGAAAAAAACTGAGAAAGATTGATTTGAGGGTGTCCGGGTAGTTAAGTTTCGTGACAAATGCTATTTAACCCATTGATGTGACACTGACAAGTAGCACATTTTCGCGTTAAAGTAGACCTCGGCGTAATTATAATTAAAGTATGACTCGACACATTTCAAAGCTAGCAACCTTGGGCCTTATTCCGGATCTATTTGAGTTCACACACAGGATCAAAATAGGAAAATAGATCAAAGAAAATATATGACGACAGAAAATATGTATTGAATTCAACATTAAAGGAAGAGAGTAATGAAAGTGTGTGATAAACGAATAGAAGAAAAAAAAGAGAAAGAAAGAAAAATGATACACAAGTAAGAAAACATGTAAAGTTAACAAGGGTAAAAGAAAAAGAAAAGAAAAGAAAAATAAACACTAGAAAAGAAATATAAAAATAAAATAACGATTACAAAAATGATAGAAAACACATTAAACCAAACAACACGGACATGAAAAGTGCAAAGAAAATATAAAAAAGAAATATAACACTAGTATACTTATATAAAATATGCAAGTACGTCGACTACTTCTTTTACGTTAATAAACCTTTGTATAAGAGGTATATAATGTGTCGTCAGTTATTTATGTCCGTGTTTTTAAGCAAAAAATATATTTTCAATCGACTTTTAATATTTAAATGTTGAACACCGTGGATATTTTTTGTGATTATCCGTGAATAAATAAATGGGATCTAACGGTGTCACAATCAAACTCATTTTGTTGCTACTCAAATTTAATGTGAAACATTTTTCAGGATGAACCGCTAGTTAATCATATTTGCAGCATTTTCATTGTCTTTGTTCACCCCTTTTCCCTATGTTTGTTATAAGCGATTCATCGAGACAGAGTGAAGGAAATAATGCATGGACGACCATTTTACTATTTTAAAACTGACTGTCAATTTCCACAAATTGGAAAGTTTTAATACATTTAGCATAATGCACTGTAATTATAATTTGATTTATTCCAAGTCTGAAAGTATTACAGTTTCATGCGTTCGTGAAGTAAATAATTAAATTGACGTAGTAAAATGTAAACCACGATCTGGTGTAAAACTTTGTAAAATGTATTTCAGAAAAATATATGAAAGTTGTTTATATTATTTAAAATAAGTTGTTTTGAAATAGTTCGAGCGACATGTCTTAGAATCTCACTTAAGTTAATATTAACGCCAAAATGACGAACAATGACGGAAAAGGTGCATTTGTTCAGTCCTTAGTCAGCAAAAAGAGAAATCTTTCTTAAATGAAGCAGTTTTTTTAATCCCGTCCGATAATTTACTTTTTTGTTAATAGTTTGATACACAGTATGTATTCCTTGGACATTTTAGATGAATTTATAAGCATTTGCGTAAGTGTAAACGATATAAAAATGTATCTTTTTTTTATTAAAAATAAATGAATACATTATTTTTAAGTAAGAAAATTATCAGAAAATAAAATCAACATATTACCTTAAAAAAGAAAAGATTAAAGAAACAACAACAATTAAAGTAAGACTACTACGGGTAATACCTGGTAGGTTAAGCTAAGTTTAGGTGAAACACGGTTTCGGTTGAGAAAAAATACGTATAACCGGATTAGAATAAACATCCAAAACTCATTACGGAGATATTTTTCTAATCGTTTGTGCTCGATATTTAAGTAAGTCAAACTGTAAATAAATCAATGATCCACATCGCAGCCAAGAAAATGGAATTAAACGTTCACACATCATGGATGCTCACATATATACTTACAACAAATGAAGAATAAAGTTTCAGCAGACAATGCCCACCCATGCCAATAAAACGATGTTCAATACATGTAGAAGTAGTGGTTTAAGAGTAGAACATACACATTACCAATAAATGAGTTGGCAGTGAACAATTATTAAGCACGTACAAATTTGATATCACTAACTAACGTAATATGTCCCCTATACATCTTCATATGAAGAATGATCTGTGTTAGTAACATACATAGGCCACCGGAATATATACATGCATACACTCACAATACACTCGCGAATCCACACGCACATCTTCTACTACTTAGAGATCTCCTATAGATACACATGCGTACACAAGACTTATATTTATGCACATAAGTCTAGACACGACAGCAAGAAAATACAGATTAGACCAACACACACTTCGTCGGCTAGACATGGTAAAATGCACAACCCACACCATACAAATATATCAATGTATATTAATATTACTTACTCACACATATTAAAGAGAACGATGATTAACAATAACAAACGCATAATCTACTCACTTCACTGGCACTTTTATTATGAATGAACATATCAATGTCTATATACATTAACCTGCATAGTATATTTAGAAGCAATCCGAAGAAAAACCCAAATAAATGTATCCTTCTTATTTCGAATTTATCATTATTAACTGGGGTTCTAGTGAAATAATTTAAATTCAAACAAGTTAATTAGAAAATTTAACAGGTATTTACTAAACTTAGTAATGTTATGCTTATTCTTACGCTTAACTAATACTAAGAGAAAAATAGACGTCAAAACTGATATTACCCATCTTAATCATAAGCACAGTACAGACAATCTTCTGATAAACATAAAATAAGGCAATCACACGCAGTTAATAAACATCTACACACACGTGACACAATCACCTATGTATGCATGCAAATAAACATCAATAAAAGACATTCCTCACAATGCGCTAAAACAGTATTACAATTCCAACATTTCTAAAAATTATTAACTAATCCTTACCAACATAAAATATAGTGTAGCAGATATTATTAGATATACTATTCATTTGTACCAATTAATTATGGGCTTAGTATGTATATATGTATTTGTTTCATTATTACATATAATCGGGTACAATTGACTTACATCCATATTCTACATCCACAACGTAGTAGGTTTATTAAAGTTTCTTTATGAAGTATTATGGAAACTTCGCTTGGGTTTTAATATATCTATCCAAGCTGAACCGTTTGAAGCGTCTACAGCTTATACCTTTTTTCATGTCTTTGATTCAAACGTTTATTTGTATCAGGGAACTTAATAATGGTTAATGTTAAATTAGACAAAGAATATTAGTGGGGGTTGTGTAGTGTATGAGTAAAATATTTATTCAATACGCCCGATTTCAGTAGATACATCATATGTATTTGGCTAATGTAGTGGCACCGTTCTTATCCAGATTATTAAAATATAATTAATGGTTTCTGTAGCTAGCCAGAGAAACAGTACATGTTCCACCTATATATTTTTTCAGACAGAAACGCGAGTTAATTTGTGTAAGCACTTATAAAAATATATATGTTTTAAGTTAATTTTGTCAATAGGTCAACTTGGTAAAATTACTGTATATATATATATATATATATATATATATATATATATATATATATATATATATATATATATATATATATATATATATATATTGACAAACGTTCGGTAAAATAGGAGTGAAAGCATTCGTTAATTATTTTAGATCAATTCTTTCCAATTGGTAAACAAAGGATCTGATGTTATGTTCGAGTGTAAACAATCATTTTCAATAATTGCAAGTACGTTCGAGTCGTATGCGTCGTCGTCTGGCTGGTGATGATGTTGGTACAAATTAAAATTCGTGAATTTATAAAAGAAAACTCGACAAACACCGTTTACAGAAATTAATATTTTCTCCCTACCTTCGTATTGAGCTTGGTTGATAGTAATTTGATACGCTTAAATAATAGTGATATATATATACACACACATATATATATATATATATATATATATATATATATATATATATATATTGTTACTGCCCGTCTATGACGTGTCACAAAATGCAACCTCTTATCATCGCACAGGAAAAATGCTGTTCCACATTTAACTTAAAATGACTAATAAATAAATGGATTCATCCGTTTCTTAATATCAGTAACCACAACAAGCTGAAGAAATATCAGTGACACAGAAAATTGTATAAAATATATAAAAAAGGGATATTAGTATAACGAATCACGAAAAGTAGGTGTCAATAAAGAATACTATATTGGCTGAAATAAGGAGCATCATTTTTTTCAGAACAAACATGAAGCAAAATATAAAGACCTTGCTATGAAAAATAATAAGGTTTATGTTCTAAAAGACCAACAACTTTGTGATTAAAAACGATGCAAGGCAGTACTATTTTTTTGGAAGATATATATATATATATATATATATATATATATATATATATATAGATATATATATATAATTGTAAATATTTGCTGTAATAATACTAGTCACTACAGTGCTCAACTTAGATTGGGGCCGACAAATAATTATAAATATTTGTTTATCAACATACTATACGTTTCATCATTGAAGAATCGGCAGAGTCGATATAATTATTCAAGCTGGTTGCATGATTCAAAACTAGGAAACAAGTCACGTTTATAACTCAAATGCCGACGCCTTACGCCTCACGGCCATCATGAACAGCTCGATACACAGTTAAAGGTGTTAACATATTGCAGTCAGCAGACGTTAACAGTGTTACACTTATGAAAAGAACATGCATATATGCATATATATATATATATATATACATATATATATATATATATATATATATATATATATATATATGTGTGTGTGTGTGTGCGTTAATTATTCAAGTTGAAATATATTGGCACACTTACTACGAAACCAATATTTTTCAAAAGTTCTCAATACAGATTATAGCTTTCACGAAATGAAACTAAACAATTTGTTAGATAATCAACACTAATTAATTCGTGTTTTGACGCATATGCGTATGCGTCTTCTCAAGACTGTGTAAAAGCTTGGGATCGGTTTTGCCATCTTTCCAGAAAATAAAAGGCTAAAATAAGGGGAAAGAGGGAAGGTAATTAAGAGGTCGCATGGCAAGAAACTCGGTAGACCAGTCTGGAATACATCCGGCCGTCCCACTCCCCTCCTCGCTATAATTACCTGATTTAATTATGAAAGCAAAATTAAACTGTATTTTGAGTTAATTTAACAAGATATATTTTTATATAAACATCACAATTTAAATGTTTTCCTAATGCAATGATTATAAGAATGTTTAACTATATTAAATCTGAACTTGATAGTTCTATTATAAATTATAAAATACATACCATTCATATAACTGGCAATCGGAACGTCATTCTTCAACTGAACAATATTATAATAATACAGGTGTTTACAATATTTTCTTGCTAGAAATAAACTAATTTTCTTTATTCTCGCCATAAAATCGTAACTGTGTTATTTATTATAAATTCAAATATAAACCCTGATTAACCCAACACATTTTATAACCAAATAACTAGGTTACTAACATTTAATTCGCTTTATTAATAATACTGTTAGGCGCTCGGACTGAACTCCACGGTTATAACTTATGCTCAATTTCAACATTATTATAAACCATACATGAAAGAACATTACGACCCAATATATGTTAATCCTAAGTCGAAACATCCACATTGCGTTATTAAGCATATCTTAATATAAATTAGTTATGAAATTAGCAATAATACCTCTAATTAGGACATTTTAATATTTATAGTTATCTACAACAACTTTTAACGAAATAGTGGTCATGCTAACACCACCATCAAATACAACATAAAGAATAAGAATCTAGTAGGAAATATACAAACCAGGAAATTATCTGGTATACTCC
This sequence comes from Sepiola atlantica, assembly GCA_963556195.1. Lineage (NCBI taxonomy): Eukaryota > Metazoa > Mollusca > Cephalopoda > Sepiida > Sepiolidae > Sepiola > Sepiola atlantica. The sequence goes on along the minus strand of OY744526.1, from coordinate 104,918,935 downwards.
TATCCCGTTCAGCCTGGTAGTATATTCCACAATTTTACATAGAATAAAACGTTTTAAAAACACCCGTTATTCCAGAATACTAAACCGAACGCGTCACATCGCATTCATGAAAAAAACTATAAATCTTCGCTAAGAGTTTAGGAGTCCGTTTTGGTAGGCGTTTCCGATTATTTTTAATTACATATAGCATTTATTCTTCTAATATTATTCATGTAAAACAAAACAAAAAACATTCACTATTTATTCAGAAGTAAACACTAAATTTGGTTCGCCGTTCTGTCGGAATATCTCGTCAACATTTTCACATTCTAGAATAGAGCGGAATATACCAATTAACGAACAGCTTCTTTAAATGGCGGCTTCTGCTGACACATTTCGCGTACGTAAATTATTACGTATTTAAACTTTTTTTTCAGAATACAAACTACACTTAAGTGATGTTTCAAAAATCAGCTGAAAAAAAGCGCTGTAAAAAGGTCACACCTTTCTTACACTTTTTTGGTCGTGTTTAGCTTCCACAAACAAAATCTGAAAACAAATTACTGGCGGATTATCCTGTATTGGAGACGTAATTATGACACTACTTTCGATAGAAAATATTTTACATGTATTTTGAAACAAAGAAGGACACATTGATTTTATTTATGTCAATTCTATTCTTATATTTAAAAAATACAGTATTTTAAACCTATAATAATAATTATTTGTGAAAAATCAATTCTTTAAACAAAATAAATGTTGTTTCAGTCTATACACGAAATCCAAAAGAATATCTTCGAAAACATTCTATGTCGCCTAAGTTATTAGAGAAATATTTACTGACTTCTACGCGTTTTTTCTCTTTATGTGTCTCCCTAACAGATGGTAAGAACATACAGAATTCCCGCTAAAACTGATCCATTATATATGATTTTATTTACTAACATGCGTTCAGCAATACACACACCCACACATTGTTTTTATGCGTTGAGTCAAACGTCAAACATTTTTATTTTAACATAAATATATAACACATTGCTACAATATGCATAAACGATTTGGAAAATCTGTAAATTAATTGGCTGATACACGCGTTTTTTCTTTTTTTGCGGAGCATGGTAAGAACATAATACTCTTCGCGTAAAATCGTCCATTGATGGATATAGGCTTATCTATGCTACTTAAAATCGAACCCATTTCACAGAAAGTAATTCACGTTATTGGAATATGGTTTAATCAGGTCAGCCCCTACTTAACACTATAGAAGGTGCGCCTACTCACCGAAAACGTAAATAAATCATTTTTTTCTTTATTTAAAACAATAAATACTTTTTTTAACACATCCATATAATCACCTTAATTTCTGACAGTGTAATGAGTTATTTTAGGATTTTGTTGTAAATGATACTCGAACATTTCTATCTCCATCTCTCGCTATATATATAGGTTTCATAAACATTTTTCAAATTCGTAAATAAAGCGGAATATACAAATTATCGAACAGCTTCTTAAGATGGCAGCTTTTGCTGACATTTTTGACTACGTAAACCATTACTAATTTATACTGTGTTCAGAAAAAAAAACTTTAGGTTAAAAAAAAAAACAGATAGTAAGCTAACTATCTCCAACCAAACGCTGAAAATGTGATCAGAAAAAAGAATTTGGTAACATATAAGGGGAGAGGGATATTCAAATTCTAGAGACAATTTCATCTGTAGTGAGGAGATTGCACCAAAAAGGATACAAAAATATCTGTCATGACTGAATTGTTGATGAAGTGAAAAAGCAGTTGTATTAAAAGTCATAATTAAATTTATTCACGAGCTTTGAGAGAGAATCGTTGTGAATATTCCGACCGAGAGTGAATAAAGATATCGTCTAATTAAACTATCTCCCTATGTTCTTTAATTGGGAATGTTTACAACTCCGGATGTCTGAAACACGTCAACACATAACCTGGAACTTACCCCATGACTGAATCCTCAAATGTGTTTATACCAACTCTATACCCTAAGCCAATAGTGATTTACTGCAGCTTTTATACATTTTACATTCTTGTATATTTTTATATATTTCATAAATGTTGGTATTATAGTAATTTTTATTTTACTGACTTATTTGTTGAACTTCGTCTTAGTATAAGATTACATTTTTAGAAAACGATGATTTAAAGGTTTTATAACAGTTGTAAAGAATTGATGATTTAATAAATATTGCATTTTAGACAATTGTTATTCTCGTCACCTACCTACTTATACTATTGCTATATTTCGTATATTTTTTCAATATAGGACTTTAGTTAAAGATATAATAGTTTTCTGTATTTTACCCACTTCACCCACACATTCACACGCACACACACACCCACACTCACACACACACACACACACACACACATATATATATATATATATATATATATATATATATATATATATATATATATGTGTGTGTGTGTGTGTGTGTTAGTTTAAGAGTCGCCAACCTAATAGGTCCCTAACTGTCAACCAAACTACAGTCCCTGTCCCATCGCCGCAATGTAGCATCCTTGTGCTTGTTTTACAAATACTTCAATGCGTTATGATCCGATGAATTGGCTACTGTGGTGCTCCCTCGACGTAAATTCACTAGACACTCAACTAAATATCATCCATTTACTGTGGAGGTCCCCAGATGCCGGAGAGCTTTCTACTCAAATAGCTTATATCCTCGTGCTGCTGGCCTGTGGAACGCCCTCCCTGCGACCTGTTTCCCCGACAGTAATGACATGCATACATTTAAAACTAATGTAAACAGACATCTCGCTGAGCAGATCCCTATTTAGGTTGACCCCCCAAAACCTTCTCCCTTTTTTTCTCAGTAGCCGCTTACGTCTACAGTGGCGGCCTGCATTTTTGGGGGTGAACTAGGTTAAAAAAAGAAGTTATTTTGTTCTAGTTTCTCGCGATAATTACAGCTTAATGTAAGCCATATTGAGGTTATACACTCCCTAAATGGGTGGAAGGGAGTTATATCATGTTTCCCCATATATTTCAGGGACGTATATAATTATTTATTAATAAAATGTAGTAATCCACGAACACGAGATTCGAAACCACGACTACATGATTGATAATAATTTTAAAAAAATGTTTTTACTCTGTAAATTTAAGTACATGATCATGGATTAAATAGGAAAGCAAGATATTTGTATATACATGCCAATATTTATGTTTAACTAGGGATGATATAGGATTTGATTGATATACATTATGTTACTACAGATTACACAGGTATTTGATCTCCGCTTCTCGGTTCTATATTCAACTTCTGTAAATATAATGATGTTGAATTAGTGTTTTCTGCTGTCATCAAACGAAATGTTAGTTGCGCTTAATATATCAAGTCAGGCGACAGACACATTGCTCTCATGATTCAATTTTAAAAAATACCCTCAAACTAGAAAATGCATCATAAACCATATACTATATGAAGTGAAAATAAAAAAAAAAGAATTGTCATCAGGAAAGTTAAATTCTACGCAAATCCATTTGAATACATTATCGCCTCGAAAATCATACTACAAAATTGATATCTGTATGAGATGAGAGAAGAAAAAAAACCCTCAAAGACAGAAACAGGAGAAATCACAAAAGAAATGCTGTTATTCTTTTGTTGAGGAAATGATATTACAGACATCTCAAGATGGAAGCTAAAAAAATAATGAAGCTTAAATAAAATAAGTTTGCGAAAGTGAAAATAAAGATAAACGAATATTTTTAAAGTGCGTCCTTTGAATCTGAGAGGTTTAGCGATTGAAATTCTATTTCAAATGTAAGCATGGCATACTAACATCAATTCTATTTCAAACGACGGCATGACAGACGAACAGAGATGCTATTTCAAACGTGAGCATGGAATAAAAACAGAAATGCTTTTTTCAAACGTAAGCATGACAGATCAACAGAAATAATATTTCAAAAGTAAGCATCAGATAAAGACAGAAATGGTATTTCAAAGGTGAGCATAGTAGAACAACAGTAATGCTATTTATAACGTGAGCATGACAGCCCAAAATAACTGCTATTTCAAACGTGAGCATGACAAACACACACAAGTGCTATTTCAAACCTGAGCATGATAGAACCACATACATACTATTGCATACGTGAGCATGACATACCAACAGAAGTGATATTTCAAACATGAGCATGACAAACCAACACAAGTGCTATTTCAAACATGATCATGATAGAACCACATAATTACCATTGCATACGTGAGCATGACATACCAACAGAAGAGCTATTTCAAATGTAAGCATGACAGAGAACGAGAAATGTTATTTCAAACGTAGGCGTGACAGACAAACATACATGCTATTTCAAATGTGAGCATGACAGAAAGACAGAAATGGTATTTAAAACTTTAGAATGCCATACCAACATAAATGCCATTTAAAATGTGAGCATGACAGACCAACAGAACTGCTATATCAAATGGTTAAGTGACACACAAAACTGCTATTTACATATAAAGCGTCACAGACTATATCTATTTCAAGACTTGTACTTGAAAGACGAACAACCATTTTTTTAAGAACAAATGTAACAGACTGATGAAGATCCTGTTTTGAAACTATGAATTGACAGACTGATGACAATAGACGTAAGCGCCAGATCAGCAACTATAAACAGCGTGACACACAGAATCTGAAATGAATTACACGCTTTAAATACGAGACGCACCCACTAAATCTAAGCGCTTATCAATGTAAATGCTGACGGACCAATCTGTGCATGAAGATTCAAAGACGCATCTAAAAAAATGTTCCTTTGTATAAAAAGTCAATAATTTTAATTTTATTATTATCAACTAAAGTTGCCGTCGGCTTATCACGCGAAACAAAATAAATATTTGGCTTGCTTCATATTTAATATAAAAAGTGAGAAATACAAATGTACATGTGTTAATATATATATATATATATATATATATATATATAGATATATAAACATATAGATATATATATAGATATATATATATATATATAATATATATATATATATATGAACATACTTTCTGAGGATTTCTCTCGAGGCTAATTGCATTAGCAATGTTTAATTTAGTACATCATATGCATTGCGATATTATGTTTAAAACATACACACACAGATATATATATATATATATATATATGTATATATATACATACATATAAATATACGCATATATATATATATATATATATATATACACATATATAGTTATATATGTAGAGCGAGAGCGTGAGAAAAATAGAGAGAAAGAGAGAATAGATGAAGGAAATAACAGGAATATCCGACTATATATACGACCTGTTTCTAGATGCATAGATACATATATATATATATATATATATATATATATATATATATATATATATATGTGTGGGTGTGTGGGTGTGTGTGTTTGTGTGTTCGTGTGTGTGGGTGTGTATCTATGTGTATTAGATTTAATGTAAGATACCCATATTTATTTTTACAATAAGGCACAGCACCGCAGAGCACACAAGCTATGGAAGACGCAGACCAGAAGACCTTGACTCGAGTTTCGCTTTCCTTTGGGCTTATCCGTAGGATGTATCCCAACTCAGTATTCAAAAGCCGAATCACTTGCATGCACCCCCACACACACCCACACACATACACATATATATATATATATGTATATATATATATATATATATATATATATATATATATATATATATATATATATATATATATACTTCTTTTGTAATATAGTAAAAAAAATCCCAGCACAGTGCTCGATTAATTGAGAATTAAAATTAAAATTAAGACTATAATATTTTTATTATTTTTTTGGTAGTAGAGCATTAGTACCGTCGGTTCCAAACTCAGAAGGACTTATCCATCCGGCTCGTTTCAGCTTATATTGTCACTTGGTTCAGAAATGTATAGTTACGTGCCACCCTCGCTTGGACGCGATATTTACTTAGAGTGTTATGTATATTTATTTAAATTTAGTGCATCCACAGGAGGCAATCACTTCTTATAAATTGGACTTACCGTTACACAGACAGGCCTAGATACACACCCTCTGCCTAATACACTACCCCATAATTGCCTAATTTAATACCGACTTCCACTCCGGAAAACCGATCTCAACTATCACCCCTCATAAATATAAATAAAAAATAGGAATAAACACATTAATCGGCCCATATCTACACCACTACTTAAGATCAATAATTTCAACCACGTAAATATGAAACTATAACTTTTACTATAGTATTTTCCAGTTATTAAGAGAGTAACACCCCGTTTCACATCATTATTATTACTCCAATAAGTCGTCACTATATCTTAGTTAAAATGTTAGCCTCCCTTATCACCTATACAGATTCAATCTTGCCGACCCAATCCTTACTCTAATATCTAAAGCTATCTTAATCGGCATACAAATAGTATTACTCTTATAAGCATTCAGTATTCCTTAGTTAATAATGTTAAATCCCGAATACACACTCATTCAAGAACCCGGCAGAGTTACTGTTCTTAGATCGATTGACAAACTGTCAGGACCGGACCGGGGTTAAATCTTTATTAAAATTACTTTTGGATTAATGTAAAGTCGTTTAATTCAGGCCTTTAACTTTAATTTACTGTGTGTGTTTTAACCTGTTTATCTTTTCATAAGTATAATCCTTAAACCCATTTTCTCTCCTTACTTTCTCTAGAAGACACATTATTGACCCTCAAAACAGCAACAGCCACATATACGCTACTTAAAAACATTGACTCACGGGATTTATATATATATATATATATATATATATATATATATATATATATATATATATATATATATATATATTATATATATATATATATATATATAATATATATATATATATATATATATTGTGTTACATTTTAAAATCTTTTCCATTTTTAAATCTCAATTGTTACATTTAACCCTCACTTTTTTCAAACCTTATTGAACCTCCCTTACACTAAATTTAAACAAACATACATAACCCTCTAAGCAAATAACCCGTCCAAACGAGAGTGACACGTGACTTCACATTTCTGAAACAGGTGACAACATAAAATAAAGAGAGCCGGATGGCTAAGCCCAATATACAATATTAGTACCGTCGGTTTTAAAACCGACGGTACGAATATATATATATATATATATATATATATATATATATATAATAACTTCTTAAAATGTATTACATGTGTATGTAGTAGCTAAATAATGCAGGACTAGAGCTCATAATTAACGTTTCATATAAGTGCGGTCGCTGATAAATAATTATTGTTTATTTGTTCACTTCGAAATATGTTTTTTTATTGATCGAATAATTAAACTTTAAATCAAAAAGAAAAACAGATAATATGAACATGGACATTTATATATAAAAATAGATTCATGTATGTTTTCCCTAAGAATTTGAGTGAAAAATATGCATAAATTAAATGCATTTGAATTTTCTGCCTGACCATGGGAGATTATACACTGATGAAGCCTCTTCATAAATATGTGTGCTACTTTGTATAGGATAAACATATATGTCTTTGATATGGGCAAAACAATTTCTGTAAATAAAGTGTTTTTAAGGAAATATAGAGTGTTTCTCTGAATAACAAAGCTTATATACATAAATAAAGTCAAGTATAGAATTTATTCTATTAATTTTAGCTTACCTGACAACTAACATGATTATTGTTGTTTTACCTGACCCCGTCCTCCTTCCACATACTATGAACTATGCTATTTGCCCAACATCCTCATCTGACACCACTACACCTTAAACTCCACCCCCGTTCCTAACGTTTAGTGGATTTTAAACTTTGCCTTTCGTTCATACATGAACTAAAAGCGTAAAGCCCTTACTTTTTCTGCCTCGGGTGATGTGCCTTTGTGCAATGAATCAAGCGTCAATAATAGCGGGGGTATTTTTTAAATTGAGGAAACGGGGATGGGTGGTGGAATTCGTGAATTCGAATTAGAGTAATGAAGGTCCTATTTCCTTGCTGCAATACAAAAGCTCTACGATCCTGCGCGGAAGTCATTAACGTGACAACATTAACATTGCGTGTGTTTCTTTTCTTTTTCCTCTTTTTTCCGCTGCGAAAAGATAGCTTTTCCTACCCGGAGATGGAAGACAACAATAGTCGGGATAGTGCAGGGAAATGTAAAAGAGGTTGTGGGAGGAAGTGGGTTGATTGGGAGTAGAGTTTAGTGGCAAATGATTGGATTGTAGATGGTTGAGAATGTGTGTTGGCTTTATTCTTAAATAATTCAACATCTTGTAAATTTCGGATCAAATCAAGGAAAAGAATAATTGGTAAATACTAGGAAAAAAAGGCAAACACGTGAAAGATATTTGCAGCATTACTAAACAAAATTGTACAAAAACATGGATATCTAAAACAAAGAAGTTCTATTCCGGTCACTGTTTTCGCCGGTCTGCTCCAGATGTTTTCTTATAGTGGTCTGTAAATTTCCGGTAATTTTGAACAAAACCGTCCATTTAATTTTCAAAGGTAGACTGTTTCTAATTCTGCGTTCCATGCTTTCGTGTACATCGTTTGGTTTAGTTGTATGTCTCATGGCTTCGTGTATGCGGATGTGCTCATATATGTATATATGATTTAGAATGGGACTTCATGAACTAGGCAGGCAACATATCGTTGTTTACATGATTACTCAATTTAAGAAACGTAGAATAATACTAAGTATCTTGACTGGAGAAATACAATTAACATTTTTTTCATGAAAACAATATAATAAAATTGAACCCCCCATTTTATCTTGAGAAAAAACTACCATTAACATATGTAATTTTATGTTATTCTTAATATGACATTTATATACTTTATATATCACATTTTAGTTCAGTGGTTTAGGAATTAGTTATACACTTCTAGCAAGATATCATTCATAATATAAAAACAATCAAATTAATTAATTAATTTCGACGAACGTTCTTGCTTTTTCAAGCAGCAATGTAACACCTCTTTGGGTTTAGGATCGTTTTGGCGTTTTAGCGGACTTCATATTAAAGTTAGTCAAATTAATAAATTACCTTATCTTAATATGTGGGGAATCACACGATAATATATATATATATATATATATATATATATATATATATATATATATATATATATATATATGCAGATAATTAGACGGCCCGTGTGTACGATGCTTAAACGAGAAACTAGAACTTTTTAATTTTAAAGATCTCGCAAAAATACTGAATTGTGAAGTAAAATCCCCCTTTCTGACCAACAATATATATTTATGGAATCCCGTTCTACTGCGGATATACAAAATGTCATGTCTTAACTCATATAATATACACTGTATAGGACAGATTAAGATATGGCGGTAGCTGTTGATATATACACAACTTTTATAGAGTCTGGTAGGAAGGTATTCTCATTAAAATCAATTCGTACGTTATTAATGAACTGATCTTTTATATAATCATATCTTTCTAAGCTATAAAAACCCCAGGTTACCTTCGATGCAAATCTGCTATATTTTAATATGGAAATGGGAGTTTGCGCCCATTAGATTCATACCAGGTTGATCCTTACACCTGTATTATTCCGGATATTCTTAAACGACCTCCCGGATGCATTCACGTTCGATATGCGTATATTCCCTGATGACACCACGCTCTATTCTACACATATTGCTAAATCTAAATTACATATGTCTAAGGCAATGACAGAATCTTAAAAAAAAAACTTGCAGTCTGTAGTGGAATGGGGCCAAAATGGATGGTTACATTAAATGCTGCTAAAACAAAACTCCGTTTATTTAACAAGTCTAAGGAACCTTTTAAGACTGATTGCCAACATTCAAACTTTTTGGCCTAACGGGTAACATGAATTGGAATAAATACATAACATATACTGCTGAGTCTGCTGCAAAAATATTGGGCTTCCTATACGAAGATAGAACACTTCTTACACCTGCCAGCACACCTACTAACCACTTTTCGCCAATATATAGAGTATTCCCCATGTCTCAGCTGGTGCACAAACAACTATTTTCTAAAATCTTAGACAAGGTCAAAACAAGAGCCTAATAGTCCATAAGTGATCTACCAAGATCCAACAACTGCCCCATCATCCCAATGTTTCATCCCTGCGGTTGGTTTACAAGTAGTTCAAAGGAATGTGCACCGATGAACTTGCTGCAGTTGTTCCCTCATCAACGTAAATACTCCGACCACGTGTAACAGACTGATGAAGATCCTGTTTTGAAACTATGAATTGAGTAGCAACCACCCCCTTCACCGTAGAACCCCTGTATGCCGCTACACCTGTTACTGTAATAGTTTATTTAATCTAAAAACTTGACTTTTTAATTGCATCTTAGCTCCCTGTTTCTGCAACTGTAACAACATGCAGACATATAAATGTAATGTGAACAATCATCTCGTTGCAAAACTTCGTACCTAGTACACCCCTATATATCTGGTCTCTAATTCACAATAGAAACTTGCGTCTCAGTAACACTGTGCCTTGTTTTGAGTTAATACACCTAATAAATAAAGTAAAACAGCAACATAGACACTAGCCGCACACAAAGTATAAGCTTTACTTTAGGATAACAATAAAATAACTAAATAAAATAAATTAGTAAACCAAAAACTAATGACATTTACACGTGAGGACTAAAATAATTTCTAATTTCTATTTATTTATTTTAATCGTCGCTATTTTATATTAATGTCACGTTTTGATTTACATTTCAAAGACGTGCAATCTTTCTAATGCATTTACATATTTATTCATTCCATCATTTTCCCGAAAAGATTTTCTGATTTTTTTCGTTCACGTTAACTTATTGAAATTTACAATGTAAAGCGACACGCTTTAACACCTTTTAACTTCTTGTCTCATTATCATTATATATCATATATTATTTTATATTACAATTATAAAAATGACAGACATTGATTTGCCGGTCGATTTCACTTCATATGAATCTTTTAGGATTTGCTCATTTTTTGTGTGTTAATCTCTATATGTATAAATGTAGTTGATTGTGTATATGTGATTTTGCATGATAAACCCGCCAACAATCTATTCGAACTGGAAAAAAAGGAATTCGCTAATCTGTTTTCAATAACAAAAGGTGGAAATTGAAGAGATGGCGTTCAAATACTCCAGATAAGCTATCAGCATTTCTTGACATTAACACAGAGTGCGGAATGGCGTAATAATCCTTCTTCTCGAAAAAAATGTTTGTTTTTTTGCATTAATACCAAAATGCTAAATTTAAAGAAAAATTTCGGGAATAAAACTTGAAAAAGCGGAAGGATGATGTGATAATATAAAACATACAACAATGAAAAGTAAAGCGGATAAAAAATAGACAAATGAAGTAGATTGTTCTCAATAATAATAATAATAATAATAATAATAATAATAATAATAATAATAATAATAATAATAATAATAATAATAATAATAATAATAATAATAATAATTTCTCTGCGAACGTATTCATTTAGAACGTGCATAAAAATTGCAGATACACACACTAGAGACACTATTGGAAAATGGAAATCACAAAATCTTCTCAGCAAAGCAAGGAGACTGAACATGATAATAGGTAAGAAGGAAAACGCCTGCCAAATGGTAGACTCCCCCTCCTAATATACCACAGAGAAAATATGTAGAAACACAAAGCAAATACATGAAACTTGTCAGAGAACTGAAAATGAATATGGAATATAAGAAAAATTAGTTATACCAATAATTGTCAAGAACAATTCCGAAATAACATGGCAAACAACTAGTGGAAATTGAAATATAAGGAAAGATAGACAGCAAACAACGAACGGCAATGATGAAAATAGTCAAAGTCTTTAGAAACGTCTTTGAAT
>OY744526.1:104889551-104902051 GCA_963556195.1 Sepiola atlantica | reverse complement strand
CTATAGTCAGAAGCCACAATTCTCGCTTACGGCCAGACGCCACGATTCTCGCCTACAGCCAGAATCCATGATTCTAGCTTCGAGCCATAAGCCATGATTCTAGCCTACAGCTAGAAGTCAGATTCTCCCTTACAGCCGGAAGTCATGATTCTTGCCTACAGCTAGAAGTCAGATTCTCCCTTACAGCGTGAAGCCATGATTATTGCCTACAGCCAGAATCCATGATTCTAGCTTCGAGCCATAAGCCATGATTCTAGCCTACAGCTAGAAGTCAGATTCTCCCTTACAGCCGGAAGTCATGATTCTTGCCTACAGCTAGAAGTCAGATTCTCCCTTACAGCGTGAAGCCATGATTATTGCCTACAGCCAGAAGCCATGATTCTCGCTTACGGCCAGAGTCCATGATTCTTGTCTACGGCCATAAGTGCTAACTTATTTCAAGCAACACTTTTACAGCAAGGGCCAGTAACCAGGGAAAATTACTGAAATGAAACACTGCCATATATACATCTATACTTAATGTGTTGTATATATTCAGTAAATATCATGGCGGCGTTTCTCTGAAAAAATATTGCGCTAGTAAAAATTGTATGAAGAATGTCAAGTACAGAATGTGATATAGTAATAATTATATATGAGGAAACAGCAGTAGTTTGAGTAACCCACATATTACCGTATTCCCAATACTCTCCGCCTCTTTCTGTCACCATTTCAACTTACCTTTCGTCCCTGCAAATGCCGTCAACCATTAAGTTCTCGAAAAGTGACAATAAAGCGCTTGCGTTTTACATCTGAATGATACTTTCACTACTCGGTCTGTTTATCTTCGCAGATACTCAACGACTCTCTTCTGTCATACCAACTGAGGTCTGTGCTTCTGTGATTTAAATTCCTCGATCTGTTGTTTAATTTTTTATGATATTTCACACCAAACAAAGCTCGACGCCACTGCAAACGTAAGGGGCTACCGAGAATTAGCGAATAGGTTTAGGGTGTCAGTCTAAGTTTTGAGCTGTGCAGCGATATGTATGTTTACATTAGTTTTACACCTCTGCATGTCGGTACTGTTGGGGAAACAGGGGGCAGGGAGGGAGTTCCAGAGGCCAGCAGTGCAAGAGAATAAGCTATTGGAGTAGAAGGGGCTCCGGCATCTGGGGACTTCTACCGTGAATGTATGGGATTTAGCTGATTGTCGAGTTGGTCTAGTGAATTTACGTCGAGGGGGCACCAGAGTAGCCACTTCATCGGAGAATAATCCATTTATGTATTTGTAAAACAAGCACAAGGATGCTACATTGCAGCGATGGGACAGGCGCTGGAGCTGGGTTGACAGTGAGGGACCTATTAGGTTGGCAACTCTTTTTTGGACCATGCCAAGGAGGGATAGACTAGTAGATGATGCACCAGCCCAGATGTGGCAACAATCATCCATGCATGGGCGGAGGGTGGCTTTGTAGAGATACAGGATAATGTCAGGTGGGAGGAGTTTATTAGCACGGTAGAGACAGCCCACATTCTTTGTTGCAGCCTTGGCAATGTCTTCAATGTTTAGATGATAGGATTTCTTATACAGGATAAGTTCGCTTAGGTTCCTCTTAAATTGATCCGTATATCATTCTTAGGTGTCTTTGCGAAGTGATATATTTAAACTTACATCTGGTTGGTTAGATTCACGTAGCTATATTTTCTGTTCATCTACTAATGAGTAACCAAATATCATAGCTAACATTCACTCAAGGACAAGGGTTACGGAGATGGATAAGTTGACAGTTGGATGATGAAGAATGTTATCAGATGAATTGAATATTGTTAATGGAATATACAACACCTATGAGGAATGTTTTTGACAAGTACTTGTTTTCATTGGATTTTAAGACTAATGTAGGGTAGCCCTCAGAGAAGCATAACAGTAGTAACATGTTCCAGAGATAGAGAAGGCTGCGAAATAAAATCTGTTCATGCAAATTATCTTTTATTCTTGACACTCGAGAGGAGAAACACTTTTTGTCAGTTGTGGTAGTCAGACGGATCTGGTTGTGCATATCTTAAAAGGAGCATCAAGAAAATTTGTTTCAGCAAAGACGCTTCCATTGAATTAACGGCAGAGTAGCAAACTACTAACAACGTCTATTCGGTGTAAAAATATAATAGATCATTCATTGTTAGAGTGCCTAGTCGATGTTGTACTCTGTCACGTCAGAAAAGTGGGCGCTGAGTGGCATTTCCCCATGTGTCTTTATAATAGTTAAAATAGTATGCCTATATGAGGTACCATGCACTTTTTTATACTTATGAAGATTAGACCTATTTGAGGAACCATATACCTTTTTAACTTATGTAGGTTATGCCTATTTGAGGAAGCATGTATTTTCTTATACTTATGAAGATAAGACCTATTTTAAGTAGCATGTAATTGTTTTTACTTATGAAGATTATGCTTATTTGAGATACCATGTATTCTGTCATGCTTATGAAGATTAGGCTTATTTGAGGTAGTATGTAATTGTTTATACTTATGAAGATTATACCTATTTTAAGTGCAATGCAATGTTTTGTACTTATGAAGATTAGTCCTATTTGATGTACCATGTGATTTTTATTCTCTTACTGTTTATGGAGCGGTAGAATGAACGAATAATAATTACAGCAAACTTTTAAATCTGCCTTAAGATTAGTTTCAGAATTCGACAATTTTGCTTCATATTTCGATTGTTTTCAAAATGAATGTGTTTTGCATTCTGCCATTAATTCTAATTTATCTTACTAGTATTTCTCTGGAAATTGTTCCTAGTATTCCTACTATTATTTGTATTTCCATAGTTTTCTTTCTAGCTCTTTGACAAACAATGTATATACTTAATGTTGTATTCCTTCAGCTTCACCCTTTAACGTGCTGAGCCGGCGAAGTGTATTTTCATCATATTGTTCATTCTTGTCGAATATTATCATTTCCGGTCTACTTACTTGGATAAGTTTGTCTGTTTGTATTTCACTATCCCAGAGAGTACCTACCTTTCTTTTTTCCAATGCTGTACCCGTCTTGTCTCTGTACAATTGATCTGTATTATCAAAGTAACGTTGTTTATAAAGTTCATATTAAACTATCATCTGTACTCAGCCATGTTTATTTTGTATTCTTTTCTGGGTTGCTTGCCGTATTAACATGATGTTGTTTCTCGTTTCGTAACTTTGACCACATAATTTAATTTTTACGTTTTCTTTAGTCTTGTCTAGCGTTTATGTTATTTGTTCTGATCGCGTTTTTATGAAGCTGTCAGTAGCGATCAAGTTTCTCTTTTCAAATGTCCATCTTCAACAATAGCCATATTTGCTCATGCTTAATTATGTTAGCCTGTCTTATTAATAGACCGTATCGTTTCTGATATTTCCATTTTTCTATTTCCGGTTTTGTCCTTTCTAATCGTATTGTTGGCGCTGCTTTTTTGGGGATTATGTATTTCTATAGTCAGTTTATTGCATCATCTACGCAATCTTAAATGGTGCCGAATAATTGTATCCTTCTTTCATTTTACATAGAGTTGGTAGTATCATTCTTTCCGTGCCGTGCGTAGTTTCAGTTATTTATCTTCAGATTTGTTATCCAGATTCCTGAGATCTTATTTTGCCCCGTGTATGAAGGTCCGGTTTATCTTATACAGGTATACAACTGAAATATGTGACCCCTTTAATGCAAGAATGCTTCTTCATGGAGTTACCTGGTACTTCTTAGGTATTCTATATATAACTATCTCAATTTATTATTATTGTCATTATTATTATTATTATTATTATTATTATTACTATTATTATTATTGTTGTTGTTGTTGTTGTTGTTGTTGTGTTTGCTCACTGGGAGTTCGAAACCAGACCGTCATCAGTTATTGGTCACTTATAATCACAAGTTGTGTTCCCTTGAATCAGAGTGAAAACACGTCTCCCCAGATTTCCAGGGATTTGCGTTATCACAGAAAACGCTTGCCATCGATTTCTCGTTGGCAACGACCATTAGTCTTCTTTAGGATTTGGATGTCAATAAGCTTCCCTAATGTCCAAGTGCTCTCCGCACTTTTACTATTATTATTATTATTATTATTATTATTATTATTATTATTATTATTATTATTATTATTATTGTTATTATTATTTTGTTATGAGGTGCTCACTAGCAAATACAAGTAGTGGTCCATATATTCCGAGCGTAAACACGTCATATAATATTTCCAGAACTCTTCGATTGTTAAACATAGTTGCAGTCTCTTCGCATTTTAACAAAGCCGTTAAATAAAAATAGAAGTTAAATAATAAGCCTCGTTAGAATTCCAGTACGTTCCGTGACCTTCCAGTAGATGTTTGGATGGTTCTCCTCCTCTTCGGTATTTCTATACTGGTAGACCTTTCACATTCAACTGCTGTGTATTGCGCCGAGTTTCTTGCGGGATGCAATGTAATAATATGGCATTTTATTACATATCAACCGTAGCATTTTAAGTTTCAATTTTCTTAGATTAGTTGAACATCTTCCCCATATTTGTAGTTGTTTTATGTATCGTTATGCTACTTCAAGTGATCTTTGGTCTAGCTATGTAATTTCTTTTCTGTTCATATTCATTTTCTTTAATATTCGAGTTGTTTTCATCAGTAACATGTTTTACGGAAGGTGTATCCTATATTTCTCAAATTTCTCCGAATTTATCCCAAGGTTTTGAGAAACGTTCTCAACGCTATTTGTATTACTGTAATGTATTAATAGGTATACTATTAGCATAATCATATTTCTTAATAAGCTATAATTCCCACGGCTATCAGTGCTTCATGCGTAATCTTTTGAAAAATATTAATCTATACTTTTATATAATAGCAATTGTTATTATTATTAGAAAATAAGTTATCATTTTTATTCTCCGGTTTAAAATATCCGTAAGCTACAAAGAATGTCGGTGTCGTCTACCGGCTGGTAAACTTCTAACACCTGCCAGTATCCTATATGTCGGTAAAGCCACCGTTCGTTAGTTGATAAAGTATTGTTGCCAAATCTAGCTGCGCTGATACATACATCACTAGTCTATATATATATATATATATATATATATATATATATATATATATATATATATATATATATATATTCCTATTGAACAGGGTAACCTAACCTGATTGATCCTGCACGTTCTAATAAGCACCATTCCTTGCCCTATCACCTCAATATTGCATCCCACTGCTACTTTTACAAGTGCTTCAACGGAATGTTTTCTGACGAACTTACTGCAGTAGTATCCGCTCAAGTAAAATACCTCCGACAAACCCGACTAGTAAAACTGTCAACCGCTTCATTGTTTAGGTTCTCAGATGCCGTCACCCATTGTACTTTAATAGTTTCTTTCTTCGGAAAGCATGTTTTTTTAATCCTGCCCCTTTAGTAATTAATCCGTTACGCGACGGGCCCTTGCGGACCATGCTGGTATGCATTTTGGATATCTTAAACCTATTATTTTATATTAGATGCGCAATCTAACTATTTATCACTATAGACCACTACTTATAACTACATACTACTACACATTGCTATATATATATATATATATATATATATATATATATATATATATATATATATATATATATATATATATATACGTATCTTCATTCACCATGACCCCTTACCTTCCTGGTCAAACATTCCATTCTCCTCTTTCCCCACCCCTCAACCCCTTCACTCACTGCAATCCACATTACTCCCGCTAACCCCAACCCTCCACCTTTTCACTTACAACCATCCATAGTATCCCTTATAACCCCCACCGTTCCACTTTTTTCACTCAGTTTCTTCAACATTTATTTTAATTCCTCGCAAGTGACTTCACCAGGTCCGGACGTCGGTCCCTACTATTTCCTCCCTTCAACCCACTATGTCAACCCTATATGTCCACGTACTTGCATGACATATTTCTTTATATTATCATCCTGAAGAAGTCTTACACATGAAGACGAAACGTTGAGTAACACATAAAAACTTCCTTTTTGGTTTTTCCTTTTTCATTTCGCATATATATACATATACATATATATATATATATATATATATATTGACTTTATATTACTATGTACTAATATTACTATTTATATATATATATATACATAAATATATATATATATATATATATATAGATTACTATATATAGTAAGTTAGTAATATACATTCATCGCAATTAAGCTACACAGAGGCTTTCGCGTTTCATCTCCGTAAGGAATCGTCAGGCGAAAATGGGGATAGAACGCGGTAGCTTCTGTGTAGCTTAATTGCGATAAATATATTTTCATAACTTGCTACCTAGCTCTACTCACATATTGAGCACTGTTAAAGTAAATACTGAAAATCGATACATAAAAGATTATATTTCCTTATACCATTTTATGTGGAAACATGACTTAATAATTGCTATATATAGATATAATATGAATATTTTTAAATTAAATATTAGTGTATTTACCTACATACCACGTTGTTTTCGACTTACGTCCTCATCAGTAGGAAGTGATAGTTTGAAGCGGTCATACGGGTTCGAACGCAGTTCGTAGATTCAGGAAGGACTCATGATTCTAAGCCCTCATCCATTAGGCCAACGGAAATCGTCACATACCTTACTGATATTTAGATACATTTAAAGTAAGCTTAAGGCTTCAAACGTTTCGAGAGAAAACAGTTCTAAAACACGCGACTGTGTAAGCTTTGCTTCCATAGCTAAACGACCTCAGATTTTTATAATTTCAGAGAGTGCTGGACAATTCAGATTTATTAAATATGTATATATATATATATATATATATATATATATATATATGTTTTAATCTAAACCGAAATCTTCGTCCTGCATTTTCGTCTTTTAATTTTTAAACGTAAATAATTAAACGGAGTTTTTAATCGTGAACGCTCGAATCTTTCATCATATATTTTTACCTATAAAGCTCACATTCGAAAGTTTAACTGAGATAATTTATTTATTTCAATAGCAAAAACGAATTCTCTCATATATATATATATTTATATTTCCGCATATGTAAACAAATAGTCAAATTAATCTTTTACTTCTGTCACCCCACCTCGATTATTTTAACATTTACCCCATTTTTTACATCGACAAATCAACAAAGTAAATTTATCTTTTCAAGACGATGATCAATTTCTCTCATTATTTGTTTTTTTGATGTGGTTGTTCATAAGTCTGAGGAGCCCTAATTAAGGGGTCGAAATAATTTATAATGTATACAACCTTAATGTGTGCATAGTTTTTTCCTTTTAATAATAATTCTGTTTTGTTCTGTTTAAATTACATTGAGCTCTGTCATTCGGATTCTCAAAACAAAATGTAAATCTACACACTATATATATATATATATATATATATATATATATAGATTATATATATATATATATATATATATATATGTATATATATATATAGATTATATATATATATATATATATATGTATTATGGTGTCCTTATCTAGTATTCCTAATTTATTGATCCCATATCGTATTAAATTCCCAAATTAGGTCTTCTTAGTAAGTCATTGTCGCCCAGCATATGCGTTGCTCTTTTGAGTCGTATTACTCTCCACCGTTCTTCTCTTTCTATAATCCAAATCATACAAATTACTAATCTTAGTGTAAAAAATTCAGAAACATATAAACATCCATGTTTATTAAGTGTATGTATGTGCGTTTGTGCGAATGTTTAAATTAATTTTTTAAAATACAAGTGAACCAATATTTTATTTTATATATTGACAACAGAGATGAAGCGTATCTGTTAAGTTACTATTTGTTTACTTAAATATGTTTTACTATAAAATTGAACTCTTGATAAAACAACTAAAGTATTTGCAACATTATTTTTTGTTAAAAGATAACTTATCTCTGTTCCTTTTTATTAGTCGTGAAGTCAGGACTAATTGTTTAGATTGATAATCGGTCAGTTACCCACCAGGAAGCACGCCAGTCCTAATCTTGCCATAAACAGTGTCTATGGATGGTCTATAATTTCTACTTATTTTGGAAACGTTAAACACATATAGACTGACATATTTGTTTATGTATATCTATTTTTCTTTTATAGTCAATACGTATGCAGAGTGCGTTCTTTTTCTATATAATTTCCTGCGAACTGTGAATCGTCAAGTAAAAACAAAACAGAAGGCGGGTAAAATGATGTTGACCTAATGATATCCGTAATGTGGAAGAGCAAGTCATATGACAATCAGACATATCACGAGTTAGCATTAAGTTTATCAACGTACGACACTTGAACGTGACAGATGGCATCTTCACAGTAAATCTTCACACATAACCATTCAAGTTTGAGGCATGTTTACTGCTTTGAACAAATTGAAATTACAGATTTCACTCGTAGTTTTAATGGCTTAACACAAAACACTTTAAACAATGAATATATAATGTAGTAAATTAGAACATTTTAAATTGAAAAAAAATGGCATAACTTAATAGGAATATGACTTTAAATGGGGTGCTCGATTGTCCTAATATACAACATCGTGGATTATAGGATTGTTTACGCAAAGTGAAAAAAGCATCAATTCTGTTAGGTTCAATTACGCGTAAATGAGGCTAGCAAAGTAATAAACATGCGAGTCCGTCCATCCATAAGTAAAACTACAACCTGTCTTCTGTGGATCGTTTACAATGAAACAATATCAATGAGTTTGGGTTTTAGACATAACATTACTACAGAAAGTTCGAGATGCCGTAAAACACAAAAAAAAACAAATCGAAACAATCTAAAAGATGAAAATATAATTCACTAAACTAAAGAATTATTGATTTAATCATTTATAACGCTTTTGATTCCGCTATCACAAAATTTAAACCAAATTATCGCATTAGGAACCAGGATTTTATCCACAGTGTTCTGAATTCCATTGCTAATTTTGTTTAAGCAGACAAGAAGTTCATGGCCCAATTATAAATCCCGCACGGCAAAATACCATTTCCCATGTTTGTGGGATATAAAACGCCGATATCTTAATGGGTTCTATCCGAAATTGCTCAAATAACGTCTTTTAATAAGAACGTATAAAATTACAAACATGAACATTGGTTGCTTCATAGGTGGCATTATCGCCTTTGCCACCAGAATTTTGCAAATATTCTTAGTTCTTAGTTGGCGGTTGACGATGCTAGGTTATCGCCGTCCTATGCCACGTATAATTTGAAAACAATTGTACGGAAAATTTTGTGGGGTATAGATCAAGAAATCGCATTCAAGTTCATTAAAAAATAATATAAATTTGTAATATTTTACGTATACAGAGGGAGGTCTATAATTACGTACTTTTCATCATTACATATATTTTTCCCGGGCACTGGCTTCGTTAATTTTGATATGTGTACTATGTTTAAACGGATCTGGCTTCTGAACCTTTTCGTTCGATATGTCATGTATTTACAGAAATTATTTATTTTTATATAGTGATGTGTGTTGACAATTTCGTTGGTAGTTCAATCAGAGACACTGGTGTATTGAATGGTTGTTTTAAAATACATGGATAGTCATGTGTAACATGGAAGCAGTTTCAGCGTGGAATGTAGCATGAACCTCGTTATCAAATATTGTATTGTGATTATAAAAGTAATACATCGGTTCTTTTATTTTAATGCACCAAAGGATTCATATGGAATTCGTATCTCCACTTCATCTACACAGAATGTGTGAATTAATTGTGGAATATTCCAAACGTATTATATTCTAGTGTTGTTTTCAAGCAGTTCTTGGTTTGTTTTACTATATTATACATACGCGATATCGAACTGTAATATATCAGTCCTATATTACAATGTTGTTATGTTTTTCAGTATATTTCCCCACACATCTATTTATAACTGGTTTTTCTGTGTTCCTCGCCAACACTGCACTGAAGTAGATGAATAGACTTATTGACATGTTACGTCTACGTTAAGCTTCACTAAAAAATCGTAAACGAAAGAGAAATATTTATTTCTGGAATATACAGGAATATCTCTCTAATTAGATGGGGCGAATATCGTTGTTTTCACAGATCTGGCATTTGTTTTTAACTAATTTGCGGTCTGTGAGTAAATAAGTGACCCTACGTTTTCTGTATAAAATCATCTTTTTACTACAAAATACTTTCGGTTTCTATTATAAACAATTAAAATACATCATCTAACAAATGTCTGTTCTTTTTATAGAATGCTTATGAATATAAAATAAACATACGTTTTCAAATTGATGTCATCCATAGAAAGTATATTTTATATGTAAGTCAAATTATCTGCACGTAGATAAAAAAAATACGCGAACAGATTTTGTAAGTGTTGAATTTGTGCTTTGACATTGTGTGTTATGCTTCAACAATAACAAGTGACCATATCCCCCCCACACACACACATATATATATATATATATATATATATATATATATATATATATATATATATATATATATATAACCAATACTTTTCAAAAATGCTCAATATATATTATAACTTTTTATCTTAAAATAAACATAGTTTGAATATCCAACAATTGTTTCAGAACCTCGTCAGCCCCTCCTCATGGATATACTCTAGTATATCCCTGAGGAGGAGCCGAAGAGGTTCTGAAACACTTGTCGGATACTCAACCTATGTTTATTTTAATATATATATATATATATATATATATATATATATATCTGATGGGTGACTTCATTTAAAGGCCACCGGCTATGCGAAGATACAGATATATGAGATGAAATTATATTTATTTGAAAACAGAAGATAATCATGAGATATTTGATGATGTTTAATGGAATAAACTAAGTGCTTGGTTACTGGTTGGGATGGTAAATGTTTACATTGGGTTTGAAAACGACTATATTGTAAACTTGAGGGAAGCAGTTCCATAGCAACGTGTTCCCCATACGAGAAGCTTTGGTGAAAGAAGCTCTGTTTGTAAAACTTTCGCCGAACACTTGGTACACTTAGTGGTAGCAAAGTTTAGTTTTGCTATGAATGCTTTGCAGAACGACCGGTCTTTCAGAACAAGTTGTTTTGCTAGCATATAGTTGTGATTATTTAGCACGTCTCTGACCGAAACATGTATATCTCAAAGAGAGCCTCTAGTGCAAGGAAGTAATTCGCAAAGGGTAGAATTTGTAGCAGAGATCTTTGAAAAAGTTGGCTTGATCCGATGCTGATGGAAGCACCCAACACACTTTTCTGATGGTTATAATTTAAATTTTGCATGTGTACATTTGTTATTTTCTAAAACTCTCGAAAACCAAGCCTATGCTCAATGATTCTGATTGAGCATATGACTCTTACGCATTTTCAATACACCATTTGCAGTTGTTGGGGGAAATTATCAAGGTAGTTTTTAATTTCGGGAATCTCTTCCGTTGGTAAATATTTATATACTTTTGGTTTTAAACTGAATATCCATGGACGACTAATCCTTCAGATGATTGTTTGCTACATTTTCTTTCTTTTAGGAATATCCCGTGGACAATTCGTTCAAAGTTTACCTAATCAATTTACAGCAGAGATAGGAAGCACTGATTTCTTAAGGGCAATCCCCCGAAAAAATATGTGGCTGATAAATAGCGAACGTCTTCAGTGATAATAAATGCAAGCTCATATCAAGCACATAAGTCGAATATTATGTACAAAAACGACTGTTTTTTTTAACATTTTATTACTATTACTGTAATGTAGTAGGTTCCCTATGGTGAATACAATTGACGTCTGTATGTAAACTAACCTTGTATGTAAACATTAGATATGTCAAAATTAATAGGTGTTGTTAGGAATCAAAATCCTAGTGATGTTAAACAGCGTGTTCAATTCATTTCTGTACGGGCTTTGTGATCGACAATTAAAATGCTAAGTAGTTAGAATACTTCGTATTCGTAAACCACTCTCTCGCCTGAAGACGATTATAATATTATGCATTCCTTAGAAGATCCAATTTGACGAATGACGAAAAGCATTCAGACGAATAAGAGTTTTCTATTCTTAAACTTAAGTTTGGTGTTTATACATATATCAAAGTTCACGTTGTTGTTATAGAAGAGCTTCGAAATATCAAGTCAAATACAATTGCTCATTTATCTCCCTTGAGGACATCATTGAATTTACGGAATAACAGGATGCCTCCATTTGTTACACTATCTAAGAATTAAATAATTATTTTTATAGATTTCAATCGAATATTAACGTATAACCAAAATGAAGTAATGCCAATCATTCACTTCTATGTAGCATACTATTAATCGGTATACTTCGCGACTCAAATCCACAGGATAAAATTATTTCCTTTAATGATAGCATGCCGTTTTCCGTCTGCGTGCAGAAAGTTGGAGAAACTTGTGGTATTGATTATGAATACATGTTTATAAACAAATTTGCAAACAACACGTACGCGAACTGCGTCCCATTTTCAGTCCTACGGATATTCTAAATGTGTTTAACATTTTTTCAAAT
>OY744526.1:104874551-104884551 GCA_963556195.1 Sepiola atlantica | reverse complement strand
GATCTCTTCGTAGAAACTTCCGAAACCCATCATGAAAACTCGAAAACGCATAACATAAGCATAACCCCAAGACCCTAACTTCTATCAGGTTTCCTTTTACAAAATTAAAGATCAACGTTCTACCCTTCAAGAAACCGAAATCCATTTACAATACACAGAACCGGACCTGTTGTTTCTGTACTATATTTCCGTTGCATATGAGCTCACTCAAATTGTTGAAAAGCTCACACACGTACCTCATTCTGATAGGAATTTAGCATACCTTTTTGATTTTTCTGACAACCTGCCCTGAAAAGTGTACACCTACTGTCCTGTCTCCACTGGTATCCATCGATGAATCAGTTGTCTGAATTAAGATAAAAACGAAGCTCAGCAATTTCATTTGATGTTCGTTTCCGATACTCAATGGCTGAATAACAGAGCTTAAAAACTTTCATATCTGACAACCCTCTGACAACAATTTCAGAAAGAACGGATTTAGTATCACATCAAATATATCTGATTAAATAATCGTACATATTGTGTGCTTTACAGTACCCAAAACATTTTCCAATGGCAAAATAGCCAGGCATGGTACACCAGTGTATGTGCACCCGATTTTACACATAGGAACCACTATTTCAATTGTGTTTAATGAAATAGCTGTCCTTAAACCAAAGCCCCCTTCAAATATGCCTGAACTCACTACAAAATAGTAATAGGAAACGCTAAAACGACCTACGCATAATCTGTTAAATATAGTTCGGCTTGTATAAGTTTTAAGAAATAAGCAACAGAGCCCTTAGCAGATGTAACACTTTAATCCCAATTATCAGCAATTGACTATGTTATCCTTTCAGTATCTTACAAAGTCAAAATGTTCACAAAAAACTTTGCCGCAAATTCTCACTCCCCCAGAATTCTCCCAATGACGGAAAAAACATGAGCGATATATCAATAACTATCCAGGATGTTGCCAAACTTATCAAGAACATTATGCCAACAAGGCAGCTATCCTCGAAAACATTGCAGTCATAGTACTCAAGACACTGAACCTAGAAATAGCTCCTATCTTAACCACGTTGTTCAATTGTTGTTTAAATGAGAGATGCTTTCCATCACCTTGTCAGACGTCAGTGGTCTGATCAGTATATAAACATATAGGAGATTGGTCTTTTTCATCACAGGAAAGACCTATCAGCCTCCTGTGAGTTATGAGTAAGGTGCTCGAATATGTAATAAATGAAGAAGTCGTACACCACTTTCACAAAAACAATCTACTTAGTGACAAGCAATATAAATTTCGTCTTGCAAGATTAATCGCACAGGATAAGTGAATATATAAGCGGTCTCTTCGTTTCTATGGCGATAGCTCTTAATATATTAAAGTAATTTGATAAGGTTTGGCACACCATGTTTGCTTCATAAACTTGCTAGTTATATAATATACTTTGAAATGTCCTCATAACCATGACATATTTTCTATTATAGCCGTCGTTAATGGGAAGAAGTCCGAAGCTAAAAATCTCAATGCCGGCGTACTTCAGGGATCCATTCACGGGTTTATCCTTTTCGTGATCTTACTGACTTGTATTCTGAGGTCATTCGTTTATATATACGAAGACGTATCAACCATCTATGACAACATCTCCAACAGCACTGATGGCAAATATCTTTCTGAGTTCTGCTCTTTCGATTTTGAGGTTACAATGGCGTGTCAGGAAAGAAAAGCTACCTTATCTCTTTTCGCATCAAACGCTCAACTCCTTATTTCTTCCGAGGTGAAATTAAAAGCTCCCTTAATTCGACAACCTCCTAGGACGGACTCGTACTCCAGACTTTAAATTGAAGACTAATATAAAATATGTTTGCTGATGAAATTGTTGGACCATTCTATCACCCCCCAAAATTGACTCACTCCTGACACAATCCGCTATCTGTGTAAGAACATGATCCGTCCCAAGATTGAGTACTGCAGTTATCTGAGCAAGAACCGCGTGGAACACCCTTTCTGGACTTAACTCGGGGAAAAAGACTTCTTAATCTAGTAGGAAGTGATCTTTTCATTTTGTTGCAACCCCTTTCCGAACAGAATATATGTTACTAGCCTCTATCTACTTAATCGATGTGTTCATGGTAGGTGCTCGACTGAGCTTCAATCAATCATCTCTCCCCGTAAAACAGTCACGGTAAAACCCCACTTAGCTACAACTACAGCAAATCACTTTCTGTTCTCTCTCTCTGTACTGAACACCAAGCCCAACTTCCGTGAGCATAGTTTATTTTATGTGACTGAATGAAACAACAGGTGTTTATTTAAGTATACTTTCTTTCTTTCTTCGTTTTGTTTTCATATGCGTCCATGCATCTGGAAAATACGCTATGCCCGTCAATTGGTCTGTTAAGCATCAGTTGCAAATAGCATTTCCATCGCCAACCGCACATATTGAATGGGTAAATCTTATTGTAGATGCGGCTAAGCAGCACTATAAAAGGCACGTACGATGACCGTGTTTGGATAAAAAAAAGGTTCGAGTGACACCTTAAGAGTCAGAAGCCACTACAGCGGAAGTCGATGGAACCACGTGATTCTGGACGGGGCAATCCTGTATCTTTTTGTCGGGAAAGCTCAAGCAGACTTGCGTTTGTGTGTGCGTTTAATGTGGGCATTGTGCAGTGTAGCCAGGTGTAGCGAGACGGACTATTCGTCTATCTATCTGTCTATATTTTTTATTTCTTTCACGCGTATAAATGTTATCTTTCGGATATTTTTCTATGACTTTCTTTTTAAATAAACTTTTTTTCTATAAACACCGGCGTCCGAGCGAGTTAATTAGCACATCAAAAGAACCTGGGTTCACGACAACGACACGGTTTTATAACGGTGGGTATACTCATCGTTATGTTAAAATAACATCAATCTCTCTTTCCTCGTCATGTATGTCACGTTAACGTTTATTATAATATGTTCTCCCAACATTACATCAGCAATATCGTCGGTCTGTAACGTTTATGCTTGTATTTATATGATGTTATTTATATCAAAACGTACCGATTAAAATGACGCATATTTCGAATATTAGTTCATTATACTTTTTGTAATTTTTTGATTACTTTTGTCATCTCATTTGTGTCAATTTTCCAGCTTGATCATTTATTAAATCATCGGGTTCAGTTCGAAATCCAATAAAGGTTTCCATGTGAGACTATTAGATATTTCCACGTTTCAAAAACATAGCCGCGGGGAACGTCGGAGGTTACATTGACTCAAACGGTATAAATATAACATATAGGAAACGAGCCGAGAATAGTCATATGAATTATCCAATTTAAACAACTAAACATTCTCATCTCAGAAATACCAAAACGTAATATATTCTTTATTTATTTTTTCTCTTTGATTATAAACTTTTAAATATTTTCTCTTTCTTTTATTTTATATCAAGTCATCAATTTAGTATTTCTTTCTTTTATCTCGTTGCTAACGGAGTTTCAGGTTCTTTTCTATTAATTCTAATTCTTTCTTATGTGCATTCTCTCTGTAATTTTGTCTTTCTTTATTTCGAGGATCAAGTACTGAAATCGAATATGAACCAGTTTTTGGGAATTTCGCAACCACCCGAGAGATGCCGAGGCGATTAGCTAATAAGCTGGCAGACGACACATTTTCTAACCAATATTGAAATTGACCAACTCCAGAACAGTGGAGGATTTTTTTGAAGGAGTTCTGCGAAGAAAATTTTTACGAGATCCTCGTCAGATTAGAGGCCACCGGCATACGGTAGAGATAGAAGAGCCTTTGTTTAACCCTAACCTTAAACCTAACCTAAATGATTACAGAAGACAATTTCAATAACGCCCCCTAAAACACAAAATTATTTTACAGTTTTAAGAAACACAAAATAAACTACTTTTCAAACAGTTGACTAAATTAAAAGTTTATTATTGTTTTGCTACAAAAATAATTATTATTTATTAACAGTGATTTCACTGTTTCGTATTTTATTTTGTTATTTGCTATCTTTGTTGAAAATAAAACTGAAAAAAATATGACTCAGCAACGATCTGAAGTTTTCGTCTGTTAACATTCGCCGAATGTTACCGACGCGAAGATCCCGGAAAATGGTACATATTTGCTATCAGAACTGTGGATTATTTCTGGTATTCTCCCTAAGAATCATTCTGTATATTCTTTTATCGATTTTGTATTAATTCATCTTTTCTTGCTCTTTTGATTCGATATTATTTCGTTCCTCTTCTTTGCGATTCATTCTGTACTATCATATGTGCTCTTTATTTTCCTTTTCTACATTGATATGTTCAAGCTTATCCGTTATACTACATTTATTATTTCATACTAACGTAAATGTTCAATTATTTCCATTTAAGTTTAGATTAATTCATTTATTATTTTTTCTTTTCGTTTATATAAAACAAATCTTCCTTACCTTTTTTAGTTATTTAATTATCTAACTTTATTTTTTCTCATTCTATTTCGTTATTTCCTCACTCATTATCTCTTTAACTTTTGTGTTTCTTTCTTTCTTCTTTCTTATTTTCTTTCGTTTATAATATTTTACTTATGTTAATTGTTTTTTCGTTTCTAAATCTTTTATTCTTTGTGTATATTAATTCTGTTTCCTTTCTTATTTTTCTAAATCTTTTACTTATTTTAATTGTATTTTCGTTTCTAAATCTTTTATTCTTTGTGTATATTAATTCTGTTTCCTTTCTTATTTTTCTAAACCTTTTACTTAATTTAATTGTATTTTCGTTTCTAAATCTTTTATTCTTTGTGTATATTCATTCTGTGTTCTTTCTCATTTTTCTAAACCTTTTACTTAATTTAATTGTATTTTCGTTTCTAAATCTTTTATTCTTTGTGTATATTCATTTTGTGTTCTTTGTTATTTTTCTAAACATTTTACTCAATTTAATTGTATTTTCGTTTCTAAATCTTTTATTCTTTGTTTATATTCATTCTGTTTTCTTTCTTATTTTTCTAAATCTTTTACTCAATTTAATTGTATTTTCGTTTCTAAATCTTTTATTATTTGTGTATATTCATTCTGTGTTCTTTCTTATTTTTCTAAACCTTTTATTTAATTTAATTGTGTTTTCGTTTCTAAACCTTTTATTCTTTGTGTATATTCATTCTGTTTTCTTACATATTGTCTTAATATTTTACTTAATTTAATTGTATTTTCGTTTCGAAATCTGTTATTCTTTGTGTATATTCATTCTGTTTTCTTTCTTATTTTTCTTAATATTTTATTACTTTTATTGTATTTTTGTTTTTAAATATTTTATTATTTGTATATATTCATTTATTATTTGTATATATTCATTCTGTTTTCAAAATCTTTCTTAATCTTTTACTTATTTTAATTGTATTTTCGTTTCCAAATCTTTTATACTTCGTGTGTATTCATTCTGCTTTCTTTCTTATTTTTCGTAATCTTTTACTTATCTTAATTGTAGTTTTGTTTTCAAATCTTTTATACTTCGTGTGTATTCATTGTTTTCTTATTTTTCTTAATCTTTTATTGTTCTACGAATATTCTTATTGATATAGACTACTCTAAACACACTTAACGAAACACATTCGCATACATTTACACAAGAGTGTTATATATATATATATATATATATATATATATATATATATATATATATATATATATATATGTGTGTACATATATA
The DNA here is from genome assembly GCA_963556195.1 of Sepiola atlantica. Classification (NCBI taxonomy): domain Eukaryota; kingdom Metazoa; phylum Mollusca; class Cephalopoda; order Sepiida; family Sepiolidae; genus Sepiola; species Sepiola atlantica. The sequence goes on along the minus strand of OY744526.1, from coordinate 104,878,869 downwards.
TGCAAATGTATAAAACCCTCTATATATGCATATATACACGTATATATAAATATACACATAAGCTTATGTATAGCTGTATGTATATATACACGCATATATAAATGTACATACGTAAATATATATATATATATATATATATATACATATATATATATATATATATATATATATATATATATATATATATATATATATACATATTTCTATATATATATATGTATATATATATATATGTATATTTGATATAAGTCCACTTTAGTGGACGATGAAACATATCGTTTGGGAACTCTAGCATTGTGTAAACAATGGCCGAGTTCCCGAGCGAGGATTCCATTGTAAGCTAAAGTGTCCTTATACTGCTTCTTATTTACTTACGGAGGGACGTGTTCTTTTATTTATTCGCCCGATGTGAAAGAACTTTTGAATTATCTGAAATATCTAGACATCAAGAGGGTTCTTAATGCGCGAGACGAGTGCACTGTTTGAATAATCTCTGCCTTGTTGAAAGCTGACCGAAATAAAACTGACTAGTGTCATAACCCTCTACTGTCTAAAGTATGAGAACGGCGGCGGCAGCGGAGGTGACAGATATAGATATTTGCTTATTGGATGAATACATAGTATTCGCGATATACATACATATATATATATATATATATATATATATATATAATGGCATTCATATATATAATGAAATGCATATATATGATTGCATTTCATTATATATATATATATATATATATATATATATATATATATATATAACGCTCTCTTGACGCCACCCCCCCCCCCCCCGAATTAGTGTTAAAATTGTCACTGTTTATTTAGCTATTTAGTGGTGATTGTGTGCTTCTAGATGTCGGGATTTCAGTTAATAAAATACTCGGGGCCCGGCGTTTTGAATCGCGCGACCAGTAGTGAATAGTTATATCTCTATGCTGAAAAGTACCGATTAAGAGGACGGAACATATACGTACATAGATAATAAACAAAAACAAACATTTATTATTTGTAGCCCTGTAAAAATATTTTAGATGGGCATTGTAAGTCTAGTATCCACACCGCATGGCATCGTTAGCTATAGATGCATCGTTCCTTTCATCAAGTAGAACACTCTCTTTACGTCAAAGCCGCCGAATGAGTGTTCAAAATAACACTGTTTATTGAGCTATTCAGCGGTAGCCGTGTGGTTCTAGATGTCGGGATTTTATTTTTAAAATGATCGAGGCCCGGGATTTCGAATTGCGTTACTAGAGGTGAATAGTCATATCTCTATGCTGACGTATACGTACATAAATAATAACCAAAACAAATATTATATATTTATATATATATATGTATATATATGTATATATATGTATGCATATATATATATATACATATATATATATATATATATATATATATATTGTATCATTAAGATATATAAAGCTGGCATAAGTGGACTATAATATTATGTTGTGTGTTTATAGTCTGCTCAATTTCGTATATACACGAATGTTGATTAAAATAACATAATACATATATCTGGTAATCCAGAGGATTTTACTCTAAAAAAGCGAGTTTGTCGATTTTCATCTGATAATGTGAAATTAATTATTCAAGTTTTAATAGTAAACATATTTAAAGAGGTCTTATATATATATATATATATATATATATATATATATATATATATATATATATATATATAAATATAAAAGAATAAATATCTTTTCTACTAAATCCATGTTACTCATACAATTAAATAAGGTTTTACGAATTTCGCCTAATTTATCAAAAATAAAATTGAAAATTCCTTCTTTGACAGCTATGAGAGGGGAATGGGATATGATTAAAACAGCGCTTTTGTGTTATTTAGAATTCATCACAACAGAAAAAGGTCACAGAGACAGAGCCTTCCACTATTTACTTAATTTTTCCAGAGGGGAAGCTTTCTTTTGTTTGCAGTCTGAATAGATGTGATTATTGCTGGAGTGCTGACAGAGAGAACCAGCCATGTTGACAGTGCAATGGACGCTAAACGGCCGATTACACTATACACTGCGCACACACCGTTTCCGTTTTCTATTTATTTAGCTTTTCGTATTGCCACCCGGAATTATGATCAGTGTTAAGCTTTATGAAGACCATCTGTTTCCTTTCCTTCAACGAGTTTTAATCCCTGGCACTTGTATACACAGCTGAATGTAACTTATTTTTAATGGCATTGCACACCTGCATGTAACTTCCCTTATTCTGTCTTGTAGTCGTCACATTCCATGGACGATTTTGTGACAAAATGTGGAAGAATTTTTGTTTCCTAAGTCGGAATCTATCTATCTGACTTATTGTAGGCTAGTTTTTGCCATTGGAGTAGTTTTATTAAAAAGTTATTTGCATCAATTGGCTTCATGCCTTGTCTGGAGCGACTGTAATAAAAAAACAAAAAAACACCCGCATGATGTATGTTTGCCCGTGAACAGGCCCCACGCTCTTTGATCCTCACACAAAATTATCCATATCTGAATAGTATATTGTTACTACATTTAAAGATGAATCGCCCCTTGAATCGATATTTTCTGAAAATGCAATCAATAATTGCATGGACTGAAAGCATGTGAGCACTTTTATGAATTAGTTTTTAATATTTAAGTATTTTGTACTCCATTATTCTAGTTTGATTACATAACTTTTATTAAAATGTCTAAACCAAATACGTTAACATCGACGTAACAGTCAATAGTATTTATTCATTTGAGATGTGTTATTGATTAACATTTCAATTGAAAACAAATGAATAACAACGCTTCGTATTAAGAACAATTTGCGTGTAGTACTTTATAATCAAGAAAGTTGAAATTGTTATTCATTGGATATTCTCTTTGAACTCAGAATATTACTTAGAATATCAATCATCTGTCAAAGAAAATCTAGATCGGATGTTTTCAATGATTGTGTCTAGTGGCTATAAACAATGAATTTTAAATATTGTAATATTTAAAATTCATTGTTTATAGCAACCGTTTTATTTGATCATGCTCTGTTGACAGAAACACATTTTTTGCTTTTATTTATTAATAAAAACATTTTTCCGACGCGCAAAACTTATTTTACTTTTCACAAAACACTTTGAGAGTATCCACTTTTTCTTTTTTTCTATCTTTGATAGCTTTCAGATTACGAAATATGTTTATTCTCTAGACATATCAACATATTTATTTCTCATAATTATTTGTATATCACATGAGTAGTTAAAATAAGTTTTACTTCAGAAATCAATTAACAATACTGTGTGAAGAATATTTTGAATTCGTAAATGTTCGATTATTCTTATTGTACGTTCAATTCAAATATAATCCCGCCCGCAATCATTGCCAATGAAAGTTTACATGATTGCCTAGATTCCAACGCTGTAGAGAGGAAGGAATCTAATTGATTGGTGCGAAATGCGACAAAAACATCGAAGTACTACTGCTTACGTGTCTTCCTCTGTATAAGCATTGATTTCGAACCGGTAGCAATTCAGCAATTCATGACGGTTGCAATATTTGTTAGTGTTTGTTGTCGAGCGAGTACAACAAATAACACATGCATGTGTCAAGGATAGAGTCCACCTTTGAGGTCTTTAGGAGATAGTGTAGACTTTCTATGTATTTCTAAGCACGCTGAATCACTACATTGTTAAACAGTGTGTTTATTCTCCTGTTAATTGCCGGCGCTTAGAGCTGAGATCAGATGTTTAGTATATTTTCCGTACTCGAATAGACTAAGCGTCAATTCTTTTCTTTGTAATGCATTACGGTTTTTTGAAAGAAAATGAATTCCTGAAATAAAAATCTAGTTTCCAACCAATAATTTATTTACAAAAATTGCTTTACTGATTATATTAAATCAACTAGAATACATTTCGGTTACTTATTAAACAAATCAGCTATTTACGGAATTATTCTGCTAAATAAACATATTTCTCCCCCAAATAGTACATTTACAAAAATCAATACACTAATTGATTTACATTCACTATGATGTATTGAGTTTTGTAGAAAATAATTCAGCCACTTGTATCAATTACTTTTATTTTTATGTACAGTGATATTTCTTGTATAAATATATGATTGATTTATACCATTGCGTTTTATCTACGTTACTATTTCGTACATACGATGATATAACACTTCATTCAGAAATCCAGACAAAATACAAAAGAATGCATGCTAATTATATAAAGCAAGTAATATTCTAAACGATTATGACTATTACTAATATTATTAGCGTATTGTAAATAATAATAATGATACATTTTCATGTTCAAGTTAACAATCATCGAAAATTCATT
>OY744526.1:104867051-104869551 GCA_963556195.1 Sepiola atlantica | reverse complement strand
GTAAAAAATAATAATAAATTAATCTTGCATTAATAAAGGCTTCTATTTTCACTTTTATAATACTGACCCACCAATGCTTTTGAATGAACGACCTGTCTTCTTACACTTCGAGCATGCCAATTCTTTCTTCGTTCTCCAACCAGAATTTGAATTCATAACCGCCAACAACATCACCGCGGATACACCCATAACAAAAACATCATATCAAAAAACAACAAAAAAGTTTGTTTATTTTTGTTTTTTTGAAAAAAAAAATGCCACACTACTGGTCCACTCTGATGATGAAATATTATTCCGAAATTAAGAAGATTAATAAATAATCCTGCATTGATCAAGGCTTCTATTTCCAATGTTATTATATTTAAATGTTTTTCTTTTAATAAGAGTGGTTTAAAGTTTGATAAAAAAAACAATACACGAAAACTCTTGTTTGTTCAACTACTATTTGTAGGGCAATGTTACAATCAACTTATTAGATGATACTCTGATAGTATGTATGAACGGCAAATGTGCTATTGTTTTTAAGCATTGGACAAACCTACAAATGGTAGATTTGTCGTAAAAACAGAACAATTAGAGTACTGGCAGGGAAACAAATGCTAAAACAAGAGAAACACTTTATTCGGTTTGCCACTAAAAGTTAAACTTGAGAATTTCTTTATTTGATAAAGCAAATAATGCTTAAACACAACATTTACTTTATTTGATCAAGCAAACAATGCTTAAACACAACATATACTTTATTTGATGAAGCAAATAATGCTTAAACACAACATTTACTTTATTTTATAAAGCAAATAATGCTTAAACACAACACTTACTTTATTTGATAAAGCAAATGATGCTTAAACACAACATTTACTTTATTTTATAAAGCAAATAATGCTTAAACACAACACTTACTTTATTTGTGCCCTACATTTCAAACTGATAAGTGATAACACTTAAAAGAGGTGACCGAATAAATGCATCGCATATGTAGTTAAGTCGGCTCAACTGTCTAAGAATCCTTAACTGTCCGTCTGTCTCCAATTCCGGTAATCTCAGACAAATGGCCATCGTCATCCCGAAGTCAATGTTAAGTAATTACTGTCTTACGCTTGTTTTTGTATACATTCTCGTTTAATTTATTTTTAGCGGAAATAAATGTTGGCCACGACACGTCATCGCTTTTTATGGCAGTGACCTGTATTTTGCTTTCGTTTATTTTACGTTTTATTGATTTCATGTTGAAAATTCGTTTTCTTTTTTTATTTCTATATCTGTTTTCCTGCATGTTCTAGTTTTGTAATGGCTCGAAAACTGCCCTAAGGGTAATCCTTGTCGCTGGACAATCCGCATTGACGTTTACGATAGACTTGTCAGTTCGTTAATACATTGATAGATGAAACACTAACAGATATAGGCATACACACACATGCACTTACAGACAGGCAAACAGACACGCACACACACACACACACATATATATATATATATATATATATATATATATATATATATATATATATATATATATCGATCTATTAAACAACAATCGCAGAAGTAAAGTTAATATAACCCGCATGCAATCATTACATTTTATTTCCCTGTTTCTCTTTCTCTATATATTTTTTACTTCATATCTTTACTTTTTCTATCTCTCGCTCTTACTCTTTCTCTCGCACCTTCTCCTCTCTTTTATCTCCTCCCTCTCACTCTCTTAAATGAAAAAAATGACTACACAGAAGTATGTGTTTCGATACTAGAAGCTCGTGTAGTTAGAGAAATACAAACGTTTATCTGTAGCCAGCTTGTAATTATAATACCATACACTCAACTGACGTTTTGAGCATCATTAAATACTGAAATATATATATATATATATGATATATTATTTGAATATATATATATATATATATATATATATATATATATATAATATTAACAATATTCATTTTAAGTAATTACTATCAAATTATTTTTACCTACATACGCAAGCGTTTCAAGCCTTAGATCTCATCAGTGTAAGAAATGATAATCTCAGTGTGTTGCTACAGAATTAACCAAGACTCCGCAAGAAATAGTTTTAACCATGAGACATTACGACGTCAAGAACGGAATATAAGTGATATTTATGCGAAGTGGGGCAACTAAAGTATTCAACGAACGTTGTCTGAGTATGCCTTATAGCTACGTGTCAGTCAATGTTTAACTTCAATCTCATTAAAGAAGTGTATACCAATATTAATTTTTAGTAAATGATATACAATTATTTTGACCATACACGCTCTCATCACTGTAGGAAATGATAATCTCAGTTCGAACCCCTGCTGCAGAATCACCCTAGACTCCGCAAGCAATCGTCATAACCATATGGCCACGAGACATTACCACGATAGGAACGGAATTAAAGTTATATTTATGCGAAAGGGATGCACATATAGAAAGACTGACTAGGTATGCAATGAACGTTATCGAAATATGACTTAGAGCAACGCGTCAGTCAATGTTGTACTTC
>OY744526.1:104854551-104864551 GCA_963556195.1 Sepiola atlantica | reverse complement strand
TGATCATTTATATTATTTGGAATAATTCGGACTACTCTTCTTATAAGTTGACCGAAGCTTTCTGAGATGAGAACAATTGTCTGAATAATCCAACTAATACGGATGCAATTTTAATTCTTGTAATAAGAAAAACTAAGTATTGAATAATATATTCATAAACTATTGGGCAGTGGCCTCGTGGCAAACATAACCATAACAGTTTTCTTGATGTTCAATATTTACACATCTAAATAAAAAAATCTGACGGACTCATGTAAAATAGTGATTTAATTAGGTGTGCCAACCTGAAAAATATTACAAATCTTTCATCCAACTCAACCGAGGGAAAACACCTATTCAACAACAAAGTAACCTGATTTGATTCTCGGTGCACATGGGTGTTAAATTTATAACGCTTCTTATTTTCTTTCCAGGCCAAAGGGCACGGCTGTATCAAATAATTTATTCTGTTTTACACTTGACAAAATACAAAACACTGACAACACGAGACGGAAACAAATACAATAGGTGGTCACACCTTGAAATCCTCACAGATTTAGTAACTCAGCGCAGAAAAAACATAAACTTTTATTTCAAACAATGCGCCATAAAATTAAATAAGATACGTAAAACAATACGTGGTGGAATATATTTCAGTCCGAATTCCAAGGTTAAGATATCTTTTCTGTTAATTTCGTGTGCAATCGTTTTCTTAAAACTCGAGAAGACAATCGTGTTTAAGCTCAGATACAGAACAGTTTTTAAAGGTATGCCATTTGCAATAAATAACTTGAACTATATTCTTAAAGTTGTTTTTCTTGTTTTTTTAAACCTATCGATGTATTGCTACATATTGTTTTTCAAAGTAAATACATTTGTCAAATTGTTGAATATCACAAATCTATGTACAAGGATTCATGATTAATTTGATATATTAAAAAAAAAACAACTAAATGGCTACACAGAAACAGTAATTAAAAAAGATAATTTAACTCGGTTTTAAAAGCTGTTATTAAACACTATTTTTAATTTAAATATTTGTAAATGAATGACATAAAAATGTTATTTTCATTTTTAAATTATTTATTAACAAAATATATAAAACATTTCTGTTGAAAATCAATATATCATGTTGTTATTGTTTCTAATAAATAGCACAATACTCGATAACACATTGTGTGATTGATTTTTCTTTTTTCATATGATGCGTACATTATTTTACTTGAGATAAGGAATCAACTACAGAGCGATATTGGTTGACACGGAAGGATGAGATGCACAAAAAAAACGTAAGCTATTTTAAAAGCATTATTTTGAGCCTTGTTCTATTGTATATACTAGTCAATAAAGCAACACTCTAAATAATAAAAGACTAACTAATAAGAAAGAAAATTAATAAGAAAGAACACTAATAAAGATGGAACACTATATAATCAATTTAGGAACATTTTCAATTATAAAATAAAAAATAATTAAAAATGTCACGGCATTTGCTTACATACATATATATATACTGATAGGTTTTGTTATTTTGGATTCGTACAATGCATTTTTGTGTATATTTATTGTCTTTATTAAGCGTTATTCTACTTTAAATTAGTTACCTGTTGTTGCTCAGTATGAACTGGTTATGTTGGTTGACTTCCGAACTCGAATAATTTTCTAATCATGATCCAATCTTTAAACGGTGCCGTGCTTCTAATTGGGCCATTACTTTCTTTGATTCCAATTTATTTTACTCTTTTTCAGATTATCCGAAATCTTCTTAATAGTTCTACAATCATTTTTACTAGCGGGACCCGTGTAAATTACACGAAATGATGTTTTAATACTAATTATCTTGGTCCTAACCTATACATGTTTGAATAAAATGTTATAAGATTTGGACTTGTATATTTATTTTTTTAAATGAACAATACATGAAACAATTTACAAAACTTCTTTATATACAATATTTCTAGTGAAGGTAATATTTCGACGACTAAACCTTACTTTGTAAATGCTTTCGATTGAATTAAATTTGGCGCCAATTCATGAATATTAATTTACTCCTATCCAGGATTTAGGCACAAGGCCAGTTTTATCTTACTCCTACAAGTAAGATGTGACCCAAGGTCGGGTCGGGAAAGTAGGGGTTGAAAAGCCAGCGCTCGAGAAGGTGAGCACTCTGTCCATTAAAAATAGCCTGGGCAACCCCGTTGGCATTCCCCGGTAGGGGAGCCCCAGGCAGTAAGCAATAAACTTACTCCTCCCCAAAGAGGGGAGGCGAAGCCTGGGAGCGTTGACCTCCTAGAACAGCACAGGACAGACCCATAGACCAGCGTAAATCAAGCCTCGAAGGCCAAGACAATACCAGTCTATGGAGTGGAGTATCCATCGGAACTGATACTACACTTTGATGTTAGCCAAAAGGTCAAGCCAATTCATGAGTAGCATCCAATATTCGGCAGGTCGTTGCTTTTGATGTAAGCATGACACACAAAATCACACACGCTATTTTATTGATATGTGTCTTCCCGGTCGTCCCCTCCCTACCTCTCTTCCCCTTCCCCTCGAAATGTAGAAAAAAAGTCTTAGAGGTTGGTTGGGATCGAACTATAAACCAGTCGGGCCGAAGTGTAAAATACTACGTCGCTAACCGTTGCGCCAAAGAGAAAATTAGGCGAGTTGAATGTTTGTCAAAATCTAGGTGTGGCACGCATGAGCACAGCTTTTGCCGGAAGCGTGAAACACGAACACACACGCTATCGTATTAATATATAGATTACTGTAAAGTTATTACTGTTTAAAATTCTGTTCCGTTTTACTCTTTTTTCTGTTCCCTTCAGCTTTAACTTATAAACTGCTTGGACAGATACATATTTTATTTGGCAAGATAACTCTGTTGACTATTACGTTCAGTTTGTTTGGATACGTTTCTCCGTTTGAAATTCTTATGTCCCGTAATATATCATGCATTTAATTTACCAATATGGCCATACGTTTAACCCGTGCTATTTGTTTGTATATTCAAAGTTTAGTACATTTAACATTTCACAGTGGACTTCCCCCCGCCATCGTCATGTCCGTGTATATACATTTCATTTAAGCTTCTTGTTTACTATTATGACTTACTATGTAGACTTAATTTTTCGTTGTCTTCTCTTAACCCTTTTACAGAGAGTGAGTCAGTATCCTTATTCGGATGTAGTATAGTGTATTTTACATGGTCATTACTTAGTGCTCTGCTCCAGATGGATGCGTTCTTCTTTTGTCCGAAATGTCTTACGAGCAATTATCATTATTTCTGCTCACAAGAAGTTCTCACACAAGTCATCGTCAGTGATTGCTCACCGACAACACTAAGTTGTGTTTCCTGAAATCTGAATGACAACGAGCCTCCCTAGATTAACAGAACTCTCCATATCTTTCCAATCACAACCGCAAATGAGTTTGCGGTGTCGCAACAGCCGCTTACTATTCATTTCTCACTGACAACGATCATTAATATCCACTGAGATTAGGGTGGCAATAATCTTCCCCAAGATCCCATCACTCTCCGCACTCTTCCAGTTAGGGCTGGTTAGGGCTACCCCTCCTCTCATCTTCCTTGATCCTCTACGAGTATTTTCTGTGGTGTCAGCCGAGGTAGGCGTAATCATATTTTTGGGTTTGGGGGGCAGCTTATGATATTTATTGCAGTTTCGGTTCCCGGTTTCGTGCGGTGGTGTTCTTCATTTTGTTTTGTTTTTGTGTTAGGTGAACTTCATACATACATTAAATTAACTTGACGGAAATAAATGACAAAAAAATAAAATGAGACACCATTTTGCTGAGATTAAACCATAAGCATTATTATTGCAAACGTTTCATCTAAAACATTTCAACATTTTTAGAAACTAACGTTTGAACAAAATAGAATAGCTGCTGTCAAAATGCTGCATTAATAAAGTTCATGCGCAAAATTTATGTTTAATTGCCAATTTGATTAGAATAGTACATATTATGATTTTAATGAAATCACATTACCGCTAAAATATTAAACATTGAAAATTACCAACACACGTGAGAACAAATCATACAAAGTACTGCCGTTAGAAGATTGCACGAAGCATGACACTGTCGTACCAGAGAAACACATAACATGATATATGCCATTATTATTATTATTATTATTATTATTATTATTATTATTATTTGCACCCTCTAGGAATTCTCACATAGGCATCGTCAGTGATTGCTCACTGATAACAACCAGTTGTGTTCCCTGGAGTCTGAGTGTAAAGAAGTCTCCCCAGATTTCCAGTACGCTCCACATCTATTCGATAACCATTGCAAATGACTTTGCGGTTTCGAAGTAGCCGCTTACCATTGATTTCTGGTTGGTAACAACCATTGGATATCCTCTGGGATCCGAGTGGCAATGAGCCTCCCCAAGGTCTCAGCACTCTTCGCGCTCTTCTAGTAGAGATGTGGTTAGTGTTCTTTCTCCTAGGGCATCCACTTTTCCTTGATCCTTCATGACTATTTTGTGAAGTATCAGCTGAGGTTAGTGCAATCAATTTAGGGAGGGGGCATTCAGTTTATAAGAATTCTTACAGTCTAGGTTTCTTGGCTCATGTGCTAGTGTTGTTCCTGTGCTTTCGTTTTCATCCATATGACCGGTTAACATTCTTATGCGGGTTAATTTCCGCATTCGAGCATTTTCCTTAAGATTGCAGCTGTTTTTATCATTACCGTCTTTTGCATTGTATCAGTAGTCCCTTAGATTCCAATTTTTCCCAGTATTTTCCAGGTTTTTGGGGACTGTGTCTAGTGTTCTTAAGATTATTAGTAGTACATTGACTTTTTTCATGATGCATATCCATTTTACTTATCTGGCAAGTTTCGTGTATTTGCTCTGTTTTTCCGTCTCCTTGATATTGCTGGGACGGAAAACTCTACGATTAAGCAGGATTTTTTCTTCTTTTTGCCTATTATGCCATTCGGTCTCATTGCTTGTGTGAGTGTATCTGTTTGCACCTCTATATCCTAGGGGATTCTGTGTCCTTCGCGTTCCAGTACTGTCGCTGGTTTATGTTTCTACCATTTTGTCCGCGTGTTCGAAATGCAGTAGTTTGCATTGTGCTCAGTGTATAGCTTCCCTACGCTGTGGTATATGTTCATGTATTTTCGGGGGGCTAGTTTGTTGCAGTCACTTATTATATGATTTACTGTTTCGTCTCTTAGCAAACATAACATGCATTTAATGTTTTCCTAGGTGTTATCTATTTTAGCTTAAAGGTAGTTAGTCCTAATCGCATTCTTCTGCGCCGTGTCAGTAAAGATTCCGTGTCTCTTTTCATGGATATGATAAATGGTAGTGGATATAGGGAGTCTCCTTGGAAAATGCCTCTCTGTATTTTTATTTCAGTTAGATGCTGTCTTCCAACTGTCACTTCTAGTCTGTATGTTCGCATTGCTTTCTTAATGAGATTAATAATCCTGTCGGGGGTTTTGTACATGCTTAATCATTCAACTGTATATGCTTGAGGGGTACTGTCGTGGACTTTTTAAAAGTCAATCCATACCAATGGTATGCTCTTTTTCCTGCTTTTTACCCTCTTCAGGATCTTTTGTATCTATGTATAGTTGATCCTATGTCATTATTTTCCCTTAACAGCATCTTTTTTCGTACCTCGACGAGCAGTCCACGATTGTTCAGATAGTGGGAGATTTATTTTTTTCATTTGTGCCGTTAAGAATTTCCACATTATACGTAAACATGTCATCGTACTTTAGTTGCTTGGGATCGTTCCCTTTAATGTGTCTTTTTTGTATTTGCGTTGTCTTTCCTTTGGTCATCCACTCTAATGCGTGTGTTTTATAGATACATTCTCTCAGTTTCTGTTGTAGTATTTCCTATAGTTGCGTATTTTTAAAACCAGTATACATGTATTCCATCATGTCCTGGTGCTTTCCAGTTTGCAATTTATTTTAGGATTGTCTTAATCGTTTCTTCATTAATTTCTGTTTGTATTCTTTCTTAAATTTCCCGTAGTTTATATTTAATGCATTTCAGCCATTTGGGACTTTTGTTGTGTTTTCGAGGTATTTCTCATATCTTGCTCCAGAAGTGTTTTGTTTCAGTCGGGTCCGGTGTTTCTGGTGTTGTTCTTTCTCCGTTTACGTTTTTTTTAACCGGCTTTTATTGTTTTCAAAAGTCATGTTCTGTTTGTGCTCTTCAGCTTTGTATCTGTACCGTCTCACTTTTAATTCTTCATGCTTCTTATTTAGTATTTGCTTGCTTGTCATATTGCCGCTCCTGCATATTTTCCTGTTCTCTATCATCTTGTTTACGGTATTAGCTCATTTTCGAAGTTTGATATTCTGGCGTTTCAGTCTGATTTCGCATTCAGTCTTTGTCTGACCATTCTTTTGGCCAGCATTTGTATATTCATACTTATGGATTTTGTCCGTGTATATATCAAGTTGTTTAGGTATGTTATAGTATCTGCTGGAATGTACGCGTGGAGTATGTTAACTTTCTCTGTGTATAGTAATACTAATAAGAAGAAGAAAAAGAAGAAAAATTATTATTATTATTATTATTATTATTATTATTATTCATAGTTGTCTCAACGTTTGGATGTTTTAGTTGGGGGTTTAGTTTTTTTGTTTTTTAGAACATCAAGTCAATTCCTTTTACCTTAGACATTCAAGCTGTACCTTAAGACTTTCGCCGTTGCTAATAGGCAATCTTTTTGCAGAATTGAAAAAAGAAATGGTCTCGTCAATTTGTTTAAGCCATTTATGATGGTTTTTCGTTATGGTTCTAATCGCTCCAATTACAACGGGGATCACCTTCACTTCTTTACATTTCAATATTCTAACTAATCCCCATTTTAGATCTTGATATTTATTTATTTTTCCGTGTTCTTTCTCCTGCACTCTGATATCGAAGGGGCAGGCTATATCAATGATTAAGCAAGTTCTCTTGTTTTTGTTCAGAAAAGATTCGTCGGGTTAAGAATGCTCAATAACCTTGTCAGTTTATATGCGCATGTCCCAAATAACTTTGACATTGTCATTCTCTTGTACAACTTCTGACTTATGCTCATACCACTTTTTATTGTGGTCCATTTCGTAAAGTTTGTATATATTCCAGTGTAGTACCTGAGCGACTTTGTCGTGTCTCTATTTTTAATACTGTGTTGTGCCAGCATTGGGCACTCAGCTACTATATGCGCCATGGTTTCTTCCCTTTCATTACATAGTCGGCATATCGGTGATTCTGCAGTTTTGTCAATGTAATGTTTGCTGGACCTAGTGAGAGTGGCACTATTATTATAATTATATTTATTATTATTATAATTATTATTATAATAATTATTATTATTATTATTATTATTATTATTATTATTATTATTATTATTATTATTATTATTATTATTATTATTATTATTATTTGTAGCAGTTACCCCAAACCCAAGTGACTGGTGACCTTGATATGTGGCAAATCACAAAGAAAATTCTAATAAAAACTGCCATTTAAAATATTAAATTATCTATTGAGAAGATACGCTGATTCACACCACCACACACCCACACAACCCCACACCCTCCCCCCCCACACACATATATATATATATATATATATATATATATATATATATATATGTAAGTAAATTTCGTGTACAACAGAATCGTAGGATCAATTCATGAGGAAGCATTATTTTAATCAATGAAACAGACGAGTGAAAAAAAAAGGAAAATTGTTAAAATTGCCTTAAGATCTTATCGTCTGACCCTCTGAGAGGAAACGTCAGAATGGTAAATGAAAAACTAAAAGTAGAATGAGATATGAGGGGGAAAACTTATTTCAGTTGGAGGAAACAATTGAGAAAAAAAGGGTAAATCTCTCAACGTTATGGTGGCTTTGAATCATTAAAGATCTCCAACTGATGCTTCAAAATAGTTTGTCTACACAGGCTAAGTCGAGAGTTGTTAATACCTAACGCCTCAATAATATTGAGATGGTAGTTTGACCTGGCACTGTGTCAAACAGAAAACCACCCATCGGAATAGTTGTCAGAACAACTATTTGTACTAACGAGGTGATTACCGATGGCTGATTCCTGTGCCTGACAATTCCCGGATGATCTCGAAACCTTGTGTAGGCGAATATCACGTGGTATGTGTTTGGATATTCTTAATTCTAATCTTTGGGATGTCTTGCCAACGCAGTCAGCTCCACACTGACACATGAATTTATAAACTACAGAATTCTTTTGAATGGCTGGCAAAATATGTATATATATACATATCTGAAATTAATTCAAATATTATCAAATAATTATTTTCTGAATATGTTTTAAATATTTTCATGAAGCAATGTATAATACAATAAGGAAATGCTCAATATTTTGGATAGATCATGTTATAATTAAGCAAGAGCGAAAATAGGCAAATATAAAGTTACATACTTGACAAATGTATTATTATATTTTCCGAAAATGCGACAACGCACAGTTTACATTAAGCTAGATCTTTAAAATGTTCTTTGTTTTATCAGAATGTAAAACAAGTTATTTAGTAATTACTTTTTTTTGCTTTAATTATAAAATTTAAAAAGTTTATAAAGTTGGAAATATGCTTGTGAGAACTCCGAAATCCTTTCTATAGAAAAATGTTAATGATCTGTCCAAATATGATAGAATCTGAAAGGTTATAAAAACATCACTGTTGCAAGATCTACGGATTTATCTCGTGACGAAATGTCATGAAATAAACGGAAAGCTCAAAGTGCAACTTTTACCCGATAAAGACTTTTACAGTCGAAACTTATTTAATTCAAATAAAAAAATATTTATTTACAAAACATATTCATACGTTGTCTGTGTCTAAACATTTCTTATAACAATGAGTCAACGCTTTGAAAAATAAACAATTTCTTATTTATTACACGCGTGCCCGCGCGCTCACCTCATGGCTATGGCATTAAAAAAACATCACCGTTGCAATATCTACGGATTTGTTAGTGACAAAATGTCAGGAAAAAAAATTGTTACTATTTCCTATTTAAGTATATATATATATATATATATATATATATATATATATATATAATATTTTTATATATAATATATAAATATATATACATACATTATATATATATATATATATATATATATATATATATATATATATATATATATATATATATATATATATATATAAGCACCATTGCACGCAAAGTTACTATATTAAATTGTGGTGAATTTATTGGCCCGTCAAGTTGCCCAATTAATTTGAAGCTTCCATGGTTAGGTTCGTCTTCTACTCAACGTTGTTTTCCAGCAACCATGCTGAGAGTAGTTTACAGGACTCGAACCTTTTTCTCTTCTTTTCGTAAGGATTTTCTGCCAGCCATTCAAAAGAATTCTGTTGTTTATAAATACATGTGTCAGTGTGGAGCTGACTACGTTGGCAGGACATCCCAAATATTACACATTAGAATATCCGAACACATACCACGTGATATTCGCTCACACAAGGTTTCGAGATAATCCGGGAACGTTCAGGCACACGAATCAGCCGTCGGTAATCAACTGGTTAGTACAAAAAGTTGTTCTGACGGGTGGTTTTCTGTTTTACACAGTGCCAGGTCGAACCACAATCTCAATATTATTTAGGCGTTAGTTATTGACAATTCTCGACCGTGCCTATGTAGACAAACGATTTTGAAGCATCAGTTGGAGATCTTTAATGATTCAAAGCCACCGTAACGTTGAGAGATTTACTTTTTTTTCTCGCTCAACCGTTTTCTCCAACTGAAACCATTTTTTCCCATCGTATCCCATTCGATTTTCTTAGTTTTTAATTTACCATTCTGACGTTTACTCTTAGAGGGTCAGACGATTAGGCTTTAAGGAAAATGTTGGCAATTTTCTTTATTTTCTACCCGCCCGTTTCATTGATTAAAAAAAATGTTTCCTCTAAGATTTATCCTACGATTTTGTTGTATTCGAAATTTACTTACACACACACACACACACACACA
>OY744526.1:104824551-104852051 GCA_963556195.1 Sepiola atlantica | reverse complement strand
TATATATATATATATATATATACGATGTATTTTTATGTAATTATTTTTATAGGTGATTGCAGCATCAGATGTTATTTGCTTACTTATTATTTCAATTGTTTCACTTCCTAAGTGATTAAGATGCAGAAAAACTGCGCCACTAGTCGCCCTCAACTTACAAGACGTATTTTTTTAAGTTAATATATATAATTTTATTTAATATGCACATAAAAGTAATCAATAGACACGTGTGTCTGACTTACAGCCTTCATCAGCATGACTAACTTACACAGAGATCGAACCCTCGATGTTGATGTCTATAGTCCAGCGTTTTAACACTGTAGCAAGATGCTCTGTGTAGAAATATGTGCGAATTTTATCAGCCAAATATATCGTATGTATTTTTATGTAATTATTTTTATAGGTTATTGCGACATTAGATGTAATTTGCTTACTTATTATTAATCCCTTAGGAAGTGAACCAATTGAAATAATAAGTAAGCAAATAACATCTAATGCTGCAATAACCTATACAATAATTAAAATAAGTACATGACACTGGCAATATAAATATTATCCATATGAAATTAGTTGGTATTTCTGTATTGTAAACATTTATGTAACATTCAAAAAGGATTAACATGTTTTCACATAACCTAAAGCCATCCTTGAACGTTGTCTTCGATTACCTCTAAGGTGACATGGACATTTATCGCTTAGGTAAATAAAAATTACTAAAATATAGGAAAGAAACGAACCTAACTTTGCAAATATGCTTTCTAAATGTCATAAAAAAGAAAATTAAATGAAGAACATCACAATGTAGAATGTATTTATAAACGGTTTACACATTTAAATACTGATATTTATTGGTATTTTTAAGATAACATTTAATTAAATGAATAATTATTGTTTCGATTCGTTAAATGAATTGCCTGTTTTACAGTTGCTTTCAAGAAATGCAGCGTCAAGAGGATTTTAAAAAGAAAACATTATCTCGTTAACAGTTTTTAAAAGTTTTGAATTCATAGTGTAAATGCTATTTTTTTGTTATTCAAGGAAAATTTACAAACGTTCTGCATCATCTCTTTTTTCGCATCCTCTAAAGAACAGCTTCACTTCGAGCTGTTTGGGGCCTGCCAGAACGCTGATCAAAACCGGCTGATGTGCAGCCTTTTTGTAATCGGTTGACGGACTCCATAATTTGTCTTACCCAATCGCATCTTCTCCAAACACCTGCTGAATCTTACACGACAGCAGAGATTAACTCCATTCCAAAATAAGATTTTAAGATGTGTTTCCGGCGGTGGATGGATCGGTGGGCTAAGTGTGTAGAAGCACAAGAGTCAGACTTTGAAGAGAATTAGGGTCCACACCTCATCACGTATTTCAAATATTTTTTCTAACCTAAGAGCGGATACTATTTAAACAGGCCCCGTGTGTGTGTATATATATATATATATATATATATATATATATATATATATATATATATATATATATATATATATATGTATGATTCTTGTCAATGTGAGAATGGATACAATCCATGCATCTTCATTTCAGCATCAGGTGCAACTACTTTTTAACACACAGCGGTGAATACATAATGACATTTATGAATAATGATAAATGATCTCTCATTTTTTTTCTTCACCATGTCTTCTTATTTGAGATGTTATGGATCCGAAGATAGGAGATGGGCAGATAGAACGCCTCCCCGACACCCCATTTCCAGGGCCATGACAAGCAACGCCTGAGAAGTAATAAAGAATACACGGTGTAAAATAATTAATAAATAGTATCTAAATAAGACGGGAAATTAGGTCAAATCGCATCTCGAGATTGGCGGCGACTTAAAGCAACATTGACACCTTTGGCGTGACATCTGATAATGATATCAAAGCAAAGCCTGAACAAGAGAAAAGGGGAAGCCTTGTTGTGGCAACGGCATGACAAACATCGAAGGAGAATAAAAAAGCTGAGCTAAGGGGGAGGCAGAAAAGATAAAGGGTTATGTTATTAAGGCGATTACAAATTATTAAGTCTTAAATTGACAGGGGCTGTGTTCTACCGGTGAGCCATTTACCGCACGTTGTCAAGCGGCCTAACCCTTAAATAGACAGAAAACAAGGAAACACAAAATATATCCTGATGATTGGCTCTTTCTTGCCTTTCGGTCTTCGGTCCGTAGAACGTAAGGTTAAAAACTGTCAGTCGCCATGCTCTGTAGCCAATATCTATAAACTTAGATCTGCATGTATATATATACACATATTTAATTTATGATTTTTTTTACTCTTTCCCCCTCATTGCCTGGGAAAACCTCCCACCGTACACACGCAATCTCCAAACACCGATGAAGACTGAAGGATCAGTCGAAAATTTTGTTCTCCATACCATCAACAAGAAAAAACTATTTATATTCCTACACGTCACAAAATAAATAAATGGAAAACTAAATAATAAAAAGTTATAACACAATATAAACTTTTTTTCATTTTATTTTTTTATATACATACTTATATATATATATATATATATATATATATATATATATATATAAATACATATATATAAATATATATATATATATAAATATATATATATATATATATATATATATATATATATAGTAAGTTATGAAAATATATTTCTGGCAATTAAACTACACAGAGGCTTCCGCGTTTCATCATCGGAGGTAATCGTCAGGCTAAAATGCATGGATTTAGTCTGTTTCTAACTTACTACCCAGCTCTACTTAAGTATCAAGCAGTGTTGAAGTTACTATTTAAAATTGATACATAAAAATGATATCTTCTTAAAACATTTTATGTGGATACATAAAATAATAATAATTATATATATATATATATATATACATGTATATATATATGTATATGTATATATACATATGTATTCATATATATGTATATATTTATATATAAGCAATGATAAATAATTAAAATGCAATATGTATTTAAGAATGTATAGGTATCCTGTTATGGTGGCTGTTGGGTCAGTTGTTACGGCGTTTGATATCTGATAAGTGGCATGATGCTAAAATTTGATGACCAGGTTAAGCATCACCTCATTTTTTGCCGAATTTACATTTGGCGAAAACGCTGGCATCATATGACAATTTATTAGTGTACTAACACTGTGTTAATCACGTGTGGTGTCCCTAAAGCCTGTCTCCTATATAGATTGATCACATGCGAAATATTACTTAATTTTGGATTTACAAATAACTCATCATCTATTTCTAAGTATTTATCTCTCATTTTCATCCTTTATCTATCTATTGCGTAACCAGCGTTCTTGTTGTATACATGTACTATATTTCTCGCATCTGCCAACCTCTCTTGTTATTAAAAGTCTGAAGTAATATATAATGGAATTAGTATACACATTTTAATAGTCCATTATAATGAAAAAAGAAAATCACCACACGCAGACCAAAAACGCATACTACCAAATAATGCAGGCAGGTTAAAAAGTAGTCAAATATATTTCAAAAATATTATATATATATATATATATATATATATATATATATATATATATACAACACGACAGTCTTATATAAAAAATATATACGATGTACGAGTTTTTTGGATGATTTTTGGATGATTTGGTTTTACTGCTATATACCTATATTTATTTGATCATATAAAAAATATTGAGCCTTCCTACGTTTGTCATTTGAAGTAAATCGTGTAGGTATCTCTATGAAACTATTTACTAAGTGAGTTTTAATAAACAATTTTAATAATTCAAGTAACCTATGCCCTTATATATATATATATATATATATATATATATATATATATATATATATATGTGTGTGTGTGTGTGTGTGTGTATGCACAACCTATTTATGTATATATATATATATATATATATAATGCATGATGTAAACTTTAGTTATCAAGAGAAGCATCGTATATTTCGTTTAAAAATACTTTATTTACTATCAATAGGCTATGCCCATTTCAAGAATATATTTCTTATGATATACAAAATATTCAATTGATAAAAACACATTTCAAAGTAAATATATAATCAACAGAGTATATACATACAACCACATACACATATATGTATATATGTATATATCTGTTTGCATATATATATATATATATATATATATATGAAGGTTTATAACTAAAAGATAACTTTTAGAGAATAAGACCTATTGTGAGATGAGGAAAGCTCAATATACCGGATAGAGCAAAAATAAGGTTAGTCAATAAAAAATAGTTAGACCTGTAAATGGAAACAGATCAATATCTTCACTTTTTCAGAACAAAGAGCATTAAATAAATAAAAATATTTATTCTTCTTCTCTTTCAATTGCATTCCTTAAGCACGGCTTTTCAAAGATTAAAATCATATAATCAGAGAAAGTAGAGATTAATAAGTTGAAAAATAAGAACTGTCAATATTCAAAATTGGGAAAAAGTTTTTCTAAAAAAGTTCATTTTAAAAGGTTCTAAAAGTTCATACGGGTGTGTTTCAATGCAAATGAAAGTCACCAAATACGGAGATCTAAGTTGTATGAGGTTCCAATGCAATTGGTAAATCTAGAAGAATCTGCATGAAAATCCAACGGCGAAGATTCCACCCAAGTCCTTAGTCCTTTTAGGGGGGATCAGACAAAATTAGCCATATTAAGAAAACGCATTTCTTCCTGTTTTCCGTATTTGGTGACTTTCATTTGCATTGAAACACACCCGTTTGAACTTTTAGAACCTTTTTAAAATAACTTTAAAAAAAACTTTTTCCAAACTTTGAATATTGACTGTTCTTATCTGTCAACTTATCAATCTCTACTTCCTCTGATGATAAGATTTTAACATTTTAACATTTAAAAGCCATGCTTAAGGAATGCAATTAGAAGGGAAGAAGAATAAATATTTTTATGAACAACTGAAGATATTGATCTGTTTCCATTTACAGGTCTAACTATTTTTCATTGACTCAC
The DNA here is from genome assembly GCA_963556195.1 of Sepiola atlantica. Lineage (NCBI taxonomy): Eukaryota > Metazoa > Mollusca > Cephalopoda > Sepiida > Sepiolidae > Sepiola > Sepiola atlantica. The sequence continues at coordinate 104,847,085 of OY744526.1, read as the reverse complement.
CTTATATATATATATATATATATATATATATATATATATATATATATATATAATTATGCAGTCGATATTAATAATTCACATCGACGCAATCTAACTTTAAATGTTAATTTGAATTATAAAAAAATCAGACCCAATGGCGAGTCTGTCCCCCTTCACTCTACTGTACACAACCAGGTAAATAATAAGATGAGATGTGGCCATTTTAAAAAAATGCCGATGGGAGTGTAATACTTTTTATTTGGTTAGGAGTTGCTAATGAAGCGCTAGACTAATAAAAAGCTTGTGGGGACATTAATCGAAGTCAATTAATGGAAATTACAAAGTGCCCCTTATGCTTACTTTCCGTTGGCCCTATAACTCTTGTTTCTTTCTATTTTATTCCATTCTTCTTCATATTTCATGAGCGATGTTTCTGGGAAAGTGATAATAATTGATGTTTCTTGGGTCATTTTTTTTCAATCTTCTCATAGTGTTTTTAATCATTCAACTATCGGTATACCAATCTCATGATCGCATACCCTTGTATGGTTTTCTTTGATAATAGGAAACCCATTAAACCAAACATTGATGACATAATATTTTCTGAATAAAAGACTATACGTAAATTTTAACAGAAGTGTTTATATCTATCTCTGTATATGTATAATAATTTTAAAATCAACATATATCATCCACAGACACGTGTTCTATGTTGATTAACACTCATCAGAGTTCGTTTGTTTAACTCTACCGCCGGTTGTAAAGATTATAGTACGAGTCACTGTTGACACAAATCAGACTGCCTTACCTATTTGACGTCGGGACAGCTATATGGCCGAGTAGAAAAATAAACCTTATACTCATTTACAAATAGAAATTTTATTAGAAGCGTACATTAAATTATAGTGCCCTTATGTCTAACTTCGTTCGTCTAGGCTCTAAACTAAGTCACAATCGTGAAGAACGAGTTTTCAATGTCCGATCGGTTTTATACCGGAAAAAAGGAGGCTCATGCTGTATTTTTCTTTGTAGGAATCGGTTCACGTTCTAAATTATTTCGATACCAACTCTTAAAAAAGTTCCTCTAATAGTGGGCATTATTCATTTGCACTTGCTTTTATTTAGCACAAGGTCACCGGTTTAGAGCACTCTACGCAGTGTATACGTTGCCTTACACTGTGACGGGTATAAGATATATTTTTTCATAAGTATCTAAGCAAATGTTTATTTTATATACATCGATGTATTATTTGTATATATGAAACATATATTATTTTTTTTTTCATCTCTTTTTTTACTTAACGTTTTTGTCTTTTATGCCCAACACTGGTGTAAGCTTTTATCTCCATGTCGCTATTGTTTATCGGCATTATTAGATTAACTGCAAATAGAGTTATGTCCCCTTCTCTTAAGAACTTTCTACGTTCACTTATCTTTCTTATTTGCCTTTATCTCCCTCTTTGCGATTAAACCCGCTGTTTCAGAAGTTTCATTCTTACACGCTGTCCTCTTTTTTTGTGTTTTTGATTTCCGCCTAATTCAATCTTAATACGATAACCTTTATAGTTTTCCCCGCATGCCCACCCATTATCCTTTGGCATAAGGTAAAACCGCAGACTTATCTTAATGCGCTCACTAAATATTACGAAAACTGGCTTCTAATTTATAATTCAATTTTTCGTCGTTTTGATATTCTTTTTTCTTTTTTCCCTGGCTTCTCAATTATAATCCGTATTCATTTCGTCTTCCTGCTACCTTCATGCAAAAACGGAACACGAAAACATTTCATATTTTCTACTTTCTTTATTTCTTTTAGGAAACTTATATTCGTTCCCTTATATTTTTTCTGTCTCTTCATACTTCTTTATTTGCAATCGACATAACGTTGAATTTTCTTTCTTTTGCTCTCTTTTTTCCTTCTATTTTTCTTTCTTTTTTGCTACTTTTTTTATACGCTTATCAGCGGGCATTATGCACTTTGCTCCTGCTTTTTGGACAGTGTGCCTCGGTCTTCAATCTTGTCTGGAACTTATTAGCTGATCGGTTTCACGAGACAAACCTTAAACTTCAACCATCCTGACCACATAAATCCTAGAAACTTGAAATAATGATTAAAGGAAAATATAAAATCATAAACCTAATAAAACGGAACTAATTTATTAAAATAAAAATAAGAATTTATAGATAAATTCATAAACATTGAACAAATACTTGCTTTGCCATTCAGACCAGGTTAGTTTTAAAAATATTGTAGCATAAATAACAATTGGCAGTAGGTTTACTAATAAATATATAATTATAACAAAACATGTATTCATTAATAAACACATTATAGCCAATTAATATATACTGCAAAATAAAATAAATAAACACCGTAGTATAAAACCTAACTACCTACTAATGATCGAAAAACAACATTGAGTGAGATTTAAAAAAATATTGATACACTTATTAAAACTGATAATAACCTGCTAAATATGGCCCGATAACTGTCATTCTCGCCGTCTTGTTACAAATTACACATTTCACACTTCCGATGATCGGTGAAAACCGTAAAACTGCGGTAAGGTATTTTAACTAAGTGAAACATTATTATTATTATTATTAATATTATTACTATTATTATTATTTTTATTATTATTGTACTATTGTGTTTATTAAAGAGTCACTACTTATCAAGCCCACAAGGACACTCTAGGATGAAGGTTAATAAGTTTGTAAGGGGGGAGGCGGTGAGGCAGCATTGTTTTGATTGGTAACAATGGTTTGAATTGGACAGAATTAGATAATATAAAAAACGGCTGAGCAGTAATTGTTTATATCGGACTTGAACACGACAATGGTGTAGTCAGCTTGGAAGCAGGCCCGCGATATTGGACTCTACATACGGGTAGTTCTTAGAAAGGAAACTTTGCTCATGGAAGCCCCGTTTACTCTAAGGTACACAGAGGGAGAAATACAAATTATTTACAGTGATTGTAACTAGGTGAGTTTTTGTTGTGAATGTTTTTACAGAAAAGGAAATATGGAGTTGATCTCAATCGAGCACTTACCATAAAACTAACGATAAATTTGAGAGAGACGAGCAACATTTTTTCTATCAGAAAGTTACAGTAGAGAAGAGAAGAGGACGCCTGCCCGTAGATTTCGAAGTCGATTTTCTACTATTTTAAGGCAGGAATATATGCTGTAAACGGTACTTCCCTAGATGTGGCAACATTCCATCTTAGGACGTATTTGACTCTTAGACAGGTAGAGATTTGTGAAGAGGTAGACTCATTTAATAATTTTCCCAGCGACCTTAACAACGGATTTGATGTATGTCGTCTATTTCAAGTCTAAAATCTTCGTCAGTCCTAACAGCGTATCATTCATTTCAATTAGGACAAAGTGAGGATTCAAACGTTGTTGGTGAACGGAGAGAAGTTTGTGTATGGGATAAAAGAAACCAGTCATCCAAATTCCCTATTGCACCACCCTCATCATGTCAGAACAAAAAGAATAAGAAATATCTAGACAAGTAATGATTTTCGAAGTGTCGCCATGTATTTTTATCACATCTGCATGAATGTCGACAAAAAATCTTAGAATGTGATTAGGGAGAAAATTAGTAACGATCAGGAAAAAAGTTGTTTCAAGAACGAATCCCTGTGGCACGCCAGCATTGACACTATGTGCTGCAACGACTACTCATATACACCTATCAGAAAGGAAAAGAACTGATGGTTGAAATCCATTTTACAGATACCCACAGTTAGAAAGCTTGTGAAGTAGACCTTTATGCCGAAACATATCAAAGACCTTAATATGTTAAGGCTATTGCTCTAGAAGCGAAGCCACCGGCTACATATCTATTGGTTTTTTATCTCTCTCTCTCTCTCTCTCTCTCTCTCTTTCCATCTCCCTCTCTCTCACTTCCTTTCTCTCTCTCACGACTTTTCTCTCTCTTCATATATATATACATATATATGTATGTATATATATATATATATATATATATATATATATATATATATATATATATATATATATATAAATATATCAGTATATACATATATATATATGTATATATATATATATATATATATATATAAGCAAATGAATGATGCAGATTAAAATTGAATACTATACTATATTTAGTAATTCATTAAATATTTAAACAAAGAATATACAAAAAGTGTTTTGTTTTTTCTTAATACATAATCAGAGGAAAATCAGAAGAAAAATCAGCAAAATTTGTATTAATTTTTACAATTATTTGAAAATTTTAAAACTCCATCGCCAATGAAAAATATAACATATAATGTTCCCATTTCAATATTCAGGATAGTTAACTCTATATACCCTGAAGGAATAACATATAAACACAATTCCCGCACCCACCAAACCAACCCTTTGAGCGTAATCACACATAATATGCCACTAAAAGAAAACACACATCAGAATAGAATAGCCGTTAATAGTTATACCTCCCGTGATAATAGACCCGCTAGTTTAATTAATACTGGCATACAGGCAAGCCTTGAACAATATAACTCACATAAACGACTAAGGAGAAAAACATAAGGTGTTGGTGTCATCTAATAAATATGTAAAAGCAAATATCCCGGGAGAATTCTTTAAAATTAAAAAAGAAAAACTATTTTAATTATGCACATAGATATAGAACTATCTTAAAGAAACACTCTATAAAATATCTTACTTTACATGGCCCAACATAGCACAAACAATAATAACTTTTACCAATAATAAAATAAAAATTGCTCAGACATCCAATTTGCCTTAAGCTGATATACATATTTTCAACTTTCAAAGCTCACAGCAATTCCCACTCAATAACGATTGTATGGACAGACATGTAATATATGCCTGCACAGTGAATACATTTCTTCCCTCAACAAACGCATTAAATAATACTATTACACTTGCACTTTCTCAATCTGTAATGCACATGATTTGACATCAACCATTAGTACTTGTGACCCATCAGTTAGTAACATTTCTATCCGAAAGACACACTGTCAATTAACCACTTCAAATGACGTTAACCCACATTCTAACCAGCACATAAACATTCTCACCGAGTGGATCTAATACTATTAATAATATAGATAACGAAATAGTTATTCCTTTCTAAAATGCATAATTATGTTAAATAAACTGGTGATTTTCATTATGATAGGCTAGGCATGTGTGACAATCATTCAGGATTGTGTCTACATGCCGAACATACCTCATTTTGTTAATTATATATATTTGATTCTTAGCGGAAGTGATTATACTCACATCTTCAGAAATACAGAATTGACAAGAAGTAATCCTTTCGTTGTCTTTACCCCATCGATAGGGTGAATAAAATATCTCCTCTACCCACCAATTGTTTACAAAATATACGCCTGCAAAATAATTTAATCCTTAAATCAATCGTATAAAACACATGTGCTGTATCGAGGTAAAATAATCAAGCGACAATTATATGTAGTTTATTTAGATGCATGAATTTGAAATACAATTGTTGAATAATTTTAACAAGCCTTTAATTTGAAAGTCAACTGATTTTTCATGTTTTCATTTTTGAAAATAACGCAGAGAAGTTGGAGGTGCAATTTAATAAATAGCAGCTGCGGATTCTTCTTGCATAAATATCTAACTGAATACGAAAAAGAAATGGAAAGTGGAAAATTAGAGATTTTATTTATTGTACTTTCGATTATTTTCCGCTCTTCCTCGGATTTATTTCATCCTAATAATGTATCTAACATTAATATTCAGTATCTAATCAGTAAATATGCCCCCTTCCTCTCATAGACGTGATTTTGCTAGTCTCAACGTTTTCTATAAACACTATAGTGGCATGTGTTATTAAGAATTATATATCTATTGTCCGCTTCTTTTGTTCCAGTTCGTTTGCCTCGTTGGTCTAGTGGTCTCCATCAATTCGCTGTGTTGATACCGTATAGTAATACAGCTTCCTATTCACATAGCTTCTTTCTAAGAACCGCAGGCTTGTTAAACTCTCGTTATGCTAACTATTTTACTCTTACCTATAACGTTGGTTTGTTCAAGACTAAGGTCAATAGGCATCTCTTGTCTTTGAGATAATTATATTTGTTCTTGTCAGCTCCTTACACCAAGTGGTTTCATTCCTGGTTAGGAGCGATTTCCATTAACACGCGTAACTATACGTACACTACTTCTGCTATCCTCTTTGTCTATCCATTATATAAAGCATGATTCAGGTGTAAACGAGCAGTCCACAAGATTCGTAACAAAAACGAATATATACAGACTCCTTGACCACAACGGGTAAGTATGAAATTACGCGGTTACTTGTGACTCAGTCTATATACATACAAATATAAATTATTACATTGGCTTATTTAATCATTATTTTTTGATTTTACGTCACGAAGATTAGTTGTAAATAACGAACTCACAGCACACAATGAAAGGAGTTCTTATCTTTTATATGAAACACATAAAGTTAAAATACGGAAAATTCGTGCGTGCGATTTAATTCTTGAATCAACGCAAATCCGTACAGAACTGATAAAAGATTCGCCGTTTTTTACGCGTTCTTGCCGTTCTTTTATACACGCATTGATCAACAATTTCACAGTAAATTGAGGATTTCGTAAGTAATTTAATGTGTGTTATCGCTAACAAGCAATAATAAAAAAAAACATCTAATTTCTATTCCTTTTCGGATAGAGAACGAATTTCTACTGGCTTACCCGATAACATCATCATATGTTTATTTTTTTATCGTAACAACTATTTAAGGGTAACCATATTAAAAAATTACCTCGAGATCTTAAACCGACAATTAGTTTTGCGGCTTAAGAAATATTAAAACCCTTAAAAAATACTTTCTGAAAATATAAAGGAGGTGCAAATTGGCCGAATGGATACTATCTAAGACTATCGAATCCGAAGCGTTCCTTGGTTGATATAAGGAATACCATCGTTGACGAAATATATTTGATTGAAGGAAGGAATACATCGCGGATGAAGAGTTCCTTAGTCGATTTATGGGATACCATTGCGGATAAAGAGGTGCTTCATTGATTTGAGAGCTCCCTAGCTGTTAATGAAATATTATTTTGTTGAGGTAAAGGCTACCATCGTGGATGAAGATGGTTTAGTAATGTAAGGGATACTATCAGAGTAGTAAAGGGCCTATATTCATCAGATTAAGACGGTGTTTAGTGATTTAAGTGATACTATCCCGGGTGAAGAGGGCCTTGAGTGATGTAACAGATATCATCCCCCGGTGGAATACACTATGTCGTATCTATTGCGTTCAATTATGCACGAATACCTTTTTCAAAATTGTTACCCTATCCTTTTCCTGGTATTTGTTTAATAGCAACTTTTGTTCAATTACTCATATGCAATGAATAGTTTTAAATAGATTTTCTGATTAAACACAAAAATACACAAAAATGAGTTAATAAGCCGTAAATAGGCACATAAATAAATCGCAACAATAATGTGATATCAAATTATTATTACCTTGTATAGACAAAGAACAATAGTTTTAAATAAATTTTCTGATTAAACACAAAAATACACAAAAATGAGTTAATAAGCCGTAAATAGGCACATAAATAAATCACAACAATAATGTGATATCAAATTATTATTACCTTGTATAGACAAAGAACAATAGTTTTAAATAAATGTTCTGATTAAACACTAAAATACACAAAAATGAGTTAATGTGCCGTAAACAGGCACATCAATAAATAACGACAATAATGTGATATCAAATTATTATTACCTTATATAGACACATAACAATAGTTTTTAATTGATTTTCTGATTAAACACTAAAATACACACAAATGAGTTAATGTGCCGTAAACAGGCACATAAATAAATCACAACAATAATGTGATATCACATTAGTATTACCTTATATAGACAAAGAACAATTGCTGATTTGTTTACATTAGTTAAATAATATAAAACGAATGTAGTGCGCAAGCAGGGACTATGGATTTTGTATTTTGTATTTTGTCGTAAAAAACACTAGAAGTGTTATTGCCAGCGAAAATCAATGGAAAACGGTTGTTACGATGACCTAACCGGAGTTGAAACGGTTATTGAAAGAGACAAATAGTGCTGGGAATGAGGAGACAGGCAGAGATGATTAGACGAGAATACCTGATCAGAAAAATAAGCAGTAACACAGTTGAGTGAAAAGTTCTAGTAACGAAGAGAATGTTGAAGCGTGAGAACGGAAGTTAATATAGCCAAATGACGACGTAGAGAGAAAACGTTTTTTTTTTGTGTGTGAACACAATGAAAATGCTAGGTTGGACAACACGTATGAAGATCAGATAACATTTTAAAATAAAGTAAGAGTTTAATCAAGCTCTCTTTCCTCGAGTATAGTATTGTATCTTACACCTAAAAAATGCAGATCTTCTCTGCGCCAAAAAATCCTGATATTTGTGTCGTTAGTTTATCTTTTGACAGAGAACATCAATTAGGAAAGTTTATTCTAGATTCACGATGTCTGCCCTTAATGTACAACTACCAAAACACGAAAAGATCCGAAACTTCTCTGATAAGATGACTGGCCGTCAATTAGTTGGGTGTTCTTCTATATCTCTATTCCTCTCTATTCATGTGCGTGTTTTACTGTCTGGTTGTTTACAGGTGTGTGTATGTGCGTGTATATATTTCCGTGCTTATGTGCGTGTGCAAGTACTCGATGGGTGCGTGTGCAGTTTATAGTGCTAATACTGTTTTTGTTCCTAAGCACATTTTCGCATATGTTTACTTTTCGATCGTCTTTTTTTAAATAGCTTTTCCCTAGTTTGTTTTGCATCCGTATTACAAGCGTGTCTCACCGTGCGAATAATACATACCCAATTTGACGTCATCTCGTATAGGTTTATCAAACCCCCACTCTCAGTCTTCTCCTTCTCCTTCATTTTTTTCGGTTTCTCTTTTCATCTCTATTTCACTCTCTCTCTCTCTCTGTCTCCTTCTCTTACCCCCCCTCTCTCTCTCTCTCTCTCTCTCTCTCTGCTGAACAAATGTAATGGAGTAAATGCGTGTGATCAAATTCATAGAGTGCGTGCCTCTATTCCCAACCATCCGACCTCTATTGTCACACACTCCAACCGTCTCTACCACGGGCGCCCATCTATCTCCTAGCGTAATTTCAGCGTTAGTGGATACGTCTTAAACGCAAGTAAAAGAAAATAACTGAATTGAGTTTTCGTATTTCCTAAAGTAGAGCGTCCCTCCTCGTTTTTATTACGCATGTAAATTGGTTTATGCTGTATTATGCAGCACGGGCGACTTAATACGAAGCAGACAATGAAGTCACAATGGACGCAACTCACCACAAAAGAGAGTAATGACTAGGATTTCGACTCAGGTCTAACATCATTTTAGCAAAGGAAAGGAACATAGAGAATTTCACTTATTAGGCTTAATTTTAGGTCACATGCCAAAGCGCACCGAACCCTTTCTCGTGCTTTTGTGCGCATTAACTTTACATTACGCATGCGCAGAAATAGCTTGCTCAATAAATGCACATATATATATATATATATATATATATATATAAGTATGTGTGTATGCGTGTACAAAGTAATTTCCTAAACTATTGAACGGATCATTATGAACTTTGGAATATATATTTTAGGCAACACGGCAAAAAACATGGGCAAATTATTGTTATTTAACAATATCTTAAGGGGTTTATATATATACGTTTTTTTTTAAATTTTAATGATTTAAAAAAAAATATTTACTGAACCGCTCATTATTAATTTTGTAATATTTATTCTCAGATGACCGGGGAATAATATGGGTACATTACATTATATTTTTAGGGGATCCGCCCTTTTCCCTTAAATCACACCATGCCCCAAAATAATTTTAAAAATAATTAGACACGCACAATTGAATAAAGAAACGAATTGCTCTACATCAAATTTCAAGTTATATCAGGTTATGCATTTTTAAAAGATCGTTGCACCAGTTTAAGCATTTATCATATTCATGCAGTTGGTAAAATCCGAAACTAAAGTAAATTTCCAGTACATTCCAATTGTAAAATACATTTCAGAGGAAACATTATTGATTGCTCAATTAAACTAGGCGGGGAAATAAGAACATTGCTGAAATCTTCCCTCAAGGTCTGACCTTCTAAGATTAAACATCAATACTTTTGCGTTCTGGTTTCAAGTCGCGATGTAGATACGCTTGCTACGTTTAGCAACACTGACGACGAAACGCATGGGTTACTATGTGCTTACTTTTGCACATTAAGGTTGTAATACTGTGTCCGTATGTATACGTGTATAATGAGGTCAGTGTATATCTTGGTTTATATATATATATATATATATATATATATATATATATATATATATACGTCCATATGTGTATGTGTATAATGGTGCCACCGTGTATTTGTTTTTGTTTGTGTATGTATGTGCATTTGTCAGGAAATTGGTACGTTCTTCCGTGTAAGTGTGTGCCACTTTTGTGGGGAAATTCCCTTTTTGGACAACCATATATTAGAAAAATATTGGAGTACGTATTTCGTGGAACTGAGAGGTACATATATGCTTCATGTACAGTTGACACTTTTATTCGTGCTGAGCATATATACATACAGACGGCACGCTTTCTTCTATGATCAAATATCGTGTGTGAGTCTAATTACCAATGGGTTTTATGTCTAACATTAACAAATACAAATCGATTAATTTATAATGTATTTCAAAATGTTAAATGAAAAGAAAAATGTAAGGAATTACTGCCAGTTTCAAAATAGCATCATAAGTAATTTGGCGAAATAAAACGACATGCGTTTCTGGCTCGTTGCGTATTATTTGTAAATCAAAAATAAGAAAATATTACAAGTATTCATTCGATTAAACATTTTTCGGTATTTCTGCGATGACAAAGTGTCGTTATTATTTACAATTTAGGGACTGATTTCATCATCTTAATTGTTGCTTTCACAATGCCTCGCCAGTGTTGTTGTTCGGTCTTCTTCAGATGGCTTTACTCGAAGTTAGGAATAACTCACTGAAGCCACAGGTCTACAAGGTTCAAATTGTATTCTGAATACATAGTTTTATTGGCTATGCTCTTCTAGGAGATCAACGAAATACACCTGAATGAAGACTAAGAGTAAAACGGCAGAAACGGTGTGATAATATGATTTCCAGGTAAGGAAATCAGTTCAAAAAGAAAAAAATATTTCTCAAAAAAATGTTCTGCATTGTATCTCTTGTATGTTTCATTGTATCATTGTATGTTTCACATACTCTTATTAATATAAATACAATTAATAGAAAAACAATTGTTAATACTTGTTTAAGAAATGTTGTTGATAATTTCTAAATGTATCTATTAACCTTAATATGTTCTGAGATGTAATCCTTTACATAGCATAATCACGTTGCCACACTGGTTCCCGTACTGCTAAGCCATTTACATTCCTAAGAAATTTTACCAAAAATATCAGACTTTTTATTTCAACTTAAAATAAATAATACAACATTTCCCGGCTCGAAAATTGCGCATCTCTGTGTAAATGCTATATGCATGCGTATCTACAATTTAAAAATGTGTATGAGTTGTGTGTCATTTTATTAGACACCATATTATTCCTTCCCCCGCTACACACACACACACACCCACCATGTCTTGGTGTCAGTTGCATTATATCTGACCCACTTAAATTAGAAACCTCATTTAACTTTAATTTGGCAACGGTACGAATTCAAAAATGAAAATTTAACGGTTAGTTGATTATAACAAAAATAAATATAATTACGTGACTCTTACGGATCAAAATTCTGCATCACTCTACAATATGAAACCGTAAAGAACATACCCTTTTTGTAGGCATATATATGTCGAGTATACTATAGCTACGACTGGAAACTGTTTCAAAATGTGTCGCTATGATATGCTTGTATAAATAACACTTTGTATTATCAGCAAACAACCCAATTTATTATTAAGCACTATTATATAAAAAACAGTATCATTCTCCGGAGTTTTACCATGCGGATACGAATCGTACCTGGATTAATATATATGTATACGAGGTCTGTCTAAAACGTATCCAATCTTAGGCTAGACAAAATATTTCAAATACTTTACGGGGTTTAGACCATACTCCCCTTCAAAGTAGGCTTATTGTGCTTGCACACACATAGCTCACCGATCCATCCACTGCCGGAAACACATCTGGAAGGCTTCTTTTGGAATGGTGTTCATCTCCGCCGTCGCGTTACGCATTATTTCTTTATTCGCACCTTCTCAACAACAGCTGCACTCCAAGCAGTTTGGGGCCTGTCAGAACGCTGGTCACTTTTCGCTGACGTTTCGGACATTTTTTTTTTAATCGGTTGAACCACTCCTTAATTATTGTTTCACATCGCATCTTCTCCAAATACCTGCTGAACGTAACGCAACCGTAATGATTTAATTGAACTTTCAAAATCATATTAGAAAAAATAATTTAGTAAAAGAAAGCAGAGTTAAAACTAGAGAAAGTAACAATACGGCCGTGCAACACCAGGTAGATTCAGATACTGGCTGATAAAATACCACGCTACCTCTGGATAGAGAATTCAAACTTCGCAAAGACATACGCATGCATTTTTGCTCTTCAAAATCAGCCAGTCTTGATCACGAACAAATTGATTCCTTAAATCAGATGCGCTAAATAATATAGCGTTTCAACTAGCCCCTGTAAACAGTTTGCGTGTACAAAAATGACACAACAAAGACAAGCATGTAGAATTACATTTGAATTATATTCAAAATCATTCAGTTAATAGTTTCGTATTCCGTATTTGCACAGAACTAAATAATAGTAATCACTTTATTTTAAATAGGTAAATATAGTAACATTCTATTCTTGATACACTTTTGAAGTGAAGTGATATAGAAACCATTAAATAATCTCATGTAACATACGTCAAAGCACTTCTAATCAGTTGGTTCAATTCTTCTTGAATATTATCTAACATAAGATGTGGCTATTTACAGCAGAATAAGGTATATAATACTGAAACTGATAATCTTGTTTTCTTTTTTGTGTTAACTTGAATCTATTTTCAAGATATGACAGCCATGATCACTTTGAAAATTGTTACAGCATAGTCTTCTGATTACTACTTTTTTATGTTCATGGTGATGCACGAATTGAGTTTAAAAAAACGAATGACTGTGACGTAAAATATGCCACGACGAACTTACTGTACTTGCTATGGATATAACCCCGACGACCCCGACAAGCAACAAAGTCCAACACCTTTCACTGTATAGGTTACAAGATGTCAGATTACCTTCTTCTCCAATAGCTTTTGTTTATTGAAGCTTTTGATTATTGAATTCGCTCCTGGCTTTTTGCCTCCCCGATGGTAATAACATGCATGGATTTAAATACAGGGTGAGCCAAAAGTAGGTGGACAGTAAAAAACATATAACTTTTTTATTTATTGATTTTTTAAATTTTTTTTTTAGAATAAGTAAAGGACCCCTTCCGAAGCAAGCATGAGCCGTATTAGCCCTAAGGAACGTACCCTCATTTAGAAAACATTATTTTTGCTTAAAAAACTCAAAACAGTGTAAAAAACAATACTTTAGTTTTTGTAAGTTTTAAGAAGTGTTTTTCGGCTAAAATTTGTTTTGTTTATTTCAAAAAATCTCGAAAGGGTCAGTCTACACACACATAAAGTTTGGTGAGTTTAACTTTTATTTTGTGGAAGTTATTCAAATTCAAGTTATTCAAATTTAAAGATAGGACCCTTATTTTGGCCCACCCTGTATATTCTTGATTTACACAGTTTTGAAGTCTGCTTCTTACGCTTCGACACAAACATGTGTTTTTACTGTCCCCCTACTTTTGGCTCAGCCTGTATAATGTGAACAAGTATATTGCTGCACAACTCCCGACTAAGGATACGCGCGTCGTATGTCTAAGTGACAATATGCTTTGTTTTAGGTGAACTTAAGTAAAAAATAAAATAGGAAGAAGCATCAAATAAAAAAAGGTTATGTAAATAATAAAAGCGTGAAAAATGTTCTAAATATGATTTTTTGTAAATAGTTATGCACTCTCTTTATATCTAATGCGGCTTACATAAACTATTAATAAATACTTGTACTTTTAAAATAGACATATATTTACCTTAATAATCGATTGTGCACCATAAAAGTATTCTAGATGTACAATGTTAACCGAACGGGTTACGGGTCATTTAGTATATTTTATTCATTTATTCAGTACTATAAAAATAAGGAAATGTCGCGACTGAAGTGTATAATGTCGGTCATATCTAAAAAATAAAATCAATGTATTTCCGTCTTTTCAGGTTTTAATGTATAAATTGATTTGTATCTGCAAAAAATAACGTGATAATTATGTAAATCGAACAGAAGTGGAAGTTCGTTGAAGACATTTGAACAAACGTTTTTAACATCTTTATTCAGCATAGCGATACTTCCTTCAAATAGGTGTACCAAACATTAAGATATTGCTTTTAGAATATTGTGTGGCGTCAGTTTTCAAAGTGATGCTAGCTGTAATATATGGAGAAATCAATGAGGATGCGCCGTTTTATTTGCTGTATACATAAATAGATTTGTCTGTGAACGCTGATGTGGACATCGAGCAATTGTGGTCGAAGAAGTCGAAACGACCTTTATTTTTAACATATGGTTATGCCTTCGTTTTTCCGCCAATTTAGTTTCTTGTTATAAACGTTATTTTTTTTTATTTACATTCATGTACAGACTTTCTTCCTTCTTCATTTTTTTTTTATTAAGAAAGAAAGAAAAAATAATTATTTTCGTTTCATCGAAATTTTGGTAGCATTGTTCGAAGTTTTTGACAATACAAACCCCGTCGTTTTTCCGTGTCAATTATTAAGTTTATTGAGTATTAAAAAAATGTTGACCTATTTTGTTTGTTCAAGTCTTTATTTTACAAGCGTTTTGGTTAGACTCATTGTTGTTATACGCCTTCCCACATTCTCGAACCCGACTCTTACTCACTCTATCTCTTTTTCTTTCTCTCTTTTAATAACCATTTTTTTTCTTACTCTCTATTTTTACTTTTACTATTTCATATTCTCTGTTCCGATTTTCTACTCAGTTCCATTGCTTTTTTATTTCCTCATCGTCCACTCTTTCTCTTTCTCCCTTTCTCTCGGTCGCCCTTTTATTTCTTATAATTCTTTCAGTTGACTGTCTTTATATTTATATCGATAACAATTATACCTATTTCCCGAGCCTTTTCTCTCTATAAATCAAATCAGCAACTACTGTTTTCCGTCTCTCTCGCTTATCCTCATACTTTCTTTCTCCATATTTGGCCAGTATTATCCACCCGTATCTGTACTACTCTCACTCTGACTTTGATTCTTTCTTTCTCTAATTATTACTGTTTCTACTTTAAAGTGGATCTCTCATGTTTCACTACTGTGAACCTTTGCTGTTTTCTCAACTTTATCATTTTTCCCGTTTGCTCTTTCGTTTATTCGAATTTTCTACCCACTTCTTTTAATCATCCTTTCTTCTGCTCCACATTTCTCTCTCCATCTCACCCTCTCGATACCTTATCTACTCAGCATGCTGATTTATTTCTTCCTACACGCTTTCTTTCTATCGTTAGCCTCTTCTTGTAAAATATATTTCTTTTACTTCCAAACCCGTCTCTCTATTTGTCTCTCTTGCTTGTTTGTTCCTGTTGGCGATCTCTTTATTTTTCTTCGCAAAGTGGCTGCTATGCTATTTACGGTCAATTGCATCCTCACCCAGACCCTCTCTCTTTCTCTCTCTCTCTCTCTTCTTTCTCTCTTTGTATCGCTTATTATTTTCACTGTAGTTTTTCTCTTTCTCTCTATTAAACTCACGCTCACTCCTTTTTTTTGTTTCGTGCACTTTAATTAACTATCTCTTTCCCACATTCGTCTACCCCCATCCTTTCATTCGCTATTTTTGTCTATATATTAACATTTGGATACTAGCCCTCTCTATATTTTGTAAACTATTTTCACTTCATTGCTATTTCTTCTTCTTCATCTTTGTCTTCATTTCCATCACTCTTCTTTTCTTTTCTTCTAGTTGTCAATTGTTCTTTTACTCTTTTTTGATTCCCCCTCGCTCACATATTCCTTTCCTTTCGTTTGCCTCCTCTGTTGGTTCCTTCCCCTTCCTATTCAACCCCACAAAATACTTTTCCTGTCCATTCTTCTTGCTCATTTTCTCTCCATCACTTGTTAATTTCTTTTTATTTATTCCGTCTCTCATTCTTTCCTCTTCTGTTCACCCCTCGATCTCTTTTCTCTCTCTTACTCCGTCTCTCTTTGTATTTCTCTTTTCTCTTTTTCTTCCTCTCATTATTCTGTATATACTCCTATTTCTTTCACACTCTGGACTTTTCTTCTCATTCTCATTCATTTTCTCCCTCATCTTTTCCATTCCTTTCTTGCTCGCTTTCCCTTATATTACTCTTCTAATTGTCCACCCTTTCATTGCCTTCGTGTCTATTACACTTTCTTTCTTTTGCTTTCAAGATTTGTTTTGTTATCCATCTTTCGCTGTTTCCATAACATTTTGCAAGTTTCCCCTACATTTTTTGCAATAAAATATCCTCCTCCTTCCTTTGACCTCCCGTCTTTTTAACTTGTTTAATAAGCCTCTTTTATGCTTTTTACACAACATGAAAATTAATTATTTTGAGAAATACCCCTTTTTATTTTTTTAAATTTGATTTTTACAATTTTTCAACATAAAACGGGGTCCGATAATATTTCCCTTGATTTTTAAAAATATTTAATAATAAAAATGCAATATAAAAAGAAACAATTGCATAACAATTGTTTATTTTTCAGAGAACTTCCCACTTACCAATATTTTTTTCTATTTGGTTTTATATTAAATTTTCGCTTTAGCTGAATGTTAAAATATTTTCTTTTAATATTCAAAATGATACAAAATTGTTTCAGTTTTTTTCACCTTTATTTTCCTCCTTTCAAGTTCCTCTCTGTGTCTGCGTAATGATTTAAAATCATTTTTCTATTTTTGTAAAAGTCAAATAAGAAAAGAAAAAACGTTAAACAGAAATGAATTCAACAAAAGTCAATCCATGCAAGAAACTTCGTATCAAACAAACTAATGGGATCTGGGAAGATAAGAGAAAGTAACGAAGTTTTAACAAAAGCGAAACCATGAATTGAACCAAACGAGCTGACGTTTGTAATGGCTGTTACAAGAAACGGCGGCGGTATTTCTTCTGGGAAATCATTCGGAACATATATATTGCAGAAGAATTGGCAAACGCTGATCAAAATAAAATAGTCCTAAGCACCGTTTCCTCCCCACACATACACATATATATATATATATATATATATATATATATATATATATATATATATATATATATATATATATATATATGGGGTAAGGTACACGATAAGCCATGTAAATGAAATGCCGTGGTAGACAAAATGTGTGTAAAATGACAAACGGAAAACAGGTAAAAATGTAGGAGAAAAACAAAAACTAGAGATTTGACCGGTTTCATACGAACGAAACCGGTCAAATATCTCGTTTTTGTTTTTCTCCTGTATTTTAACCTGTTTTCCGTTCGTCATTTTTCACCCCCCACATATATATATATATATATATATATATATATATATATATATATATATATATATATATATATATATTTGTCATATTTATTTTAAGAAAATATATCGTAACATTTATGTAAAAGCTCGATGAATGTGAGTATTTACCAGCAGTGCATATATAATTAAACAGTGGTATTTTAAATTCAAATGACGAAGTCTTTATTCATTTTTCTTGCTGAATTTCAAAATAATTCATTATAACATTAATTACAAATAGTTTGCGTTCCTGCAGATCAGCAGAAGACCAGCAGATAACTTACAGAGCAAATCCTCAAGTTAAAAAAAAAAAAAATATTTTCATGTATTTCCCATAGAAAATAGATTTTTACTCGGAAATTATCTGATAATCTTCTGATGGGCTGCATGAACGAAACATTATGATAAGTATATGTGTATTATCGGATGTTAGTTGTGCGCGAAACAATTGTCAAGTTACATATAATTATTTTTAAATTTGACAAAGGAAAACGAATAAAGACGTGGTCATTTGAATTTTAAACGGTGTTTTACCATTGTAATTGTAATTCTAATTATATACTAGAGGTGTTTCTGCATAATTAATTTTGGATAATACTATGTATGTAAAATAATAAATGTACGTAAGATTTTAAAATAATTATTTCTTCATCAGCTTAATATTCTTTACATAAACTAAACTAAACGAATATATATATATATATATATATATATATATATATATATATATATATATATATCAACTGTATCTAATTGCTCCAAATTATTAGAAATTCTGCCCGTTTTAAACAATACTTATTTTCTTTCTTTCTTCCCGTAAAGATAATTGTCATGTAATTACTAAATTAAATCCACCAGACTTATTTTTAAAATATCAATTTAAAATTGTAGCACTTAGATGCGTAGTAAAATTATATTAAATTAAAAGAAATATAAAGAGTATGTTTTTAAAAAGTGTATAACCGGAGGGGACTACCGAGTTCACTTTGGGAACAATACGTTTACAAATGACCTATGCCGTTTTTTTTTATTTGAACGATCTAATTTCTATTCCACTTTATCTTTTTATTTTATTATTGGTGATCACAAGTTAATAAGACGCCACTTACTGAAACCCTAACAATTGTAAACCATATCATTCAGCAAACCTAAAAGCTCAACTCTTATGTATCGCACACACAAGCACCAACGACCTAAGTAGTGTATCAGTTTAATGTTGAATTTGCCATTATGAGTTTGCAATACAGACAAACCTCGACGTGTCAAAATAAATCAAAGAACTCGTATATTTTACTAATTGCTTTTTTACTATTAATCAGTATTGTAGCGGATATATTCCAGATTTGTGTCCTAAGCATTTTTGCTAAAAGCGACAAACTAGTTGAATAATAAATGCTTGTCAAATCAGTAATATAACCGTGTCAGTGAGAACTCCCCATCTATATTTGATGCTGGTTGTTCAAGTAGATTGTCACATCATCTTGTTAGGTACCATGCCATGCAATTCTATTAATATCGTTCACAAAATATTTTCACCGAGTAGGAACAACGTCTTAACTAAAACGACGTAATTTCGTATTTTGGTCGGAAAGAAATCAGAATTCAATGAAATGGATAATGTATACAACACTGGTATCTCATAATGCAAATAACAAAGATACCTCATCGTGTATATATAAACTATTGCATATAATGTAAATAACAACGATATATCAGAATTTAAATTAAAACGATGTTATAATGTTACTAAGAACCATGCCTTTTATTGTAAATAACAACGATAAATAATGACATAAATCAGAACGTTAATACAAATACGAACGCTATTTTATGATGTAAAATTCTGCGATACCTAATAATATACATATGTACGATGATTCATAAGGTAAATAAACAATAATACTTTATTTTGTAAGCAATAAAGATACACCATTGCGACATGCTGTTGTTATTTACATTATCAAGTATCGTTTGTATTTACTTTATAAAATATCGTTCCTATTTACATCGTAGGGTGACATTATTATTTAAATTATAAAGTATCATTGTCATTTATATTATATGGCATTGTTAGTAATTATGTTATGGTATATCGTTATTACATTATATCACATTGGTATTACTTACGTTGAGATTTATCATTGTTATTTGCATAATATATCGTTGATATTTACATGATGATGACTTGTTTTAATTTACATTATGAGGTATGATTGTTATTTATATTCGGATTCGCTGTTTTTAAATAATGTATGATGCAACGTTATTATTCACTTCATAATCTACCCTTGGCCTTTACATTATAATGCATCGTTTGTTTTTATATCATGATGCAACGATGTTCGCAATGCATTGTTTCAATTTACATTAAAATGTTTCGTCGTAATTTATATTATTATTAATCGTTTTTATTTTTATTGCGATGCCTCGTTGTTATTTACATTGATAATCATCGTTATTGTTCATAGCATAATACATCGTTTTGAAGTCTATTATGTTCTGATTTACACGATGGTTAATCGTTGCTATTCACAAATTTTACTTGTATTTACGTTATTTCTCATCATTTTTATTTACATTATTATCTATCGTACTAATTAATATACTAATTTATCATCGTAATTTACATGACGATGCATCGTCATTATTTACATTATGATGTATCGTTGTTATTTACATTATGATGTATCGTTCTTATTTATATTATAATCAATCGTTATTAGTTACATTATGATGCATCGTTTTTATAAATATCATGATCCATCGCTGCTATTTACAATATGATCCATCGTTATGATTAACATTATGATCGATCGTTGTTATTAATATTATAATCTACCAATGTCATGTACAATATGATGCATCATTTGTATTTATATTATGATACAACGTAGTTATTAATGTATCGTTTTAATTTACACTATAATGCGTCGTTTTAATTTTTATTTTTATTAATCGTTGTTATTTAATTTATGATGCCTCATTGGTATTTATATTAAGAAGCATCGTTGTTATTAATATCATGATGCATCGTTTTTAAGTATATTATGTTTTTATTTACACGATGGTCCATCGTTTTTATTCAAAGAGTTTACTAATATTAACGTTATTACTCATCGTTTTTTTTAATTTAAATTACAATTCACATCTTTATTTAGACTACAAGTTAACGTTGTAATTTACATTATGATGCATCGTTCTCATTTACATTATGATGTATCGTTGTCAGTACTATGCATCATTTTATTTACATAATAAAGCATTGCACGTTATTTACATTATGATACATCGTTCTTATTTACACTATGATGCATCGTGGTTATTTACACTACGATCTATCGTTGAAATTTATATTATTTTGCATCATTGTTATTTACATTATAATCCGTCGTTGTGATTCACATTATGATACATTTATTTTATTTACATTATGATACATCTTTGTTATTTACATTATGATATATCGTTGTAATGTACATTGTGATGCATCGGTGTTACTTACATTATAATACGTCGTTTTTATTTACACTATGATCTATCGTTTGGATGTACATTGAAATGTGACATTTTTATTAACTTTTTGATCCATCGCCGGTATTTACATTTTGATGCATCGTTGTTTTAACATGATTATCCATCGTTCTAATTTACCTGATGCTCTATCGTTGGAATTTACATCATGATACATCGTTGCTATTTACATTATGATGTATTGTTCTTATTTACATGTGCTCTATCGTTTGGATTCACATTATGATGCATCGTTCTTATTTACATCAGGATGCATCATTGTGGTTTACATTATGATCCATCGTTATGATTAACATTATTATCGATCGTTGTTTTTTTACATTATGATGCATCGTTGTGATTTACATTCTCATACATCGTTATGATTTTCATTATGATGTATTGTTTTAGTTACGTTATAATTCATCGTTGTCATTAACGTTATGATTTA
Source organism: Sepiola atlantica (assembly GCA_963556195.1). Classification (NCBI taxonomy): domain Eukaryota; kingdom Metazoa; phylum Mollusca; class Cephalopoda; order Sepiida; family Sepiolidae; genus Sepiola; species Sepiola atlantica. The sequence continues at coordinate 104,825,467 of OY744526.1, read as the reverse complement.
TCGTTGTGATTTACACCACGCTCTACTATTGATATTTACATTATGAGGCATCGTTCTAATTAACATTATGATCCATCGCCCTTATTGAGATTATGATGAATCGTTGTTATTTACATTATCATCCGTTGTTGTGATTTACATTATGATTCATCGTTTTTATTTAATAAAGATTCACTGTTAATATTTATATTATAATCCATCGTTCTTATTTACATCATGATGTATCGTTGTTATATACATCATGATGCATCGCTGTTATTTAAACTATGATGCATCGTTGTAATTTATATCATGACGTATTGTTTTTTTTACATTATTTACATTTTATTCATAACTTTTATCGTTTTGTTGCTGTATTTACATGGTGTTTAATTTGTGCACAATTATTAAGTCTCCATAATGTCGCAGTCGTTAACCTTTTGATGATCTTGAATTAAACTCTATTTCTATTAAACTGGGTGTGATTTTTCTCGTTGCGACTTGACACATGCAAACGTACCTGTACTTTGAACAGTATTCACCCTAGGTGTGTTGTACCGACTACCCTGGAGTATAAAATTCACCATCGGTCCCAATACGCATGTATATCCTGGTTTAGTTTTTGCAGTAATTGCAGGAAAGTGGCGACGCTATCTTACATACACCGCCTGGAATTCCCAAATGGTCACCAAACTGCTAATGCCCAATCTGAACCTTGCTTAACTTCGGTGATCTAACGAGAACAGGTGTATCAACGTGATAATGTCGTATAACATGTACACCTGGATGATAACAGTTAATATATATTCGATAGTATATCCTACTAAAGATTTGTGATTTCAATCCTTCGCGAGGATCATGAGTGATCTTAAATAGCAATTACTAAACATGTAAATTCTTGCAACGAAAATAAAATACCTCTCTCACATTCGATAAA
>OY744526.1:104727051-104819551 GCA_963556195.1 Sepiola atlantica | reverse complement strand
GAAATCAAATGTATATAAATGTCTATCAACGATTGACCCTTACATTCAATTAACTTGTTGAGGAAAAGTTTATATATATATATATATATATATATATGTATATATACACGTTTTTTCAGCACTTTTAGTTAAGTTGACAACTTATGCGAAATGCAAAACTCTAGGCACCGCCTATTTAGTTCTCTCTCAACTGATTGTTGGATAGCCGCAGTGTGGGCGATTTTGATGTTAAGTTACTTCTCGTTTCTAGAAAATGCTCGTTGGAGCAGTTTTACGCGCCTCGGCTACTGAGGTTTCTTCCTCAACAAGTTAATTGAATGTAGGGGTCAAACGTTGATATATATTTATATACATTTAATAGTTTAATAGTATCTATACGAAGGGGACCTATGCTGATTAACTTAATATTATCATGCCCTACACTGATGAGAGCGAACGCTTGACACGCTGCCGTATGTAGGTAAAAATAATTTAATATTATTTATTAAAAATTAGTATTGTTATTAGCCCCTTAAATAAGATTAAAGTTGAGCCTTGTTCGTGGAAGTTTAAAATAGACTTACACATAGCTATAAGGCCTATTCCGACAACGTTAGTTAGATACTCTAGTCAGTCTTTCTTTAAATATAACTTTAATTCCCTCTTTAATTTGGTAATGTCTCGTGGCCGATTGGTTATGACGGCTGCTTGATTCTTGAAGCAGGTTTTTGTTGTTGAGCGAGATTCGAAACCTATCAGCTTGCCCTTTCATAATTTTATCTTTTAGTTTCATTATGTTAATAAATAAATATGGTCTTTATATATAAATATATATATACATATATATATATATATAAATATATATATATATATAAATATATATATATATATTGCGATAATTAAATAAATAAAACAAAGAAATTCATGAAAAAGGAAATACTTGCAATAAGGTTAGATACTTCAAACATAAACTAATAAGTAAAATAAATAAATAAACTGTGGCGTGAATAAATATTTGTTGCAATCAGATGAGGGTATGAAATAATGATGAAAAATAAAAACACAATATGTATATATATATATATATATAATTGTGTAACCACTTATCGTGTGGTTGTGACTATATGATTTCCGCAACTACATGGCTTGCACATTATTGCTGCATTATTTACGAATACTCCTTTAGTTATTCGAAGCAGAAATGCAACAACATTTAATGCTAAAATGAAATATTCTAACGTGTTATTTTAAAAGAAGTGTAGTGCAAAGCAAATTAGTATACAATCACTTTTCCCTTCACATTCGAGTGAATGAATAGGTGACCCCGTCTGACATCCGTCACGTAATCAGCACCTCGTTCATTGTATATCGGCCTTCTTGCGGATGTGCTACCTGTGGAACGGAGCATCTTCTTACTCATAAACTTTTGTGGATGAAAAGAAATACATTTTAAAATGTTATTAAATAATATTTATCGGAACTTTATTTTGTCGTGATTACTTCTACATATGAAACAATACATAAAAGGGCTTAGCAATCTTTTCAAATCAGGCATCGATCAAAGGGTGTATGTGACTTTATGAATGCTATTTATATATATATATATATATATATATATATATATATATGTATATGCATGTATAACTATATATATATATATATATATATATATATATATATGTGTGTGTGTGTGTGTGTATTATAAATATAAAAAGAACACACATATTTACACATGCAAACGTATATACATACATAGTATAATGAGCATGGATAGTTAAACATGTATTTCCATTATTATAATGCTTTATTATTTGTTTTCTTTTTTTAAAAAAACATATTTGGATGATCGTCGAAATTAAAAAAAATAATATGAATAATAATAGATTGATATTATCAAGAAGCTGTAAAAAAACACTGACCTCCAAATGATAAAATATTCTATACCAGAACTCCAGGAATGTTGCACGTTAAATAAAAGTCGTCGAACCTTAAACGCAATCTGTATTTCAAGTGTATTTGTAGATGTGGAATGAATAAAAAATAAGGATATTTTAATTTTATTGAATCTGACTCATCATTTGAAAAGTAACATTATTTTTATACAACGACTCTTACAAACGGTCTATAACTGAAAGTGCGCGTGAGTAATTCAAAAGTAAGTTGCATAATTATTATAGTATGAAATAACTTTCATTTTGTTGCTCCTTAACCCAACAAAGTTCGATAGTGGTGTCTAGATTAGATTAATTTAATAATTCTAATTTTCTAATGAACTTCAGACGGGTCAATATAATTTGGACCTAATGAGATAAACACCATAGACTAACTCTTAGATTAGTAGCTTTTTACTATCAGTTCTGATTCGAACGCCGCGCCGGCTTTTCCTACAAAAATTATGCCAACCTAAGTATTGTCTAGAATCATCGGACTCTTCTTTATTAGAATAAGGTGCGATTTTTTTTCTTACTAGGAGAGACTCGTAGAAGGCATTACCTCCTCCATTCGGGAGAGGTTTTTATTTTTTGCAATTGCTTGAGGCGTCCTTATCGAAGAATGCTGTCAAGTCTGCCGCAAAGAAGGCTCTCTCTACTAGGTTAAAACAATCATCGCCGATGCTAGTATCCTATATATCTATAAAGTCACCATAAGTCCGTGCATAGAGTACCTTCCGCGTTTTACTGAAGTCATTGGATCGAGCTGTATCCTGCTGCTAGATTATGTTATTTCTTCTGTCAACCCTTCCACTTAGCGTTTAACTATAGTAGACCTCAACTCATTATAGCTATTTGAATTGAGTCTGTATCATTTAGCGAAGATTTGGCGCGTCATTGCGTGGCCACTGATTAAATGATACCCAAATACTATAAGCGTTTTGAGAGAATTGGTCTGCCTGATGAACTGTAGACGAGCCACTTCTTGCGCTGTACGTTGTGCAACTATTACTTCTTCAATACTCTTCTACTAACTTTAGATTATTCTTACCTGTATCCATGTATACTTTTGAAGGATGTTAGACTGAATTCAAATGCGAATGTTTAGCATTTATAGATGTGTCTGTGTTCTACTTAGTGAAAGCCTTGTTCTCGATCATCCTTTTTATATTCAACGTAATTTATATAACCTTTCTCTTTTCACATGTTTGGTTTTACTATACATTTATTTAGTTATGCAATGAAGAGATATGTGAACATATGTATAATGAGTACGTATGTATGTTAATTTTAATATCACTAGTACGTATTGTAAAGCCATAGCTCCAGCATTTCTCTTGCTCTATATCGGTTTAAATAGTAGAGTAGGTCACACTATAGCAGCTGGAAGTGGCTCTTGAATTATATCTGAAGTGTTTTATTCATTATCTTAGTGAAATTCCTTTGCACTAGTCCATGTTACCCGCACGTCAAAAAGTCCTAGAAAAAGTGAATGAGTTCATTTCAATAGACGAGCTTATTAGAGAGAAATAATTGGGTAGATAGTAAACTAACTCAATCATATGAGAAAGAAGAATTTGAAGTCAAAATATATGTAGTTCTCCGTCGAATTGGATTTATTATAAAAACGTGTTTTAATATTTGTTTTATCGCGCAGTATTTAGTGGTGATAGAGTAATATTACATCGTGCTTACCCGTGAGTGAGTTTGATTCATGCACGTGAATTACTTAAAAGGGGGACAACCGGAGTTGGGAGACAATTGTTGTACGTGTCGGATTTTCATGGCAAGCCTATCTTGAATAACTATTTTCACTTCGCATTCCTCCATTTATCTGTGCAATAATGATGATGGGTGTTAATATATTGAATATAGATAATTGTAGGTGTATATATGTATATGAAAACTAACATGCACTCAATGTGGTCTGACATGCAACTTTCTTGCATGCTCAGATGAGACGTCACGAGCGATAGATAAATAACATGCAATAATAGTTTCTTTGATGAAGTCGTACTTGCTCACGTGATGGCGTTCACCATTTATCAATCCATCTGAAAGTAGCAATAGCTGTCTATATATCTGCAGCCATGCACTTCTCTCTAGCCGATGTTGGTGCCCACAATTTGTTGCGAACTGGCTGTATTACGTCGCAATTTAACCGTTTGTTTTTGTCAGATTACTGTAACTAATACACACATTAATTGAATAAAATTGAGACTGGCTGAAGAGAGAACAATCCATGAAGAATCATAAATACAAACGAAAGGTTCTTATTTATAGAAAACAATAATACTTCTAGTATGTTATGGTCCATTTAGCAAGGGTGTTGTGTTTGAAAAAGTAAAGGAAATAATTAAATATTTCCCCAGGATATAGGAAGTAAAACTTACCGGGCCTTTGTTAGTAGGAATACCAACGATAAGCTAAGAGAACAACAAAGAAGCTGATTGGATACCTAGCTATCCGTGTATATAAAAAGATCCGGCAAAACTAACTCCATGCATTTTAGCCAGAAGATTTCCCCGGGGATGAAACGCTGAAGCCTCTGTGTAGCTTAATTGCCATAAATATAGTTGCATAGCTTACTATACTTATATATATAGATATATATATATATATATATATATATATATATATATATATATATATATATATATATATATATAGATATATATGTAATTTTAATATTAATGTTCTTCCTGCGAATTGTTCTGAGTCTTTATATAAATTTAATAATTTCATTAACGAGTATGTGTGAAGCTTACACGCACACATATATACATACACACACACACACACACACACACACACACATATATATATATGTGTGTGTGTGTGTCTGTGTGTGTGTGTGTGTGTGTGTGCGTGTGTGACTTATATAAGTAATTGAACAATTTAATTCGAAATTGCTTAGGAAACATTAATATTAAAGTTCTATATGCGGATCTTTCGAAATCTTCAAATAAGTTAAAACTCAATAATTTCTCAATTTTATTTAATAAAGCAACTACCCAATTATTTAAAGTCATTTCATGCATATTTGGATAAGAACATCAATTTACATTTCAGTAAGCAGCAATCGTATAAGTCATTTACACGTGTTAACCGGTATTTCCACGGTTTCGCATTAACGTTTAAAGCAATTTCATATACGTCATAAGAGATTATTTGTTTCAAAGTTCTAAAATAAAAGAATACCACCACGTACTTCCGCTTCTTGATATAGAAACAGCGCACTAATGTGAAACGTTATTTGTTGTAAATTCCCCAACATTTAACTTTTAAGTATAGTTTTACATCGTTTAAACGATTACAAACAGTTTGGTGTTTGTATTATAAGCAATAAACAGTTAAATTACTTTTGCAGATATATAACGTTAAAGACAATTCGTACGCGGACCGAGAAAATTATCATGATGAAATATTTCCGAACAAAGCTCAGCCATTTGAAAAAAATATCAGAAAAGGTGTCTTTAAAAAGAATGGGACTAATGAAATGTTTTTGTTATCTGTTTATGCAGAACATAAGGAGCTTCTTATGATATTGATTTTCTCTGTCAAAGAATATGTATATGAATAATATATTTGCAAAGAACTCTTATCCTCGAAAGATCATCTCGCTTTGCACGCCGAACCCGTAACTCTCTCTCTCTCTCCCTCTCCACCTTTTTTTCTATCTTTTTCTATCTTCATCTCATGCAATCCTGGAGTAAACCGTCCACGAGCCAGGCTCTAGTAGCATGTCTCTGCGACACGGTATTTGTTCACCATTCAATGCCGGAATTTTTTCATCCCGTCACTCTGACACTTTATACCTTTACAAATTATAACATTTACTGTTAAAAACTGAACAATAAAGTATATTTCATCGGTTTAATTTAAATGGCTTTCATTTTAAAGTTGTTTCACATAAATTCTACCGTTTTGATTTCATGCTGATAAAGAAGACTTAATATAGTAACACATTCATTGTATTTGTTTAATAAAACCCAACTGTCTTTTTCGCATACTTCAAAGAAGGTTTAGTATAATTTCGTAAATACCAACAACAGATATGATTCGAAATCACGTGATTCTATATGAATAGATGGAAATAATAAACCCCCGCATGTAATGAACTCACAATAATCTCAACATTTATTTGAAATGTAAGCTTTTATAATTGTTCCATAAGCCGCTATTGGATTTCAAAGAGTGAATACGTGCAACGTATAAGAATACGAGTTGCGTGACAAGGTGCGTCTATTAATCCGTGTCTTGTGGCATTGTGAATCGGTGTGATGTAGGGTGGGTATGGGTGTGTGTATGTGTCTCTGTTCGATGACGTGTTTCTGTTGTGGTGGGAATAATGAGCGGGTTTCGATATAGTAATACAGCTATTATCACGTTGGCACACCGTTTCTCGTTATATCACCGGATTTACGCGACGTTGAGCTTGGTCACGGCTAGATGCGTCAGCGTTTGGGTATAACTGGTGCTGAATATGAGAGGTCAACGAGACCTTACCAAGGTTCTTTCAGTAAGAAAGTATAAATTGTATACTTACAACTGCAAATAGAGGTTTCCCTTCATGTGATGTCTACCGTTCTAAACGCTATGGCTGTAGCAAGATAAAGGGCAACTGTTGTAAGCTACACTACTACAGCAGCAACATACGCTATATATACATGTAATATATATATATATATATATATATATATGTATATATATATGTATATATATACCAGTATATATATATATATATATATATATATATATAATTATATAATTATATACATATTAGTACTTCATGTATCCACATAAAATGTTATAAGGAGATATAATTTTTATGTATTAGTTTTCAGTATTTACTTCAACAGTGCTCGATACGTAAGTAGAGCTAGGTAGTGAGCAATGAAAATATATATGGCAATCAAGCTACACAGAGGCTCCCGTGTTTCATCCCCGGGAAGAATCGTCAGGCTAAATGCATGGACTTATTTTTGTCAGGTGTTTTTATATACATGGCTTGCTAGTTAACCAATCAGATTCTTTGTTGTTTCCTCAGCCAATCGTTGGGCTTCCCGCGAACAAAGGCTTTGTTGGTGACGCTCTTATGCCTATCCTACTTTTGTTAACAATGGATTTTCCTATATCTTGTTTCCTTTGTTGTGTCAATACAGTGGGCGAATTTATTTTAACACGTGGTTTCTTGTATTTCTATTTTAGGTGTTAAATTTTAACTTGTTCAGTTTTTTATTTATTTATTAAATTATTTATTTATTTATTTTGTATTTATTATATATCATCCTAAGGTAAATTTATTTCTGTGTAAACAGCTGTTTGCTATTTCACGAAACCTATTAAACTTTAGAAGTGAAATAGCAAACATCTGTTTTCCTTCTTTATTTACACAGCTTAGAAGTCGGCCTCTTACTATACTCTAAATAAATGTTTTTACCGTCCACCTACTTTTGGCTCACCCTGTATGAATATATATGAGCTGTGAAACAGCGAAACAGGCTGTATGTGGATGACTATATATATATATATATATATATATATATATATATATATATATATATATATATATATATATGCGTCTACTCCCAGTTTATTTTACATACGGTAATCGAGACATGTGAATTTTATATTTCTATTTTCTGATGGTTACTTTTCTCTGAGAGAACACTCTTATTGAAACAGGGTCAATTCTATTACACTCAAATTCCCATAAAAAGATATTCCGAAGAAAACAATGATTTTATTTATTTATTGAAAAATGTCGAGTCACAAAAGCATTATGTTATAGTTGTTTCGACGTTTGGCTAAGATCAAAGTGTAGTATATGTTCTCATAACCCCAGCGATATTACTTGTTTAACTAATGCCACAAGTTGAAACCCGTAATTTTCATGTATATTATCTTCATTAAAAATTAAATTTCAAGAAAGTGTATAAAAGCCTACTTTTTTAATTAATTCGCTTTAATTTATTGTATTGATAATTATAATAATTAATGTAATAATATAACTATCGACAAAACTATTGCGGATATATACGAACATGTGTCAATAACTATTATGAATTTATATTACAGGATATTTATTTAGTAGGCACACGTCGAAAGGGATTACGGTGTTCTGATTGTCTCTCACTTTCGATATGGAGAACGTGGTGCGATGGGGTAAACAGGTTGCTGGTTACTTTTTATTCGGCTATAACAAAGTTCTTTTTTTCCACCACCAACGCTCAAATACTTACGTTGCCCATATCTAAATGTTAACTGAACCAATGGTTCCACAAGCATTTTGATGAAATACAAGTCAGGAAATTCCTTCACGGTACCAACTTGCTTATCAGTCGCATTTTAAGGCAGCGGACACGAAAGCAAAACAGCAATACGGGTTTGAATACCATAGTCAATAAAGCTTCATCGTTGCCATAAACATCGGTAAACTACCATTTTTCCGGTACTTCGATACTCCGATCACCAAGCGCTTCGGCTCTTCGCGTTTCTGAAACAACCTTCTTTCAAGTCTCGCTAACACTAAGGAACCTTGTCCTTTTTAATAGTTATCAATTCGATTTCCTTTCTTTTCCGACGTCCCACCCACAATGGACTCGTCCACAATTAATTTTTTCCACTTTTCATTATCTTACATAAGTCTAAACGAAGTTCTTGGTATATAACTGAAGTCAAGAGACCACAAAAAGGGTAAGAAAACAAATGTGCAACAAATAAATGTAGATAGAGGTAAGATAAGTTAATTTTCTACATACCTGGATAAAATGATAATAGTACTAAGTACAAATGAAGCATACAAAGAAGACTTAAACACTTAACTAAATTATCCAACATATGTTTCTCTGAGTTTGATTTTTAAAAATACTTGTGCACTAGTAACTTGAATTTGTTTCATGCATTTGAACTTTATCGTTTGTTATCAGTTACATCTATTTATCGTTTGTTTTCATTTAAATCTATTTTTTGTTTGTTTTCATCTTTTAAAATTATTCATAATTTGTTTTTAATTTATTGGTTTATTGAATTATTGTTTGTTTGTTCCGTATATTCATAATTCTTTTTGCAGCATCTGATTGTATTCTGATTAATGTTTTTTTTGCAACAAATAATACGTTGATATTATTGTTAATTTGACGAAATTAACAATTCATTTTGAATTTTCGTTTGTTTGTTTTTCATTTATATTGAATAAAGTTCAGTTCCAGTATAAATCGATCGTGTTTCTCTTTTAATGCATTTTAAAAAGTTTTCTAATGCTTTATTTTTTCATTCATTATCGAGACTCTGACTATTTGTCAGATCTCGCTTACTACTTACCTGCATGATATGACTTTTGAGTGAACAGGCCTTAGTTACTTTTACGAAGGTCACAGCCGGATACATGTGAATTCACTTTTAATATATATATATATATATATATATATATATATATATATATATATATAGAGAGAGAGAGAGAGAGAGAGAGAGATACTCTTGGTGTGATATTTCTATTTAATACTTCCCACATTATATTACTATCACATGTATGAGAGCTATATATTATCTCTATTTGAATAGACTCACTTTTCTGGGCATTTAGACGGGTTTCTCTGGATTGTGTAAATATAATCTCAACGTGATCTTTATTGAACTTCTCGCCCAATTCACAACACACTACATTGATGCTGCTATCAAACATACTGTAGATCATTAATTATTAAAATGAGAACATATACTTCTTTCTTATATGTTTCAAACTATTTCATATCGTAGTGATACAAACTCCTACTCAATCTCCGCGAACTTTGCGTAGGCATCTTCCGGGAGTTTACGTAAGCAGCTGGTAAATGCCGACGTGGACACTTACAGACGATGAATTAAAAAAAAAAAACGTTGCTACGTTTTGTAATATCACTGCTGTTTATATTTACTTCCTCCTCGTCATAAATATATAACAAATATTCGTATGATATCCTGAATTATTACTTTTATAAATACATAGATAAAAAATATTCGTATGATATCCTGAATTATTACTTTTTAAAATAAATAGATAACAAATATTCGTATGATATCCTGAATTATTACTTTTTAAAATAAATAGATAACAAATATTCGTATGATATCCTGAATTATTACTTTTTAAAATAAATAGATAACAAATATTCCTATGATATCCTGAATTATTACTTTTTAAAATAAATAGATAACAAATATTCGCATGATATCCTGAATTATTACTTTTTAAAATAAATAGATAACAAATATTCGCATGATATCCTGAATTATTACTTTTTAAAATAAATAGATAACAAATATTCGTATGATATCCTGAATTATCACTTTTTAAAATGCATCTACTTTGCAGTAGATAAGACACAACTATTTACTTGATCAACGTTTGAACAATTTTAATCTCCTACAATTTTACCATTTATACATGTTGTCATGTAAATGTTACCTCATTCAACTCTTCGTGCATTTCATTCAAATTATTCCTATGAAATATTTTTTTTTTAAATCAATTATTCAGCTTTTGAACTAATTTAGTTACACACATTAAAGTTAGTATGCACATAAATAGGAGTGTCCGAAAACTGTATATTATTCCTAATTTGTATTACTAATCATTTTCCTTTTATATTTTTCACAAACAAATGTTCTTCTATAATACAATTAATTTCATATTCGTCAGTTATCAGTTTTAGTTCTTTGATGTTGTTCTTCAACATCTTATCGTTATTATACAGTATTTTCGACTATTCCTTTTTTATACCCATTCAAATCTTTATTTCCGTTGTGAATTTGATTGTAATATTGGCTTAACGTGTTTTTCTTCTTTTTCACATCTTCAGTCCCATTAAAAAGCAGGTGATTTTCTCTTGTAGTAAAATTTACATTAAACAATATATTATTTTCCATATCATATAAAAAAAACTCTCTATGAAAATTGTGGTTTACAAATTTTCCGAGTCCTCTTAAGGTTTTGTGTTACTATTCATTAGTTGTTCCGTCTATTTATTTCCGTCAATCTTACCGTTCTTATGATTAAATCTTTGTTCATTATTTAAATGTAAATACATCAAGATGTTCTATTTTTTCTCTTACACTTAGAAGTCTTTTTTATTCAATTAGATTGATCTGTTTAATTTTTATAGGTTTTATAAATACATTTTCAGGTCTATTTGAAACTGTTTTATTCATTATTTGAAACAATTTTATTCACTGTTTATGTTGTTATAATTCGACATGATTTATTTACGTATTCCTTCGTTAATACGTTTTAAATAAGTTTTAATTTTTAATTATCTTTAATTTTTATAGTATCTGTTTTGCAATGCTATGTGACCGCAATTATAAGTGTTCTTATTGCCTTTTCCTTTAAATTCACATACGGTTTAAGAGCTAGAATCCTTAATTTGCTCATATATTCAATCTGTGAGTTCTTACTAACCCACATATTTTAGTGAAGCTTTCTAGTCATGGGCTCGTGCGTTTAGCCAATTAATATATGAATCAGTCGCGCCTATTCAGTCATACTTGTACACTTACTATCAAACTTAAAATATAAATAAATACGTATTTTATAACTAGGATGTTACGTAACAGACCGAGACAGAAGTAACAGTTGTTACGACTATTGACTATTGCAATACACGCGTGAAAGACAATGCGAGTCAAATACATCCGTGCAAATGTCTTTGTTGATCCAATAGTTGGGCGGAAAAAGAAACAATGCCTGATGAAACATTTGATATTTGATATGTGTGGCAGATTGAACAATCGATCCTTTATTGTTACTGTTTGATTTTCATTGAGTCTAATACATTCGTATCCATTGTTTTCTAGGAACACACAAATATGTGTTTGCGCACACATGTACACACATACACATATATATAAAAACAAATTGACATATACAGATACGTATATATATATATATATATATATATATATATATATATATATATATATACACATATATATACACATTAATATACGGACATACATACGTATAAATATTTCTAAACATATATACATGTATATATATATATATATATATATATATATATATATATATATATATATATATACACGTATATATGCATGTGTGTAGTACCCTGTTTTCATGCGTATATAAATATATTTTTGATTTATAATTGGATACATATATAAATATATATAACATATTATATAGATTAAATACATCTAAGCTTGTAGATATGGGGTCAACAGCGAATGTTTCCTATTAGTTCCTCGCTTTATATATATATATATATATATATATATATATATACATATATATATATGTATATATATACGTGTATATATATATATATATGTATATATATATGTATATATATATGTGTATATATATATATATATATATGTATATATATATATATAAATATATATATATATACATTAGAGCACATTTAATAACATAAATGCCGATTAAAAACAGCAATAGCTGAAGGAAACCGGACGCTCGTCTATGATCGGAAAATGTAAGATAGACTAGTAAATGTAAAAAGTCAGACGGCACGTGTAGATTAGGTATGAATGATCAATTTTAAATTCTAAACCTTAAAGATCCTAAAACCTATTCAACTGTTAAAGAAAAACAGCACACAACTGTATACACAAAAACAACGTTAGAGTAACAACAGATGAAGACAAATAAAATAAAATTAAATACAAAATTAAACTAATTTCACACCTTAAAATATAAACAGAAAAAGGACGTACGTGTTAAAATAAAGGCACCTATTAATTCGACACATTCACGAAAAAAGGATTAGTCACACCTATTGGAAAAAAGGTAATACATGTCAGCACAATTTTTTTTGTGAGAATCCTGGTCATTCGCAAATCGAAAATATTAACCCTGTAATAGGAAATAACAAATAATCTTATCGGCCAGCTAGCTACAGTACACATCACGTATGTATATATTAGTGTTCTTACTTCTTTTTTCTTTAAATTCAACTACGTTTGAAGAGCTAGTATCCTTAATTTGTATATATATATATATATATATATATATATATATATATATGTATATATATATATATATATATATATATATATATATATATATATATATATATATATATATATATAAGTAATAGGTAAGAAACTAAAAGTAAAACTTTTAGTAGAAAGAACCTATAGTGAAATGGTAAAAGCTCAATATACGAGATAAAGCAATTATAAAGTTAAATGGACGAAGAGTGATAAACATGCACGAATGTCCAAATTTATTTCAAACTTCAAATGTTCAAAGCAAGGTATATTCTGTAAGAGAATTATGTTTATTGTTTTTTCCTTAAGCCAATGCTTTTCAAAGATCGAGATCTTATCATCAGAGGAATTATACAGATTGATAAGTTGGCAATATTTGAGAAAAAAAAAAATATATATATAAGCTTGAACCCCTAAATGTATATATATATATATATATATATATATATATATATATATATATATATATATATATACATATATATATATATATATATATATATATATATATATATATATATATATATAAACACCCTGTAATACGAACACCAGCCTGACAGATCCACATTAGAATGAAATACATAAGCCTCTGTGCACTTTATTGCTAAAAATGTATTTACATAACTTATTATATATATATATATATATATATATATATATATATATATATATATATATACATTTGTTTCATTCAACTTCTGTCGAATTCATCAGAAATCAAAGGTTACTTCTTCCTGTGGATTACAATTAATCTTATTATGAGATGCATACATATTTAAATATCTAATTAAAGTTCTCTTTTACCTGTTTAACCTTGAGTTAGTAAAGAAGTTGCGAAAATTGACTTTCCTCTCACCAATTGACCTGTTACATATGTTATAGTATGTATTTCTTGTGTTCTCTTTGTCTTACCGGATTCCAGAACAATAATTCATCTAGTCTGGTGGATAATCCGGCTAAGTGCTATCACCTGAGGGAACATTACTAAAATAAAGTGCAGCATCCATCGTATTAGCAAGTATATAGCCGTATGAACAGGATCTTGTTTGGTTTCAAATACTATGTTGTTTCAAATATATGGTCAGGGTTTACTTACAGGGGGAAGTAGTCTCACGCCATGTTTTCATGACAAACCCTTGTGTAGAGAGACCAAAGACCCTCGATAATGGTGTCTAGTAGGGAATTCAAATTATATATGTGTGTGTAGTGTATTACAGAAGATAAGAACAACATCGGTACCGTCGGTTTTAAACGTAAACAAAGGGAACCTATAATTGGGATCCTTTACCGAACTCTCTGCAGCTTCTGTTCATGAGAGGAATAAACAGAGGCCGAAGAGAGTCCGGTAAAGAAGCCCAATACTATTGTCTCTTTTATTTGGATTTGAAACTAGCGGTATCTATGATATATTTCACTGAAGTTCTCGTTCTCTAAACTTACACCCTCCACCCATATATATATATATATATATATATATA
Organism: Sepiola atlantica; assembly: GCA_963556195.1. NCBI lineage: Eukaryota > Metazoa > Mollusca > Cephalopoda > Sepiida > Sepiolidae > Sepiola > Sepiola atlantica. Next base: position 104,805,147 of record OY744526.1, on the reverse strand, counting down.
TATATATGGTAAAATGAAAAAGGAAAACCAAAAAACTGGATGTTTTTTTATGTGTACATCAACGTTTCGTCTTTATTTATAAGACTTCATCAGGATGATGATGTAGGGAAAAGATATCATGCAAGCACGGATACATGTAGGGTAGACATGTTGGGAAGAAAAATAAAATAAAATGAAAAATAATAGCAGCGTCTATATATATATATATATATATATATATATATATATATATATATATATATATATGTATAATTCTTGGTTGAAATTGTTAGAAAATCACAACAGCGTAATCAATTATTTAATAATAAGAGCGTAATATATATATATATATATATATATATATATATATATATATATATATATATATATATATATATATATATATATATATAATATTACAGCTGGTTCAGATCAGAAGTTTAAATATGGCTGAATAAAGCCAATACGCTGTGAATAATTACAACTCAGTATATATAAATGTTGGTGAATATAACAATCAACCTATGTTTGTGTATCCTAGTTTGGAACCTTTCCATTTTCTGAATAAGTGTTTTTGTTTCTGTGGGGCATTGGGTGATTAATCTACTATAAGTGTAAGTTCCCCAAGAACTTTCAGGCCCATTCGGGTCCATCTTCAGGGGAATCAGATAAATATTATGATTCTACTGCTAATGTTACTATATAGTTGAGGCGGGAATTATATTATTAATAGTGCAATATAGTTTGAATCATACACAGTTTAGAATGACATCAATTGTCTTAAAGTTAATTCTGTTAATGGTTGTTTTTGTCTACATGTATAAGGCTTCTAATATATAGATTGTTTAGTTTATTATAAGTATGTTCTAATATTGTAGGGTTTTGTACATAAAGTTTTCGAAATTGGGAGCGGGGGCAGGAATGCTTATTAGGAAGGTGCCGAGCTATAGTGCTGGTAGGGTATAAGTGCCTATTAAACCTCTTTGACAAAATTGTAGTAGTATTGATTTACTCCTCTCCAGGAGTTAGGCACAAGACCAGTTTTTATCTTACTCCCACAAGTAAGATGTGACCAAAGGTCGGGTCGGGAAAGTGGGGTTTAAAAATTGCCTGGGCAGCCCCGTCGGCATTTCCCGATAGGGGCGCCCCAGTCAGTAAGCAATACACTTACTCCTCCCCAAAGAGGGAAGGCAAAGCCTGGGAGGGTGGACCTCCTAGAACTGCACAGGACAGACCCATAGACCGGCGTAAATCAAGCCCCGAAGGCCAAGACAATACCAGTCTATGGGGTGCAGTATCCATCGGAACAGATACTACACTTTGATCTTAGCCAAAAGGCCAAGAACAAGAGCGTGTTGTTCGCAGTCTCTTAATGGGCATATTTACTTATATACGAGGTTCGTTCTATCTACAACTCTGGTCGAGGAAGTATAATTATAAGTAATGATGAGGTTAGCAGTTTTTAATTTACTGTAATAAATGATAAGTTATTAATAATATTTATCAATACCTGTTCATTAATGCATTTATACCCTTGCCAGCGACATAGCTCATCACCTTATTCACCAGCATTCATGACTCCACTACCAATTGCCGCATTTAATAAGCCTGACATGTTATAGTGAACTACTGGTTACAAATTCGAACATTCTAATAATACTTTTGTTTTTTTCCGGTTGGAATATGACACACATTTAAATGAATAAAGAGCCGTGAGTAAAAAAAACGAATAATTTGAATGGGGTGGATACACATAACACCTAGCTGTTAATTATCTCATCTCCAAAATTAATAACATTAATAACATTTAAATTAATAACATCGGACAAGAAGTAATTTAACATATAATCCGAACACAGCGATAATAGATAGGGGAATGTGGAACATGATTTATTACAGACGTAAGCCGGAAAAGCGGCTGAGGTGATAAGTAACATGGCTACATATTAATAACATTCCGTGTTGGGTTAATTATAATCTGAAATAACTGACGGAAAAATCCATTTTTATTGCAAAGTTCAGTGATAAATGAAACAAAAGAAAACATGGATGCATACAAATAAAGATTTTTGTCAGATTAATTGTTAGAGATGTCGATCCCCCCAAACAATTCCATATATCAGATAATTGAAGCACACGCCATTAATACAATATAATATGAATTATTCATGAACAATATAACACAAAAATGATAATAATAATAATAATAATAATAATAATAATAATAATAATAATAATAATAATAATAATAATAATATAAATATTACTATTAATATAAATATTAACAACAACAAACATATACCCGATACAGTCTACACACATAAAGCCGAGACACTACTAGAAAACAACAATCACAAAATCCTCGTAGGCATTGAGGTGCAAAAAGATAAACTCATACAAGCAAGGAGACTGGATGTCATAATAGTTAACAAGAAGAAACAATCCTGCCAAATTGTAGATGTTGCCGTATCAGCGGACTATAGAGTTAAGATCAAAGAGACGGAACATCTTGCTTGAGATTTGAAAGGAATATGGAGCATGGGGGAAGTCAATATAATACCAATAGTCGTAGGAGCGCAAGGAACAGTTCCCAAAAACGTGTAACAAACTAAAAAAATTGGGATCGAAAGGATCACAGAGACCATACAAACGAAGGCAATTATAAAAATATCTTATCTTAAGGGCAATCTTAGAATACACATACCCACCTGCATATATTACGAATCGTAACAAGTCACCTATATATTAAAACAGGAAGAACATAAAACCACAGCGAGAACACAACTACATTGCCCCAACGAAACAGAAACTGCAAGATGATATGTATTTATATGTGGAATTTATTTTAATGAATTATGGTTTTAACTGATAAATTTCACAGTCAATGTTTGCTAGTTCATTTTTTGTTTGTACATGGCGCAATTTGTATTTTTTGTTGGAAATTGTTGAAGAGTTGTGTCTTTGTTTATAGCAAACACATTGTTGTGTTTTGTTTATATAAAACATATATACGTGTTTTTGTTCATCTCAAAAATATATTTGAGAATAAAATATGCGTTACCGTTCGACATCGTAAAGTATCATACAAACGTGTTTGTTTTTTTAAATTTTAGAGTAAATATATCATTAAAAATCAATTGACAACATTTGAAATGATAACGTCGTTCTATCCAAAACAATATGATAGATACATTACATTAATAGATTTAAAAGAAAATTATTGAATCGATTACGGAACCTGTCGTATCGGTTATTTCGATCTCCAATATTTTCCAATAGTTTTCAGATGTATTTCAATTATTTCTAAGTTAAACAAAAATGTTACAGATTTATCAAGGTTTTATGAAGACAATTTAAAAAAAAAAGAAGCTATCTCTTTATTGGAGGGGGTTATAAAATGACCAATCATAAATACTTGCAACACTTTATCACATAGAACATTAATGTGTAAAGATTCTTACTATTTATTAAGTCAACCTTTCTCGGTTGATTTTAGAATTAATCGAAAACAAATTCTGTTGTCGCTTGTTTCATGAAATTTAAACTTATACACAGATCAAAATGACCAGTCATATTCAAATAACCTGGAGTAATTTTCTTTGACGATCTGTACACTTTATGGAGTATTTGATTAACTTTGTGAGTTTAAAGGGTTGCGATCCTGATAATAGATACGGTGGTCACGGTCATGGCAATTGATACACTAAGGTAGATTCGATTTTCGTCATTTCCGCAGGAGTATAGTTTTATCTCTTTGTGAATTCGATTTGTTAAAAATGGACCCTACTCTACAAAATATAATCATTTTTTTTATTTTGTTCAATAGCATACCAAATTCTGTCTCCATTTTTCCGCATTTGGCTTTATTTAGTGTTCATCATTTTAGACGCCATCTTTTGTCCACCATATTTTTATGGGCACGAATCCAAACTCCCATTCCCACCATTGATATAACCGTTCGACACTCATCTTCCTTTTCAGAAACCCGGAAATTGGAATATTCTGACTCGGATTCTCTGCGATTCAGCCATATTTATGGAACAATTCAAAATCAATTTAGGCCAGTCGTGCGTTGGGTGGAGATAGTTTTGTTTAAAGTGAACTCTGTCGTCCCCAGGTCTTCCCTTCCGCGGTGATGGGTGTGCAAATCCCGTTTAGATGTCGGTCGAAGAAAAAGCCTCGGGAATGAGACAATTTAAGGGACGACAAAAAGGATGTTGCAGACTATGAGTTCGACAGTCTCAGTTTAAACCAGGCGCAATGGATTAGAACTAATAAAACTAAAGAGATTAATTTGGATCCATTCTTGGATATTCTTTCGGTCATTGACTTTTCATCTTAATTTTGTATTTATATTTTCTATTATGCGACTGCTGTCAGAAGGAATTTTATTATCTGGAGTGTAATTCTTTGTTATAAGTAAAACATGTACCGTGTATTAATTAATAAGTTGAAAGTTGTAGACTATTTATAATATAACTCACTTAATTAATATATCACTATAATGTTCGGTGTGTAGGTTTATCATCAGTTCATATGGTCTTTAAATAATGTCTCTTTCGCTAGTACAGAGTCTAACAATACTCATTTTCACTATTCGAATCTCATGGCTTCATTAACCTATTTGAAAATCACCGTATCTTACTCAAAAAAATACATTGTTTTATCTCATACTTTCTACTATAGTAAAAACATTGACACACTTATATATTTCCTTTTACTAGTATACACGAGAAAATAGTCCTACAATGAATATCTCATGTCGCTCGTGTAGTTTAATTTTAAATCATTTCTCTTATTCAAATCCTTCTATCAATCACATGTTCTTTTTTCTCAAATGTTATTGTCTTTACACTCTTACACCCTTACATCGCTCTAAATTGGCAATTATTTGTAGATTAGGCTAAGACCTCCATATTTGAAACGAAATGTTATTTATGATGGGCTAATATTTAATGTAACAACACTTCCTTAGAACACAATCGAATTAAAAGAGAGAAGGTAACGGAAATGTAATATTATGGTAAATAAACCTGTTAATTACTACTATATTATTTTTGAAAAACTTGTGTTTCCGAATAACAAAGGTTGAATAACGAAAATATTGGTAAACCATTATATTGTGGGAATAGTAGAGACCATAAAGTTGTTGTCGGCAAAGCAATGTGTGATGTGTAGTGGCAAGCAGTAATATTTTGTTTAGCCTGTGCTATTGACATATATAATCCATCATAAACAGCATAGACTCACTATTCAAGTTTGTGGAGAACCAATTTAACCTGTGATGCTGTCTCATATTATACAGTCAGCCGCTTACTATACAGCCATTAACATACCATGTAGACAATTTTATTGCATCATATACCATGCTGATAATGAAGTTTGTGAAGCTGCTGTTGATGCTAGTGTTGGCGATGCCGCGGCTGATGTTAATTTTGGTGATGATGGTGATGCTACATTGGTGATGCTGGTGGACTTCAATGAGGCGTGTAAGACACACACACTCTGTACCACAACGGTCAAACATCCGTTATTCTATCTGAGAGTAACTGATCTTACTACCACGATTCTCATCAAAAAAATGTTCGCAGTCACAGTGGAAACAACATTCAAGAAGCAATTTGAAACTACATCAATTATTCAAACGATTACAATATGTCGTTGGTGAATACGTACATTTCGCTATGAAGTTAAATATCTACGCTGACTCAATATTACGTAGATAAAATAGATATCAAAGCTAATGGCAATATTGGAATGTTACGGTTGACATGGGGAGTTACTGTGAAATTGCAGGAGTTATAAATAGTTCGCTCTGTCGAAGCCTAATTAGTAGATCAATTCAGTGAACATATTTTCATTATTTTTCTGTTATTAAAGTTTGAAAACATGCTTTTATCGGAGAGATATTAACAGTTAAATATGTGGTGACAGCATTAAGTACATTTGAAGTAAACTTTTATTTGGAAAATCAAAATATTACTTTATTTCTTTGGAAAGCTTATATGCTTCGATATGTAAACAACAGAGAAACCAAAGAAGTAGATAGAGAGTGCGATTTGGGAGTGGGGTTTGATAATACATTTACGGTAAATAATCATATTTTGACCATTGTATTGAGGGCAAATCGCATGATCGAGTGGATGGTTAAGAATATTATTTCGAGGGAAACAAATGGTGTGGTTAACGCAACATTTGTTACCCTCGAATATATAAAACTCTAATAAGACTTCATATAGAATACTGGGCCTCAGCAACTAGACATAGACATTGAAATGTAATATTGAAACTGGAAGGCGTACAAAAAAGTTTGATAAAACTAATAAGTAAAGTAAAGGAGTGCAGTTAGAGAGAGAGATTGGACAACTTGGGGTTGCCTACTTTGCTAGAGAGAAGAATGAGAGGTGATATGATTGAGACTTTCAAGATAATTAATAGCACTTCCAACTATGATGGACATTTTTTTTGTATTTCACCTAGATCTGGAGGATTATTGGCAAGGCAGTCTTCAAAAACTAGATCTGTTAACCAGTTAATATTTTTGCTCACAAAGTAATATGTTATTGGAATAAGTTGCCAGAACAGATTAAGAATAGCAATAGCGTGGATCAGTTTAAGATTAGGTTGGATGCATTCAAAGAAAGTGATAGGAGGGAGAAATTAAAGTGCCACTTTCGGGAGTTGTCAAATGAAATATTTAAGATGATTTGATCTGGAAATCGATATTGTACTAAGAGTTTAATTTATTCTTAACAGTTAAATTGAGAAGATAGTTAAAGGGAAGATGTCCAAGGAAGAATAACAAATAAATAATTGTAATGACGAATCCTTCCACAAAAATGAGATAATCCATCTAAAGATTCATTTAAAAAAACACAAATATATGAGGGGCTTTACATCAGTAGAATGCACATTCAAAAGAACAACGAGTAAAATAGGATATACCTCAACATTTATGCACTAGATTTTTCGTTTCCTAAGGAATCTCAGATTCGACTCCAGAAAAAAAGTCTCTTAATCTACAAAGGTGCGATAATTTAAAAAGATAAAACTAATTCACATGATTATACGCGAAAGTTTTTAAGCGAAAGTTTTTAAGCGACGTTCGGGCCACCTCGTATAATGCGGGTGTCCATCCATCCATCCATCCAGAAACCCACAATGTCAAGGGACGTGCAGATGCTCTATCTCTCATAGGTTTTCCAATGGGCCTGATAGAAACTGGATGAGTCTATGTACTCTCAAGCACATATACAGCACCTGGTATTCCCAAGTGATCATTCATTTAGTACTGGCCAGGCTCAACCTCGCTTCACGTCAGTGATCTAATAGAAACCAGTGTGTCAAAGTGAGTATGCCGTATATGCGTGCGTTTTGTATACTTCGGTAGGTCTTTAATCGAAGTTCTATCTGAAAATAAAAGAAAACAATGTTTCCTGGATAAATACTAAAATGCATATGTGTGAATATATATAGTATAAAAACAAAACACATTCGTTTACCCTTTAATGAAGGATTCAATTAGCTGTCTATTATTTATTTCTATTCTTTATGAGTGTTTTTTCTAATTCAGCAGATCTAAGAATTCCTGAAGGATGTCGATTTTTTACCTTCGTAGTTTCCTTAAGAAGTTCACTATTATTGCTCCGCTTATAAGAATATCCTTAATGGATAGGTTTACTATTTTAACAGCGTTCATCGATTCAGACTATTTGAATTTTAGGTATATAATATCAGGTTGTAATAACGGTTCTGTCCGATTCTAGGGTTCAGTAAAGCGATAGAAAAAACAGATTATCAGATCATTTAATGCAATCATAATTTTTATGTATTTTATCATTTAATTTATATATACTGTTTCTGATTGAGCGTTATGAACCGTCCTTATGATTTGAACTGACAAAAATCCTTAATCACCCCTGGAAATAAGCAAATTTCCAGCAATATGATGATCTGTTTATGCGGGATCTGGGGAATATGGTAGACGATACATAATTCCGCAGGCATGTAATTCTATAATATCCGTAGGTTTGTTATCATGATTACAGATAGAATTAAAGAGTACACTGCACAAAAGAGCATACCTCCTCTGGAATAATATGCTTGGAAAATTATGCATCTCAACATATTGTCATCTATTTTAATGTTTTCAAACACATAAATCTTGATTAAAACTAGGTTAAAAAGTAATCAGACAATCATTCTCGTTAAATTCCAGTTAAACACTTATTAACATTATATTAATGATCTTATTGAACGATTAAAATAGGCTATTGTGAATGATGGAAATGAAATGACTGTACTTATTGTTATATTGAGTCATGTTAAAAAAGACACACATTACGTAACAACTTGACATGGAATGCAAATAGCCTTGTTCAGACTTTCATAGGTAGGAATTATTCACCATCTCTTTTAAACACTATCACAATCTACGTCCAGCTATGTAGAGAAGTCATATGAAGAAGTTTTCATTCAAGAAAGATAAAGATGAAGCCAACGATAGACGTGGGTCAATCAGATAAGAGTTGAGAATGACATACTACACATGCCAGCAAAACGACTGCCCTAATATCATAATAAGTGGCGGAACTTTGTTTTCAAGCATGTGGCGAACTCTCAGGAGCATGCAAATAAATCATGCCAAGTATGCATTTATTAATATAAGACGGTGATAGTGTCCAAGAACGCTGGAAAAAAGCATATCTTATTATCATTATGCTTATAAGTATTTGTTATGGGATAATCAGTTGATTTTAATGTCACTACTCCAGGAATATGTGTTGTAGATATCCAGGTAGATGTACAAATGAAGAATTTTGCGGAATGAAATACGAGTCCACAAAACGGCTGTCTCTTATATGTTTTTCCTTAAAAGCATTTACAGTCAAACATTTACTAGTCAAACGAAAACTTGTATTATTAGTATCGGAGGGGTGTAATAATTTCGTACTAATGAGAACATACGCTGGGTTTGCTCTCCTAGTCTTATAGTATTTAACTAGTAATCACAATGTCATCTACGAATAATTTTATGTTATGACCAAGTTTTTTTCACTTGTTTGTAGTTCTTTTTACTAATGGCACTTAACTAGCCATTACTTTGCTCGTTTTCTGCTGTTCATTGCGTCAATTATTTAATTTTGCATGTTATATTCTACTCATATACTCAATAATTTCTGCTCATCTAGATATAGTGAATAATGTGTGGTTTACTAACATCTTTAACGTGAGGTCTATGGAACGTCCGTAATTTTACATGTCTGATCTTCATGAACATTCTCTAAAAGGTCAAAGATTTCAATCGAATTGTTTGTTTTGTGTTACAATTCTGATACACTACAGTATACTTACTCTGATCTGAGTTATAATTACGGTATATATTTATAACCTAGCTGGCTTTGTCAGCTCAATATCGCTTCGCAAATTTCATTACATAAAATACTAAAAAACAAAATTCATGTTTCTTGTAAACACAATACTAATTTTTTTTACATGTATTTATATGAATAGATAAACTATAACATTTTTGGTAATTTTGATGTATCTTTTAAATAAGAACGTAACGTAATGAAAAGAAAGAGGAAACAAATTGACCTAAATGTATGGCGTGTGTAAGTAGGCTCCTTTTTAAATTACTATTTAGAAACATATGGCGAGATGTAGAATATCTATTTTCCCCCTTAAACTAGAAAGGGACATTCAAACTCAAATGCCAAACGTTTTGTCTACGATATCAACACAATAATTGAATTTAGAAAAAAATATCTAACGTCGATATTTTGGGAGAGAAAAGAGAGAGAGAAATAAAAATAAGAAAGAGAGAAAGAGGGAAAACGCCAGTATTGATTTACTCCTCTCCAGGAGTTAGGCACAAGGCCAGTTTTTATCTTACTCCCACAAGTAAGATGTGACCCAAGGTCGGGTCGGGAAAGTGGGGTTTAAAAATTGCCTGGGCACCCCCATCGGTATTCCCCGGTAGGGGCGCCTCAGGCAGTAAGCAATAAACTTACTCCTCGCAAAAGAGGGGAGGCGAAGCCTGGGAGGGTGGACCTCCTAGAACTGCACAGGACACACCCATAGACCGGCGTAAATCAAGCCCTGAAGGCCAAGACAATACCAGTCTATGGGGTGCAGTATCCATCGGAACAGATACTACACTTTGATCTTAGCCAAAAGGCCAAGAAGTAAATCAATCAGTCAATCTCACTGGATCTCCGCTGTCTCTATGAATTCTTTTTTCTTTTTATCAATCGATCTTAGTATAAATTAGAAATGGCTTCAGTGATTTATGTTTTTTTATTAAATCTCTCTAATGGATTACTGTTGATATACACGAAACTATTTCATATATTGAGAAAACTAACAATATAATTACTAATAAATGACACCAAGCATTAATTTATTGTGAACTGTTGAAAAAAATAGTTATGAACATTTGCCATTGAAATGGTGCTTTTCAATCTTTCGTCTGTACAATATATACAGTATTTGAAGATATTAGTTTGTATTATTTGGTTAAATAACAGTAACGCGTTTTGGTTGCAATAGAAGAGTGATGAATGAAAAAGATTTCGCATTTATTAGATACTAGCAAAACCAAACGCCCTCCAAGCAGCAATTACTCAGAGGAGTTAACTAATATATGTGTAACCACTGGCGTAGCTAGGGGGGGGGGGGGGCCGCCCCGGGCGGCACACCTGAGGGGGCGGCATTTTGAGAGGGTAAAAATAGAAAGTAGAGAAAAAATTTGAAAAAACAAAAGTTAACAAAAAATATGAAATTTTATACTATAATTTTATATAATAATAAATTTAAATGAGACCATTTGAAAACCTGAAAATGTTATGAAATGATAAAATCATTTTTATTTACTTTTTTGTCGTTGTTGTTAAAGTCCGAATTTTCGCCAAATAACATGGATGTATCAAGGAGAGAATAGTCCGATGTAGTTTTCTTTTCTTTGTCTTCATAATGTTATTATTAAGAGGGCGAGCCCTCCGAAGAGAAAAAACGTCTTGTATCGGTGCTTTTTTAAATCCGTGTGTGTAATCGCTCGGTTTTCAGAAATTTGTTGTTGTTAATAACGTTTCAACTCTTTTAAAAATAGTTTTAATATATTTTAAACAAATGTATTTATGAATGGCAAATAAGGCTATAAATTTATTTTTTGTGAGAGAACTGTCGCAAGGCATCAAGTCGGTTGAAAATTTACAAACAGATTTTTCGCGCCTTTTTTTCGGCAAAGTTATCAATAACTCTATCAAAATTCACTTCCTCGACAAGTTCCCTCTCTATTGAGAGGATTGCCAAGTCTGTAAGTCTTGTCTGGCTCATTGCTGATCTAAGGTAGTTTTTTATGAGCTTCAGTTTTGAGAAAGAGCGCTCACAGCTAGCAACGCTAATAGCTCTGGTGAGGAAAATTCTCAGCAAGATCACAATATTAGGGACGGAAGTTGGTATTTTTGTATAAAGTTCAAAAGTTCAAGAGGTCCATCGATTTTGTCTTTTTCTGAAGCTTTTACAACATACTGTAACCTCTTCTTTTCAGCAAAGAATTTCTCTTTTTCTATATCTTCGTCAAATCCACCAAGCTGACAATCATAATTATCATCAAGCAGATTTGACGGTATATGAAAAGCGTATTTATTTGCAAGATTGTGAACTTGTTGAAATCTGCAAGATATTTCTTCAGTCAATCTGTCTATGACAGACAGCATTTCCCGTCTCAACTCAGTATCAAAACTCAGCGCTGCATCAGTCAATCCTTCACCATCCATTCGTTTCTTTTTGCGAATACGACGCTCCATGCTTATCCCCATTTCAGAGCAGAGTGTTTTTGACTCGTCTATTGCAGTGTCCACTATCTTTTCTCTATTCTGAAGAAGGAAATTTTTCAACGCCGTCAGCCTGACAGAACTTTGTTGCAGATCCAGCCCTTTTTTTTGAAGATATTTCTGGGCATCATTGATTTCTGGGAGAATAGTTTTCCAAAGGTTCAGAAATAAAAGAAACGGAAACGATAGTACCGAGTTGAGAATTAAAGATGCATCTGATCTTGTGGTTGCATTTTCTCCTTCTTCTGTGAGCTGTTCCAGGGCAATGACGACTTCCAATATTGTTTTTATCACAACATCTACAGCATCTGCTCGACTACTCCATCTAGCATCCACAGTCCGTTTTATACTTAGACCGGTCAACTGAATCAAGATGTCCCAGCGATGTGTAGATGCAGAAAAGAACGAGAATAACCGGTCCAGTGTGCCAAAAAATGTAACAGAGTGAACCGCTACTGAAGCTGCATGTACACACGCTTTCATATAAATTTTTATCGAATAGGTGCGAAAAGTAAGTTGGATATTTGGGTGTATATACACCGACATCAAAGAGGAAATAACATTAGATGCGAAAGTTTGAATTCATTAATTTTATTACTGTCCAAACGTTTGTTTTTGTAGCATACTTTTTATAACTCCTTGTAAACTTTACAATTGCTAGCTGGGGGATCGGAGTAAATCACCCCGGGCAACCCCCACCATCTACTTAAAACAAAAGGAAAACAGATAAAATCTCAAATGAATAAAAAATATTAAAAATCAGTTTTCATATTTTAATTTTAATTTAATTGAATTTAGGAAAATTAGATACCGTAGAACTAATTTTCGCAAGGTATGAAAATTAAGAATAATGTTAACTTAATAATAATGGACCAGTTTTCCTACCTAGCAAAAAATTTTCCATGGACGAATTATCCATGGGCGAATTATCCATGGACGAATTTTCCGGGCACCCAAATGCCGGGGGGGGGGGCGGCAAATTTTACTACCGCCCCGGGCGGCAAAAGGTCTAGCTACGCCACTGTGTGTAACCCTAACATTAAGTGGGACATAATCGCCTAAAAGAGTGACCCCCGAAAGAAATTAACGCACAGAATAATGCACACTTTATGTTAAATATATATGAAACTGATCCATCACTCTAAATTCTAAAATGTTTTCTTTCTTTCAATTTTCGACGGTGTTCACATGTAATCGACTAAAAAAAACAGAATATATATTTAGGAGGGGAAGGGTAGCGGAGTGTGTTAATCTGCAAATTTACCCTTAGTTAATTTTTGAAATCTCATGACTCTAAACTGTACATTCCTTTCTATTTTTAGCAATTCAGTTAAGTTGTGTGATTTTTTGGCGTGAAAATTAAATAAAAAGCTTCTTTAAAATTATCTAAATAATTAAAAACTTAGTTATTAATGTATTAATAAAAAATATTACAAGTGTATGTAATATTGTATATTAACACGCTCAGCTAGCCCCCCCCCCCAAAAAAAAATAAATACGATTCTACTGGCTGCAATAGAAAACAAAAAAAATATTTTAGAATTTCGAGTTGGACATTTGTGTCGCATATAAATTTACCTCTAATGATTCTCCATACTCGTGCAATTCTAGGGGTTTATGTCAGTTAACGATGTTTTTTTTTTGCTACTGAGGATAAATTCCGTGCGTTATTTGGCGGCGGGCAGGGGTCGACTCTTTTAGGCAATACGTGTGATTTTACGAATTTGCAAGTCGGACTTATACTTAGTGGGAAATATATTAGTTAACTGTCCTAATAAGTAAGCATCACGCTAAAAAGTAGAATCACATTGTTTAAACTAAGATGAGGGTGTTCATCTACAAATTTATCAAAGTTTGTTAATATTATTGAAGTCTCTGAGTAAAAGATTGTTTTAATTATACACCCCTCCAATTAATTGGTGTTTTAAATAAATATATTATGGATAAATAGAAAAACATTTTTCGCATTTATTTATTTAGAAGACAGATACACATTAAGTTTAAAGGTAATATTCATGTATTTTTTTATTATTTAAAAAGCTGAGAGGTGTATGGAATTGGTATGTTTAATTATTATAGCAAATATAATCATATTCAATCGTCGTCGTAGTTATTGTCGTCGAAAGCAAACACAAATTTAGTCTTAAATATTAAGTATATATCTACAGAAAAAAACTTTCTTAGTTATTGCGTCCAATGCGGAGTTTAATCTTTAAAATTAATTAGTCTAGGTAATCTGAGTTGTTTGTTCGTGTAAACATACGCATGCTTAAACGTGACCGAAATTTATTCAAATTTCAAAGGAATCATTTTTAACGTTAAACGTTTTTCATACAAGTGTTGACTACTAATACTAATAATAACATTAATATTAACAAAACATTTGAATTATATAAGAAACATGTTAAACGAAAATACAAATGAATTGTTCAGAATATTAATTTAGTAGAAGGTGTTTATAAAATGATTATGATAATGAACCATCAGGATGGATTTGTTTACGCCGTGTTCCATTGTGTTCCATACTGTATTGTAAAATACTAACATATATGATTGAATTAAATAAGCGTAATGTGTTTTGATATAAACATAGTAAAGATAAATGGAACATATTTCGCATTTATTAATTTAGATATAAATAAGAGAGATTCACATCTGGAAGGTAAGTCATTTACTGAGTGGCCTTGTCGATTTTCTTTATAAAATAGTACGATCTGTGAAAATGCCCGTATTAACTGAAATGTATGTATTTCATTAGTTGCAATTATGAAAATGTAAATATATATTCAGTAATCTGTCGAGTTACGTAATAGTTCAAGAATGCACGTATGATTATAACTAGACATATATATATATATATATATATATATATATATATATATATATTTAACACATAAATAATTGGTTACACATACTGATTGTATTTAGTAAGTTAATATGTTGACGTTGAAAGAATCATTTTACTTTCAGCCTTATAGAGTAAAACACCTATAAGAAGTCCATTGTTCGAACTGAAATACCCACTAAGAATTAACTATCAGTATTTAAATTTAATCTATTTTAAAGAAGTTATATACAAGAAGGAAATACACAAAAAGAACAAATACATCTGCCGATTAACAATATAGCTAAACAAACTGACATCAAGATGCGGATACATATACAGATAAGGTGGGGGTGTTAAAGATATATATATACAAGTGATCAGCCAAATTAAATATGAAGATAGTGGAAATAGAAGGAGAAATAGGCAGGATAGGCCACCTTTATCACGCTCATTATATTTTTATAAAAATCCTCAGTTTCCGCTATTAGTATACAGACCATAAATTATATTATGAAGTCCTCAGAAAATTATATTTGGAAGAAGATTTTAGTTTTCGAAATCATTTATGATAAACTCTACATTTCCTGAAGAAGCATACTCATATTTTCAGAACCATGAAGTAAATATTATCGTACATTTCCCGACGTAATAGGCTGCAAATATGTAACGTTATTTTCATATGTGAGCATCAGACTAATCCTCAAGTGTATTGTATTTAACGATGAAAATCAATTGAATAGCAACACTAAACAAATACGTTTCGCAGACTTCGTCATCATCTTGAGGATAAAATAGGGCATCAAGTTTGAAGAGAAGATTACTGCTCACGATTCATGTTGTACGGTTGACCATACTTGAGCCCCAATCAGTCACATATTAACTGGCACGATGTAATCTATAATCGTGATTTTAGCACGGTCTATGGAAAAATATTGCAGGAAAGCATGTCGAACTTTGATCCATTCAGTAGGCATACAAACGTATCCAAGTAATTTAACTTCAGGTTGTCAAATCGTGCAATCAGAATGAGTGAGAACCGAATTCGTCATATATAGCCAGTCACAAGAAGACATTAAAAATATGTTTCCAATACAAATCTCACATCTCGCAATATATGTGTTTATATGTTCTACTCAGCTGCTCTACATCGGACAGAATTGGGACTAAACGTCACAGGGTCTTTAACGCAACTGGTTTCGATTTTCGGATGAATCCCGAAAGTAAACGAAAGCTTGCTCTGTGAATATAAAGAACACGGTTTTTTTTTCAACTGGAAACATTTGAGGGCGATAAGTTTAAAAATGTGAGTCGAGTAAGAAAATCGTGTAAAATAGATACTTACTTCTAGATTCGTCGCGGATAGTGATTTAAAAGCAACAGTTTAGAAAATCGCAGCAGGTGGATACAACTCGATTGCCAGAACGAATGGTCGTTGCTAAAAAAAAACGACCAGAATACAATGGCCTCCACAAATTTCAATATCTTCAAACTTGTCTAATAAGAAACGCTGAGGTTATTGTAATTTTTGCACATAGTTTTATAACTCTTGGGGAAAAATATCTTCATCGCTTAAACGAAAAAACCTTATTAGTCTGAACCGTCCACACCCCTCTGTCACTAAGAAAGTATAATATATATATATATATATATATATATATATATATATATATATGTATATATAAATATATAGAGAGAGAAATAGAGAGAGAAAGATATAGATAGATAGATAGATATATAGATAGATAGCTATATAGATATATACATATATAGATAGATAGATAGATAGATGGATAGATAGATAGATAGACAGATAGATAGATAGATAGATAGACATCTATATCTATATATCTGTCTAAAGTATACAGATAGAAACTGACTACGTTTTATATATATATATATATATATATATATATATATATGTATATATATATATAGAAAGAGAGAGACAGACAGACAGGCATACATACAGACAGACATAAAGACAGACGGATAGACAGACAGACAGACGGATTAACTGGCACGATGTTTACTATAATAGTCACGATGATTAAATGGTTATAAAATCAGGCTTCGTAATACTAAGTTCCTTGGGTCGAATTCTCCGTAAAACGCGAACGATATATATGTCTATGGATATAAATATATTAATTAATAATAATAATAATAATAATAATAATAATAATAATAATAATAATAATAACATTTGTGTATATATATATATATATATATATATATATATATATATATATATATATATATATATATATATATAAAACATATAATGATATTCATGAATAAATATCAAATTATATTTCTTTTTTTTCGAGTTTTCAGCTCTCATCAGTGTTGAGAAGTAAGAATTTCAGACTATCACGAGGCACTAACTCGGTTCAACGTTACCTTTGCCTTTGTACGCTTTGCTCTTATCTTCTCGGCCAAATGAAATCGTTAAGTGATACGCATAAATTAAGTTTTATTTATGCCCATTTCGGCGAGCGGTAAATATCAAGCCAATCTTCCTGGACTCAACCAACGAATCGAAGCCGCACTCTACTTTAATTATCTTAAAGGTTATTTTTGTTCAATAATCATCTAAAATAAATTTTAATTATATTTTATCTACATACGACGACGTCTCGAGTTTTCAGCTCTCATCACTGTAGGGAAGAGACAATTTGAGACGATCACGAGGCACAAACCCGGTTCACAGTCACCTTTGAATCTGTACACTTTCGTTTTAATTTGTCGGCCATAAGAAAGTGTTATGTGATACGGAGAAATTAAATTTTATTTATAGGCATTGCGGAGAGTGGTATACATCAATACAACATTACCGGACTAAACATTGATATATATATATATATATATATATATATATATATATATATATATATATATATATATATATATATATATATATATATATATATATTGTTGCCATAAAGTAAGTGGCCAATAAATGATGACATTAATTTTAAGAATATGTATGCATACAATTATATTTACTAACACAATGATTACATTAACACTTACATTTTACTGCGAACAATAATACAAAAGGCCTTACATTTCATAAACGCAGGTGCTTAAACTGGTTTCTCTCTCAATTTACACAGTTTTTAACAAGAATAGCTTTCTAAAATCTAGATTATTTTAATTTTTTAATAGTATGTTTTTTTCATGTTTTTTCATGTTTTTTTCCGCCTAAAAACCCTTTATAGAAGCGCAAAAGAAACTAAAATATAAGGAATATTTATTACTTCATGTCTAATTTTTATTTTTTACATTTCCAAAAAATCGTGTCTAATTTCTATTTTTTTTTACGTTTGACAAAAATCAAAGATATATGAATTTTCACGTAGGGATTTCAAACCTTTTCAAACCTTTTCAAACCTTTTCAAACCTTTTTGCATAAAACTGAATCAAACTGAATTAGTCCACGTTTGGATCGGTTATGCAAAGAAGCTGTGTTTGAAAAAATGATAATGATCGGTTAATTAGTTTAGTAGTACCTCTCGTACATACAAATATATAAACATGGAAAAGTGCATAGATCGCATATTGAGAAAGGTCTTCCTTAAACGATTAAATAACGCTTCTATTTATATATTCCGAATTAAAAAAAAATGCATATGGTGAGAACAGCGACACAGATATTGTTAATATAAGAACTACGATGTGAATAAAATCTGCAATATATAAGTATTAACATATCATCTCAAAAGGTATTATGGTAGAACAACGGAGAGATTGTAAATATAAAAACACGGATGAGAAACTTGAATATCTGATGAGGATAAGAGTAAGGGTTGAGTAAATAATGTAACTATCTGACGTCAGCTGTTAGGATCTTTATAATCAATGTTTAATTAATAAACAGTAATAATCTGATTATGTTATATTTAGAAAGCCATTGCAAACAACTAATATCTTTCATATGAAATCTGGCATCATAATTTCAGATCTTGAGAGCAAGAGTAAATACTCGTAAGCCGCCATTTTTTTTTCGTTCACGAAACCATTTATTGCAACAACTCTCTATTATTTTACAAGGTCTTCCAGAGAAATGATGACAATTTTTCTCGCTCCGCATGCGGTTATCATATTTTTTTTTATTACTGATCAATGTGACACTTTATCTATTTTTTAGTTTTTTATAGTTTTTCTCTCATTTGACACTCTCCTGTAAACGCTGAGAGCGATGTGTCAGTTTTTCTTGGCAAGCCCAAATAATTGGATTAAAACTAACTGGATTTTTCGCCCTTCAAAGACAGGAGAGTTCGACTTGAGCACTTTGTTTGAACGGTCTTTTAAAGGAGATGGCATGTCGCTTGGAAAATGTCGGCCGGCCGTTAATATCAGTGGGGACATGTTATGAAGAAAGGAAGACATATGACGTGCTATGAGAAGCACGTAATTTATCAGGTATACTACACACACACACGCACGCACACACACACCCACACACACACACATATACATATATATATATATATATATATATATATATATAAATTTATATATATATATGTATCTTTGTATGTGATATAAGTGGATATGCTATCAGGATCCTTTTCTCTATATATTATTTTGTGAGTTTGTATATATATATATATATATATATATATATATATATGTATATATATATGCAAATAGGTTTAACTATGAAACGTATAAAACATTATATATATATATATATATATATGCAAATAGGTGTATGAAACGTATAAAACATGATATATATATATATATATGTATATGTATATATATATATATATATATATATATATATATATATATATATATATATATATATATATATAATCAAATATAAACCAAAAGTAAACTTTTAGTAAATAGGACCTATAGTGAAAAGATTAAGCTCAATATACGAGATAGAGCAATTATAAAGATGGAAGAAATAAGAGGTATAATCATGTTCGAATGTCCCAATTTATTTCAAATTTCGATTGTTCAATGCAAGGTGTATTCTGTAAAAAAACAGAGTTTAGTATTCTTTCCTTAGGCCAATACTTTTCAAAGATCGAAATCTTATCATCAGAAGAGAAATACAGAAAGATAAGTTGGCTGTAGAAAAGCCAAAGTTCAAATATTTTAGAAATATTATTAAAAAATGGTGTGAAAAAGTTCGTGTAAAAAGGATATGTGGTTTGTCCAGATGGTAATTGCCAATTGAAAAGGTATCCAATGAAACGGAGATTTTGGAGAAGACGAACAAAATAATTTTTTCGTAGGGGCAGTATAGAGAAAATGTTCAAAATGAAAGTAAATCAAAAAGTGAAATGTTGAAATAAAATCGTAGATGGAGCGCACTTAAATGGAATTGATGTAAGAAAACTTGCCATTTTTTGTAACTTCTCGGGCCATGGTGGAAAAAGCGAGAGGTTTATTGCAGAATACATCTTTCATTGAACAATCGAACCTTCAAATAAATTTGGACATTCGAACATGTTTATCACTCTTATTTCTTCTATCTTTATATATATATATATATATATATATATATATATATATATATATTGACCACACATAGCTGATATGCAGTATCAGTGCCTATCAGTGTCGTTTGACGAGAAAATTATTCAATTTCAGATTCAAAACCCACCACAATTTTATAATTCTTTAGCTGTTAGCCGTACGCTATAACCTTCGCCACCAAGTAGGTGAAATCTTAATGCTTATATATGTGTATATGTCTATTATCAACTGACACTAGTGCTCAATTATCTTACAGAGAGTTATTCGTCTTAAGCTCCGCAAACTCTTTATTCTATATTCTAAACCTAGGAAATTGGAACACATTTGTATAAATACATATATATATATATATATATATATATATATATATGATAATTTTTATTTACGCAGACATGTACAAAATCTGCGACACTGACATGTCGATTCTATCGATCAACAGTTACTATAAACTGAGATCTGATCAGGCAGAGTTGGAATCAGATCTCCACCTCAGATCATATTTAGGGAGAAAGAAATGGTCAGAAAAAAGAAAGAGAAGAAGAAAAAAAATTTAACATTTCAAAAATTAAATTCACAAAACCTATAACTCCCAAAAACAGATACATTAATAGGGGTAGACACCCCCCCCCCATATAATAACATAATATAATGCTATTAATTCTTTATCCAGTGTATTGAGCTTCAGTTTCATCCTGATGTTCACTAATTAAAGATATTAGTATCCTCTTATATACTTTGTTGGATTAACTTTATATATATATATATATATATCCAAAAGATTAAAAATTAACAATGCAATTAAACTTAAATCATATAGAAGCTATACAAGTCTAATTACGAATAAACACCTAAAAATAGATTATATAATCAAAGATATAATTTGAAATTATATTTACCTCCCTTACCGCTTACACAATAATAATGGCAATAATAATAGGGGGTACTGATGGTGGTCATAGTGAAAATAGTAATAAGAGAATTAATGAAAATAACGTAAATTATATATCCAATTACAGATATGCTTAATATCACAATAGTAGTAATAAGGAAAATAGGAGATCTAGTAAAATAATTGTAACACTACTTATTAAAATAATAAACTATATTTATGTTGACATTAGTAGTAATAATAACAATAAGTAATAATAAAGATAATATTAATAGTTGGAATAATAATTATAGTAACAGTGATTATAATAAAAATAATAACAATAGTGATAATCCTAATTTTAACTACCAAATTAATAAAAAAAATAATAAGTATAGTGAAATGTAGTAAGAATTAAATGAAATTGACGAAGATAAAAATAACAATAATAATACTAATAATTGTAAAAGTTATAAAAATAATAATATCTTGAAATAGATACAGTAACAGTGATAGTGTCGATAATAATAGTACTTATATCAATAATAACGGTAAAAATCGGAATAACAGCTACAATGTTGAATATGTTAATAATAATAATAATAATAATAATAATAATAATAATAATAATAATAATATCCCAAGTTTGTTAGGTGTTTTACTTTTAGTGGGGGCCGAAAGAGATAGATAGTGAGAGGAAGGGGAGGCGGTGTAAGGGACAATAGTAGGCGCTGACCACTGATGAATATATATAAGAAGGCAGGCCAGTCTTAATGAAGGTACCGTTTGTGTGGCAGCCATATTTAACTGACATGGGAATTGGTGACTAAAACTTTCAACTGAAAGTTTACTGAATATCATTTGGAAAAAAAAAGAGCAAGGAAAAAAAAAAAAGCTAAGTACTTAATTTATTTGTATTTCCTGAGTCAAATAATCTTTTCTTCCAGCCATTTCGATGCGTTTACCGAAAATCCCAAGTTTGTTAGGTGTTTTACTTTTAGTGGGGGCCGAAAGAGATAGATAGTGAGAGGAAGGGGAGGCGGTGTAAGGGACAATAGTAGGCGCTGACCACTGATGAATATATATAAAAGGGCAGGCCGGTCTTAATGAAGGTGCCGTTTGTGTGGCAGCCATGTTTGACTGACATGGGAATTGGTGACTGAAACTTTCAACTGAAAGTTTGCTGAATATCATTTGGAAAAGGGAGAGAGCAAGAAAAAAAAAAAGAAGCTAAGTACTTAATTTGTTTGTGTTTCCTGAGTCAAATAATCTTTTCTTCCAGCCATTACGATGCGTTTACCGAAGGTCCCAGGTTTGTTAGGTGTTTTACTTTTGGTGGGGGCCGAAAGAGATGGATAGTGAGAGGAGGGGGAGGCGGTGTGAGGGACAATAGTAGGCGCTGACCACTGATGAATATATGTAGGAGGGCGGGCCAGTCTTAATGAAGGTGCCGTTTGTGTGGCAGCCATGTTTGACTGACATGGGAATTGGTGACTGAAACTTTCAACTGAAAGTTTGCTGAATATCATTTGGAAAAGGGAAAGAGCAAGAAAGGAAAAAAAGGCTAAGTACTTAATTTATTTGTATTTCCTGAGTCAAATAATCTTTTCTTCCAGCCATTTCGATGCGTTTACCGAAGGTCCCAGGTTTGTTGGGTGTTTTACTTTTAGTGGGGGCCGAAGGAGATAGATGGTGAGAGGAGGGGGAGGCGGTGTAAGGGACAATAGTAGGCGCTGACCACTGATGAATATATATAAGAAGGCGGGCCGGTCTTAATGAAGGTACCGTTTGTGTGGCAGCCGTATTTGACTGACATGGGAATTGGTGACTGAAACTTTCAACTGAAAGTTTACTGAATATCATTTGGAGGAGGGAAAGAGCAAGAAAAGGAAAAGAAGCTAAGTACTTGATTTATTTGTGTTTCCTGAGTCAAATAATCTTTTCTTCCAGCCATTACGATGCGTTTACCGAAAGTCCCAGGTTTGTTGGGTGTTTTACTTTTAGTGGGGGCCGAAAGAGATAGATGGTGAGAGGAGGGGGAGGCGGTGTAAGGGACAATAGTAGGCGCTGACCACTGATGAATATATATAGGAGGGCAGGCCAGTCTTAATGAGGGTACCGTTTGTGTGGCAGCCATATTTGACTGACATGGGAATTGGTGACTGAAACTTTCAACTGAAAGTTTACTGAATATCATTTGGAAGAAAGAAGAGAGCAAGAAAAAAGAAAAAAGCTAAGTACTTAATTTGTTTGTGTTTCCTGAGTCAAATGATCTTTTCTTCCAGCCATTTCGATGCGTTTGCCGAGAGTCCCAGGTTTGTTGGGTGTTTTACTTTTAGTGGGGGCCGAAGGAGATGGATGGTGAGAGGAGGGGGAGGCGGTGTAGGGGACAATAGTAGGCGCTGACCACTGATGAATATATATAAGAGGGCAGGCCAGTCTTAGTGAAGGTACCGTTTGTGTGGCAGCCATGTTTGACTGACATGGGAATTGGTGACTAAAACTTTCAACTGAAAGTTTGCTGAATATCATTTGGAAAAGGGGAAGAGCAAGAAAAGGGAAAAAAAGGGCTAAGTACTTAATTTATTTGTGTTTCCTGAGTCAAATAATCTTTTCTTCCAGCCATTTCGATGCGTTTACCGAAAGTCCCAGGTTTGTTGGGTGTTTTACTTTTGGTGGGGGCCGAAGGAGATGGATGGTGAGAGGAGGGGGAGGCGGTGTAAGGGACAATAGTAGGCGCTGACCACTGATGAATATATATAAGAGGGCAGGCCAGTCTTAATGAAGGTACCGTTTGTGTGGCAGCCATATTTGACTGACATGGGAATTGGTGACTGGAACTTTCAACTGAAGGTTTGCTGAATATCATTTGGAAGAGGAAAAGAGCAAGAAAAAAAAAAGAAAAGGCTGAGTACTTAATTTATTTGTGTTTCCTGAGTCAAATAATCTTTTCTTCCAGCCATTTCGATGCGTTTGCCGAAGATCCCAAGTTTGTTGGGTGTTTTACTTTTGGTGGGGGCCGAAAGAGATGGATGGTGAGAGGAAGGGGAGGCGGTGTGGGGGACAATGGTAGGCGCTGACCACTGATGAATATATATAAGAGGGCGGGCCAGTCTTAATGAAGGTACCGTTTGTGTGGCAGCCATATTTGGCTGACATGGGAATTGGTGACTAAGACTTTCAACTGAAAGTTTGCTGAATATCATTTGGAAAAGGGAAAGAGCAAGAAAAAAAAAAAAAGCTAAGTACTTGATTTGTTTGTGTTTCCTGAGTCAAATAATCTTTTCTTCCAGCCATTACGATGCGTTTACCGAGGGTCCCAGGTTTGTTAGGTGTTTTACTTTTAGTGGGGGCCGAAGGAGATGGATGGTGAGAGGAGGGGGAGGCGGTGTAAGGGACAATAGTGGGCGCTGACCACTGATGAATATATATAAGAGGGCGGGCCAGTCTTAGTGAAGGTGCCGTTTGTGTGGCAGCCATGTTTGACTGACATGGGAATTGGTGACTAAAACTTTCAACTGAGGGTTTACTGAATATCATTTGGAAAAGGGAAGGAGCAAGAAAGAAAAAAAAAGCTAAGTACTTAATTTATTTGTATTTCCTGAGTCAAATAATCTTTTCTTCCAGCCATTTCGATGCGTTTACCGAAAATCCCAAGTTTGTTAGGTGTTTTACTTTTAGTGGGGGCCGAAAGAGATAGATAGTGAGAGGAAGGGGAGGCGGTGTAAGGGACAATAGTAGGCGCTGACCACTGATGAATATATATAAGAAGGCAGGCCAGTCTTAATGAAGGTACCGTTTGTGTGGCAGCCATATTTAACTGACATGGGAATTGGTGACTAAAACTTTCAACTGAAAGTTTACTGAATATCATTTGGAAAAAAAAAAGAGCAAGAAAAAAAAAAAAAAAAGCTAAGTACTTAATTTATTTGTATTTCCTGAGTCAAATAATCTTTTCTTCCAGCCATTTCGATGCGTTTACCGAAAATCCCAAGTTTGTTAGGTGTTTTACTTTTAGTGGGGGCCGAAAGAGATAGATAGTGAGAGGAAGGGGAGGCGGTGTAAGGGACAATAGTAGGCGCTGACCACTGATGAATATATATAAGAAGGCAGGCCAGTCTTAATGAAGGTACCGTTTGTGTGGCAGCCATATTTAACTGACATGGGAATTGGTGACTAAAACTTTCAACTGAAAGTTTACTGAATATCATTTGGAAAAAAAAAAGAGCAAGAAAAAAAAAAAAAAAAAAGCTAAGTACTTAATTTATTTGTATTTCCTGAGTCAAATAATCTTTTCTTCCAGCCATTTCGATGCGTTTACCGAAAATCCCAAGTTTGTTAGGTGTTTTACTTTTAGTGGGGGCCGAAAGAGATAGATAGTGAGAGGAAGGGGAGGCGGTGTAAGGGACAATAGTAGGCGCTGACCACTGATGAATATATATAAGAAGGCAGGCCAGTCTTAATGAAGGTACCGTTTGTGTGGCAGCCATATTTAACTGACATGGGAATTGGTGACTAAAACTTTCAACTGAAAGTTTACTGAATATCATTTGGAAAAAAAAAAGAGCAAGAAAAAAAAAAAAAAAAAAGCTAAGTACTTAATTTATTTGTATTTCCTGAGTCAAATAATCTTTTCTTCCAGCCATTTCGATGCGTTTACCGAAAATCCCAAGTTTGTTAGGTGTTTTACTTTTAGTGGGGGCCGAAAGAGATAGATAGTGAGAGGAAGGGGAGGCGGTGTAAGGGACAATAGTAGGCGCTGACCACTGATGAATATATATAAGAAGGCAGGCCAGTCTTAATGAAGGTACCGTTTGTGTGGCAGCCATATTTAACTGACATGGGAATTGGTGACTAAAACTTTCAACTGAAAGTTTACTGAATATCATTTGGAAAAAAAAAAGAGCAAGAAAAAAAAAAAAAAAGCTAAGTACTTAATTTATTTGTATTTCCTGAGTCAAATAATCTTTTCTTCCAGCCATTTCGATGCGTTTACCGAAAATCCCAAGTTTGTTAGGTGTTTTACTTTTAGTGGGGGCCGAAAGAGATAGATAGTGAGAGGAAGGGGAGGCGGTGTAAGGGACAATAGTAGGCGCTGACCACTGATGAATATATATAAGAAGGCAGGCCAGTCTTAATGAAGGTACCGTTTGTGTGGCAGCCATATTTAACTGACATGGGAATTGGTGACTAAAACTTTCAACTGAAAGTTTACTGAATATCATTTGGAAAAAAAAAAGAGCAAGAAAAAAAAAAAAAAGCTAAGTACTTAATTTATTTGTATTTCCTGAGTCAAATAATCTTTTCTTCCAGCCATTACGATGCGTTTACCGAAAATCCCAAGTTTGTTAGGTGTTTTACTTTTAGTGGGGGCCGAAAGAGATAGATAGTGAGAGGAAGGGGAGGCGGTGTAAGGGACAATAGTAGGCGCTGACCACTGATGAATATATATAAGAAGGCAGGCCAGTCTTAATGAAGGTACCGTTTGTGTGGCAGCCATATTTAACTGACATGGGAATTGGTGACTAAAACTTTCAACTGAAAGTTTACTGAATATCATTTGGAAAAAAAAAAGAGCAAGAAAAAAAAAAAAAGCTAAGTACTTAATTTATTTGTATTTCCTGAGTCAAATAATCTTTTCTTCCAGCCATTTCGATGCGTTTACCGAAAATCCCAAGTTTGTTAGGTGTTTTACTTTTAGTGGGGGCCGAAAGAGATAGATAGTGAGAGGAAGGGGAGGCGGTGTAAGGGACAATAGTAGGCGCTGACCACTGATGAATATATATAAGAAGGCAGGCCAGTCTTAATGAAGGTACCGTTTGTGTGGCAGCCATATTTAACTGACATGGGAATTGGTGACTAAAACTTTCAACTGAAAGTTTACTGAATATCATTTGGAAAAAAAAAGAGCAAGAAAAAAAAAAAAAAAAGCTAAGTACTTAATTTATTTGTATTTCCTGAGTCAAATAATCTTTTCTTCCAGCCATTTCGATGCGTTTACCGAAAATCCCAAGTTTGTTAGGTGTTTTACTTTTAGTGGGGGCCGAAAGAGATAGATAGTGAGAGGAAGGGGAGGCGGTGTAAGGGACAATAGTAGGCGCTGACCACTGATGAATATATATAAGAAGGCAGGCCAGTCTTAATGAAGGTACCGTTTGTGTGGCAGCCATATTTAACTGACATGGGAATTGGTGACTAAAACTTTCAACTGAAAGTTTACTGAATATCATTTGGAAAAAAAAAAGAGCAAGAAAAAAAAAAAAAAAAGCTAAGTACTTAATTTATTTGTATTTCCTGAGTCAAATAATCTTTTCTTCCAGCCATTTCGATGCGTTTACCGAAAATCCCAAGTTTGTTAGGTGTTTTACTTTTAGTGGGGGCCGAAAGAGATAGATAGTGAGAGGAAGGGGAGGCGGTGTAAGGGACAATAGTAGGCGCTGACCACTGATGAATATATATAAGAAGGCAGGCCAGTCTTAATGAAGGTACCGTTTGTGTGGCAGCCATATTTAACTGACATGGGAATTGGTGACTAAAACTTTCAACTGAAAGTTTACTGAATATCATTTGGAAAAAAAAAAGAGCAAGAAAAAAAAAAAAAAAAGCTAAGTACTTAATTTATTTGTATTTCCTGAGTCAAATAATCTTTTCTTCCAGCCATTTCGATGCGTTTACCGAAAATCCCAAGTTTGTTAGGTGTTTTACTTTTAGTGGGGGCCGAAAGAGATAGATAGTGAGAGGAAGGGGAGGCGGTGTAAGGGACAATAGTAGGCGCTGACCACTGATGAATATATATAAGAAGGCAGGCCAGTCTTAATGAAGGTACCGTTTGTGTGGCAGCCATATTTAACTGACATGGGAATTGGTGACTAAAACTTTCAACTGAAAGTTTACTGAATATCATTTGGAAAAAAAAAAGAGCAAGAAAAAAAAAAAAAAAAGCTAAGTACTTAATTTATTTGTATTTCCTGAGTCAAATAATCTTTTCTTCCAGCCATTTCGATGCGTTTACCGAAAATCCCAAGTTTGTTTTTAATTTTTAATTTTTAATTTTTTTATTTTTTTATTTATTAATCTATTTATTTTTTTTTTTATTCTGTACGCCAATATTCTCCAAATCTGAATGTGTATTACATGAAGTCTCTCATCTCTGACTTAAATGTGTTTAAATGTTGATGTATACTGTCTATTGATTCCTGACTGCAGAAATACTGGCTTAAAGTTTTTGTCTGTCTCTCTCTCTTAATTCTCTACCTACACTTACTAGTGAGAGGGAAACGTATCTTCAACTTTCTATTCCATTTTCGTATACAAAGAACTTTTACTATGTCCTTATATAACATATATATATATATATATTCATATATATATATATAAAAAATTTTTTTTTTTTTTTTTTTTTTTTTTTTTTGTGTGTGGTAGTGCACAATATCACTCATTAAAATGAATGTGACAATCACTATCCCTGTGACAGGACCACAGGCAAAATAAGCCTGGGCCTGGTGTGGCCACACACACCAAAAATATGAATAATGCACAATAATATAAATACAAGCCGTGGGACTCAGGAGAAAGACCTGAGTGTCATGATGGGCAGGTGCTCCCTCGTTAGCCAACATGGGGGACCCGGTCCGCATCCTGCGAATGTTGGCCCTTCTCATTTCAGAAACAAGACAACGGACAAGAACCAGGTAAGTAACCTCTCTAATTCCAGGTACGACAAGGACACAGACCAAAGACAGGAAAACCAGAGCGAAAACAACAAACTGAAAGGATATAGAAAGAAATGGACCACGAAAGAGAACAGAATGGTGATGGAGTGCTATTATAAAAGCCGCTACCCTACAGAAAGAGGCTACCGAAAACGAATGAAACATCTATGGGACATTGCTAGTGACTACCATACAACGGAACAAAGGATAGCAGATCAAGCAAGACAGATCCTCAAGCGAGGATGGTTCTCGGAGATGGAACTGACGGAAATCAGACAGAAGGCTAATGGCGAAACGGAGCAAGAAACACCACCAAAGGAGAGACCACAGAAAGAGGACGAGCAAAACATACACACTGAAACTGAAGAGATTGAAGACTACGGAATCACAGAACCAGGGGAGATAGAAGACTGCAGAACCACAGAACCTACTGAGATAGAACTCAACGAAAAAGAAGCAAGTGAAGTGGAGAACATTAGACGATACATGTTAGAAAACAAAACAAAACTCCCATCTCTCAGGAATGAAGTAGCGAAGAAGTTACAAGCAGAAACAGAAAGAGTAAACAGACTCCTCACACACATCCCAACAGAAACTATTACAGACCTAAACAACCTGATATATGCTGGGGCAAAATCGGTAAGTATGAAACTAAGAAACGAAGAGAATGGACAAAAGAGAGGACCGACAAAACCTGGATGGGAAATCAGACTGGAAACCCAGATCACCAAACTTCGGAAAGAAGCTAAAACCGTGAACAGAAGGAAGGAGGACATGAAACGATTAAGAAGCAAAAATCAGAAACGCAAGGAAAAACTAAATGAGAAACATGAAGAAATAAAACAAAGGATAGCAGCAATAGAAGGAAGACTGAGACGATACAGGTACAAATCAGAACAGAGCAAACAGAACAGGACCTTTGAAAACAATGAAAGCCAGTTCTACAAAAACGTAAATGGAGAAAAAACAACAACAGAGTTACCGAACCCAACAGAAACAAAACAATTCTGGAGCAAGATATGGGAAGTACCAAAACAGCACAACAAGAATGCCCAATGGTTGAAAAACATGAGAGATGAACTGCAGGAAATCGAAGAAGGAACCGAAACAGAAATCAACAAAGAAACGATCAAGAAAACCCTAAAAAAAATGGCAAACTGGAGAGCACCAGGCCACGATGGAATACATGCATACTGGTTTAAAAAATTCACGACCCTGCATGAAAGAATAGCGCAGAAACTGAGCGGATGTATCCATAAAACAGACGTACCAGAATGGATGACGGAAGGAAGAACAACACTAATACAAAAAGACCCCAAAAAGGGAACGACCCCCGGCAACTACAGACCGATAACATGTCTACCAATAATGTGGAAAATTCTCACAGCACAACTGAGAGAACAAATCTACCAATCCCTGGACAATCGTGGACTGCTCCCCGAGGAACAAAAGGGATGCCGGAAAGGACAAAGAGGGGCACATGATCTACTATACATTGATCAAAAGACCCTGAAGGAGGTGAAGAGAAGACAAAAGAACATAACCATGGCATGGATTGACTACAAGAAAGCCTACGACAGAATCCCCCAAACATGGATAATTGAATGCTTAAAGATATACAAGATACCAGACAGGATTATTAATCTCATCCAGAAAGCGATGGAAACATGGAGACTAAAACTGACAGCCGGAGGACAATACCTGTCTGAGATAAAAATACAGAGAGGCATTTTTCAAGGAGACTCCCTATCACCACTACTGTTTATAATAGCCATGATGCCACTCAACTACATACTCAGAAAGTGTGATGCCGGATACAGGTTTACGGATACAGAACAAAGAATAAACCACTTGATGTACATGGATGACCTTAAACTGTTTGCAAAAAACAAAAAAGAACTGGAAAAGCTGATAAACACAACCAGGATATTCAGCCAGGATATCCAAATGGAGTTTGGAATAGAAAAATGTGCACTGCTAGAGATCAAAAAAGGAAAACTGGAGACGACAGAAGGTATAGAACTCCCCAACCAAGAGGAGATGAGGGCGCTAGGAGAACAAGATAGCTACAAATACCTAGGAGTTCTGGAAGCAGACACAATCAAATATACAGAAATGAAAGAGAAGATTGGAAAAGAATATCTACGAAGAACAAGGAAACTCTTAGAAACTAAACTATATAGCAGAAACCTAGTAAAAGGGATAAACACATGGGCTGTATCACTAATAAGATACTCTGGACCATTCATAGGCTGGACCAAAGAAGAACTCAGGCACCTTGACCAAAGAACTAGAAAACTAATGACTATGCACAATGCACTGCACCCAAAAGACGACACGGACAGACTCTACGTGAAAAGAAATGAAGGAGGTAGAGGACTGGTAAGTATAGAAGACTGTGTGGAAGACACCAAAAAAGAGCTGGAGAAATATGTAACCCAGAACACGGAAAGACTGATCACCACAGCAAGAGACACCAGCCCAACAAACAAACCCGGAAGCACTGAACCCAGAAACAAAAAGACAAGAAAGGAAAAGTGGGAAGAAAAACAACTACATGGACGCTTTATAAGACTCACAAGCGATGAAGCCAATGAAAACAGCTGGGCATGGCTAAGAAAGGGAAACCTGAACAGAGAAACGGAATCTCTGCTGACGGCCGCACAGAACAATGCGATTAGGACAAACTTTATTAAAGCAAAGATAGATAAAACCCAGGAAAACAGCAAATGCAGATTGTGTGGACAAAGAGACGAAACGATAAATCATATAATAAGTGAATGCAGCAAGCTAGCACAAAGGGAATACAAGAACAGACATGACAGCATGGGGAAAGAAGTACACCGGGAAATGTGCAAACAACTGAATTTCGAATATGCAAGAAAACGGTACAAACACAAACCAGAAACTGTACTAGAAAACGAAAAACACAAAATCATATGGGATATGAATGTACAAACAGACAAACCCATAACAGCAAGGAGACCGGATATGATAATAATCAACAAGAAAGAAAAATCCTGCAAAATCGTGGACTTTGCCGTTCCAGCAGACCACAGAGTTAAGATCAAAGAGACGGAAAAGAGAAGCAAATATACTGAACTTGCCAGAGAATTGAAAGGAATATGGAACATGAAGAAAGTCAGTATAACACCAATAATCATAGGAGCACTAGGAACAGTCCCCAAAAACATGGAGAAAAGACTAGGAGAAATAGGAATCAAAGGGATAACTGAGACCATACAAAGGACAGTAATGATCAAAACAGCTACAATCCTGAGAAATGTCCTCGAATGCGGAAACCAACCCACATAAGCAACGAATGGAGTACAAACACATGGAAGCACAAAACAACAGAACCGGGGAAAATACAACCGCACGAGAGGCGCAAGCATAGGCTGACGCCACGAAAATTATGGACAGAGGGTCGAGGAGGGAAAGCGCAAAACCAGACCTCCACTGGAAGAGCGCGGACAGCTCTGGGACCTTGGGAAGGCTTGTTGCCACTCGGGCCCCAGAGGAGACCAATGGCCCTTATCAGCGGGAAATCGTTGGTAGGTGGCTGTTGCGATTACCGCAAGGTCATCAGCGGTGATGAACGAAAAGAGGTGGAGCATACTGGAGGCCTGAGGAGACTTGTTGTCACTCAGACTCCAGGTAATACCACAGGTTGTCGGCAGTGGGTGACCACTGACGATGACCAGTGTGATAACTCCTGGTGAGTAAATAATAATAATAATAATAATAATAATAATCTTGGGGAGGCTTGTTGCCACCCGGGCCCCAGAGGGGACCAATGGCCCTTATCACCGTGAAATCGGTGGTAGGTGGCTGTTGCGATACCGCAAGGTCATCAGCGGTGATGAACGAAAAGAGGTGGGGCATACTGGAAGTCTGAGGAGACTTGTTGTCGCTCAGACTCCAGGGAATACCACAGGTTGTTGGCAGTGGGCGATCACTGACGATAACCAGTGTGATAACTCCTAGTGAGCAAATAATAATAATAATAATACTTATAACAGCGATGACGGTTGGAAGAAAATAGAAAGTAACATGGAAATAATAATATTTGATAACAAGAGTAATCGATAATACGGTTATTTATCTATATAGCCAAAAACTATCAAATACACGAAGATAACAACTCTACATATTGGGGATTAAATGTATCTTGCGTTTTTTTTTAAATAGAAATACTCTCTGGCTGCTTAATGACCGGAGAATTCTGCACCCCCACCACCTACATGCTTGTCCGGCCTACCAGGTGTCAAGCCGGTGATCAAGTGCTAACTGGTGGCGTACAGTTAACCAAAGTAGAATCTTATCGGATTGTCACTGTTAACAAGCTTTTTTGCCCCTCCTCTTCCCTCTAAAAATCTGGTTGAAACCTTCCAAAGCGAAACTAAGACTTTCTAACTCTTGATTGTGAATTTATTTTTGTCTGCCTTTGACAAGATGCAGTAATATGCATTGAAACGTTGGTTGATTGACGTAAGACTATAATATTGTTTATGTAATTTTATAAATGCCCTACTTAGTATTGAGCATTCTTAAAAACTTCATGAACACATTTGATCTTGATCAATATATATATATATATATATATATATATATATATATATATATATATATATGGGAAAATGAAAAAGGAAAACCAAAAAATGGATGTTTTTTATTAGTACATCAACGTAGTAGTGGCCATTATTTTATTTTATTTTTCATCCCAATATGTCTACCCTACATGTATCTGTACTTGCATGACATTTTTTTTCTCTATATAATTATCCTGATTAAGTCTTATAAATAAAGACGTAACATTTATGTACACATAAAAAAACATCCATTTTTTGGTTTTCCTTTTTCATTTTCCGATCACGTCGGATTACCTTCATCCTTCTCTTCCCATATATATATATATATATATATATATATATATATATATATATATATATATATATATATATATATATATATATATATATATATATATTAATGTATGTATGCTATATTTGAACTATATGTCCTAAACATAAAATAAACTTTTTTCCGTGGAGACATGGTTGATTGGCCGGATGCTGAATATCAACTGGAATTAGCATGTCACCAATGAAGTGGTGTTGCGACGATCTGGATACACACCTGGACAATTAATGGTTACTGTGATAAAAGGACACATGACATTTATCGGCTATACATTACAACACAAACGACTCGAACATTTCGTTCTTACTTGTAGTGGTCTGGCTGTAAGCCAGTAAGAATACCAAGATATCAGTTTATGGATAATATGTTTGGGTGAACAAACCTGAATGCAATGGGACATTTCGTTTAATGGATAATAAGTCAATGTGGAGGATCATAGTCGCCGACGCCTTACAAAGTCAGTTCCGTCCATGATGATGATGTATCACTTAAATAAGTTCAAATATAGTAATAAACTAAACTTTTAAAAAAGGTGTTTAAAAGAGCTTTATAAATATTTATTATAAAAACATTAAAATCAGCATATTACATGCGGAATAGAATGTACGTAAGATATAGGAGATGTTTATCAGGCTTAACGTTCATCGCCATTCTCCTCTCTCTACATTCACTAGAATGATGTTGTTATTATTTTTCTTGTTACTGTTGGTTTATAGCAAGCTTTATTATTTCTGATTTCTGATATATATTCCTTTGTACCCATTGCACGAATGTAATTTCATTATATTATTCCGGTCACAACGAAGCACATGGTACGGACACGTAATTGTATTTGCGTAGGCCGATTTAATTGCTTATATAATAACCATTAAAGCAAACTACCATTCTCTACTAATATATATATATATATATATATATATATATATATATATATATATACCAGCAGATATATTGCGCCCTCAGTCTCATACTGTTGCTAGTCTGAAGGAATGATATCACACTGAAAGTACATATACTACATTGACTTCTAAAGGTGGAGGTAGTACCTGGGAGAATCATATTATGTAAACAGAACAGATAGTTCACTACAACCTCCCAAACTGAGAAGACACTCATTGGCAGATGCTATCATGAAGGACGGTTACATAAAATGAGAAAATCATCCTTGTGGGTATGGGATCATGAACAGAACACATACTACACTAAACTCTTCTAAAATAGCAGAAGGTTGTCTTTGAGAAGATCGACTCATCACAACAAAACATATATGACATTAATCATTCCACAAAAGAAGAGGTTATTGCTGGAATGATTACCCCTACTCCATTACAACGTGAGATGTAATTCTTGGGAAGACAGTCTCCTCACAGCATAACCGATATTACACTACCCATCCACATTAAACGATAATACAATATCTTAATTCATTGTTTATTCATTTAAACATGCCTTGTCATATAAACATTTTTATTGCGTTCTTGAATGTTCGCTAAGACGAAAGAGTAGTATATGTTCTAAACTTCCTGGCGATATCAGAGATTTTTTATCGACGAAGATATTGCGAGGAAATTACAACTTCATATTACAAAATATTATTAGCAAATTAATAAGGCAAAACGCTGTCTGGGTATATTTGCAGTATACAATCTATTCGGTATTGGAAAATCGTACGTCGCATCATTGAATTAAGTAAACATAACCTTTGTTTGATGGTAACATAGATAGGATTGATAGAAAACACTTTCGTATTTATTCATTTTTAAGACAGAAACATAAAATATTAACTTAATGACGAATTTAAAAAAATCTGAATCTGTTTTTTGTAATTAAAACAAACGAAAATGATGTTTTTTTCTTCTTTGTTTTTATCGCAAATATAATTGTCGTTATCATAATCGCCATCATCATTATGATCATCTTCAGCAGAGACATCATCGTTATCGTCCTCGTCATCGTCATCAACAGCAACCATAAAACACAATATATATATATATATATATATATATATATATATATATATATATATATATATATATTATTTTAAAATGAAGTATGCATTTAATTATTTAAAAAGAAGTGTTCCGTTCAATAACTCTAAGTTGTTTTGATGTAAATATAGTTATGATGGATTAAAAATAAACTCGCGTTTATTCATTTACATGCATTTTCTTTGATTAAAAAAAAACGATGAGACGAGGTGGAGGTCTTTTTTTTGCTTTATTGTGACAAATGTAATAGTTGTCATCATCGTCGTCGCCAAAAACGAATTAAGTTTTAAATATAAAGTATATATTTACTTATTAAAATAAACACTTTCTTAGTTGTGTCATTCAATGCGGAGCTATTTTTCCAAGTAAATTATTTGAAAATAATCAAAGTTGTCGGTTCGCTTAAATCGTTGTAATTAAT
The DNA here is from genome assembly GCA_963556195.1 of Sepiola atlantica. Classification (NCBI taxonomy): domain Eukaryota; kingdom Metazoa; phylum Mollusca; class Cephalopoda; order Sepiida; family Sepiolidae; genus Sepiola; species Sepiola atlantica. The sequence continues at coordinate 104,769,093 of OY744526.1, read as the reverse complement.
ATTACTACTATTACTACTACTACAACTAATAGTAATACTAATAAAAATAATGATAGTAATATGAATATAACTATTGCATATATATAATACACAAACATTGGAATAACTCGGGCATGATATTTATTTATAAAAGTCAGTTTATGAAATAATTATACAAATGTAGCATCTGGTTGACTCGGTTTTTGCGATGTTGTAATATATATATATATATATATATATATATATATATATATATATATATATATATATATATATATATATATATGTGTGTGTGTGTGTGTGTGTATATATATATATACATATATATACATATATATATATATATATATATATATGTATAATGTATTTGTAAATATTTAAATATATAATTGAATTAAATAATCGTAAGATGTTTTACATAAATATAGTTGTGATAAATTGATCGCATTTATTCATATAGAAAAATAAAAATAAAAATATGAAATAAATGACTATTTTTAAAGGAAACATACATTTATTTTGTTGATTAAAATAGCTCATGTAAAAGAGGTATTTTTCCTTTCATTTTGCAAATATGATAGTTGTTATCATCATTACCATAATCAGCCGGAATATAATGGTTGTTGGCGTTGTCAACAACAAATAAATGTAGTTTACAAACTAAAATACGTATTTACTTATTGAAAGTAAGAGTGTTCCGTTCGATAAACCTAAGAGTTTTGATATAAATATAGTTGGGATAAATGGTAGTTAAATGTTCATGCATGCTGTTTGAAGACAGACGAAAACTTAATTAAGTTTTCAAAAAATATATGAACCAATTCTTTTTATAATTTAAAAAGATTAGAAGAAGTGTGGGACTTTTTAATAGCTGTTATCATATTAATCATGTTAATCATCAGCGTCGCCATTGTTTCTTTGCTATTGCCGTAAACAACAACTTAACTTAACATTACAGCTTTCCAAATAATAATTTTTAATGTTAGAAGTTGTTCTTTCAATCGTCGTAACTAGCATTAGTAATATATCTACTACTACTAATAATGCTATAATTATGAATAAAACTATTGCATGTATAAAAGATAATTTGAGAAAAAAAATATGAACTAAATTGTGCAGACTATTTATTTATTAGAGAGTCTTTCTAAAATTCGTATGCAGATGAGTGTGTTTTCGCAATGTTCCGTTGGGTATATACAATGTATTTGAAGATATTTAATGCTTGCTTGAATTAAATAAGTGTAAGGTGGTTTGATATTAATATAGTTATGATAAATAGGAATAACATTCGCATTTTGCTATATATATGCATATATATATATATATATATATATATATATATATATATATATATATATATATATATGTTTCATTTTACTTCAGTCGAAGTTCAGAAATCAAGGGGCTCATTCTTGAGGCTAACACTTGATCACTATATTATACATATATGTATATATATACATATATATATATATAGAGAGAGAGATAGATAGATAGATAGATAGATAGATAGATAGATAGATAGATAGATAGATAGATAGATAGATAGATATTTAAATCTTCTGTTAAAGTTCTACGTTACCTATAAACTTTGAGTTAGGGGCAGAGTTAAAAAACATATATGATATTTATAATATTTATATATTTTTGGTTTCGTTTTTCTTTAGTCGAAGTTCTCAGAAAGTAAGGAGTTTCTTTCCTGCTGCTAACACTTGATCTTTACATATATATTCGAATATTCAGTTATAGGTCTCCTTTATCTATACCACGTTGAGTTTGTAATAAAGTAAAGGACACTAATTTTCTCCCTCCCAATTTGACCAATTATCTTTGTTCTAGTATAACTTTATTGTGGCCACCATGATCTTACGGGATTCCAGGACATAACTTCATCTAGTCTGGTTGAGTATCCAGCTAAGTTGAGATAACATTACTTGGATGATGTGCACTATTTCTCGTATAAAGTGTATAGCCGTGTCGAATTGATCTTATTTGGATTTGGAATACTATGCTATTTTGAATATTTGGTCAGGGTTTACTTGTAGGGGAAGCATCCTCATATCAGATTGATCTGACACACCCTTGCACAGAAAGACTGGAGGCGCTCGAGTATAGTGTCAAGTAGGTAATTCAGACTCTCCAGTAAGTAATTCAAATATTTCTCATATTTGGTTTAATTTAATTTCAGTCGAAGTTCTCAGAATCGAAGGGGTCCTTTGATCTATAAATAAATATTCGAATATTCAATTCAAGTTTTACTTTACTTGTAAAACGTTAAGTTAGAAAAGAACTCAATCAATTGTCCAGTTAACTATACTTTTCTCGTGGTATCTTAGTCTTACCCTAATACAGGACACGAATTCATTTAGTCTGTTGGAGTATCAAGCTAAGTGTTGTATTCTTATGTAAAATCACTCGGAGAAAACGTACTATTCCTCGTATGAGCAAGTGTATAGTCGTGCTGAAGGGATCTTATTTGTTCTACGAATACTATGATATTTTGAGTTTTTGGTCAAGGTTTACTTTTAGGGTGAAGTATCCTCATGTCAGCTTGTCATGCAAGCCCCTTGTACAGAGAGACTAGAGACACTCGAATATAGTGTCTACTAGGTAATTTAAACTATATGTGTGTGCGTATGTGTATTTGAAAATAGGTATCTAGAAACAGTTATTTCTTTGTTTCACAATTACACCGTTTGATAAAACGTATCGAGTGCAATAATCACAAAATTCGGAACCGGAATCAAACCATTATCAAGCGTGGTCACTACTGTTTTACGTCTTACAATCTGCGCTAATGCATCTTTTACTTGCGATGAAACAACTATATCGTTGAAAAGAATGTGTTAACTTGTGTAAACCTTTACGTTTGTGAGTAAGCTCGATTATTTTTACGACATAGTTTTCCATTAGTACAAAGGAAAGCATCATTTCTGACTCCATAGTTCTCAAGCCATATATATATATATATATATATATATATAGTTTTTTCCAAATAATATCTAAGGCAAAGACCACATCTTAATTCTGCCTGATTAGACCTCCGTTTTTTTACTGCTGTAGATCGATACCATCAACATGCCAGTGTCGCAGATTTTTACATGTCTGTTTGAATAAAACACACATACCCACACACACATATATATATATATATATATATATATATATATATATATATATATATATATATATATATATATATATATATAGTTGCAATACACGTTCCTTTTGGGGAGCCGGTAGCATCAAACTAAACTCAACGATAGAGACAATGACGTGCTCGAGAACTGTGTTTCTTTATTCTTCACCACCATCTGGTGTATGTTTGGTATACACACACACACACACACACACACACACATATATATATATATATATATAGACATATATGATTAAATATTTCTTTGTCAGCAAAAAGTCATTTGGCATTATTGTTCTTTCTCTTGTTATACGAAGACACCTCTTTCTTTACCTTGACTGCAGTTGATTTTCGACTCTACCCAACGTAGATTATTTCCACGAAAACCAGGCAAGATGATTTACCTTGCAATCTAGAGGAAAATACAACAATACGTTCTGGAGCGGTCTGCTCCCGGAATCTAGGGAACGGTTGTGATCCCCACGCCAGTTGTTTACGGCACTTCAGCTATGGTGGGGATGCCACTCTTCGGGACTGACCAACGACAAGTCTTTCTTAATATTCTCGATCTCTGCTACGTAAGCATTCCTTCTTCCTTCGGTTAACAATGCCGTTTTAATTACTGACTTTCTTCTGTTTTAAAAGTAACCGATTCATTTTTTACAACGTCAGACTCCGAAATGAACTCGTCGACCTAACACACCTGGGCTCGTTCAAAAGTCACCGATTCATTTCCGTTGTTCTGTTATGCCTTATTGACAATCTATCTAGTCTTCGGCTTTTCTTCATTATTGCGGGGCCATGCGCTTCGTCTCCCCGTGACGTCTTAGGCGTTATTACTCAAAATGTCTGCAATAGTTTTAAATATGTGTATTGTGTTTTATCTCTTTCAATTAATAAAATTGAGAAGGTCTTGAAATACAGACGAAACGTAGATAAATACATAAATACTATTTCTGTTTGTTTTTTCTTAAAATATATATATATATACATATATACATATATATGCAATTTATATAACTCTATATGTGTGTGTATGTGCGCATATATGTAAGTACCACTGTATGCTTCGACACTGACAATAAATCACAGTATGCCATAACTTTGCTCTGCTAATTTATTTATTATAGCCTCATTACATTTTCATAAATACTCATTTAAATGTTTGAATATTTATCTTTATTTTCTTTTGGAATTTTATTCTTATAAAAATCGACTTGAACTATATAAATAACTGTAACGCTGGCCTATTTAGGTAAAATAATTTAACATTATTTATTTAAAATTAATATTGTTATAACCCTTTTAATAAGATTCAAGGTTGAGCCTTGTTTAAAGAAGTTAAAAATAGACTTACACGTAGGTATAAGGCATATTCAGAGAACATTCGTAGAATCTTTAGTCAGTATTTCTAGAAAAAAAACTCTTCACATAAATAGAACTTAACTTCCTTTCTTGAATGTGGTATGCCTCGTGCCCTAATGGGTACAGTGCTTACTGGCGGAGGCTAGGTTGATTCTGTGGGGCATCTCAGATTATCATCCCTAGAATTATTAGAGCGAAAACTTGAAACGCTAGCATATGTAAGTAAAAATAATGTAATATTATTTATGTAAAGTTATATATATATATATATATATAAATATATATATATATATATATATAAATTACTTTATCTTTCTGTTTTATTTTACTTCAGTCAAAGTTCGCAGAAATCAGAGTGGCCATCCCTGGAACTAACACTAGCTATATCTAGCTATATATATATATATATATATATATATATATATATGTATATATATACCTATAAGATACATAGATATTCTATTAAAGCGCTCTTTTACCTGTCAGATGTTGAGTTCGTAAATAAGTTAAGATCATTCATTTTCTTTTCCCAATTGACAAGTTAATTATGTTATAGTATATATTTTGGTGGTCCTTTGGTCTTACCGGATTCTAGGACAATAATCTATCAAGTTTTGTGGAGTATCCAGCTAAGTGCTGTTACTTGAGGTAACATCACTTGGAGAAGATGCACCATTTCTTCGTATGAGCCAGTGTATAGCCATGTCGAGGGGATCATATTTGGGCTTTGAATACTATGTTATTTTGAATATTTTCTCAGGGTTCACTTGTAACAAGAAGTATCTTCATGCTAGGTGATACTGACAACCCCTATGTTAGAAAGACCGAATACACTCTACGATGGTGTCTAGTAGGTAATTCAAACTGCGTGTTTGTACATGTGCGTATAGGTCTATGCCTACTATTTGACCTTGTTTGGGTGTGGTTTCCATTCATTCGTGAGCGTCAGTGTGTATATATATATGTGTGTGTGTGTGTGTGGGTGTGTGTGTGTGTGTGTGAATATAAACTGTTAGTCTTAAATAATTAACCATGCAAATATTGACCAAACTAAACGTCGTCTTATACGAGAAAACCTTTTATTTCAAGATGACATTAGTACGGGCTTACATATTTTCCGTTTGAATGTATAAGACAGCTCAAATCGAAAAATGAATTCATAGTCACATATATTGCTACCATCATTATTTTGAAGAATTATATTATATTTAAGTTACGTTATAACCTACAAACTTGTATGTTCTTTCATAAATACTAACCCGACCTAACAATGCTAAATCAACATTAAAAACTAGACGATACACAAACTCACAAAATCCTATCAATCTATTTCGCACTATTTACTCTCCGTCCGTTTTCTTTTTGTTGTAGACCCGTGCTAGGGGTCACAAAGAAATAAACCATAAATAGTGACAGGGTTAAAATATAACAATGTATTTATCATAAAGCAATACAGAACGCCACTAATGTGGTAGGAGATGAACGTGTTCATAACATGCGTAAAACATGAGAAAATGAGCGCTCTCGCCATTAAAAATTGCCTGGACAGCCCCGTCGGCATTTCCCGGTAGGGGCTCCTCATGCAGTAAGCTATAAACTTACTCCTCCCCAAAGATTCGGGGGGGGGGGGCCAAAGCCTGGGAGGGTGGACCTCCTAGAACTGCACAGGACAGACCCATAGACCGACGGAAATCGTGCCCCGAAGGCAAAGACAACACCAGTCTATAGGGTGTAGTATCCATCGGAACAGATACCACACGTGTTATGTAGACTCTCACATGGTATGAAGGTCTCTGTCTGAGTCTCTGCAACTAGTGGTATTTATTATAACTGGTTGATACCATCAGGTCTCCAATAGGGGTGATTTGTACCCCACAACACTTTTTATTTGACTTTTCTTGGAACTGAGTCTGTTAAATTATTTTTCGTATCAAACGCATATACAGCTCTCTGTTTCAACTAGACTGATTTACATCTACATTTTATATTCTACGCCTATACACCAATTGCCACTGTTGATTCACGATTATTGTCATAGTATGGCTTTATGTATCTGAAGTGGTAAAAGTACGTAAAGTTTTATAGAAGCGTACGCATTTTGTTATTTATTTTCCCAGTAGAAACTCACTAAAAATACTGAAAATCAGGAACTTTAATTCTAAAGGCTAAACTCCCGTGCACGTTTCCATATCTACTGCAAAACTTGCACAGTCTAGTGACACTAAACTAGCCATGATAATGGCATATACCAATTCTGGTCTTTTGCCACATGCTTCTTCATTTCTTAAGTGGTTTTCTTCTTCTAAACATTCAGTTGCGTTATGAATTTTTTTTTTACTTAAACGCCTTGACTGTGCAATCTCTTCACTGTCCCATATTTGTATATATACGTTATATTTTACGTGTATAACACATAGTGTCACTGCTTGTTTACTATCATTAAACACCGCTAGTGTTCAAGAGAGATGGCCTGAACGTGAGTGTTATTTGGGCTGTCCGTAGCTCCAAAAGTCTGATCTTTGCGAATATATGCGTGTAGGAATATCAGTAATCGACTGTCATAGAGAGATAAAATAAATAAAAACAGATAGAAAAGAGATTAAGACATAGATTTAAACAGAATTGAAAAAGGTAAAAAGGAAGTCAGAATGCATGGAATGCGATATAAATAAACTGGATTAAAGCTAAAAAATATAAATAAACGTAGGAAAAATAGTAAACGAAGCTGAACAAAGATGAAGGGTAAAGAAACCAGATGACACCGCCGGTGTTTAGTGGAATATTAAACATATCTTCTCGCTATAATCGGATTAATGCACTCTGATGACAGTCTGTGGTGATTTCTGCCGTCCCAATCCAACCGCTGTTGAGGTTCGAGTGTGAGAGAGAGAGAGAGAGAGAGAGAGAGAGAGAGAGTTAGAGGGAGAGAGAGAAAGAGGGAGATACAGAGAAAGCAAAAATTAAAATAAAGTAAATAAAAAATAAAAACAAAAAAAGAGCGAGAGTACACATAACGGAGAAACATTTAAGAATATAAAATAAATTCAACCACAAAAGAAAAAGAAAAAAAGTAGCTGTCAAATTTGTCGTTAATATCTCTTGGGTTAAATACGGCGTCTTCTTTTTGTTAATGTCTCAGACTCATACACACACATAACACCTCACGCGTGTCCACAGATATCGACTCTCCTACATTCTATTTCTTTATATTTAGATCTCACGCATTATCTCAAATTCGTTGTACATGAATGCGTGTGTGTGTGCTTGTATTTGCATGTATATGCGTATTTGTATGTGTGCGTATATGTCCGTGTCTACTATTTGACCATGTTCGGGCGTTGTTTTCATTCATTTGCGAGTGTAGATATGTATCTCGATTTGAACGATTTGGAATATATACTGAACACACCGAATATGGTAAAACTATAAACATATTATTTTAAGAGCTACATTCATTGTGTCGTATTAGAACCGTCACAGGAGGATATCTACTCCGGCATTACGTTCTCCTCATCGAGGGAAAGTTGGGTGGATTACTAGTTGCCTGAGGCTGACTTATTCATGTGGGAGTGTCAAGCAGACTATAAAAGCATATGTTGTCTGCAATGAACGGATCGCATTTTATTTAGCTGGGGTCACCTCAAATTAAAGAGTGTGCATGTATATGCATGTATATGTCTATCTATGTACGTGTGAGTGATATATGGAAGTAAGCTTGTGTTCTTAAGTATGCTTAAGTGAGTATATGTTTATACGATTGTGTTCACGTGTGTCAATAAACACAAATAAACACAATCAATATGACTCCGGGGCTTGATTTACGCCGGTCTATGGGATTGTCCTGTGCAGTTCTAGGAGGTCCACCCTCCCAGGCTTCGCCTCCCCTCTTTGGGGAGGAGTAAGTTTATTGCTTACTGTCTGAGGCGCCCCTACCGGGGAATGCCGACGGGGCTGCCCAGGCAATTTTTAAATGGCCAGAGTGCTCACCTCTCGAGCGCTGGCTTTTAACCCCACTTTCTCGACCCAATCTGTGGTCACATCTTACTTTTTAAATGGCCAGAGTGCTCACCTCTCGAGCGCTGGCTTTTAACCCCACTTTCTCGACCCAATCTGTGGTCACATCTTACTTGTGGGAGTAAGATAAAACTGGCCTTGTGCCTAACTCCTGGGGAGGAGTAAATACCTTAAACTTACTTATTGCTGTATTTATAATATGAAGACAAAATAAATAAGTTTATAATGATAATGATAGTAATAATAATAATAATAATAATAATAATAATAATAATAATAATAATTATAATAATAAATATATTAATTGTATTAATAACATTATTAATACTATTTATACTGCTTTTCTAATTACAACTAAAACTACTTATTATATAATTGTAGAATAACGAAACAATTGCCCATGAATAGATAACTATCTTAATCAACTATGATATACAAAGAAAGATTAAATGACAATATTACTATTAAGACTATATATATATATATATATATATATATATATATATATATATATATATATATATATATATATAGTCTAAAGAAGCTTTGAGTCCTTTTAAACAAAAGAATAAAAAGGAAAATGCAGTTTAAATTCCCAGAGAAACTAAGTAAATCCAAGATATTGCAGACATTACTTTCTTTGAAAAACTAAAAAAAAAGAAGAAAAAAAGGGTGATTCAAGTATCTGACAGTGAAACAAGAACAGGGGACCTTAACTTAAAAGTAAAATATTAAAACGGGGATCCTTAGCTGTTTACTATGTAACTGTTCCGGAGATTTAAAAACAGTTCATGGCTCTCCAATGGTACTGATCAAAACGACCATTTCTCCAATAATCAAGTGTAGAAGTAATTCAGCTTAAATTTCACTAATATATACATTAATAAATAATAATAAAATAATAATAATGATAATGATCATAATAATAATAATAATATATTACCTTTAAGACTACCGTGTGATAGAGTAATTTGCATATCAAATAACATTAATTAAAGCAATAATAATACTATCCAAACACTACACCCAAGAACAATTTTGCGATATGTAGCTAGCAATAAAATTATATAGGAATAAAAGTGGCATTGAAAAAAAAAGCTGAAGTATCTTAGGTACCAGGTATACACACACACACACACACACATATATATATATATATATATATATATATATATATATATATATATATATATATATATATATATATATAGAAGTTACAACAAATTCATAAAAGGTTCGATATAATTATCGTATGATGACATTTTAAGTGGAATATAATAGTACAACAAGAACCAAAATAGAGATGGGAACAGAACATTAAATGTATTGATGTTGTCATAAATAAAATTGGTAGGTAATCGTGTAATACTTAATGTTGTAGAACTCCTTTTAGAAAAATATGCTAACATCAATTCTCAACGAAAAATACCTTTTATCTTTTTACAAAAATGGTTATTTCAATTTCGGACCGTGGCTTAATTTCAATACATTTTTTCTAATTTATTGTTGTTTTCATAGAAGTATGTTGTTGAATTCCACAAGGAAATTAATGAGAAGGCAGAAACATTGGAAAATATTGTTATAATAAAAGTAAGCTTATTATAAAGAAGGAATGTATAAATTAATATTGAACATGTAATTGAATACGTATAACTTTTTAATGTTACTAATACACATCTGGTAACTTGTTTAATATCTCAAATTATGAAGCTATATTTCAATTTCAATGAAATTAGCATAATCGGAGGAACACGAGTAGTTTTGGTTATTCCCTTAGATGCGACTATTTATCTCTCTTTAAATCACTCTCAGCGCTGTGCGTATGTTGTCAGCCAACGTGTATCGCTAACCATCAGTACAGATTTTCCTGAAGCGTTTTCTGACGAACTTAAATGCTGGAAACCGTGTTTTACCATATGAAAGTGACAGGTTGGCGCGAAAAAAAAGCGACGTGCGCAAGACTAAACAATTGAGAGAAGAGGAAGAGTGAGGTAAATAAAATTGACACGGTTCACCTAGAGGCAATAATAGAAAAGGATGATGTGAATGAAGAACTATCCATATGGTAGTTCTCGATGTTGGCTCTTTACTGTACCTGAAAAAGTTGAGGATAGCGACAACTAGATTGATACGTCTACTTACATCTATCTGTTTTACGTTATATCGACCACTTTTCGGTCACTGAATGCATAAACCCAGTCTTATTATAACTGTGAATAAAAAGTTTTGTTTGAACACTCGTCCATATTTTACCCACTGTTCGATTACTTGTGATTTTCTTCCTTCTCCAACGCTATTAGTGGGCAATTTAATATCAACCATCAAGTTCGATTAAAAGTCGGCATTGCAGAATCAAAAGTCCACGGCGCGATCTATTCGACTAACTACGCAGATCCACTCATTTAACTAGACATCGTTGATAACACAAAGTAAAGAAATAATGGGGAATACTATGCAAATAGACGCGGATCAAATGCACACAGAAAATCAATAAACAAAATAAAAAGATCAAAATTAAATTTAAAAATACGAACGAAACAAATGAGAAGCATGAGACAATGATTTAATAAATGCTGAAAAACGTAGAAGAAATAGTCGCACTTCCGATGTGAACCCTCAAAAATACATATATCCAAACAAGACATTCATTATATTTAAAAGGTAAATTTTTCCGTAATGCCTTACTAACACATATATAAGGGAGCATATATACCACGTTGACGTCTGATGCGCGAATATATACAAGGCGATAAACAAATAGTCATCAAAGGCTCAACACATACACAAGTATATGCTTCTTTAATCACTATTGAGAGTATTCTTTCCATTATAACTTATATATATATATATATATATATATATATATTTACTATACACATTTTGATTAAATATTAAAGTATTAATTACATACAGACACTATGTGCAGGAGGATGTGGGTTCATATCTATCTATCTATCTATCTATCTATCTATATATATATATATATATATATATATATATATATAGTAAGTTATGAAAGGGGGGAATCGTGAGTCTAAAATTAATTTTTAACCTCACGATTCCCTCCGGGGATGAAACGCAGAAGCTTCTGTGTAGCTTAATTGTAATGTATATAGTTTCATAACTTACTACTTAGATTTACCTACATATCGAGCACTGTTGGAGTAAATGCTGAAGGATGATACATAAGATATTATATCTCTTTATAACATTTTATGTTGATAAATGAAATAATAATAATAATAATAATAATAATAATAATAATAATATATATATATATATATATATATATATATATCATATTTCATGATTATATGTTATTATATCATTACAAAATACAGGGTGATGAGAGATATTTAATGGCATATTGTTTTAGTCTTTTTTTATAAATTTCAGATAACCAATAGAGAGGAAGATGTTTAACCAATAAATGCAGCTAGAGGGATGTGATTATCAGAAAACTAACAGACGGCTATGCGTAGCTGCCTCTGATTCACACAAAATATCCGGCTACTGTGATTGTTTTAAGAGTTGTGAGAAGTGAAAATCATGTAAGGTTACCTTACATTTTCCATCAAGGTCTGAAGGTCATTGCTGCTGGATACCTTGATATGTTAAAACAGGTGTAAAATCCTGGATGGATAAAGTATGCAATCGAAGGCCATATTTCTTTAAACAAGATTTCGGAACTTTTTAAAAAGCAATTGTTTACGTAGGACTGCTTATCAGAAATATAAATCCTATGGAATATAGCTTTGTTGAAAGAGAGATAATTCGATATGTTCATAGTGGCATAGCTTCACTAAAGGCCGCTATTGTATAGGTGATGGCCGAAATGAATGAACACCACTTAATTACAGATTATGGACAGTTTCGAGTGTGAACAGAAGCAGTAATTGAAGCCAAATGTTGATTCATAGTATGATTTAATACAGAAGTATCATCAAGGATATTTGTGTCAATTTGATTTAAGTATATACATTTTTGTTAAAATATTGTTGTTTATTTAACATACAAAACATGTCCTCAAATCGCCCTTAAATTAAAGCGTCACACAAAACGAAAATACTTCTTCCCTGTTAAGCGTGACATACAAAGTGACATTTTTAATATTGAACGTAAACTACAAACGAAAATACCAAGTAAATGTTAGGTGTGGCAGATAAACGAAATATTACATCAAAGTTAAACGTGTCAGACGAACGAACACCCTGACACACGACCGGACACACTCCTATAAAATCAAACGTGGCATACAGTCTGACCGACATAGCATCGTATAGAGATGCTTTGACGCAGCTTTAATATTATATGTGTACATTGTAATTCAAAGTAAATCTTGCCTTACCGACGGACAAAGTATCAATTAGGGATGCACAGACACACAGACACACATACGCACACACACACACACACATACACACACACAGCTACAAAAATAACGGAAGACTATTTGCTCTAATAATCGAGAAAGAAATGATGATGAAATAAAAGACACAAATAAACAAATGAAGATCGCATTAAACGCTCGGAAGTTTGTTTGCAATAGACAACAAGAAACAAACGTTTCGAACGGTTCTTCGTACTGATATCATTATTTACGTTGCCCGGTCAGCAGAAACGTTTTTCCGACTTTCAACCACATTAAAGTCTATTTGTCCATTCATGTCCGTTCCTTCGCCTAACTATATCCATGGTCTCTTTCTCCCCAGAGGCAAAAACAAATAAATAAATAAACCGTTATGTTTCGTTTTCTTTCTATAGTATCAAACTATTCTGCTCGGTCGTGTCGAAGACAGGTTGACTCTGGCAATCAGCCCAGGGCAATGGACGGTTATGACCTGCATCGCTGCTGCTACTCTTCTCGCTTGTCTCCGGACTCGTATCCACCGCTTCAGTCGTCGCTTTGCATCGAGACGGTAAAAATTAGACGTTGTGGTTGCAATTACGCTAGGACGCACGCCGAAGTCAGGGGATATGACTAATGCATATCGATGGAGTTAGAGCGAGGTAGAGTCAGAGAGAGAGAGAGAGAGAGAGAGAGATATATAGAGATAGAGATAGGGATACTGGTGGTTCAAACAATAACTCTCTGCAATTACGTCCAAATAAAGGTTTGTATATGCCTAATATTACGATACCAACGGTTAAATAAGGATTAGCAAAACACGTGGAAATTACATGGTGAATCAAACAACCAAAGAACACGTGAATAAATTCAATTACAATTTATTACAATACAATGGAAAATAACAACAAATTATAAACACTTCACTAACATTAACTTACAACCTTATAGAAGCTATACAGAGCCGGTTATACGCATACACATACATACACAGCAATATATATATATATATATATATATATATATATATATATATATATATATATATATATAATAATGATATTTTTTTAATAAAATATTTAGAAATCCTTGCACAACGCAGATTATTTGTTTTTAAAATAAATTATTTATTCACCTCAAAAACATTTTTTTTATATAAACTTGAGTACTTTCGGTAAATCTACCATCTTCAGAAGAATATTTCTTCTTTTTCGTTTTTTTCTTTTTTTCTCTTGGTTGAGACATTCTCGTGGTCAAGTTGAAAAAAAAACTTGGCCACAAGAATGTCTCAACCAAGTGAAAAAAAGAAAAAAAGAAAAAAAGAAAAAGAAGAAATATTTTTCTGAAGATGGTAGATTTACCGAAAGTACTCAAGTTTACAAAAAAAATGTTTTTGAGATGAATACATAATTTATTTTAAAAACAAATAATCTGCGTTGTGCAAGGTTTTCTAAATATTTTATAAAAAAAATATCTTTATTATTTCCACCCACCCAACGCTTCAAATTGTGTGACTTTTCAAAAAAAAAATATATATATATATATATATATATATGAATATATATGGTTGTGTATGTATGTGTGTGCGTATAACCGGCTATTTATAGCTTCTATAATAGCTCTCTCTCTCTCTCTCTCTCTCTCTCTCTCTCTCTCTCTATATATATATATATATATATATATATATATATCCATATATATAATATCTCTCTCTATCTCTCTCTCTCTCTCTCTCTCTCTCTCTCTCTATATATATATATATATATATACACGAATGTTTACTGTGTTTTCTTAAGATTTTTAAAGGTTTGTGTCTCGTTTTGTTATTATTTAAGTAGTAGCACACAGACTGAAAGTCAGACACGTCGTATGGTAAGAGTTGATTTTTATATCTTAAATAAATTGTAATACCCAAAGGAAATACATTAGCCAATCAATCAGTGCTATTATTTATATCTGCAGTACGAAGTTATCATTTTAATGTTAGTATCTCATTTTTCTTTGTTTAACTGACATCACCCACGCAAAACAAGACACGCCGTATAGAAAGTGGTCGTGTTATTATCCTATCGGTACTATGTTATATCATGTTTTATTGGTAATAATTAACTAAAATTAAATATTTCATGAAGTAGTGTCATTAAGTCATATTTATGAATATCAACATATCTAGAAAAAGAGCAATATCTGTATTTTGAGATGTCGGCCGTGAAGCGTTCATAATCAGGTAATCTTTATAAACGTTATATATATATATATATATATATATATATATATATATATATATATATATATATGAATGATAATTTTATTTACACAGACATGTACAAAATCTGCGACACTGGCATGTCGATGTTATCGATCAACAGTTACTATAAACTGAGATCTTATTAGGCAGAGTTAGAATCCGATCTTAACCCCAGATCATATTGATCGATAACATCGACATGCCAGTGTCGCAGATTTTGTACATGTCTGTGTAAATAAAATTATCATATATAAAGCTCTATTTTGATATTGAGCACTTTTTATAAACCCGGTTAAAATTCTCTGGATTACCACCCTGTGGATATTTTTCACCTGGATTATTACCATTATTATATATATATATATATATATATATATATATATATATATGACAAATACCACATCGAAAATAATGTACCTCTTCTCGCATGATATAATAACGAACAATTAAATGTAAATCAGAATTAGCAGTTTACCTTTTATCGTAAGAAAAATATTGTAATGTTTTTATGCAGATATATTTGCTTATCAGATAACCGATCTATATATTACAAAATGGTTTAAATGGTTTAAAGGGTGTTCAGCTAACTATGTACTTATTCATCCCACCCCCCCCCCCCACACACACACACATATATATATATATAGTTTGCAGGTCCGAATAGCTTTGATAGGAATTCGAATCAGAGAGCTCTATGTCCGTTCAAACATAGCATGAATAGGTTTTGTGGTTGAAATACACTAGATATACCTTCGGATTGAACACATTATACCTTATTTCGACCTTAACTAGGTCTCCTCGGACGTGTTTCCAACCGTCATTCAAACCTAAATGAAAGAGTTTTTATACCTTCATATATCTAACAATAATTTAAAAATAAAGTAAAAATAAAGAATAATAAAGAAATTAAAATAAAAAGAATTATACCGATATTCTATTTACTGATTGGTCTATATAATATAGGGAGGATGTGAAGGGGTGATAATGTTAATTAATAAAGTAGTGTGGTGGCATTAGCGAAGTATAAAAATATGTGGAGTCAAAGTACAAAAATAACATAGAGTTCTTATCTTTACAAGAAGTTAATCCTCGATTTAAAAGGTGGCTTATAACTGATCATGATTAACACTTAAATGTGTCCGTTTAAAATTATGATTATGAAAATGTTAAAATGATGTTACAATGCGAAAGTTTGGATTAAATTTACGAATGTTATACATTTAAAAATTAAATTTATTACGTTTCTAAAAATGAAAGTACGGAATTACGATTAAAATTAGTACTGCAATTGCACACGATTAAAATGCGGTTTATTATGTGACGATAAATTAAAAGTATGACGAAGTTCATATAGGTTTTATTCACAAGTTAATATGTATATATATATATATATATATATATATATATATATATCACAGGTTAGGTATTTTAAATTCATTGCGGTGTCTGCATTTTGCCAACAATTCCTCCCTTTTATTTAGAATAATGTTGTCTGCGTATTTGAAAATTCAAAATTTTTCTTCCAGACATAGATTGCATCTATGTCTGAATCCCCTCGGACTACTAGACTTACATAGTATAGATGACTCAATAATTTGTTTTAATCCCATATTTTTTAGAAACCACACATGCTCTGCTAATTCGGTTTTATTGGTGATATTCGGATTAGAGAATGAGTGTTTATGTGTGTAAAAGCGGTGCCTCCATTTGCCAGCAGATATCCCTATATATATATTTTGTTATCATTTGTGTTCTCTCGTGGATAAATTGTGGCTGTATACACTACACTATCTACATTGCAGGTTCCTTTAAGCGGGCAGTCACTTTTAATATGACAATTGCATTTTTTCTCCCTGTCCCTACTCTTGTTAGTTGTTGTTTCCAAAATCTTTTTATAGTGAATTACACCCAGGATGGGCACAGCATTTTGAATAAATCAAATAATACAAATCATCATTGTTCATCTAAAACATCCGAACACATACATTCATAGTAACATACAATATACTTATCCCGAGTTAACTATAGAGAAACGTTTGTGTTTCAACCCCAGACGATACGTTTAAATTATGTCTGGGTGAGAAACTCGACATTTTAAAGGTAAAATTTGTAAAATATATACAGAGACATGGAATGGACATCTACACTCTAAATAAACTCAATAAAAAACGGGAAAATAGGGCCGTGAGGGAATAACACTAACATCTTTTAATTTCATATAGTAAGCTGGAAACGCTTAACAAACATTAGACATGTCAATATTTAGCAAACTAGTCGAGGCCCATTTTGTAGTTCGGGTAGAAAAATATCTGTTTGACATACTTAGAAAGATTGGGCTACTTTAATCTTTAATAAAGATCAGCAATATCTGTTGGCTGACAGAAATGAATAGGAAGGAAACGATGTGACGATAAGACAAAAGTAAATAGCAGCTTTAAATGTTAGGGGTAAATGTACTAAATATTTTCTGATAAATCGGCGCATATAGTCTGACAAAACTCGTTCTAAAAATGTAACGAAATGTATGTATTAAGCTGGCTTGTCAGAAGTATAATATATAATATTTCTAAACACCCCTCTTGTATTGAGCACTCTTTAAATAAATACTTAAACTAAAATGTATATTATATTTATTTTAGTTTAAGTATAACTATATCATGAAACACAGTATTAAGTATATTTAATACAATAAATAGTACACCATTGTACTGTTTTCACTTGCAAGCAAAACAAGAGAGCTAACTCATGAGAACATGTATACTGCCAAAAGAGAGCTTAGAAAAAAACAAGAAACGATATAAAGTTAAGCAATCAAACGAAGAAGGCTTTGTTTCACGTGCTGAAACACGATCTGCACTGTTTTTAGAGGAAAACACTCGGGTGGGTAGGGTTAGGGTTTGGGTTAGAGTTAGGGGCGGTTGTTGGCCAATCTTTCTTGGTTTCCTCCGTATATACATATACACCATTAATTTATTATGCACATTATAAAAACAAATGAGAAACATGCAAATATAAACATACATATAACCAGGATGTTATGATACCACACACACATACTCCTCCCCATATATATATATATATATATATATATATAACGGCTTAATGTGCTCATCCCCCAGCGACGTTAATGAGGCATGTAGATATTATTGGCGCTATATAGCTCGATAATCGAGCATGGCTCAGTGCTCAATATGCTTACGCGATCCATTTATATCAATATGATTCCTTTTATCCGGAAATATTACCGACAGCCACGTTGCGGTACATCGGTGTTATTGAATAATTAATATTCACACTTTTTTCTAAAATACGAAGCATGAAGAAAATAGTTAAAATGTAAAAGAAAAAAAGGACATGGATACTCAGCATATCAGTACCGTTGTCACTATCTACGTTCTAGTGATATTTATATTAAGTGTGTGTGTTTGTGGTTATCTCCTTACTGTAAATTTGTGTGAGAGGGTAATTGTATTCATGACTGAATCATTAGCTTTATATTTTTAATAATCGCTGCATGAAGTAAATTTTCTATTTGCATTAAAGATGTGTATAAGCGATAAACATTCGACAAGTAAGACTATGCTAAATTAATTAATTTAGCATGTGTACTTAGAATAATTTGTAACTTTTCTCAATCATCCGTGTGCACTAAACTATATAGGCTAACAATTAACATAATAAACATGTAATATATATTTATGTAGATCTTGAAGATTTGTGTTTGGAATTAAAATGATAGGTACTTCTATCGATCCTGGCTCAATCTCCGTGAACTTCGCATCGGCAGCGTTCGGCCATGCTACGTAAACACCCGAGAGATGACGAGCCGAATAGTGGCAGAGAGATGCCGAGCAATTTGCCAATCAGCTGTCAGTAACCAGACGAATATGTTTCTAATCAATATTGAAATTGATTAAAGCCAGATGCAATTGATCAAAGCCAGTGCATGTTTATTTCCCGTTATTTTTTGAAAGAAAGAAGAAAAACAACTGAATAACGAAGAGCTGGGAAGCAGACTTGAATCTTGCGAAATAGTCATTTAATTCTGACAGGAAAAAAAGCTGTTGGCAAAAACAACAAAATGTCCGAAATGCTATTACATGTACAGCATGCTAGAAATACACTGTATTATTATTATTATTATTATTATTATTATTATTATTATTATTATTATTATTATTGTTATTGTT
Source organism: Sepiola atlantica (assembly GCA_963556195.1). Classification (NCBI taxonomy): domain Eukaryota; kingdom Metazoa; phylum Mollusca; class Cephalopoda; order Sepiida; family Sepiolidae; genus Sepiola; species Sepiola atlantica. The sequence continues at coordinate 104,749,810 of OY744526.1, read as the reverse complement.
ATTGTTATTGTTATTGTTATTATTGTTATTATTGTTGTTGTTGTTGTTGTTGTTGTTGTTGTTGTTGTTGTTGTTGTTACTACTAGTAGTAGTAGTAGTAGTAGTAGTATCATTATTATTATTTATTATTATTTATTATTATCCGTTGTTTAGCATTGTTTTGTTACAAAAATAAAAAAAATAAAAACATTTATTAACAACAATTTCGCTATGTTGTGTTCGTCTTTTTGTTGTTTTTTACCATCTTTCTTGAAAATAAAACTGAAAAAAAAAATACGACGCAACAACGAATCAAAGGTATAAGCTGCCACCATTCGGCTCGTAATCTCTCGGGTGTTAACGTAGCGTAGCATACGCGAAACTCACGGAGACTGGGTCAGGATCGATAGAAATAGCAAATAATATAGTTGGATTGAGGATCAATAAAATGTATTTTACTTTAAATTTATTTAGAAAAAGTTGAATTTAAAAATATATATCTACCTTATGTTTGCATTGTTTATTATGAAGTTCAACAACTAATAATACATTATAAAAATTGTTATGAATGCATTGCTGAAAACACTTCATGAAAAAAAATAAACTAAAGTCAATTGAAAAGTTCATCAACTAGCCTGATATGTTTTGCCGTTTTTATTTTACTCAAATGTTTACCACACTAAGGGCCGGGGGTGTTACATTACGAGTACCCTTTATATAAATCCGTACCGTTTGAGGGTCTAGCTTGAAAGAAATAGGCTGCTATCGCCTCGCCTCTTGGGTTAATATTAGTCACATGATCTTGCTTAACTCACACTCTCAGAGTATACCACACTTCGCAGTAGGAATGCCCACATGTGCTGCAGAATCTTAGTGAATACACATTTTATTGTAATACTGCAATTATAAAAGGTACAAGAAACAAAAAGTAGTGAGAAGCAGGATATATATATATATATATATATATATATATAGTAAGCTATGAAAATATATTTATGGAAATTAAGCTACACTAAGGCTCCCGCGTTTCATCCCCGAGGAGATCTTCAGGCTAAAATGCGGGAACCTCTGTGTAGCTTAATTGCCATAAATATATTTTCATAGCTTACTACATAGTTCTACTTACGTATCGAGCACTGTTAAAGTAAATACTGAAAATTTGTACATAAAAAATTATATCTCATTATAAAACTTAATGTGGATACATGAAATACTAATTATATATATATGCATATATATATATATATAAACTTGCAGACACTCATATATATATATATATATATATATATATATGTATGAATACGTAGATAGGAGTAGACACATTATTATAAACCATTGTTTCGTAAAGGTATAAACATTTTTGAAAAACCATAACAATGTAATTTGTAGAAAATAAATAAATAACATTTATTTATCTTAAACTGAGCTTTCGAATATAAAATATTCCTCGTCAGAGAGTTTTTTTCTTTTTTTTTTCTTTCGTTTCATAGTCTGGTGTAATTAACTTTGAGGAAGAAAATCCGTGTCTTGGGCGCGGTTAAGCCATTTTTGAATACGTAGATAGGAGTAGACACATTATTATAAACCATTGTTTCGTAAAGGTATAAACATTTTTTGAAAAACCATAACAATGTAATTTGTAGAAAATAAATAAATAACATTTATTTATCTTAAACTGAGCTTTCGAATATAAAATATTCCTCGTCAGAGAGTTTTTTTCTTTTTTTTTTCTTTCGTTTCATAGTCTGGTGTAATTAACTTTGAGGAAGAAAATCCGTGTCTTGGGCGCGGTTAAGCCATTTTTGAATACGTAGATAGGAGTAGACACATTATTATAAACCATTGTTTCGTAAAGGTATAAACATTTTTGAAAAACCATAACAATGTAATTTGTAGAAAATAAATAAATAACATTTATTTATCTTAAACTGAGCTTTCGAATATAAAATATTCCTCGTCAGAGAGTTTTTTTCTTTTTTTTTTCTTTCGTTTCATAGTCTGGTGTAATTAACTTTGAGGAAGAAAATCCGTGTCTTGGGCGCGGTTAAGCCATTTTTGAATACGTAGATAGGAGTAGACACATTATTATAAACCATTGTTTCGTAAAGGTATAAACATTTTTTTTTTTTTAATGTATCCACATAACATATTATAAGGAGATATAATTTTGTATGTGTCCGTTTTCAGTATTTACTTCAATAGTGCTCGATACGTAAGTACAGCTAGGTAGTAAGCAATGAAAATATATATGGCAATCAAGCTACACAGAGGCTCCCGTGTTTCATCACCGGGGGGAATCGTCAGGCTAAATGCCTTTAGCCTGACGATTCCCCTTGGGGATTAAACACGGGAGCCTCTGTGTAGCTTGATTGCCATATATATTTTTATTGCTTACTATATATATATATATATATATATATATATATATATACATATTTTTTCACCACAGACATGTCCCGGCTCTTTAAGGCTCATCAGTGTGGCTTTATCCAACCAACGCATCCGCATCGGCCCTGGGTCTATAACTCTTAACCTGCAGTGTGTACTGACTGTTAAAGGCCAACGCCTAAGCTATGTCAGTCGTCTTGTTCGTTGTTATAATGTAGGATACTTTTGCCTTATTTAATTACGCTAAGCCGTTCCTATGATAGATTAAATTTATTCTATGGAAGCATTTTGCATATGTTCCAAGTGGAAACCGTCTTTTACTTACAGCATCATGTTCTCCTCTTAGCGAATATATATTATGTACATATAAATATTCACAACAGATCTTTTTAAACTCAGCAGTTATCAAATCCGAGATAATAGTATTCTAGGAACTCTTAAGCATGTTTGTGGCGGAGAGCATCCATGTAAAAAGAAATAATTTACTTCAAAAAACACAAGTTGGCACTGTAGACGTAAAGGACTACTAAAAATTAAGGTGACATTTTAGATGGTCATCCTAAATTGGGAGCTGTGCAGAGATATGTTTATTCACATTAGTTGTAAAGTTATGCATGTCGATACAGTCGGGAAAACAGGAAGCGGGGAGGAAGTTCCTAAGGCCGGCAGTATAAGGAAAGATGCTATTGAAGTAAAGGCTATCCAGCATATGTGGACATCTACATTGAATGGATGAGATTTAGCTGATTGTCTGGTTGATCGAGTGTATTTACGTCGAGTGGGCCCCAGAGCAACCAGAAGTCCTTGTAAAACAAGCAAAATGCGGCGATGAGACACTAGCTGGAGACTGGTGGATAGTGAGGGACCTATTGTATTATATACCTTTTTTAGAACGTGTCTTAGATGGATGGTGCACCAGCCGAAATGGGACAAGAATACTACATTCGTTGGCAGATGGTCGCTTTGTTGAGATATAAGGCACTTTAAGGTGTGATAATCTTTTCAGGACGTTAGATGAAGTCCACTTTATTTGCAGCAGCCTTGGCAATGACTTTTAGGCATTTGTTCCAATAAATGTTTCCTGTAAATATTACGCCGGTGAGTTTGAATGTTGGCCTCTCAGGTAAGTTGTTATTTGCCATGGAAATCGGTAGTGGAAGAGGTTTCTCGTAAGTGTTGAAGGAAAGGAGCTATGTCTTAGCAGCATTAAGTGTTACCATTCATTTATGGCCCCATTCTACTTTAGACTTTAGGTCACTTTCTAAGGATTCACCCATTTTCTCGGATATGTGCGCGTCTGTTTTACCCACATGGCAAAAGGTAAACCATGGTGACGTCAGCAAATATAATCATCTCAGAGACAATGCCACCAGGGACGTCCTTTCTGATGAACAGCAATCGAGAACCACCTAGATCTTTTTTTTCGTCCCGAAGGATCTAATTATATTAAATAGTCGTCCAGTAATACTATATGAATTCACTTTTATGAGAAAACCTTTATGCCATACCTTGTCAAATACTTTCGATATATCAGGAGTTTCCACCCTACGGTCACATGCCTTGTCCAGTGTATAGTATATGCGTTCAGAGATGACCGTTAGGATATGTGAAGTGGACCGTTCTTGCCCAAATCTATGCTGCTGACAAGAAAGAAGTCTAGCATCAACGAGGTGATGGACTATCGCTAGATTAATTAAAGGTTCACAGATTTTAGTGAAGAGCGGAAGTTGACTGTTGATGCGATAATTCCGAGGGTTAGTAATATCTCCAAAGTACTTTACGACTAATACCACATAGGCAATTCTCTAAGCTATCAGGGGAGAAAGATCTGGCAAGGCATTTGTTTAAAGTTTAGTAAGGGCATGGGACAGTTCTAGGGAGCAGTTATCTACTAATATTACTGGTATAAAATAAGGCCCACCCGCTTTGTAGGTTTCAATGTTTTCATGATGCTCCGGACATTAGATGGGTGATGGTCAAATCATAAGTATTGCTTCAGTCCGCAATGGGATACTTGAGAAAAGGTAGTTCGCGTAGTCAAAAGCAGAGTTTAAGGCGACACGCTGGGAAAGTAGTTCAGTATTATCAGTTGTTGTGCAAACTATATCACTGTGGTTATATAGCGTGATAATTGTTGATTGATTTATATTTACCACGCGTTTGAACGTTTTCAACAAATTGCAATTACCTAGTTTTTTGACACAATTCATTTTGTAATCATCCCAGTATATTATCTGATTGCTTTATCTATTACAGTCTGATGATGATTTCTTGACGCTATGTCATTCTGTCTATTTGTAGTTGACTCCTGGCGGTTGAATTTTCGGAATGCTTGCTGCCTCTGTGCAATAGGCTCTGTACTGTTAGAGGTGAACCATGGCGGAGAGTCAGGCTTGTTGTAGAATTTTAGCATGCAGACATGTGCTTCAATGCCTGCTTTGACCTATTCGCTTACCTCATTTGAGCACTGATCAGCACAAGGAGAAAGTGTATCACTCAATGGGGCGTCTCTGATGTAATCTCTGAGGAATTCACAACCAGCCTGCTTGAGGTATCTCATTGTTTAAGGCCACCGTTCATCAGCTTTAGGACGAAATTTTAGGGTGTTATCACTTATTACCACAAGGTAATTAGCGTTCCTGAGCGGGTTATGGGCATTCATCGCACACGCCTCGGGACATGAGGTCAAGTACAGGTCGGGAAGTGGGGCTTGCTGGCCCACACAATCAGGGAGGTGTATAAGGAACGTGCCAGTCTGTAAGAAGTAGTGCGCTATGAATAAACGATAGGTGGATTTACCAGTTGTGTCTGTATCGATAGGGAATCAAAACCAGTCTGCGTTATATACATTAAAATTCCGAAATACGTGTATTTTGGCACTCAAGTGAAATGAGAGTGCAGTATGTATTCTTTCAGAGACAACGTTAAGCAGGTTACAAATATGGGTCGATGCAAATCGGTATGAGCAATAACAGTAACTAACGCTGTGTTCTAAGGTTTATATTAAGCACATGTAGACTTAATCATTTGATACATACTTATGTTCTCTCGTCAAGGGGAGAGTATTCCGAATATAAAATCCTAGCCAGTGCATCTTTTTTCAGAGTCTTTATGGCACAGTGGGAGTCATTCAGTGATGCCAAAATGGTGTGTGGTTATATAGTATTGTAAGTTTGTTTAACATTGTGCTAGGATATCCGAGGGGTTCACAAGAATAACTATTTCTACGTCATTTGTGTTGGTTTTAAGCCTCCAGATATGTGTGAATGCTAGTCTCAAGGGCTGAGGCGAATACTTTTTTGTGAATGTATGGCGTAGGTTTGTTTCTCTTGCAACGTACTGCAATTTTTTTTTTTAGATATAGTGCTGAGGGCAAAGTAGATGCTTGTTTGGTGCGAATTGTCGCTCACACAACCGAACCAATACCATAGGGTTGTGGCTACGGGAAACCCCACTGGCGATAACGTTAAAGTCCCTTTTTATGCGCGACATTGCACGCGCTGTTAGACACGACATAATACAACTGTTGATGAAGCAGACGCTGTTAGCCCTACTTAACAAATTAGAGCTCCTGTACTATCAAACGGAAACAGCAACCAGCTGTACCGCTAACGTTTCGGAACAAGAGCGAGCCAGACTAATCCTGTAAGACTAAGTCGGGAAAACCTTTCCCCAATGCCCAAATAGAGAGAAAGAAAAACAGTGTTCATTGTCATTGTCAGGACACTAGGCCAATCGTCCCTGCGTGCCCCTGGGCTAGTAACTATGCACCTGGCTTTTCGACAAAAAGCCCACATACCTTTTAACCAATTTTAGGTTTACCAACCGGATATTATATTCAACACTGCCGCTCTAAGACGGTTGTCTGCGAAGACGTGAATAGTCAGTAGGAGAGTTGTTATATTAGAGTTGTCTTTCTCCTAAATATATGACATGACAAGGTCTAAAGGTGCATCATATAGAGAGGAGACATACTGAGCCTGTGTGATAGTCAGATAGTTCAGAGTCCCCGCAGGTATAAACATGCCCATATGTATATATATATATATATATATATATATATATATATATATATATATATATATATATAGAATACATTTATACTTCACCTCCCATAAATTACAGAAAATTGAAGATGGGGTTCCTTCTGATATATAGGAATAAGAAGAAGGGAGGGGCTATCCTTTTAGGATGTCCAGCTTTTTGTTATTCTTCGTATTTTCAGCTATCTACTCTTTACAATGTTTTTTTAGTTCAACATCAACAGACACCGAAACAGGTATTTCCCCGGCCATAAGACACACAGAATAAAATAAAATTAAAATAAACGCATAGAAAATAAATACAATTAAATATGATAACTAGTTAAAATTAATAAAATACTAGTCATATCTAAAACGTGCAAAGAAAATTAAGCTGAATTTGGCAAACCTATTAACATTATCTGGCATATGTGCTTGCAACATTACTTAATAGGCCGGTTACTTTGCAAATGACCCGCTACCAACGAATATACCATCCACCTAAGAATAAGACGGAGGAAGGTGTGCACTCTTTTAATAGGGGAATTTCTATTTTCTTTGTATTTCAAGGCACTTATTCTTTACTTTCATTTAACCTCAAGAATAATAGAAACAGGAATTTATCTAGTCAGTATGGTGAAATCGGGCACACGGAATAAAACACAAATAAAAAATAAACTTTGTAAATAAATACCATTAAATGGAAAACAAATCCAAATTAAAAAGAATAGTAGTCATATTAAAATCATACAAATTAAACATTGTCTCCCAAGACTGAAAAGACGTAACATATGATGCTATACGGCATGAGAAAGAGAATTTTCACATATAAACATTGTGAAAAATCAAAAAATAAAACGTAAACACATAAAAGATGAAGTGAAAGTAATATTCCGTGACTTACAATGCAAACAGATATACTAAACGGGAAATTTTTAGTTGTAAACAATAAGTTATGGCGGCTTAAGAGGAAGCAGAATATTGCCAAAGTAACATATTGAACATATTGACAGATACTTTTACTGTGGAGAGACGTTTTCCTGTGCTTGATGGCCCATATATGTAAGACCCTTGTCCATTTCATGATTACCTCTTAATCATTTTCTTTATTTATTTCATTTGGCATCTATCTTTTCTCCACGTTAATCGTTATATATTAAATAGTAACTTATTTGCATTTAGGTATAAAGTGTTCCACAAAATTCTAAATACTTATTTGCAATTTCGCAGAGAAATTCTTAAACTCAAATATCTCCTACATTAAAATTTTCTTTTTCTTTTTCTTTTTCTCTCCCTTTTCAAGCATAACACCCTACAGACCGATCCTTGTTCTTGCGACTGCATAATAGACAGCAAGACAACCGCCATTATCGTCCGTGTACCGGAAATGTAAAATCCAGGCACCGGAAATGATGACGCAATTATTTCTTGAATTATTAATAAGTGAGGTTTACTGGGAACATAATTAGAATTTATTTGCATTTTCTTTCCATGTTTTTTTTTTCGTTTGGTATTCAACTTTTCCTTCCTTCGCACAATTTTGAATTATTTTTTTTTTTAATGCGACAGAAGTTCACTTTCATGTCATCATTCCAATTATGTACATGCGTTCTAGAATATTTCTCAGTTGGAAATAATATTGTTGATGAAACCTGTCTTCTGTAGGTTGGAGACGTGCCAGCTTTCTCTTACACATATGCAGTTTAATTTAAACTCGTCCAGTATTGATGAAAGTAATAACGCATGGTATATTTTCCTCGGTTTACCTATATCTCTCTGTCTTCCTCCTTCTCTCTCAGTATCTCTCTATCACTCTATCTCCTTCTCCTCCCCTCTCTCTCTCTCTCTCTCTCTTTCTCATGCATTTTCCTAGAGAAAATGGCGGTGGCACAATGGACACGAGTGCGACTTACGACTCTGCGTGCTGTAATCGGGTTTGTAACATTAATAGCACTTCCGTCACTTCAGATGTTGGCAACCTTCACGTAGCCTGTCTCGAAAATGATTGATTAGTTAAAGTATATTGAAAGAAAATCCCAATATAATCAAGCATGCCAACATCTCGTAAAATGTTACTACTATAAATTACATTTTCTTAGCATGTATCAAATCCTTTGTATTTCAGGTAAACAAATATGTGGTTATTTCCCTCTCGTATTCCTTCTTGTCATGGATATCGATGTAGATAGTGAAGGGTCTGAGATGTGCTTACTACCGGTCGAGATAATAAGGTTTACTTCTGTACTAATACATTTGTTGCTAAGGAATCATTACATTTTATCCCCAACATATAGACAAAATTAGGTTCAATTATTTTCATTTGCATTAGGAATTGTGATACTTTATTCAACATGTTACATTTCCTAGGTATATACAGTCATTATTATTTGTTGAAGACAGATGCGATCCTATATTAGAATGCGTATACTATTACACTGGGAGAGTTTAGATTACCTACTAGACACCATTCTCGAGTGCGTTCGGTCTCTTTGTCAATACAATTTGCCATGTATTTATGTCATCCTACAAGTAAACCAGTACCAAATATTCCAAATAACATAGAATTCGCAACACAAATAAGATCCCCTCACACTTGCTCATACGAGGAATGGTGCACCTTACCTCAAGTAACACTACTTAGCTTGATACTCCACGAGACAACATGAATTCTTGTCCTGGAATCCGGTAAGACAAAGAGACAACGAAGGAACATATACTGTAATATATTAAACTCGTCAATTGGGGAGAGGAACATCAATATTATATACTTATTTACTGATTTTACGTTTGAGAAATGACGAAGCACTTTAATAGAATATTCGAATATCTATGTATGGCATATAGAGATAAAGTATAAGCCCCAGGAAGGGACCCCTTAATTTCTGAGAACTTCGACTGAAGTAAAATGAACCAAACTAATATTAAATTAGATTTATGATATACTAATATGAACCAGTTTAATTTCGATTAATCTTGCAGTCCGAAATATAGTGAGGTAATATGTAATGTTATATTTTTGACAAAGACGGGATGTAGATACCTCATTCATTGAGGAATTTAGTGCAACTTACCCTTTTTAGACGTATACAATACAACATGACTTTGCATATTCAAAGGCGCCACTTTACGAGGTGTGTTGTATTATGATATATTATCATATGATGTAGCTAAAGACCCATATCGGAAATACATCAGATTGTATTATTTAGATGTAAGAACAATAAAGACTGGGCATCTGAAATATATTTCGGTCTCTGTCGTCCAAACTAGCCTAATAGAAAGGCAGTGCGTGCTTTGTTCAATAAATAACCCAATCTGAGAAATTATGCGAAAAGTGGATAACATATTATGTTAGTAGCAATTGTCTCAATCGAGATTCTCTAAACATATTTTCCTGAAAGGATAAAAAAAGAATCTCAAACGACTCTGTTGTTCTAATAAAATAGCTACTAGTTATTCACAAATTAATATGCAGCAAAAGTAGGGTCAGCGTTATCGACAATCGATTGGTTGCCAAATCCAACAAATATAAATTGGGTATAAGATAACGCTCTTCAAGAAGTTAGCTTGATTTGCTTCTTTTCCTTGGGGGGGGGGTATATATAGAAGACAAAATATATCCGAAATGATAAAATAAACGCAAGAAAAATAAATAGTATTTTACTACAATAGAAATGGCCGAGGGACAGCATGAGGAAAAATATGGATGGAAAAATGCTTTGAAGTAAACGACGGAAACAGAAAAATATTTCTTCATTACCTTTTATTATTTTTACCATTTTATTTATGAATAAAAGAAAAAAAGCAAGATATATCGATTAAAATTGCCTCATAAAGATTAATGTATATATGTTTATATATATACGAATATACATATATATATATATATATATATATATATATATATATATACAAATATATATATATATATGTATATATATATATAATCATGATACTATAGTTTTTGATTATCATTTATGATAGCGTTGTTTGTTTAGAGTGCAAAGACCTTCAAGCTGGTTAATACTACCAAATACGTAAACTATATACCCACGTGCACAGATGTACTTTCGTATATATATATATATATATATATATATATATATATATATATATAAAAATGCACGAATATAGGAATTGATATGAAAATATATATTTCGATATCTTATATAAATATATATGTATATATATATATACACACACACACACATATATATACATATATATATATATATATATATATATATATATATGTGTGTGTTTGTGTGTGTGTATGTGTGTGTGTGTGCGCGCGTGTGTGTGTGCGGATGTGTATGCATGCTTGTGGTATTTTTAAATTAAGCTGAAACCAAAATTAAGAAAAAAACAAGAAAGCGTTAATGCAATGTAAAGCTCACAGCAAAAGTCTAAAAAATGGTGATATATAATGCATTATTAATTTTGAATTGTATAGAAAGCAATAACAAAATGTCTAACGCATATTAGACATTTTCATATGAAACTAATGGAATACTGAACTATATATTCACCCATACATACATATATAGTTATATGTATATATATATATATATATATATATATATATATATATATATATATATGTACATTTATGTATATATATACATATGCATATTTTTTACATACGCACACCGAAATATATATATATATATATATATATATATATATATATATATATATATATATGTATGTATGTATGTATATATATATTGTTGTTGTTTTTTTAATTTCAGATAATACATAATTATTTCTACAATCATATAACGCACCATGACAACCACAGAACGGAAGTTTCACCCTTCTTTTATGCTTATCAGTAAGACACATCTGAACTCAGGATTCGTAACCCGAGGCGGCATTTACCCCAGTTTGCTCGGTCTGTGTTAGTAAATATATCTTCTTGTATGTGGCGTAGTGGCTCAATTGCCAACGTAGTCGCTCTGAATACAAGTGGATCGGGTTTCGAATGTTGAGTTCGGATAGTCCTAATCATTAGCCCAAAGGAGGGCGACACTCGCATCGTCCGGTCTGCGGTTTTCATTGTGTGTGTTTTCTACAACGTTGTCTGATAGTGAGAATTTATTATATATATATGAGTATATTATACGACTCGTGACCAGTTCGATCATTTCTCTATTACTTTTTCTTAACCTATCTCTTTCCTCTCGCTCTCTATTTCCCCCCTTTCTCTATTTCTCTTTTCCCCCCTATCTGGAAACCATATATTTCTCCTATTAATCGACTTAACATCAAATAAAACTTTAGTTAATAAAAGTCTGGACCCTTTTTTATTTTAGCATCTATTTTACGTTATTAACACACAAAATACATGCTAAGATATACTATAATTATGAGATTTAGTTGAGTTTTAAAAAAATAATTTTACTAATTTTAATTAATTGAACATTCTAATTAGCTGATTTCGCTATATATATATATATATATATATATATATATATATATATATATTTCTCGCCTTCTCTCGTTGTGCGCAGATTAAGAACAACTCGAATAGTTTTTAATATGTATGTAAGCATTTAGCAAAATGTGACTCACTTCTTTCAGCTAATTTACATAGTGTGTTCGTACACAGCTCAACCACGTATATCATTTAGATCACAACATAATAGGACTCTTATGTTATTCACATCGTTGAAGTAAAAAATGTAATTTTTGTTATGCAAAAAGAATATGTTGACAAACACTAATGTAGAATGAAATCAAACCCTGAGAAGTTTAGTGTTCTATTTCCATGTGTAAGTCTATCGTTCTTTCTCCCTCTCTCTCCCTTCTTCTCTTCCTTCCTATTTTCCTTCCCCCCCTCTCTCTCTCTCTCTCTCCTTATCTAATATACATGTACCAGAGATATAATTTAAAAAAATAACTGAAGGAATTTAGCGGAGACTTTTTCTTTTCCTTTTTATTGCTGAATAATAAAACTAATGTTTAAAAAAATCAAATAATTTTTGGCGAGAGGAAGGGTGCGATAAAACCACCGCTATTTAGTCACGCTACACTACCACTAAAAATAGATTGAGCCCTCTTCTCCTTCGCTCCAGCAAAAAAGGAGCGTATCCTGAAGCGCGCTTCTATTTCGAAGGGCTCCGTAAAGCCCTATATATATGTATACGCAATTTGTTTGTTCATATTAATTTTAGTCGTAGTCGTAATTTTAATAAAATCGATTTAATGCAATAGGTTTAATATTTACAATTATAGTTCAAGAATTAGAAAGATAACTTCTATTACACACACAACAACCGGTTAGTCGCACAACAACCATCACTTTTTTCTTTACAAACATAAACTGCATTGTTTAACAACATTTTCTTTAAATAATTAAATATATACTTTATTTTTTAAACTTAATTTGTTGTTGTTATTGGTGGTGATAGTGGTCGTTGTCGTGGTGATCGTGGTAAATTCCATTAATTTTTATATATTTTTTATTTTTCTGTCTTAAATGATGATGGCATAACACACAAATTACCCATTTCAAATTATTCAAAAATATATAATTGTTTTATTTTACCAATAGACGTTCTGCTTTTTCGTTTATTCATATTATTGTTTAACCAGTTTTTAATGTTTAATTCATTCTTGTGTTTACAAAATCAAATTCCTTGACTTTGTATGTCGGCAAAACTATATTAAATAACCTTTTTGGTGTTTTTACTAATGAAAACCACATGACTATGTTCATACACAATACATTTTCTTAATATTAGAATATATCAAATAACACCGTAACAAGTATCCTTTTTTGGCTTTCACCAGATTAGAAAAATGTGAAATGAAAATGTTGTCTTTGCTTCTCTGTAAATATAGCCATACTTCGATTAATGTCCACTCAGGGAGCGCGTAGATGTTTGCAATTATATATATATATATATATATATATATATATATATATATATATATATATATATATATATATATATATATAAGTATGTCTTTACGGATAATGGCTTGCCCGAATTTTGCCCGAATTTCTTCCATGTGTTTTCAATATATTGACATAATATACTTTTAGGGATCGATATTTCATTAAAAATGCGAGATTTTTCTTGTTGTTAGTGGGGTTTTGTATTTATTTCGTCTATTATAAATGCCTAGATATATTTTTTTGCAAAATTAATTTGAAAAATAACATACGTGTGACTCCCACGATAAAATATCATGCTTCATTACGTCTCCTTCCTTCTCTCTCTCCCCGTATAGCTGTCTGTCTGTCTGTCTGTCTGTCTGTCTGTCTGTCTGTCTTTCTGTCTGTCTGTCTGTCTGTCAAAGAAAAAAAAACAAATTTAACAGAAAAATAAATTATCTAACACGAGAGATTAATCGGTTCCGTTACGATCAACGAACGTCTTCAGAAATACTAAGGCTTTGAAATTGATTAAATAACGGCAAAACATAGGCAAAGAGAAAACGTACAACGACAGGGTTTTGCCACGTGCGTAATGATTAAATAGAACAATTTTGAAGCACGTGCGATAAAGACGGTACAATGGTAAAATGTTGAAGAAGAAAAAAGAAAAAAAGATAATGCCATGGAAACATAGATGAAATAGAGTTGAAGTGATCTGAGTTTGTTATGTAGTAGCAAGGTATATTGGCTTCTAAATGTACACAAAACTGATATCAGGCCTATCATATATACTATTAATAGCACATCACAGACATAAGGCAACATATTAGAAAACATAATTACCCTCTCTTAGGTTTCATTAGGCCAGCCCATATAAAAAACACTCTGGAGATCTGCTACAAAGACTCCCACATATCATTACGAATTACCTCACCCTGGTCAGTTTACATATCTAATCTATTTACTCTAACGTACTTATAGGCACATGCCTTACATTATTAAAAATTCAGCTCATAAAATCCAAAATAAAACCTCCTCAACCCAACCATACAAATGATCAAATTATGCCATTTAATCACACAACATTGCCATCTTACAAACAACAATTTGGTTTACCCTTGGGTTCCCCTCTCGACGGAGTCTTTTGCTGTCTTTTCCTTGAGTTTTTAGAGAAACTCCCCTTTTAATCCATCTTACCCGAAAACTCTTACTATATATATATATATATATATATATATATATATATATATATATATATATATATATATATGATACACTCCTTATCTACACACATCATATATCTCTCTCTTACGTAGTCGACAAACTCAATAAAATTGAACACACCATTTCTTTCACCTCCGAATAAGAAAATAATCACATATTCAACTTCGTTGGTATTCCACTGCACAACACTCCAAACGGCCTAAATGCTCAGTCTATAGAAAACAAACGAATAGAAATGATCTTGTACATCAAAAAATAGCATCCAGAATGATCATAGGCTCTACCTTAGAACTCTTAGAATGTGCAACCCTGCTTACTTCCGCAATAAGTACATCTTTATCGATAACACTTACAAGTCTTGAAAATACCTTGAATTTGTTATCCACAATGCTAAACTTAAGCCTTTAATGCCTAGGACGACAAAAAGACAGCCTAACACTAAAATAATGCCCCCAATAACAACGCAACCAGCACAAATAACACCATCACGATTGATAAAAAGAAATATCATATAGTCCTCACAAATGAACACATATCTATTTCCTTACAAAACAATTCACATGACATAAAAAAGTAACAACTTATTCTAAAACAGTTCAGGAATTACACAACATTTTTCGACCTACTTTCCGACCATTTTCCGACCTGCTTTATGAGGACGTTTAATCTCTAGCCAGCATTTAAAAAGTCAAATGCGCGTCATTTCTGATGTTTTATATCGGCAGAACAGCCAGAAATAAAAGTTCCGCATTTACGAACATAAACGTGACCTCAAACACAACACTCCGCCTAACGCACTAGTCATACTCAAAATCATATTTAGCCACAATATTCACTTTACACACTGAACCCTGCTTAATACTCTATCCTGTCCCATACGCCGCAATTGCTTAGAAATTGTTGTAATACTTCTTTCCTCAGCATCTAACGTGATGCTTAGACTCAGATCTTATTCCTTGAGAAAATATCTGGCAAAAACCGCACTCAAACAATGCAATACACCTCGCCACTGCATAACACACGTTGATGGAGATTATTTTAGTACGAATTGTCGCTGCATTTCATCCATGCTTCCGTCTGTACTATTTCTTTTTCCTTCCATTTCTCTTACCCTTTTCCCATGTTAACGTATTTGCCATACGCACTGCAAAGTTACTTTTTAGTAGTAACGAACATGCCAAAAACATCCCGTTATGCGTTTGTTTACCTATGTTTTCAAAGCCAATAGATGATAAATTCAAAAATATAATTCACATATATCGTAGGGAAATAAGTTTTTTTTATAACGCAGGCAACCGTACACATATTTCCACCGATACTTAAAGAACTAGTGTGATAAAGCAATACTTTTTTTAGGCGTGTTTCTTAAATGGTGACTTGTGAAGCAAGATGTTGGTACATTTTGAAAAAAAAATAGGGAGAAAATTCCCAAAGAAACCTGTCGAGGAGATACGGTACTAAAGTAACACTTTATCTGGATACCTATAAAGTTCGTCGAGATCTATTTAGTTTAAGTACGAGAAAAACAAACACATGGATGTAACATTGCGGAAATCGGACTGTGAGGTTCAGCCTGGTGGACAATATAAGGCCTATTAGGTTAGTGAGTTTTTTGGACACCGTGTCTAATAGTAGAAACAAGTGGTGCGTTCATCCGCCCAGAACAATACTCCATGCATAGGTTAATGGTTGCTTTATACATATATAAGAAAAGGTGGTATACGTTTTTTTACTGGGTAGAGTGAGCCTAACTCTTTGGCAACAGATTTAACAGTATATAGTATGTATTTATTCCAATTATGTTGCCTGTAAATGCTAGTCCGAGGGTGAACGTTGAACTCTCGAAAAGGGTGCTATTAGCAATGGCAATTAGTGGGTGTAAAGGTTTCTTATAATCAGCAAAGAGAAAGAGGTTTGATTTGGTAGCATTGAATGTAACCATCCACGTTTGAGATCATTCTAATGCAGACTGGCATTTATCTTCTAATAATTCAGTAATTGCTTTGGATATGTGTTCGTTGGATTTGTCCGTATGTCAAAATTATAGCGTGGTGTCGCGAGAAAATATATCTATCTTAGGCGGGATTGCGTCTTAGATGTCTTTTTAGAATGTCATGTATAATATTAGTAATAACAACAACAACAACAACAACACCACCACCAACAACAAAAATAATAATAATAACAACTACAACAACAACACCAACCCCACCAACAACTACAACACTAATAATAATAATAATAATCATAATCACAATCATAATCATAATCATAATCATAATCATAATAATAATAATGATGATGATGATAATAATAATAATAATAATAATAATAATAATAATAATAATAATAATAATAATAATAATAATAATAAAGATTAAATCAAATGTAGGTTAATGTACAGGCATCAATACCGTCGTTTTCATTTTAGCTTTGAATGATCTGATTATATTAAATTTTCGTTCAGAAATACTGTTCAATTTAATTTTCTTTAGAAGAATTTCGTGCCACACCTTATCATGTGTCTTGGATATATCAAGCGCTACCGCTCGTACTTAAGCTAACCTAGTCCACTAGATTTATATGCGTTTAGATACTATTGTTAGGATATTCGCAGTAGAATGACATTAGTAATATCCATATTATGGGTAAAAAAGAAGTTGAGAACTTTCGAGGTGGTGGACTTTCCCTTAATTGTATAAATGATTCAAGGGGTTTAGCATATGACCGAAAGGAATTAAAGGGCGATAATTTTGCGGGGCAGATCTGTTGCCACAGTACTTGAAAACATATACCACTGAATCAATTCTGCAGGTATAAAGGGAGGTAAGATCGGTCAAGACATTTGCGATAGAGTTTTGCATTGGTAAGGACCAGCTTACCAGAACATGTATTTATTACTATAGCAGGAATAAAAGCTAGTCAACATAGTTTGAAATTGTGAGTTGTTTTATGATATCCAGGATATTGGAATTTAACCATCTACGTACAGACTGATATTGATTTTCTAATTATTCATTAATTTCTCATGTATATGTGTGCGTTGAATTTGCCTGCATGCCAAAAATAGAGCGTGGTGCCACGAAAAAATATACCCATCTTAGGCGGGATTGCATCTGAGAGGTCATTCATGAATGGTATGCATACTACTACTACTACTACTAAGAAGTAAAAGAAGATGCTGATGATGATGGTTATGATGATGATGATAATGATAGTGGTCGATGGTTATGATGATAGTGGATATGGTGATGGTTATGATGATGATGATAATAATAATAATAATAATAATAATAATAATAATAATGATGATAATAATAATGATAATGATAATAATAATAATAATAATAATAATAATAATAATAATAATAATAATAATAATAATAATAATAATGATGATAATAATGATGATGATAATAATTATTTTTAAAAAGTTACGAACATCTAGTGTGGTGTCTGTCCGTAGTAAGGTATTAAGCAGGGAGTGGTTAGTGGAGTACAATATGGAAGTTAGGGTGAAATGCTGGACAGGCCGTTTGCAACTTGTGGCGTAATTTAGTCCTTCTAATTACGTCAGCACACGCACATAACATATTATCATTCAATAAGTTTGAACATATTGCATTTGTCACATCTTCAAAAAGAGAAATGCTTTAAAAGAAAGAGGATATTAGGACGCTTGAAACTACATAAAATACATATAAGAGTAGAATGGAACAATATCATATATAGTTTTTAATCGTCATAGAAATACACAAATAACAAGAATACTTGACATGTAGGTTCGGAACAATAGTTTGCACGTACATCAACTGATGGTCTCAGACGTCAACCAAATAGATAAAGGAATAAGGCTTGCAGGAAATGAGAGTTTATTTTTAACATTCGTTCCGACTTGACACAATATCGTCGCCATTGCAACTATGACGTT
Source organism: Sepiola atlantica (assembly GCA_963556195.1). Taxonomy (NCBI): domain Eukaryota; kingdom Metazoa; phylum Mollusca; class Cephalopoda; order Sepiida; family Sepiolidae; genus Sepiola; species Sepiola atlantica. Next base: position 104,731,380 of record OY744526.1, on the reverse strand, counting down.
TCTAAGTTTTGAAATTTGCTGTTAATTTCCTTCGCTGATAAGACGTTGATTGGAACCGTAAAAGTGAGTTTCCTGAGCGTGGAACGGCCCGATGAGAAAAGAAAAACATCATGAAAATGGATAGTGCAGAAGACTATTATTATATACGCACGCTTTACCATCACTATGTGTAAATACACGTGATACGCATATGCACAGATGTTGCCACATATATACACACATACACACACACACACACATATATATATATATATATATATATATGTATACATATATGGGTATTTGTGTATGTTTATGAAGAGGCAGATTACATAATCAATTATTTTATATGGAATTGCGGTGTGTGTGCAAAAAACATGCACTTAATTGTTTGTTTATCTTACTCTTCTCCACGCACTCTGCACCCATATATGTATGTTTCTTTTATAGTATGTATATATGAATATACGCATTTCTCTCTCTTTCTCTCTCTCTCTCTCTCTCTCTCTCTCTCTCTCTCTCTTCCCAACACACTCTTTATGTCTATTTATATATACATATATCTTCCAAAGCCTTTATATTAATTAATAGTTCAAAAGTTCACTATACTTATATATCTCTCTTTCTACGAGGATTTCCCTTTTTTTACCCATTTCCTCAACGCCACTATCTATCTATCTATCTATCTATCTATCCATCAATCTATCTATCTATCTATCTATCTATCTATCTATCTCTCTCTCTCTCTCTCTATATATATATATATATATATCGCTTGCTTGCAAGCTATCTATATAGTACAGTATTTTTTATATAAATATACACATTTCTCACACACGCTCTCTCACTCTTTATATATATACTAGCGGAACCCGTCGCCCGGCGTTGCGCGGGAGAAAGTACTACCTATTGAATAAAAAAGAAACCGCCTATTGTTCTCCCCCCCCCTCCTCTACCGTGTTGGTGAATGTTTTAAATTAAAAAAAAGAAAAGAAAATGGTTTAGAGCAGAATGGGATCGAATGCCGATACTGGCGATAATGAAAGCTCCCTTCTTAACCATTGCGCCACAGTTACTACTTGAAAAATGCATGTGAAAATATGCCAGTTAACGTAAGCTTGTTTACTGGCAGCTTCTGGCAGCGAAAAGTAAAGTTCAACAATGACACGGTTTATGTCATTTATTTGGGAAGGGTTAAAAGTATATGATTTTGAAAATGTAAATGTGTCGGGGTCTAACAGCATCTTGGCCTCTATTGAATTAAGTAGGAAGTCGATTTAATGAAGGAATTGTAGCCGCTATATTTGAAGAATAAATGTTGCAGAAACTGTGTTCGTTAATGTCATTCGCTTGATTCCGGAATGAATGTAAATGTGGAAATCATAGTTAAAAATAGGAGAAACGTAATCTGATATTCGCGGAATATCATAGGATTCAACGGGAGCGGTCATTATTTGTTTGCGTATTGTTTTATATTATGTAGTAAATTAATACCAGGCAAATAATCAATAAGGACGGACTGTTTTGTGAAAAGTAAACTGTGTTTATTACTTCCCGGTGTCGATGAGTGTAGTCACAGTACACAATTGTTAGGGGGAAAAGTCTTTGCTACCACCTATATGGAGTTGGTTTTTCGGAGAGACGTTGATGGTGGGCCAAATGTAATATTGAGTGTTAGGTTGGAAATAATAATAACAACTTTACTAAAACACGCTCGAGTGAATAAGTGTAGTATAACGGTGAGTTTAGTTGCCTGTTTTGTATATGGTTATTTTCCTATACTCCGAGAAGGTACAGGGGAAAAAACGTATCTACTTTATATATTAGATAATATATCTCCAATTATCTTTAAGAAAATATATACGCGATTCGTTTAAAGTAAATTAATATAGCTCTACTTAATTTTTTTACTTTTCTCTTTTTTCCCTACTGTCTTTCTCTCAACATTTGTATACATATTTGTACATATATAGAAGCGTACACACATACACACCCACGCACCTATATATATATATATATATATATATATATATATATATATGCTTTTAAATGTTATTGTCCACTTGAGCACTGAGTCAACAGCCATATATATATATATATAATATATATATATATATATATATATATATATATATACAGAGAGAGAGAGAGAGAGGAGAGAGAGGGGGGTTATATTTATATTACTAAAACGGGAGGAGGTAACGATGAGTACGTTAGTAACGACACAGATGACGACCTTGGTGTGCCAAGTTCAAATCTAGCCGATTCTATGATATTACATTCACTTAGGGGCGTTGGCAACAACAACGTGGTCCCTCCTGCGCTAATGCCGAGAATCAAATCAAACACGTCAGCAAAGTTGTATCATTTTTATCCATTCGAATTTACTTACTTACTAAAACGGAATATCTTATTTGGTTTTAATTATCGAAAATCGATATCCATACAATCACTGGTCAATTCTGGTATAAAATTACTTTTATTCGTACAAAATGTCTATATTGTGCTTTCATATACACTTAATAAATATAAATTCACTTCAGTGATAGCTGTTAAAGCCAACTGCTGATCTTCACACATTTCTTCGTATACAGCTATATATATATATATATATATATGTATATATATATATATATATATATATATATATATGTATGCATAGTTCTGAGCATATGCTCAACAACATATTAATGTAAATAAATACATAGAATTACACTTCAAAACAAGCTTACAAAACCTTCATCAAACCACCCACCCACCCACTCATATATACATATATATATATATATATATATATATATATATATATATATATATATATATATATATATATATAGTCTCGGAAGTTTCTCACCCATTAAAACTATATTGAAAAAAAAAACAAAAAAAAACAAAACTTATAGTCCCAAGTCTTCCAGTGGAAAATCACTCATGTAAGTCAATTTATTTTTTACAGTTATTATATTAGTTTATTTCTAACACTATTTTAAAGGATCATCAGTTGTTTACCATGAAACACTGTTTCGGGAATTTAATATATATTTTATATATATATATATATATATTAAGTGAATAAAATCAGTTCTTTCATAAATATCATTTTACATACATGTATTTATGAAACATCAATGTCTATAGGCCTATATAAATTAAGGAAAATGATTTTATTCGTTTGATAAATATACAAACAAACGTTTTTGGTGTTCCCCACATTAACCAACACAATTCAATAATATTTCTTTTTTAGTTGTTGTCTTTTAATGGCAAGATATACTAATATGATTCAAAAGTCTAATGTATATATTTATTTTTTCAAAAATGATGGATTCAATATTTAAAGAAGTTTCTATGAAACATTATATTTTAGTGAATGATGCGTTATTTTTGTTTAATAAAGAAACAACTAGTAACATAAACAGTAAATTATTTTCAAATTTAATATGCACATGAGTTCAGAAACTACAAGGAAAACATATTTCCATTCATATGAAGATTAGTATTCATTAAATGAGTTTTAGAAAATAACAGTCAATAAAGGTATGTTTGACTAGTATATAATACGCTAGCTCTCTTTTTTTATAGTATTATTTAAATGAAGGGATGCGTCTTCTTATGATACACCTACGTTAAAATATTTAAATATGCTACTTGTACTATATATATATATATATATATATATATATATATATATATATATATATATATATATATGCACACACAAATATAACATTTTGTAAACATACAAGCAACCCCTTATATACAGAAATATATGCACATGTATCTCTGTTAAGATATGTTAAAATGTTAGCATTTGAATTCTTATGACATATATATATATATATATATATATATATATATACACATATATATATATATATATATATATATGTATATATATATATATATCATAGACATTCAAATGCTAATATATATATATATATATATATATATATATATATATATATATATATATATCAAAACAACTGCTCGTGAATAGACAACCGCACCTTATATACGCACATATAAGCACACATATCTCTCTTAATGAAGGATGAGCTATATTTATATTTCGTGAGATATCTAAATTGTTATATGACAGGCCGGAACGAAGTATGTTGCTAACATCGATTGGTATACTGTGACCCAGTGTTTCTGTTAATAGAAACCGAAATTTGCTTTACTATTGTTCACGTGTTTATCTGCGTTGTTTAGATGCCCTCTTGTATCTCTACTATATGCACGATAGGGTGTATAGATTGAATACATTTTTTGGTCAATCACTAACCGGACTCTATTTGACTCGCTTTTCAGTAAGTAGCGTTAGAAGTACACATCAAGACGATCGGAAGT
>OY744526.1:104702051-104722051 GCA_963556195.1 Sepiola atlantica | reverse complement strand
AAAACATTCAAGATGAAGAAAAAATGTTTTTTATTTTTATTTTAATAAAAAGTATCTGCATCTAACATATGTTTTTTATGAAGGCATTTTGCCTCTATCTTTATGTTTATATCTATATCTATATATATATATATATATATATATATATATATATATATATATATATATATATATATATATATATATATATATATATATTTGTTTTGACTTACATACGTATACGTTTCATCCTTTCGGAAATTGTCAGTGTCGAGAAGGTTATTTATACCTATCACCGGACTCTAACCGTGGAACACGGTCATATTTATAACTGAAATTCTGACGTATGAGATCACACAACCATTGCTAACAACGTTGTAATTCAGCGATATATTTATTCTATTTAAAGGCAACTGTCGTCAAAGTTACAGGAAGAAACATACCATGATATATATATATATATATATATATATATATATATATATATATATATATATATATATATATATATACATATATATATATGAGATAGGAAGGATTAGAGAAATTCGACGTAATGGGAAATGACAAAGGAATAACCAAGAAACATTTTTTATATATTCATCAACGTTTTGTCTTTATTGTAAGACATCGTCAGGATGATAATTTGAATAAAAATGTCATGCAAATACATCGAAGTTGGGGGTTGACATGGTGGAGAGATGTATATATTTATATTTATACACACACATACATGCATATATATATATATATATATATATATATATATATATATATATATATATATATATATTGGTACAGAAAAATTTGTACAATATTCGTACCGTCGGTTTAAAGCAAAGAAGAACTTAGCCATCCGGCTCTCTTCAGCTTCTGTTGTCATCTGTTTAGGAAATGTGAAGTCACGTGTCACTCTTGTTATGACGCGTTATTTGCTTAGAGTCTTATGTATGTGTGTTTAAATTTAGTGTAAGGAAGGTTTAATAAGGTTTGAAAAGAAGGGATTAGGGTGAAAAGTAACCGTTGAGATTTAAACCGGAGAAGATTTAAAGAGACATTACAAAAATATGAAAAATAAAATAAAGTAAAAAATATATATATATATATATATATATATATATATATGTATATATAAATCCCGTGAGTCAATATTATGAGTATCGTATATTTCGCCGTTACTGTTTTAGGGTTTTATGATGGGTCTTCTAAATAAATCAGGTATAGAAAATGGGTTTAACTATTAAAGAGGTTAAAAGGAACAAGATTTATAAAATTCGTGTTTAAATCCTGGATTTAAGGAATTTAAATCAATCTCAAAGGAATTTAAATAAATATATCATCCGGGTGATCTAAGGGCAGTAACTCTAAGGGCAGTAACTCTTGTAGGCTTTTTGAATTATGTTAATTCGGGATTTAACATTATAAACTAAAGTATACTGAATATTTATGGATGTGCTAAAATTGGTTTGCGGATTGAAACTGGTTTAGATATAGGAGTAAGGATTGGATCGGCAAGATTGGATCTGTTTGGGAGATATGGGAAGTTAGCATAATGACCGAGAAATCGTGGGGACTTATGGAAGTAATAACAATGTTGTGAAATGGGGGTGGTACTCTCTTAATAACTGGAGAATATTTTTGATAAAGTTATAATTATTGTTCTTCATAGGTAGTGTGGATATGGGTTGATTAAGGTATTTGTTCGTATTTTTTAATTCTATATATACTAATCAGGGGTGATAGGTGGGAACATTTTCTGGAGTAGAAGTCGGTATTTAATGGGGCAATTATGCGGTTATGTATTTGGCAGAGGAGGTGTAGCTAGGCTTGTATATTTATCGGTAAGTTCAGTGTATGAGTAGTGCTTGTCTCCTGTAGATGCATCCACAGTAGACATGATTGTGTGGTATAATGACTTGTAATGGATCCATTGCATTGTTATACTAGGTTTTATTTGATTTACTATTTTATGCTCAACGCATAGTAGTTAATTTGAACCGTTTGTTGGTTCATAAATATACTATTCGAAATATTTGATTCATTAATGAATTAAATCCACCAAAATCTATGCTCGGTGTGTGTACGTATTAGAGTTATTTTCATTGAAACATTAAAACTTTAAAAAAAATAATAATAATTAATTACATCGTACAATTAGAGATTTTGAAGTAATCTGAAACCATTTACATGTCGAATAGAAATTCATTTATGTATGACCACTTTTCAAGATATACCTAGAATAATTTTATAAATAGAGATTGAAAGAATATTACCTAAATCATAATTAGTAATATTTTGATATTTTAATTAAGTGATTTATTGATCAAACTATAGGGTAATTATTAAATTTAACTTTCAAAATCATATCTTTGAAGTAAATTGTTATAAAGTAACGACGAACGAAATATGAAAGTAAATAAAAGCCTAGGCAATAGTAGATATTCCCAGCTAGTACATACATATGCAAATATATATATATATATATATATATATATATATATATATATATATATATATATGCAAATATATATCAAGAGAGGCGCGATAGCGCTCTATCCCTTAATAGACTTCAAAAACGACCTATGCTAGACATCTCATTTCTTTGATCAGTCATAACTAAAAAAACAATGAACCAAATTACTTAAAACTTTGCACACAATTTTCATTTCATAGGTTCTATAAGTGTGTAGAATTTCAGCATCATTAGTCAAAACAACCCAGCTATTTAGAAAGGTCAGGAGTGATGTTGTGTTATCCGTGTGTACGTACGTACGTACGTGTGTGCCACCATGTATCTCATCAACTCTTTGATGGATTCAGCTGATTTTTGGAAGAGATAGAGGTTTTAGGGTCAAGTCGATAGCATTTTAATTTAAGTTTACCATATACCTTAGTTTTCCAGTAATTTAAAAAAAAATGACCATTGTATTGAGGCATAGCCTTTACAAAAGTAGTGACATTCCATGATAAATGCCAGTATACTGAAATCATATGCCCTTAATACGGTTAAGATAAAAATTCATATAGACTAAATGTACAAAAGCAAGAAAATTAACAAATTTTTACATTTTTATTGTCATTAAGGGTATGACTACATATACACCAAACCATTTAATTATCACATCACTACAGTATAATCATATATGCATGAGTGGATGGAGTGTGTGAGGTGCGCTGAAGAAAAATTCCTACAAGTAAAATACATAGCCCTGTTGTACTCGCATACTTTTAATGACAATAAAAGTGTAAACATTTGGGAATTTCCTTGCTTTTGTACATTTAGTGTATATAGATTTTTATCTTAACCCTATTAAGGGCATATGATTTCAGTATACTGGCATTTATCATAGAATATATATATATATATATATATATATATATATATATATATATATATACATATATACATATTAGATTTATTGAATGTGAGATGATATATATAATTATTTCCACAATCAGACAACGCCGTAGCCCACAACCTATGAAAGAAACAAACCGGAAGTCCTAGACTTCCGGTTTGTTTCTTTCATAGGTTGTGGGCTACGGCGTTGTCTGATTGTGGAAATAATTATATATATACATATATATATATGTATGTATATATATATGTATATATATATATCTATATATATATATATATATATGTATATATATATATATATGTATATATATATATATATATATATATATATATATATATATATAACCTTGCAGCAGATGAGACCCGGCAAAGTCCCTTGATTTGAAAACGCCCCATTTAATCTCCTCAATGACTGTAGCCCTAAACTATGGAACAGTTTGATGCTCTTCATATTTATGATCTGGAAGATGTTAGCCTTTTCTAGTGATGTCCATGCAACCATTGTAATGATTTTTAAAATAGGGGATCGGTAGTATTGTAACACGTACTGGGGAATATTACTACTGAGCATCGCATAACAGCAGCCCGTTATGTTCATCTTATGGGATTTAAAAAAGGCCTTCAATAAAACACCTAGACCAGCCATGTTGACAGTCTTCTCCAAGTTCGGCTGTCCACGTGGTTTCGTCACTATCGTGCGTGTCTGCAATAACAGAATTCTGGTTAGAGTATATATCCGGACTTTTTATCTCTCTCTTTGACCCATTCCTTATGAATGGTAGCCTGAAAAAATTGGATTTGCTGTCCAACCTGTTTATCAAAGTGTAGTATCTTTGCCGATGGATACTGCACCCCATAGACTGGTATTGTTTTGGCCTTCGGGGCTTGATTTACACCGGTCTCTGGGTCAGTCCTGTGCAGTTCTAGGAGGTCCATCCTCCCAGGCTTGCCCTCCCCTCTTTGGGGAGGAGTAAGTTTATTGCTTACTGCTTGAGGCGCCCCTACCGAGGAATGCCGACGGGGCTGCCCAGGCAATTTTTAAACCCCAATTTCGCGACCCGACCTTGGGTCACATTTTACTTGTGGGAGTAAGATAAAAACTGGCCTTGTGCCTAACTCCTGGAGTGGAGTAAATCAATATACAACAGCAATAATAAATGAGAATCCTCAGACACGCCCTCAATCGACCTTTGTTTTCGCACGGATAGAGAAGTTTTTAACCTCGCTCTACTTCGCGCCAAAACTAAAACAACCATGTGTTTAGTACGGGAACTGCAGTAGGCTGATGACAACGTCACCCTTGGTCAGACAACAGAGGACCGCAGAACATTAGCGGACACATACACAACAACCTACAAACGTTTTAGGATGCAATTGAATATAGCCAAGACCAAGACACTCGTCAAAAATGCACCTGGTATTCTACTTCAAACACGAACACCATTGTAAATAACCAAGCACTAGATGAAGTGGTCAGTTTTAATATGTAGGCAGCTTCGTAAAATCTATTCCTACATCAAAGAAGAATGTGGGGAACATGATGAGTGCAGAATATTTCGTCTTTAGTCGATTGTAATGCTGTGTATTAAACAACCACACACTAAGGATGGTTTTCCAAACAGTGGTTATATACGCGGACGAAAAGTGGCCATTATATAGAAGTGATATTAGAACACTAGATAGCTTCCAGCAACAAAGACTTAGTCAAATTCTAAAAATCCCTTGAAAGAGCTAGATATTTAATACAGAATATCATAGAGTCTCAGTGACCAGCTTTAAGGCCACCGTCATCCACATCTACTTCCACTGGGCAAGCCTCATCCACAGAATTGAATCACCCAGGCACCCCAATAAAATGCTTTATGACGAGCTTGTGAGCAAGACATGACCGTGCCGAGCTCCAACTATATACTATAAAACCAAGCTGAAGCGAAACTTGGCCATAACGAACATATACCTGTCCTCGTGGGAATAAACTACCAAGCACTGGAACACGTAGAGAAAAACGACACGTCAAGGCATCGCGGACTTTAGGGTGAGAGGGAAAATGAAGAGGCACGACAATAAAGAAGCCACATTACTTATAAACATTAATAAAAAGAATATCAAAAGACGACATAACCCCATACTCGGACAGGAGTAAGAACTGATCACGATATATATATATATATATATATATATATATATATATATATATATATATATATATGATGTGCAGGTTCGAATAATTTCGATTGGTATCCGAGTAAGAGAACTCAATGTACCTTTAAACAGAGCATGGATGAATTTTAAAGGAGCAGAAACTAGACATACATTCGGGTTGTACACATTATAAACTATTTCGACCTTGATCGGTCTCATCAAATGTATAACCAATCGCATTTCATGTTCGCCATGCGGTGTGTTATACATCTGATGAAACCGATCTAGGTAGAAATAAGTTATAATGTGTGGTAACCCGAATGTGTGTCTAGTTTTTTATTTAATGTTTAAAAATAATAGGAATATATATATATATATATATATATATATATATATATACATATATGGAGAGAGAGAGATGCTTCAAGCATAACTATCTAAGGACGGGTAATATTTAGCACTAATTTTATGTCCACTTACGAAGACTTTAATCAAGATATAATGCTACAAACTATTATGTCTAGAATCATTATTCCAATCATGTTAAACAATCATTACATGATGTTGGTTTTGGTAAATTTTGAAAATTTTAGACATAAGCCGAAGTGGTTGAACAAGTAATGCAAATTGAAGAACACTTGCTTTACTAGTGTCTAATGACTATGAATCCAAGTTACATCTAACCTGAAAATTTTGAATCTGCAAATTAGAGTTGGGGTCATATTATTCCTTTGTAAACCCCTTTTAAATACTCTAAATGAACTGATATTTGGAAATAAGTTATTAATTCATGGCTAATACCAATAGTTCAACTTTCATCAAAATCTGAAGTATCTGAACTATCACGAAGCGTATCACCCCCTCTGTCATCCTTTAGAATAAGTTAAATTAAATGATAATATAACACACACTTATCTTTTATATATCCTATTGATTCTTATGGGAATCAAATTCCAAATTATCGTTTAATTTTAATAGTTTTTAATTCATCATTCTGACGTGTCCTTTTTAGAGGGTCAGACAATAAGGCCTAAAGGAAAATTTTAGCGATTCACTTTTTTTACCTCCAGTCTGTTTCATTGATTACAATAATGTTCTCTCTGAAATGTATCCTACAATTTTCTTGATATATATATATATATATATATATATATATATATATATATATATATATATATATATATATATATATATATATTTATACATATATACATTCTCTAAGAAACATATAATAACATACTCACTCAACCTACACACACACACATACACACACATATATATATATATAGTATATGTTAGTTTGTGTGAATGTATATATATATATATATATATATATATATATATATATATATGTGTGTGTGTGTGTGTGTGCGTTTGTGTTTGTGTGTGTTAAAAGTTGTATTGTAAATCAAACAAAGGGCTCCTATTGATTGTGTTTAAAGGCTAATTGCCATTAGCCTCACTTTACCAAGATGTCCGTGCCCACGTCCGGCAATTCTCACACACTCCCTAAAGTCCTTCTATGGCGATAATGGTATTTAGAAGCAAGGAAGGTCGATTAATAGAATTAAAGTCCTTTAAAGTTTCTAAACTGCAAGCGTCTTTCATAGCAGAGAAAAAAATACGAAAAACGAAATCATAAAATACTGAATCGAACATAACAAAAAATCCTGCAAAATGAAGATAAACATCGACGCCTTTAGCTAAGCGCGGAGAGTTCATCGCGGTTAGATAGTCAAATGTCAGCCATGATCAATTTGGTCGGAGAACGAATTGAATCAAACTATGAAATAGAGGGCGCTTCGGATCAATGGATGTTATTTTCTTGTATTATGTTTTTTGTTTGTAAGAGGGGCAGGGAGTGTTGCTTTTAGAGCAACACCAATGGTGATACTTTTAGCTGTAAATGTAGGAGAGGAATAAAATCATCTAGAAAACTGTTGTGACGATTTCGATATCAACTGAATACGGTTTAATACAGCATCGCTTTTGTACATTAAATAGTAAATGATTAAATGTTTAATTCGTATTTGTTTTAAAAATAATTATCAACTGAAAAATGTGTCATAGGGGTTATATAAAGTAGTATAAATGATTTTGGAGAATAATATATGAACAGAAATAAATGATGTTGCAAGTGTGCAACAAATTACATTAAATGTTACACGAAACTAGAATATATGCACTTAAATCATATACCTATTTTTTACTTGAAATTATGATGACCAGATTAAAAGGTTTAGGTAGATGACACAGCGATAACACCCACTCATGACATCGAATATACAAATTACCTATTTTGTGTGTGTGTGTGTGGGGGGGGGGCTTATGCAACATCATATTAATACCTACTCACATTTACAAACATGCTTGTAACAGATGTGAAACAAGATTCAGTTTGACACATTTTTGGAATGTGTCATATTTAAAAAAAAAAGCATTTAACGGTTAAGAATGATCTCATTCATGGTAAATTACTTTAGTCTGTTTTACAGCAAATGAACTTTTTCTGTATAATATAAAGACGTATACTTACCCCGATTGTGATCGATTTATGGTGTAGAATTAATTGAACACATGTAACTATTTTATACATGTTAGGATGGAAATTACGTGTTAATTTCGTGTTAATATCGTAATAAACCATCTTAATAGTTATGCGATTACAATAACTCCAAAATAATTCAAATTCAGCGATGCCATACTCAGATGTGTTTTTGATAATAGATGGAAAGTATTTTGAAGGGTAAGCAATTAAAACAGATAGACGTTTCGCTCTCTCTCTCTCTCTCTCTCTATATATATATATATATATATATATATATATATATACATATATATCCCCTCTCTCTCTCTCTCTTTATCTCTCTCTATATATCTTACTCACAAGTGGCATTGAAAATTCTCCCATTGGATCCTGTAAAATTAAGAGCATATAGGTATGCAACCAATCAATGGTTAGCCATTTCTTAACTACTCCAAGATGACAGCATGACTGGATAATCAAATACTAACTGATTTGATTTCGAAGATAACATTTTCCTTACTCATGACACACAGGGTACTAATCGGTCTGTACTGAGATTCAGAAAACCGATCATCAGTATTTTCAAATACAGGACAGACCGATGGAGTTTTACAAGGAAGGTATTTGTCTAGTAAGACTTGTAAGGATGGATGGTTGTTCCTGCCGCAACCCCATAAGCTAAATGATTAGAATGTTGTATAAAACAGTTAGTTTACTGGCATCAAAGTGCTTGAAAAGTGTGGCAACATCTCATGCTCAGACATTGGGGCAAATTCTGGAAGTATGTAACCAGGAGGGTTGATGGGGCTGATTCAATGTTCTTTTTTTTTCAGAATTGTTGTCTTTATCAGAAGCACAGTTAATAACTCCTGATTAAATATGTGTTTAAATAGATGTGTTACGCCTGTTCACTGACACCTTTTTGTTTCACTAAACTTATTGGTAGTACGCATTTACCCTGGGTGTAATAGATTGACACTCAGACTTTTTGGCGTTTTACATAACACTTTTGCAGCTTTTTTAAACACGGTTCTGGTTTCAAAGCATCTATTACGTTAGATTATATTAAATTGAGTTCTGTGAACAATTGCGGCGGTACACTCAGGTGTGTTACTTGGCTGGCTGTTTGACCTCTGTTCGAACTTTCTTGGTGGTATACATCTCGCAATAGAAGCGATTACTTAATCAGATATATCGGAGGCGACACAGCACTTTTTAAAATCTAAAAATGCACTTAGATATTTCAGGGATTCAGGATTTGAGGCTGTACTGCGACAGAAATAAATATTCGAAGTCGGAACGTAGATTGGATATCAATTGCGAGTGATTAGTGTTGGAGAATCACAGAGATGTCCAAACCGTCACTGCACGGTGTTAAGTTAATGGCTTAATCGATGACGATGCAAACAAATACACCTAAATACACCGTGCCTAGTTACACACACATACCATTAAGTAAGGCATGAAATTACTTATCCACATTAAAGTGATGACTATATGTAATATTTTTCAGCATGAGATAATCGTATAGCTGTCAATATGCAATTAAATATAGACAGCAAGCGGCACCTTTGCTCCTCGACAGAAATGAATATAAACTCGGTGAATTATTGATGAGATAACCAACCAAGTATATCAATGCTATTTTGACGAAGTCTATATATTCTGTTGTCCTGACGACGGACAACATCAAATATGCATGCAACACGTATGTGTCGAGAAGTCATTTATATATGAATATCTGCATTTTATATTTAGATATAAACAGTACACCTATATGCTATTTCTATTTATGATGAGTAGTAGATTAATCTGATGTTCAGGTGAGCATGATAAATGAATCATATTATATGCATTCGGAGCTTCTTTTAATAAAATAAAATACTTATGTTCAAATTTATTTCGTACATTTATAGTAAATTAAACCAAAGGTAATACTTTATAATCATTTACTAAATACACGTTCAATATATGTTAATTAGTGAATCCTAATTCATGAAATCTGTGCACTTAGATATATACAATATGATATAGCACTTTATAAATATTGATATGTACTATTCGTCTGCATAAATCGTCCGTAAAATCAAACAACGGAAGAAGAAAATATAGGTAAACATAAGAAACAACATAGCTTTTAAATATAACTGTTATATTAAAGAACGATGAAGAATAAATTATTTTTTCATATCAATATATATATATATATATATATATATATATATCATGTTCTTACACTAGTAATTATGGATGACATAACCGTATAATCTATTGGATAATTCTAGCCAGGGATTAATATATTATGAAATCCGGCTTTTAACCATTAGGCTCATTACGATCACAATTTGAAATTAAAATGAAATACGTCTTGTATTTTTAATGAAAACACGTTTCAAATCTATTAAAAAAATAATTAGAATGATAGTTTTAGACATATAGTTCAATATCATTATATCTTAGTTTTATTATTTGTAAATGAAAATAAATCTGGTGCAAAACTGTTTTGTTATATATATATATAGTTCCATATTTTCGAGAAATCTGTTTACACTTCGATAGACACTTTGAAGAAGAGAATGGTTCCTGAACATTTCCTACAGACTACTCTAAAAAACAAAAACAAAAATTAAGTTGCGATTTACTTTACTTCTAAAATCGGCCAATAAGTTGGACACGAAACAGTAATTTGCACGTTTATTTTATTGTGTTCATTCTCAGTTTTTATCCCCTATTATTATACATCTTCTCCAACCTGTGCGCTAATGATTTTCAGTTTGCTGATTACACCTATACACAATATATATATATATATATATATATATATATATATATATATATATTCTTTTTAGTTATATTCCAATGACAAAACAAAATCAATCCATTACAGTAATTCGTATTTATTATTATTTATTTATTTTTCTTTAGTTTCTCTTTTTTGACATCAAGGAATACTTGTATTTTTTCACCTTTGTCTAACAAGGAAAATTTATATTTATTTTTTCTCAATTTCTTAATTTTTTGTCATCTTACGCGCGTTTCGCAGGTCAGTCTTGAAAAAATGTAAACTTTTTTTATAACATCAATTCTCATCGGATAAATTGTTCGGTTAATAGTCCTGGGTAAAAATCATCAATAGGAAACAGAATGAAGGAAGATGAGAAAAGCCCAATAACAATCTACTAGACACACACATTCGGACGCATGTGAATTGATATTCTTAAATATAAAGCTGGAAAAGTATAGAAGAAATGGAATTAACTCTTAAACTATTGAAGCTCGAATTACGATTTTCAAAACTAAATGTACACTTAATGACAAGTTGCTAAAATGGCAGACATATGCAATGGTTTTCTTTAGTTTTATCTTGGATATTGGTATTTTGATTAACACAAACATTACATAAAACACTCAAATATATTTTTCTTGATGATTTTAAATGAGTTTAAGATAACATTTTCTTTATGTGCTACAGGTAAACTATTAATGTTAATCTAAAAAAATCATTTCTACGTGTCAAAAAAGATTTAGAATGAAAAATGTTCCCACTAGAGCTTAAAAACACAGAAATTCAGTCAAATTTGAAATATCATGACATCTTTCTCTGGTATTTTGTTAAAATATAAATATACCTTTTCTGAGACTATTTCAAATATCTTAAGAGACTGAATTAAAAAAAATTTACAAAAAAATAAATAATTATCAAAAAATAATTGGTCTTAATAAGATTGTATTTTCGTATCTGATTTTAAAATGATATTAAAATTCTTTAAATATCGACGAATATGTTTTAGTTTTAACATTTCTATTTTGTAATACTTAACAAAACTTTAATTGTAAAAATTACATTTTATTTAGAAATTTTAGAAAACTGAATGATTGTAAGTAATTAAATCTTCGTGGGCGTCGTATAGTCGATAGTGTGTGGCGGTGAACATCCCGTGTGTTTCATTGTTTATTATTCTGTTGCCCTACCATACATTTTAAATTAATAGTTAGTAAGAATTACACCGCTTTAAAAAATATTTTTCAGAATGTTCCGGTTTTTCAATATTCCCAATTTTGTTTTGTTTTCAAGATTAAAAACATGACTTTCTTACGCTGCCGACTTCACATTATTGCGTCAACGACAAGTCAATTATCCTGTCGAACATATTAAAAAAAATGTTCTCAACTTAAATATTTAAAGACATCGTGTAACACTTGGTGCATCAAAATCAACACACACATTTTCTGCGCGTGCCGATCTTATATTAAGGAACCATAAATATTCTAAAATATTTTTTGTTTCATTTTTTCGGGGGTGGCGGTACCCCTTTATACAAGTATATCCCACTCAAATATTTATTTCTAAATATTTTATTGTCGAATACTGTCGAATAGAAAATCCTTTAAACTTGCTTTTAAATGCTTAGCAAGTCTTCATGTATTAAACATGAACATTTTCTTACTATTTAAAAGAAAATTTAAATTACTTTCTTTTCGACAGTTTAAATACTTCAAAATTCCTGTAAAATGTCGAACACGAAGTAATGGATTTATTATTTAAACTATTAACAAAATATTAAAATGACTTACTTGTTTACGAAGAAATCGAAATGTATTATGATGGATTTAATCTCGTAATAGGATTTTAATTTACTACAATTTATTAAAATACTAATTGGAAAATATGCTACTTTTGTAGTTTACGGACATGGTTGAAATAATAACATGTGAAAACACATTCGTAATATAGGGAGGAGTGTTTTACTTACGATTCTGTACTTCTTCCTAACAATTTAATAAACAAAAGATATCGTGAAAATTAAATTTAACTTGAAATCTTATCTCATCTAAAATATAACCTGGTTCGTAAACTGCACAAGTACAAAAAAGATAATTTGAGAAGTGTTATTTTTTGGTTAGGGGGATAGCCCAGTATTTACAACTATATGCCTCTCAAGAAGGGTTCTAAAATCTATATTCAATCGATATTTATTTCATGATTTCCTAATTTTCCCACTTTGACAAAATTGACGAAATTTCCTTTGCCGGATATTCCTTTGCAGAATTTTTCTCTGCCGAATGTTGCGTTGCCCTGATGTAAACACAAGGTCGGCTTTTAATGTGTGAAATATCTAGATATTGAAATAGGGAACTCTGGATTGTTTCACAAATGACATTTGTCTTAGTCTAGAAGAATTTATTTTTCACTGACTGAGAACAGAAAAGATGAAGTGTAGTATCAGAATAGATACTATAATTTGCAATATTTATTCGCACAAAAAATACAAAATTATACAAAAATTGATACTACATTTGGCGTCTTGCCAAAAGGCTAAGAATGTATGTTACAGTTCAAGTTACATTTTTTGGTTGCCACTTGGACTTAAGGTTATTAATAGAGTCAAGTGATTTTTTTGGGGGTGGCTGTTTCCTCGTGGACTTAGGGTTAGTGGTAGGACTAATGGCTTTTAAAAAATTCCAACCACCCCCCAAAACAAGACGATTTATATCCCTTTGCAAAAAATATGGTTATATTCTCTTAAAATGCTATCCTGATATCGATTTCCAAGAAATGGGTTGTAATTTTACGTTAAATCTTGATGCAAAACTTATAATACTGAAATACTTGTTTTTCTTTCCCAACACACAATTGTCTAAAAAAGATAATCTCATTTTCTTAGGAGAGGGGATCTGAGGGTATCTATCTACATATTTATGAACAATTTTAAAAATATAACATGTTCAAATACTTTTAAAAGTCTACCAGTACGATATGAACATTAATATGTATACTGTAGAAAGCATTATTTATTTAGCGCAATAATTATATTATTTTTTTTAATTTTCCACAAAAAGCATATATAAAAAAACACAGTTTCAATTTCATAGGGAATATCTTTTCTTTCACTGCTAATGAAACAAGATGAAACGAATAGAAAAAAGATACACATATTTGGGGGTTAAAATCTTCAACATATCCAAGAGTTTATATCTTCAATACAGCCAATTCTTCTTTATCTCCTTCATTAATAAAGATACTTTTCAATTTGCCATTTTGTTTTGGCTTTCTTTCATCAAAAGTGTGGCTTCAGTTTTGCCTTTTCTAGCCTTTTTTCCTGAAAAATTTAGCTCAAAAAATCAATTATCACTTTTTAATTTTTGCACTAAAAGTAACACAGCTTGTTTTCTATTGCACTAATCTTTTTAATACTCATTTATTTGGAATCAGCTCATCACGTTTTATATTTCTATTTTTTAATTCTTAAATTATATTTATAATTTAAAAAGTGTTGTCGAGTTAAAGGATATGACTAGCGTTACTCAATTGGCATTTTAGTCAATTTAAACTGCTCAATCTTTCTTTATCCAAAACCTATTCCGAGATATTTATATTTTTAGATTCCTTGAGCTGTTTGCTACATTTTAGGTATAAAAAATAAATATTTATTTTAAACACAAAAAAAATTATGGTTATTCAAAGTCATAGGTGGGGGGTGTTATCCTACATGCTGATGACCACACATATTATGAATAACTTTTCTTCTACTAGACCAAATTTTAATTTATTTGTGTTCAAAAACGCCTTGAAGTTAGTCCATTCTAGTTCAAAGAAAACCACATTAAGTTTGGATGAAAACTGAATTAATGATAAGCCCAAGAATTGGTAACGATTGGGTAAGGCTACCAACATGTGTAAAAAGTTTTTCTCAACATTTATTTATTATTTAGTTATTTTATAATTTCATAATTTTATATAACGCGTTTCAAGCAGTGGCCCGCTCTCATCAGATATGTAAATCCATTTACATATCTGACGCTTGAAACGCGTTATATAAAATTATAAAATGATAAAATAACAAAATAATAAATAAATGTTGAAAACAACTTTTTACAAATGTTTCATATATACTTTTCTCTCGTTGGAACTACACTAATTCTGCACTACTCTTTATATATATATATATATATATAGAAAACAACTAATGATCCCTTAAATAATGTTTGAAGCAAACTAATATAATAACTGTAAAAGTTAAATTGACTTACATGAGTGATTTTCCACTGAACGACTTGGGACTTCAGGTTTTTTTTAAAATATAGTTTAAATGATTGAGAAACTTCCAAGACATATATATATATATATATATATATATATATATATATATATATATATATATATATATATATATGATTTTTTAAAATTTCGTTACTGATGATAGTAACAGCGTTTATTTTTTCTATATGCCAAGCGGTAACGCGTCATGCACAACACCACATTAAGTGACCCTTGATAAGCAGTATTTATATATATATATATATATATATATATATATATATATATATATATATATATATATATATATATATATATATATATATAGGCAGAAAGTCATTATCCAATAAAGCGTTGTTCAAGGTCACGGAACTTTCTCGTTTGTAAATCTTCTTCGTGAGGTTCTCAAACCGTCTAGCTATCCTTCTGGTTTTGGGTAGCAATCCGTAGAGTATTTCTCCGATTGTTCTTAATTCGACCATTTTTGTTCGAGCGCTTTCGACTTTCTTAGTCGTCTTCAGGATTAGGTTTTTTAAAATAAAAAGACTGCAGTTAATGTTTTATAGGCATCGTTAAAACATGACCGAATTAAGCACAATAAAAGAAATACTCTACGGATTGCCAGTCGAAACCAGAAGGATCGTTAGACGGTTTGATAACCTCACGAAGCAGATTTACAAACGAGAAAGTTCCGTGACCTTCAACAACGCTTGCTTGGATATATATATATATATATATATATATATATATATATATATATATATATATATATATAATTATTTTTTTAACGTACATAAAACTAATCCATGGACACCAGTTTTGGGCTATCAGTCGTCATCAGCTGCGCTAACTTAGACAAGGTTAAAACCTACATTACATTGTCTGAAGTATCGAGTTTAACTTAATATTAAGGCACTAAAACATTTATATTTCCAAGTGAGGCGCCGTAGTCCGGAGATTAAACTCCAGACTACATACAGTGTATTATAACATTAATGTATATATATATATATATATATATATATATATATATATATATATATATATATATATATATATATATATATATATATATATGTATAGATAGATAGATAGATAGATAGGTATATAGATAGATAGGGCGTGTGAGAGAGGAGAGATCTTATGACACATATACACACGTATATGCATCATCAAATGCAGACATACTCAGACAAAAAACTATTACACGCGTTATGCCATTAGTATAGTCAGATACATGCACGCACTTAGCAGCACCGCAATACACATATATTTACCCACAAACATACGCATCGCCAGGAACATACACACACACACACACCCACACACACACATGAATATATCCACATAACAACGCGCGTGCGTTCAATGTATTTCGTCTTATTCTTCTTGGCCGGTGTTTCGTGAAATTCAGAGGCAGTGTCGGACGAATGTTTCTCAATTCCGTCTCCCGCTTCAGACCCGGACGCAAATGAGGCGAAGATTCTCATGGCGTCATTATTCCATTGAAAAGGATTGTTGCTGTGTGCGGGTCGGGCGAGCGGAAAAGGGGGAGAAACAACAACAAAAAAATATCGACGTGGGGAGACGGGGTTTTTGTTGAAGGGTCGGAGGAAAAAGGGTGGATCATAAAAATAAATAAAGTAAAATAAATACATACACGCACAAATAAAGACACACAAATAAAAACATTCAAAATGTGGAAATAAACATCCTACTATAAAGGTTATGTATGCCTGTTTGTCTTGCCAGCAATGCAATTGAAAACAGAGTCCTATCATAAGATTGCTTCCAGTTTTTGTTTTATTAACATTTCACTTTATTTAGTTTCATTTTGAACAAACTTAGGTTATAAGATAACAAGCAGAACTTTCCTGTTGTAAATCTCAAGAGGAAACACATGGAAACTATTGTTTAATCAGTACGTGTGTTTCTGTATATTACAAATACAACTTACTTCTTTGTGTGTTAGAAATGTTTTTGCACTTTTGTACTGTTAACTATTTAAACTAACACCTTTATATGCTACAAGTTTATCTTTTGTTTACTAATATGCACTTTCGTCCTAGGGCGATTCCAGGCGTCTCTACTAAAATAAGGAAACGCAGAAAATAAGAATAAGATGATGAGGAACAATCTAAAATCGAATGATGGAAATTCGTAGCATGCGTCTATTCAAACTTTAACATTTCGGATCGATTGACGGATCAAACGTCTTCGTGTGATACTTGAACCAATCTGAAATCAGAGGCATTATTTATGCAATCAGCGCGGTTATCAATTACAATTCTATTTCAAACTTAAAAGTATAAAAAAAAATGACAGCCCAACCGACAGAGCCTCTCAAAGAGACTCATATATGCATATAAACGCAGTAATTAATGGTGCAGTTGCTACATAACGACGTCTGCAATCTTTGACACAAGTATCTGTCGAGTCGAGGAAAGTGTTTCATTTTGTTGCTTTTTTTACCTTTATATAATGCTTTTGTGTGAATATCTACAAAACGTGTTGGGCGTAATTGGACACAATAGATTCAATACAATTCGAACACGAAATCGACGATTTCATATTCATCAACAACATCTAATGAGCCAATCGTGGCTAGTTGAATGTAATTGACAAGTGACGTGGTATTTGTGCGTAACCCAGTGATCTGTGGCCTGTAGAATAATGGTCAAACGTGGTTAGGGTTAGGGTCAGGGTTAGGGTTTGGGTAAGGTGTAGGGTTAGGGCGAAACGTTGTTCTCAGATCGGTCTGCATCTTTCTTGGGCTTCATTATACTTTCACAAGTTGAAATAGAATAAGGGATTAAGCTAGGATTAAAACAAACTTATGTATTCATAATATATACAATTGCATGTAATGTATCTGTTATTTACATTTCATCATCATTACAATTAAATCTTAATATATCTCTCCCTCTCTCTGTCCCTTAACTCTTTCTCATTCTCTCCCCTTTTCTCTATCTCTATAATATATGAAAGAGGAGTAAAGTCTCTTCACTTGGGATGTGAAAAATACCACAGCGGTTATCGCTAAAAACAACAGATATCTCGACAATTTAAAACCGATAAAATATCTAGCCTATTTCCTGGAAGCGTTTTTGGCCCGGAGATAACACACTAAACTACAAACAGTGTAGTCGCAGGTCCGAATTTTGCCAAAAGCTACGCTGGAGATCGGTAGACCGTGAAAAACATCTGTACGTGATTCTTTTTATAGATAAATAATATATATATATATATATATATATATATATATATATAGTCTAAAGAAGCTTTGAGTTATTTTAAACAAAAAGACAAAAAAAAAAAGGAAAATGCAGTTTACATTCCCGGAGAAACTAACTAGATCCAAAATAGTGCAGACTTAACATTCGTTGGAAAATTCATAAATAAATTAAATATATAATAGTAACTAAATAAAATAAAAAAGGGGATAAAGTATCAAACAGTGAAACAATAACAGGAGACCTTAACGTAAGCATCTAATATTAACACGGGGATCATAAGCTGTTTACCATATATATATATTATAATTATTATATTTCACTTAACGATGAATTAACATCATATTACAAAATATATGCGAAGTAATTCAAATCCAAGCATTATAGTTCAACATATATATTGATTCTTCAGATACTTTTGGCTTTTTACTATTTATTTTATTTTATTGGAATCCAATATTCTTCATTATATAATAGAATATTTCAATCGGAGTTTTTCAACAACTCTCTTGGTACATTCATCATTACAATTTTTTGCCTATTAATCCAAAAACAATTTGACTCTTTTTGCTTTAAGAATAATTCAAAGCTGAGTTGTAAAGTTTTGATTTTTCAAATGAATACTTACAAATAATTAGTGACGCATTTCCTACTGATGAAAAGCGTAATTTCCCACAGAAACGGCCTTCTCATATTGTATTACTAGTTTAATAATAAATTGGTAAAAAGTGTAACATTACTTTTGTTTTATAAATGCACTATTTGATATATATATATATATATATATATATATATATATATATATATATATATATATATATAGTAAGTCATGAAAATATATTTATGGTAATTAAGCTACACAGAGGGTGCAGCATTTCATCCCCGCTTTTTAGTCTGACGATTCCGTCCTGGAATGAAACGTTGAAACCTTTGTGTAGCTTAATTGCCATAAAAAATATGTGTATAACTTACTACCCAGCTCTATTCACGTATCGATCACGGTATAAGTAAATACTGAAGATTGACACATAACAAATATATCTCCTGATAACATTTTATGTGAATACATGGAATAATAATGTTATTTTATTTTTTATTTTTTTAATTTTATTTTTTTATTTTTATATATTAAAAAAAAAAAAAATTTGTCTTTATTTATTTATTTTTTATTATTTTTTTACTTTATTTTATATACTCTACTATACTTCCTTGTATTCTTTTTATTTTATATCTTTTATTTTTTTATCTATAATTTTATTATTTTTTATGTTATTTTTTATAGTTTATCTTTTTTATTGTGTATATTTTTTATTTTTATTTCTTATCCTTTTATTTCCTTTATATATTCTATAATTATTTTTATATTTTATATTATATTTTACTTTATATTATTCCTTATTTCATTTTCATTTTATCTTTATAATTTTGATAATGTTTATAATGTTCTTTATTATTATTATTATCGGTTTATCTTTATATTTTTATTTTATATTTGTAACTTATTCTTTTTTCTAATATTAGTCCCTGCGCCCACTCCTGTCAATAGATGTTCCTCTAAGACGAACTTGTTATTTTCATCCTTGAATTTTCTGTAAAATCTGCTGCTAAAGGCGCTGATGAAGTGACCTTCTGGAGTAGCTTTGTAAACACATTTTTTAAAATTAACAAAATAAAAAAAAAATTAAAAATAAAGTATTTCCAGAATGTTTTTGAAACGAC
>OY744526.1:104677051-104697051 GCA_963556195.1 Sepiola atlantica | reverse complement strand
TCAAACACTGTTAAACATCTCTTCAGCTTATTTAAAGGCTGAAATAAAATATTCTTTGAAAACGATTTATTGTACGAATTTCATTAAATAGATTTTACTTTTTAATTGGGAAATTAATGGTATACGATACGTATTAACATAAGTGGGTATTGTACTTATAACTGGCGTGGCATTGCGGGTTCATACATTTTCGTAAGAGTAGTGATGCGTAATTGTATAGCACTAGATCCGATGTGATTTGAATGCGAATCTGATTCATAGTCTGCAACCTTATCAATTACACCAATTTTTCGGACGCAACTTCATCATAAGAAACGAATGTGAATATTGGAAGAATATACTGAAGAATTACATAAGTACTTGAAACCAAATGAAATAGTAAGACGTCATAAAAAGTATTAACATCATTCCCCGTAAGATATTTTTTAACCATTCATCGAATGGACATAATAATAACACCGGCCCTTACCCCGACCTGCTAGGGAAGTAAGGACCACATAAAATGAACTGTATAAAAAGGATGATACTGAGTGACTATATATAAAAAAGACACGGGGTAGAAGAATGGTAATGGTAGAAGACTGCGATGTGGAAGCATTAGAAGAACTACAAAAGAAGATAATCCAAAGTACAGAAATACTATTTTTTCCCTCCCAAAACACAGTCAACGTAAAAAATACAAAGAGCAGCGAAACTGGGAACAAAAGAGGTAGAGGGAAGACCAGCAGCTACACACACACTTATAAGACTGACTAAACACATAAACATTGCCACGAAAATGATATCTTAACAGTGGAACAGAATCGACACTAACAGCCGTACACAATAACGAGATCAGAAATAAATATGTAAAAGGCAAAATAAAAAATACACTGGAAAACGGTAAATGTAGTCTTTGTGGAGAGAAAACGAGAATAAACGAATACAAAAATAAATAAATCTGCAGGTTGAGTCCACTGTTGCCTATGCTACAGTTTGCACTTTGAAACTAAAACGGCAACTGGTAGGGACAAAAAGAGACAGTATTTTAACATGGAAATATGGGCATGAAAATAAAACAACCAAATCCATCCAAGCAATAATACCAGGCGTGATAATAATCAACAGAAAGGTAATAACTAACGTAATAGTAGATTTCACCATTTCAGCTGTTAACACGCTAAAGATAAAGGGGCAGAGAACCTAAGCAAATCAATGGAATTTGGCAGAACGTTTAAAGAAGTATGATGCCAATTAGTATTATCCTAATAATTGTAGGAGCGGTATGGGCAGTTCTGAAAATCCAGCAAAATCATGTTGCCACTTAGACACCACCGAACCCCACTACTCATTCTTAATAAGCAATCGATGTGGCTGACTAGCGTACAACAATCCTGTTGAGAAAATAATAAAGATGCGGTGGAACAAATATGCAATTGTCGCGAAGTTTCTAGAAATTAAGGGAAAACAAAAGACTCATGGCATCATAGTAGACATTAACTGGAAAGGCATCTAAGAAACTTGCAACTTTCTAGGGGATACTTTCATTCAAATTTGAGAAAACAACGAAAATGTAATTATCAGACAAAAAAAAAAAAAACACGAGGGTAACCAGTGTTTTGAAAGTAAAGCGGCCTCATGGAATATTTGGGAAAATTGTTATGACTACAATAGCAGTTGACATAACGGTATTTTACCAATGACGACCCCTGATCACTCCCAGTGAATAATAATAATAATAATAATAATAATAATAATAATAATAATAATAATAATAATAATAATGACGACGACGACGACGACGACGACGACGACGACGACGACGCATGTGGAATAAATACCTGAGCAGTATCACTAATAATATACTCTGGACCATTAATGGGCTGGGCAAAAAGATCGCAGGCACCTTGATCAAAGCGCTAGAAAGTTTATAGACATGGACCACGCACGAGACCCAAAAACGATACGGAAGACTCTACGTGAATAGGAATGAAGCTGGAAGAGGACTGTTCAGTATAGAAGATATGTGGAAGGCACTAACAAGAGCTGCAGAAATATATAACTCAGAACACGAAAAGGCTAACGAACAACTCTGAGAATACAACAAAAAGGCACTAAAAGACAAGAAAAGAAAAGTAAAAAGGAACACAACAAAATCGATGCGTCATAAAACTAACAATTGAAGAACAGTACACCTACACGAGGAAACACAATCTTTACTGACGGCTGGAGATACCAAATCGATTAGGGTAAACTACATTAAAGCTAAAATAAATTACATCCAGGAAAACAGTAAATGCAGACTCTGTGGACAAAGAGACAAAACAGTAAATAATATAAGTGAATGAAACAAACCGCCTGAAAAGAATAGAAAACATATATTACTGTGTAGGAAAAGCAATACACTAGAAATTGTGTAAACGATTGAATGTTGAACACGCAGACAAATGGTGCAAATATACACAAGAGACAATACTAGAAACCGAATATCACACCATCCTCAGGAACATGGATGTAAAAACAAATAAACCCCTAAACGCAAGAAGACCGGATGTCATAATAATCGACAAGAAAGAAAACTCCTGCCAAATGGTAGACGTCGCCGTTCCAGCAGACAAAAGTTAGGATCAAAGAGACGGACAAACGAAGCTAAGTCACGGAATTAGCTAATACACCGAATATAATATGGAGCATGACACTCTCAAAATCATACCAATAGGAGCACAAGGAAAAGTTCCCAACACACTGGAAAAAGACTGGGAGAAGTAGAAACTAAAAGGATCATTAAGATCATAGAAAAGACGGAATGGTAAGAACAGCTGCGATTTTAACGAAAATTATTGAATGCAGCCACGAATATTAGTAAGACATATACAAGTTACAATAGGAATAAAACAAAACGACAGGAAGAACACCACCACATCACCCAATGAAAACGAAACTGCAATAGATTTTGATAAACTGTCCCCCCCCCCCCTAACAAGTGATGGGAGCAGCTTCGGCTGATGCCACACAAGATAGTTGGGAATGGTCAACGAGGACAGGAATACCGAAGAGGAAGAGCAAAATCCAGACCTCCACTGGAAGTGTTCGGAGAGTATAAAGACTTTGGGGAGGCTTACTGCTACTCAAATCTCAGATGTTCTTGGCCTTTTGGCTAAGATCAAAGTGTAGTATCTGTTCCGATGAATACTGCACCGCATAGACTGTTATTGTATTGGCCTTCGGATCTTGATTTACGCCGGTCTGTGGGTCTGTCCTGTGCAGTTCTAGGAGGTCCACCCTCCCAGGCTTCACCTCCTCTCTTTGAGGTGGAGTAAGTTTATTGCTTACTGCCTGAGGCGCCCCTACCGGGGAATGCCGACGGGGCTGCCAAGGCAATTTTTAAACCCCACTTTTCCGACCACTTGTGGGAGTAAGATAAAAACTGGCCTTGTGCCTAACTCCTGGAGAGGAGTAAATCAATACTAAAATCTCAGAGGAGACCAAGTGTCGTTACCAGCGAAAAATCAATGGTAGGCGACTTTTACGATACAGCAAGGTTATTTCAGGTTTGTACTGAAAAGTGGAGTAGACTACTGGAAATCTGGGAAGCCTTGTCACAAAGACTCCAGGTAACATAACGTATTTTTGTCGGTGAGCGATCAGTGATGATGACTTGTGTTATAACTCATAGTGAGTCCAACTAATGATAATTAATGGCCAACTGGAAATTGAAGAAGGAACCGAAATAGAAATTAATGTAGAAACGATTAAGACAACCCTAAGGAAAATGACGAACTGGAACGCACCAGGCCACGATGGAATACATGCAAACTGGTTTTAAAATATTACGAAACTAGAACAGCTGATATACGACCAAAGTCTGCAGCCGAGACATTGAAATAGCATTCGGAATGAAAAACGTGCACCCTACTAGAGACGAAAAGGAAAACACTGGGTAAATAGAGGGTATGGAACGGCCCAATCAAGAAAAGCTGGGGGGGGGGGCGAGGCGAACAAGATAGCTATACATATTTGGCATTTCTGGAATCAGACACTATAAAATCTAGAGAAATAAAGAAGAAGAAATGAAAATAAATATCTCAGAAGAACGAGGAGCGTCTAAGAAACGAAATTATATAGCATAGACCTTGTAAAAAGAATATAAACATAGGCACTATCACTAATAAAATACTTTGGATTATTCATATAAGAACTCCGGCACCTTGACCAGAAAACTAGACAATAGATCACCATACACGACGCACTGCACCAAAAAGATGATACGTACAAACACTTAGTGAAAGGAAACGAAGGGGGAAGAGGACTGGTAAGTATAGAAGACTGTGTAGAATACGCCAAAAAATAACGAGAGGTATACATAACCCAGCACACATAAAGGCTGATTACCGCAGCAAGAGACACCGTCCAAATTAACAACTCAGCAAGAACCGACACAAGAAACAACAAAAAAAAACAAGATAAAAAGTAGGAAGGAAAAACAGCTACGTAGATGTTTCATAAGAATGAGCAAGGTTGAGCCTAGCTAACATTCATTGGCATGACTAAGAAAGAGACACCGATTCCCTACCGACAACTGCAGAGAGCAATGCGATAATGACTTACTACATTAAATCTAAAATAGATAACACCGAGGAAAACAGTAAATACAGAGTATGTGGACAAAGAGACGAACCAGTAAGTCACATGATAAGTGAATGCAGCAAACTAACTTCAAACAAATACAAAAACAAACACGACAACTTGACGAAAGCATTACACGCGATATTGTGGACACGATTTTATTTAAAACACGTTGACTAATTGTACGAGCATACACCAGATACAGTACTGAAACACAGGAAAACACAAACTCCTCTGGAAAATAGAGAGGCAAACACATCCACTTAGACATGCCATAATAGTTAACAAGAAGGAACACTTCTGCAAAATCGTAGATTTTGCCGTTCCAGCAGTCACAGAGTTAAGATCAAGGAAACGGAGACACGATGTCTATACACAGAACTTGCCAAAAGATAAAAAAATAGAAAGCCTGTAGAAAGTAAATATAATACCAATAATCGTAAGAGAACTAAGAACCAAACGCCTAGAAAAAAAAATGGTAGAAATTGGTATCAAAGGGATGACTGAAACCATACAAAGTACGGCAATAGTGAAAACAGCCTCACTCTTAAGAAAATGCTCGAATGCAAACACCAACTAGTATAAGCGACGTCACATGGAAGTTACAATTAAAAGAACACAACACCACAGATAGAACACCACTACATAAACCTAAAGACACATAAACGTCATAGGATTTTCATAAACTTCCCCCTAAAAGGCATAGCACCAGTCTCGACTGATGCCACACAAACTTGTCGTGAAGAGTCAAAGGCAATTGGAAGGAGGACACTTACTAGCCTTTTGTTGGAAGAGAGGGAAGAGTACTGGGACCTTGGTGAGGCTTATTACAGCCCAAATTCAAGAGAATACCAATGGTCGTCACCAGTTAATAATCAATTGTTAGCAGTTATTGCGATATCGCAAACTCGTTTGCAATGGTTATCGGAAAGAAGTGGAGAGTACTGAAACTCTAGGGGTACTTGTTGTCACTCAGATTCCAGGGAACATCGCTGTAATTATAAGTGAGTAATAACTGATGATGAATGATTTGAGAACCCTTAGTATGTATAAATAATAGAGTTAGGAGCACTAGGAACAGACCTGAAAAAACTATGAAAAAAGACGAGGCACAATTTAAATTAAAGGGAAAATTGAAACAATGCAATGATTGAAACAATTGATATCTTAATAACAGTTAGAATGTAAAACTCAACAAACGAAACAAAGAACGCTAACTTGCCACAGATTATGTTAAATAGACAAAAAACACAACACATAGTAAGAATATCACACGACCCCAAGGATGTGATACCTACCAGAAATGCAATAAACTAGATCACAGACAGAAACTCAGCTACAAACTCATGAAGCATATCCACATGCATATAGACACACCTGCTTAGGCTTATATCACACAACACTGACGGCTAGGGAATCAAACTGATAACAGGATCAATGAGACAGAGAGAGGGAGAGAGAGAGAGCCGACCAAATCTCCATTGGGGGTGTCGAGAAAGTATTGAATATTTAAGGAGGTTTATTGTCACTAAACTTCTAGATAATACAAACGATAATTGATATCGAGTAATCAATGTTAAACGGCTGTAGCGATAACAAAAACGCGATTTCAATGGTTATTGATAAAGGTAAGCAGTGCTCAAAATCTGAGGACACTTGTTGCCACTCGTCCCCCAGTAAACGGCACTTGTTTTGCCCACTGTAAAACCACTGATAATGCCTTATGTGAACACTCCTCGTGAGTAAATATTATTAATAATCAAGCCAATCGAAGAGAACTTCAACAGGTAGAAATACAATAAAACGCCCCCCCCCCCATAAAACGACATACACACATACACACAACATATGTGCCACCTATCTCGGCTAGTACAACACAAAATGGTAATGAATGGTCAAAGATGAAATAAAAGTGAGCACCATTCAGACTTCCACCAGAATGTTGCGGAGAGTACTGGAACTTTTAAGGAAGCTTTTTTTTACTTACACTTCAAAGAATTAAAACCGTCCTTGCTAGCTAGAATGGCAAACAACTCTCACGGTAATGCCAAATGTTTGCACTGGTGATCGATAAAGGATAAGAATTCTGGAAATATGTGAAGACTTGTTATCACCTAAACATCAGGGCAAACCGCTGTTTATTTTCAGTGTACATTTACTCGTTATGGATCCGCTTAAAACACTTTGTGATTAAATAATAATAATACTAATAATAATAGTAATAGAAATAAGTACATTTTTGAAAGACCAATTAAAAGAGGAGAAATTAAGCATGACTTTAATTTATATTGATAAAGCTATTCTCTAATTATCTTTTTTGAAGGTGTATGAGGTTGAAATCCCACATATTTTATTATTTTGTTACGGCTTTTATTTTAATATAGCGTGAAGAGAGACGACATAGAGAGAGAGAGAGAGAGAAAGCGAGAGAGAGAGAGAGAGTGGACAGACAGACAGGAAGGCAGGCAAAGAAACAGTGAGATAGATAGAGAAATTAACGAGGACATTAATAATCATCGGCCGGGTAGCCTAGCCTCGTCCTTTCCCATTTCGAATCCTGGCGTTCTTTTATATCTTATTTTAATACCTAGGTAACACACACCTTGCGGAATTCGGTGTAACTCATGATAGGTCTACTCACCTGGGAATGTATTTAGGATATCATCTCTTGACGTATTACCCATGTCTCAAATGAGGAGTTCATTCCTCAACTTATTTGACTTAACATATCTGTTCTGACAAAAGACAGTTCAATATTTTAAACTACTTGCATATAGAAGCTCTCTTTGTTTTCGCAATAGTTTTAAACTTCAATATATCTGATACAAAAAAAATGTTCCGTTGTAAGGGGGGATGCGGATACTTTTATCTAGCTTTTAAACATTTTGGGAACTAGAAAAAATCCCTGGAGCGGAAATGAATGAACGCCTCTCTAAACTAGAACAACTGCAGGAACATTCCACCATTCGTCAGTGTGTCGTGCATTAAACGGAATCTCAATGAACATGACTTTTTACCAATACTTTTCTATATGTAGAACACGTTACCACGAGATTGACTCTCTGCAGATGATATACGTGCCATCGTCTTATAATATTCTTCATTTTTCTCATGGTAGTATAATCTGCCAAACACCTATCCTTGACTGGCATCACTTTTTTAATTTCTGTAACTTTCTTCTTTTATGAAAATAAAGTAAAACGTCGACATTGATGTCGACTCTCACAATATTTTTGCACATTTTCCTCATATAAAGTGAATGCCATCTTTCGTAATATTCTATTTGAGAATGCTGTATTTGATCTGGGTATTACTTTTTAAAATTGCATCTGCGGACAGATTACACGTGTAAATAATTGTAGATTGATACGATGATCTGTTAAGATGAACTCCGGAATTAATGGCGTGAATTGCTTTCATGATACGAACACGAAACTAATATAGATGTAGAATCTAGTAATCAAACACCAGCCAGATGATGATTCCACCAACATTATTTGACCCCATGAATACTTTGTTCTACTCGGACGAAACAAAACAAACATATAGCGTGTTATTCATTTAACCAAATGGTATGCATCATAGGACAACATCTGCTGGACTATATAAAAATTAGGAAATTCTTCGATTTTACTGTACTTTTACGTTTAAGTAAGCATTCCTATATTATATAAAAGTATATATATATATATATATATATATATATATATATATATATATATATATATATATATATATATATATATATATATATATATCGATGAGCTGTGCTTACTTTTTGCCTTTAATCTATTGTGCAGAAAGCATAGAAAGCTTTGTTCTTTATTGGTGTATCTTACCGGTCACTGAAGATAGGTAATTACTATTTTTAGTGTCCATTTGATTTTGCAAAGTTTTTTGTCTGCTATCAATTCGCTATGGTTAATTTCTTTCTGTGTCACTCAGGCATAATGGTTGCTTGTTATTTTAGGTGTTGCAAAAAATACACCTTCATACTTTAATTTCCAAATATTACATTTTTTTACCAATCTTTTAAAAAAGACAATTCTGAGGAAATATTTGCTGGAAAATTTTCTTCGGTTAACTTTACTACTTTAACTGTTTATTAAATGTCTGATTTGTTTTAACGAACAAAAAACACTAAAACAACAATTTCGTTTGGAAAGAGTTAAACTATGATTAATAACAATTTTGAAGCACAAACATTTGTATTCTTTTGATTTTATAGACTACGAAAGCCCCCACATTTTTGTGGCTGCATCTTTTCGAAATTGGGAACCTTCTAATTAATCGCAACACATTTTATAGTTAATCCGGAAACCTTCACAGAATTTCGTTATTAAAATGAAATCAGAAACAATGTAAAATTTCATCTTTCTATGTAAATACAATAAAATTGACATTTATTAAAATATAAAAGAGCCGTATAAAGGAAATGTGCATTATAGTATAACAGATATGCCACAGTTTATAGATTTCCAAACGCAATCAAAGTAGAATGGATATCGTTTATTTTCTATATCCCTCATTGTTTCTGTAAGCCACTAACAATCTCACCGGAAATACATCGCTTATTAACTCATTAATTTACTGAGTAACTGACTGATGTTGTCAATATAAATATCGCTCGATCATTAACTTATGAATACACTAGGTCACACATTGACTCAGTCAGTATACACATCACTCGCCCATTTAATCATTAACACACAACGTAACACATCATCTCGTTTTGTGTTAAGGGCACTGGTTCAGTTACTAAAAATTACAATAGATCAGACATCGTCTCGGTCAGTATACATATCACTGGCTCATTTAATCAAAGATTCACTAGGTCACACATTACATCGCTTTGTATTAAGAACGTTCGTTCAGTTACTAATAAAATATGATAGGTCACGCATTGTCTCGGTCAGTATACACATCAATCGCTTATTTCATCAGGGACACACTAGGCCACCCATTACTTCGCTTTGTATTAAGGACGCTTGTTCAGTTCCTAATAAAATACGATAGGTCACACATTACTTCGCTTTGTATTAAAGACACTCTTTCAGTAACTAATAAAATACAATAGGCCACGCATTGTATTGGTCAGTATACACATCACTCGCTCATTTAATCATGGATACACTAGGTCACACATTACATCGCTTTGTATTAAGGCCGCTCGTTCAGTTACTAAAAAAATACGATAGATCACCCATTGTCTCGGTCAGTATACACATCACTAGCTCATTTAATCCGGGATAGACTAGGTCACACATTACTTCGCTTTGTATTAAGGGCGCTCGTTCAGTTACTAATACAATACGATAGATCACACATTGCCTTGGTCAGTATACACATCACTCGCTCATTTAATCAGGGATACACTAGGTCACACATTACTTCGCTTTATATTAAGGGCACTTTTTCAGGTACTAATACAATACGATATATCACACATTGTCACGGTCAGTATGCACACCACTCGCTCATTTAATCATGGATACGCTAGGTCACACATTACTTCGCTTTGTATTAAATGTACTCGTTCAGTAACTAATAAAATACAATAGGCCACGCATTGTATTGGTCAGTATACACATCATTCGCTCATTTAATTAGGGATACACTAGGTCACACATTACTTAGCTTTGTATTTAGGGCGCTCGTCCAGTTACTAAGAAAATACGATATATCACACATTGCCTTGGTCAGTATACACACCACTCGCTCATTTAATCATGGATACACTATTCACACATTACTTCGCTTTGTATTAAGGGCGCTCGTCCAGTTACTAAGAAAATACGATAAATCCCACATTGTCTCGGTCAGTATACACACCACTCGCTCATTTAGTCAGTGATACACTATTCACACATTACTTCGCTTAGTATTAAGGGCGCTCGTCCAGTGGATTTTGCTTTTCCATAATTCTCACTGTTTTTTAGAAAGTTGCAAATAACAGTTTTACTACGATTTAACGTAGCTGCGGCAGCCAGCTGGGACACACCTAGCTTATGATAATCTAGAATTCCGGCACGCTTTACCTCAATAAGTGTGCTTGCTTTAGGCATGATGACACATTTACGCAGTGATTGCTAATCTTTAATTGAACTAAACACATTGGAATTACCATAGATCTAACAATTTATACCCCTGGTCTTATAAATTTCATACAAGTGTAAAATGCCTTATTTTATAAAAATGTAAATGTCTGAATAAACTGTCTGAAATGTAGCTTTTTGTTTCAATAGTTTTTAGATTGTAGTATTGGTATCCTTAAGTAGGAGGAGTTTAACATCTATCCTTAACAAAAAGGGTTCCTTTAAAAGATTTTCAAGTGGTCTTAATTGTTTTATCAGGAGTGTATACTGTAAATATTTTGAAATATTTAAATGTGTTATACCAACATACGATACAGTTTGGGGTGTTCTACCTTCATCAGTAAAGGAGTGGCGGTTTCAGGCGGTCGCATGGGATTGAACGTAGTTCGTATATTCAGACTAGAATCACGAGGCTAACGTCTATATCCAGCGGCCACGATAATACCCACATACAGTAATTGAAATTAGCGTAGACTTACCCGACAGATGGAGCAGGCGGGTGATTATTATATATATATATATATACATTTTGGTAAAGCCTTTACACAAAAAACCTAGTGTTCAGTATGCTGGTTGTTATTCTCTTTTCTTATGTATATTCACACACACACACATACACACACAAACCCATATCCACCAAAACCCCCCATATATATATATATATATATATATATATATATATATATATATATATATATATATATATATGTATGTATATATATATATATATATATATATATATAAATATATATATATATATATATATATATAAACAGAGAGAAGGAGAAAGGGAAAAGGCCAGTTAAATAGTTCACCCTTCTAATTGCAGTACAACTAATTTATTATATTTTAAAATACACTTGTACTAACCACATAACAACCAGTAAAGGTGCACATTCATATCTATTTTAAATAGAGCATTGCTTTAACACTCGTTATACACGATTACACAGAAAATAGATGATTAAAAGAAAGAAACGATAGCTTACTAGGAAGAACCACTAAAAAAAATCATACAGAAAGAACCCAGAAATGAAAGACAAATAAACAGAAATAAATGGCAGAGAATAAACGAAATTAGAAGCGGAGAAGAGTGGAAATAAATAAATACCAAATACAAAAATAACAATATTATGAAAAAAAAGGCGGGTAAAATATATAGAAAATAAATGCGGGTAGTCAAGGGCGAGCATCTGGTCTATTAAGCAAGCAAGCAGGCCGACCACAAAATGGCGGCTCTCGAGACGGTCGCCATCACACCGGAAGCACATCCCGCGTCATCCGCCGTTCACTGGGCTCCGGCCATGAACGGTGCGACACGGCGTGGCGAACCGGTCCGTTAGATGCTCCGGTTTGCTGATCAAACGTATAACATTACGAATTACAACTCCTCATTTCCAGGACAGACACGCCATTGTTTTGAGTTACGATCACGACCGACGTCCATATTAGCCGAGTCATATTAGCAACAACATTAAAACAAGAATAGAACTACGAGGAAAAATGATGCGTATAAAACAAATGATAGTTGGCAGCGGAAAATTAATGGTAAGCGGTTTTTTCGATAACGCAAAACGATTGGCAATGCTTATCGAAATAGGTAGAGAGTACTAAAAATCTGGAAAGATTGTTATCACTCAGACTTCATGGGATAACCACAAGTCATTATCAGCAAGCAATGACCTGTTATAGAACACCTAATGAGTACTTAATTATAATAATTATGGATACAAATTAACAAATGAGTAAAGTAAATCACCTTGGTTATTATTTTAAACAATTTTATCACGTTAGACAATGGATGACCAACAACACCCATTTTTCCCACACTTTTGATGGTCTTCTACCTGATTTGTTACGAATGCAAAGTTTTTATATAAAAAAAGATAAATCGAATTTCTATATTTAGCCAGGATACATAAATGAGATTGAGCATTGAAAAATGAGCCATACTTTAAAGTCAGAATGGAAAACACGGCATAAGAACTGCCAAATCCAGAGGTAGTATAGGGTACTTAGTGAACACGTTACTTATAAGTAAATCAGCATTCCATCTGTTGCTTACAGAAAAAAATAGGACAAACACTTCATAAACTTTAAATTGCTTCCGTTTAGAAACTGATTTTGGATGTCTAACTCCTCCCTCGTGGGGAGGCAAAACGAAAGATTACAAGTCAGCCGATTTCTTAAAAAGCGTATATATTTCGTTTATTTATAACTTGCGTAATCTTCCATTTTGCCTCCCCGGGCTAGGAGCAAAGTGTAGTATGGAAAAATCCTTCTAAACTGAGGTAAGATCCAGAGTGCCCCTTTTTGGGAAGCTTGATTTTTCCCTACAAAACGGAAGATTACTTAAGTACGGCGATAAATATTTCATACCCCTCCCCATTTCTGCCCTCGTGGGTAGGCAAGTAAATAGTGACACAAAAACATATTTTAAAAGAAAGCATGTTAATATTTCATTTGTTTTATTTATGGACCCTCTGCCTTAAAATAAATATTAACATGTTAAAAGAAAAAAAAATCCGAAATATGCTGCATTTATTAAAATAAATGAAAGGTTTATTTACAAGTGTTTTGTAAATAGCGACCACGTGTATTGCGAGGTCAACCGGAAGACGCCGGTGATTTCCAGAATATGTCCCGCGTCTTGTGTTAATGAACTGGGGTCCTTATTGTAGTCTTGATTCAAGAATACATATTTTGTCAGTGATTCTGATTAGATTTTCTGGACCCTTTATAAACTGTACAACAGTACAACTTCGGAATAGAGATCACATGAGCAATTTAACACATGATAATGTACAACACCTTACACCTAAGATAATTTAGATCGACTATGTAAAATAAAGAAGAAGGGGCACAAACTGGTTCGTACCGATATCGCATAGACTATGCAGAAAATGGTTCCTTAAAGGTACTTGCACTTGAACCAGTGTTTACATGAAGTGGGTTGAACCAGCTAGTTCCATCAGCGTCACTGCGTTTTCACAAATGCCGATTAAGCCTGAAGATTTCAAGTCAGCGATTAGGTGAAATCTTGCTACTCACTGTCCCAACGCCGAACTCAATATGGACGCCCATGTTGTATTCGAGGTAAACCTTAACGGTCATACGCCAGGTTATTCTGTATCCACCATAGCACTTTCCCAACCCTATATGACATCTGGGGCAATTGCTTCGTAGATGACATCTATCGTTAACGACGAAGTGTACGACCCAGCCAGCACCGAGGTCTTATGAGAATGACTTGTCAGTGGAGGGAGCGAAGTTAATGTTCTAGCTAAAGCGCATACTGTGAAGTTTCAGACGAAGTGCTACCATCGGACACGGAGGATGCGACGGATGCAATGGTGAGCGATAGTTTTTAGTAGCATAACGACTGCCACTCTCATTGGCTTGCACTCGCTGCAATAAAAGAGAATCGTTCGCCCTAGCGCTTGATAGATCCTAACTTTGTCGCTGAGCCTTATCTCATATATTGAGCAGAGCCGGGATTTGAGTCGACTGAAGACGTGGCGTACAAGACTAATTCGCGCGTTTATTTCAGTTCAACCTTGACCCGTGGCTGCGATGATGGCGCTAAGGTACTTGACACCTCAGCCTCTTTAACTACACCAGCGCCAAGTTCATTAGAAAAAAGAGTAATATAAACGTTAAAAGAGAAGTTAAGCCAATAAGCATTTACAACGACTGGTGTAGCGATAATAAATCTTGACCTCATATCATTGACCGGCGATAAAATGTTTGATTAGACCTTGGTAGACTAGAATAGACGAAACTGGATGTGTACCAAATATTGTTTCATTAACGATAACATGAATGCTATTTGTGTCGGTCACCTGTTATATTATCTTATGTATAATTATTAACAATATGGTATGTAAATCTTTGAATTATAAGTAATAACAACGGGCGGATTATTTTACTGGAGTGCAAACTCACGAAGGGATGACGCATATGTAGTAATTTAAAGACAGTTTCACTATATTGCTAAACAAACACGCAAGCAGGGTGTTGAGCTATACAAATAATAAGGAATCTTAATGTTTATATACCACGATGATTTTTCTTTGTTACATATAAAGAAATTCTACTCACAGGCGTAATATAAAACTGCTTTACCCAGTCTAGTGCCCCCTCAGTTTAAACGAGTGCTTATAAACGAGTGCTTATCGCCATTCCTTTTTCTATTTCCTAAAGATGTCATCCGGATTTGATGAATTTAAAGCAATAGATCTAGTGTATGTGGTGTTCAAGTTGTTTGTTCTCTTCAAGTATTCAGCTGTGTTTTGCGCACGAGATCACATTTAGGTGATTCGTGGTAAGTCACGCCCTTTTATGTATTGAAATATTACATACACATGTATATATGTGAACATAACGATATATGTGCATGCATATATGTATGCACATATCTATCAATTATATCTGCAGTGATATGTATATATGCTGATGTATATATATATATGCATATATACTGATATGAAAACATATTTTTATAGAAGTACATATATATATATATATATATATATATATATATTATGTATTCAAACTTTCAAGCTAATAGCTCAATAAATATAAACTATTCACTGCAGAGGATGTCTAAATAAACAATAACAAATTAGATTTGACGGTATGATTTCTAATCAACCCAAAGTAAAAATAACAAGTAAATATAGAAATAACAATCACTTAAATTAACGACACGTTATTTATCTTCCTCCCACAACGGTAAGATGTGACACAAGGTCGGGAAAGTGGGATTTGAAAAGCCAGCGCCCGAGAAGGTGCATCAGACAGTAAGCAATAA
The DNA here is from genome assembly GCA_963556195.1 of Sepiola atlantica. Lineage (NCBI taxonomy): Eukaryota > Metazoa > Mollusca > Cephalopoda > Sepiida > Sepiolidae > Sepiola > Sepiola atlantica. Next base: position 104,681,538 of record OY744526.1, on the reverse strand, counting down.
ACTTAATCCTCCCCCAAAAGAGGGGAAGCAAAGCCTGGGAGGGAGCACCTCCTAGAACTGCACAGGACAAACCCTCAAAACGGCGTTAATGCAGCCCCGAAGGCCACGACAATACCAGTCTATGGGGTGCAGTATCCATCGGAACAGATACTATACTTTGGTACCGGCCAAAAGACCGACAACACTTTTGATAAGATACAAAAATGACACTGCAGATAAAGAAATGAACGTATATAGTATGGATTTTGAAATACACAACCACGTAATACTTATGTAACTACTTAAACATTATAGAAGAACAAACAAACCAGCCATTAAGAGTATTACACCTTAAACTAAAGATATTTAGTTGTAAAATAGAAATGTATAAGAATACAGCAGTATACACGTAAAATTCCCTTGAAGACGATACACCAGATTTATTACACGTTGTGCATATGCCATTATAATCATGCAAAACATAATTTAGATAAAACAGAAAAAAATAGCACAACTTATAGCCTTACTTCGAAGATATATCAAAATGGGTCTTACCGCAAAGTGAAAATGTTTTAAAGATTACTAATGTTCGATACATACTAATATTACGTTTCGATCTCATCATGATTATTACATAAGGCCGTAGATAACAGAATTGATTAAATTATACATATAAGCTAGCAACAAAATAATAATCCAATATGACAATAAATTATGGACAATAAAACATAGAAAACTTCATTGGTATATAACTATGCTCCCTCTAATTCTGCACAGGTTACATATTTAGTTTGTCTATATATTCTGCAGAAAGTTCAGAAATATATTTCAGTGATGCTTGGGGTAATGCTTTGCTATCAATCGTAAATTGTAACAATAGAAATCTATAAAAATACGCAAAAGGGCTTTACACCCTTTCTTTCCAATGAATTAATATTTTATAATCTGTTAATTATTAAATACATGCGTATATTTTTTTAATAAATTTATTGCTGTTGTTGTTGTTGTTGATGATGATGTTCCTATTTACTTTCTCCCACGAGAGCAGGGTTAGACACAATGTCAATATTTCACGTGGGGGGAATCCAGCTCCCCCAAAATGGGCACTCTGAATTAAAACAGCAATTTCAATTGCCTCGGTATAGAATGATGTATCTTTCACTGACAGTAAACATAACAACTAAGTGCAGATTACGTACATATAATACATTTTGCTCCAAGCCAAATGGCCAAATTGTTAACATGTTGGTAGTGATGATGATGATGATGATGATGATGATGATGATGATGATGATGATGATGATGATTTGTAATAGAAAAACATTTTTAAATTACAAACAAAAAGTATTTTCTTTAATATTATTTACGTATTTTCTTTCTTTTATAATAAAGGTGAACAGTACAAAGAACCCATTCCGAATTACACAGTAATATAAAAATCGACGTTACACCCTTACGTTTATTCATTTGGTTATATAACCAGTTTTAATGGGAAATTCATTTTAATTGTTATGCTGAAACAAAATAAAATTTATCGACGTTAAATACTTTAAAGACCATATCAATTTAATTTTTGTTGTTTTTTCTTTAAAAAAAATTGACGATGTCACAGCACAGTATATTTCCCCTATATTGGAATACATCAAATAACACTACGACAATCATCGTTTTTATTAAAATTTCTTCTAAATTACCAAAATGCCAAATGAAAATTACTTGTTTGGTTTCTGTAAAGAAGACTAAAACGTAGGTGGGCGCATAGTTTTTGTTAGTTTTAAATAAGTTCCAATGAAGACCGCAACGACTACCTATGATAATTACTGAAATATCTAAAATTGTCTTTCTTTAGTAGATCAAATACATTAAAAAGAATGTAATCATTGTATTCCTTAATCTTATCATACATTTCCATCTTAGGATAATTCAATTTATATAAAATATGAAATCATCCATGATTGTACACATCGTTCAAGATTGTGACTTTCGAGATTGAGACTTAATTAATATTCTCTAATAATATATTAAAACTAAACTGAAGATATTTTAATTAATATAGTAATATCTTTGGCAGAAAGAAATCAAAGAATAAAAATATATTTTATATTAAAGAGTAATAATCAATAAAACTTACATGAACACATAAAGGGCAATTGCTCACAATTAAAATAATACTAGGTTAATTATCTCTTTTATTAAATGAAACGTTTATTTCAGTAATTTTAATGACACGAATTTTTTTTTAAAATTATTTATTTACACTTCATATTTTTGTTTTGTTTTTCGTTGTATTTATATATTATTTTTTCTCTAATCTTATTACATTTTTTGTTGATCTATTATAGAATGTTATGTTTTCGAGAAATACACGTATTTTTAACATGCTATTTTTAACATGCCACTTGTTTCTCAAAGTAGGCATGACCAGATTTAGTAATTAACTTTCGTATTTAAATCTTTGAAAATGTGATTGTTTTTTTACTTACAAAGTTGATAGTAACTAAACCAGACAAAACACGGTTATGATTTGTTTATAAAAATGTAGTGATAAATTTCTCACAAAAACAAAAACACACTAGAAACATTAGCTCTGATAACCCTACATCATATATTACATGTGTCAAAAGAGTAGATAAATAGGTACGATAAATTATTTTAGGTTTGGATTAAACAACAACAACTATACTATTAGTACAAACACAAAATACTTCCAAGTAGCAAAACATTTTCACCACATTACACACTAACAATTGATTTTTTTTTACTACAAACAAAATCCCCATCAATATATGCACATAATTAAAAATAGTAAAAATCTATTTTAAAACTAAACTCACAAATCAGGTCTGAAGTCCGGGGTGGGAGTCTTAATATGTATGTGTTTTATAGGTATTTCCTTTAAAATGAAAGTTTCGTTGCTTAATAAATTATTTGATTACTTTCTGCCAAATGGGTGATCACGATATGATCAACGTGATCATGTTAATACTAAACAAAACGGTTTTGCTTTACCATTCGGTGGATAGATATCTCATAGACAGTTTTTAGGTTGATACGTATATTTATGTGCGTTGATATGAGGGGAAAATACTGTGGTTAAGGGTTATACAACCAATCGTAAAGGTGAATATCCTCGCTTCTGGTGAGATCTTGGATGAAACATCATTGCGTTTTTGAAGCTACTTAATATGCTTAAGCGGTTTGAGTAATTTAGCAGTCATCATAAATAACGCAAAGCTCTTCATAAAAGCTAATAAGGCACTCTTCGATATGACCTGTATAATAAATGACCTGTATAACAAATACGTGTGCCACTTTGTATGCATTTTAACCGCATGTCAAACTCATTTTAAAATGATATTGTTCGATTGACCAATCTGTGGTATAGCTGGTGTCGCTGTGTATCAAATCTAAGACTAAACCAGCTTAAAAAGGAATATTTCATGAATTAAAGAAACAATCATGAGTATAATATTGTTGTCTCCCTGGACTTGAAAACGAAATGCGTTTAACTGATTGCAAAAAAAAAATAGCTGACGATTATTTTTTACAGAAAAATACTACTTATTTTTTTAAAATGTAGTTACAATAAATGAATAAGATAACACGTTAAAATGTTCGTTTTGTTAATCAATTACTGCATAGCTGACCAGTGTTGTTTACGATAAGTAGCATGCGAAAATAGTATGAAACACAAGTTTATAATTCAAAGGGGTCCTGCAAGTATATATATATATATATATATATATATATATATATATATATATATATATATATATATATGTGTGTGTGTGTGTGTATGTGTGTGTGTGTGTGTGTGTGCGCGTGTGTGTGTGTGATAACTGAAAGGATAAATTATATCCGACGCTATGAATTAAAAAGGAACAGTGGGATACCTAAGACTCAACGTGTCGCCCAAGTGTCGCGTGGGATTTGTTAACAGCGAAATAGGCTAAAAGTTGCAAATAACGTTCATTGCCACATTTAGAATGTTACGTTCTTAATACACACCACAGAACAGTTGGGGGAAACGTTCAGCTGACGCTTTTCCGCTGTTCCTTTTTGATTGATACACACACACACCTACACACATATATATATTTATATATATATATATATATATATATATATATATATGTATATATATATATATATATATTAGCTAACTTCTAAAAATCAGAAATTCAACCGAATCAAGACTGTCGATCTAACACTCGCAGCCCTCTTACACAATAGCCTAAATATCATTTCCGATATAACTGTTCAGACTAATAAATACTATGTACGTAGCGCATTTACACGAAACTTCCGATCGTTAGTAATGTATTGATAATTTACTTGATTACTATATAGTATTTTAGTATTCAATGAAACGGTTGGTTAAAGAGTTATTAATACATTAGTGGAACTTAAGATAAAACAGAGAAACTGAAGTAACATATGTAGTTAAAACACACTAATAATTTATTACTGTTATATTTATATATATATATATATATATATATATATAT
>OY744526.1:104614551-104674551 GCA_963556195.1 Sepiola atlantica | reverse complement strand
AACACAATTCGGATAAGTAAAATGTTTCTTTTTAATCTCACTACAAACAAAGAAAACGTAGCGATATTTCGGTAGATTATAAGGTTAGCGTCGTCAATTAATAAAAACAGTCAAATTTATAAAGAGATGTACAGAGCTATTTTGTTAACAAAATGTATACCACTATAAGACAATGTGTACAATTATAAGACAATGATTGGCAGATGCATATTACTATAGTATAAAATATTCAATTATATTTTTAGTTTGTGATAGTAGTATAACACACGAATAAACTTAAATGATTATTCGGCAAGTATGTAGATTAACAACGTGATTGACTTTTCACTCTTTAAACACAAGTTGTTTCTTTTTAAGTAATGGAGTACCACTTATCATGGCTGAAAGCCACTTGAGGATAATGGTTGATTAGATGGGATCTTTGCTAGTTGATAATGAGAGGAATGAGAATAAATAAAACGTGATTATTTGTAGGGAAGGTTTATGATTGTCATCTGTTGACAACGGCCATACTGTAATCTACAGGGAAGTAGTCCTGCGTCATAAAGTGATAGCAAAATACTTCTTAATTTTATCACAATGTAAATTTGCTGTCTGTGTGTCTGTCTGTAACAGCAATTATTTCAAGAGATTCAGTCGGTTCGCCTTGTGTTATAAGTGTATTTATTATTATATTGGCACTGAATTAATCAACAATTGTTTTTCTATATATTTAGCATCATAAGAAGATACAAGTTAAATATCATCTATTATTGTGATAGAGTTATGTTTAAAAAATCCCATTTTAATTGACATAATTGTTGAAATTCACTATTAACTCACCAAACCACAACTATTTTACTTCATCTCTATATTATTCGAACACTTTCTCAGTATATCCGCCCTAATTTTATACAATGGTTATCACTCTCACCTCTATCTCTCTATATATGTCTTTATATGTTTATTTAGAGTCCAATGTAATACACCTTACTATAAAACAGAAGAGTTGAAGTAAATATAACCACATTTATTTTATATATTAAACTTTACCCCTAGACTTGCTTTACAAACAATTTAACCCAGCCTCTCAACATCCATGCCACACCTCACCACGAAAACAATATCATCCCCCTCTTTCATCTCCCCCACCCTTAGAAAGTTTAATTATAGTCTCCTCATTGCACTGCTACCTTAATGGTACCCACTCAAAGCCTTCCATATTCATTTCATTCTTCGCCACTACTGCCTTCTCAGAGCCTGGACTCTCCTTCAGCGCTCACAGTAGCCACAGTTGTTACATTCCTTCATCTCTCTATCATGTAAACACCAAATGTCCGATGTACTTGCATGCCATTTTTAATCAAATACTCACCCGAAGCAATTCTTACAATAAAGACTAAACGTTGATGAATATATCCAAAACTATCTCTTGGGTTTTCCTTTTTTATTTTCCATTACGTCGGATAACTCTTATCCTTCCTTTCTCATATATATATATATATATATATATATATATATATATATATATATATATATATATATATATTAATAGAATGACATAATACAATGAGAAATTAATCAGATTTTATTAAAAGTAAAAAACAATGAGGTGATACTGCGTCGTTTTTTGTCTTTGAATTTTAATAAAATCTGATTAATTTCTCATTTTATTATATCATTCAATTAATATGATCGCTCTATACACAATATTGAGCTTTGTTTTCATCCTGATAGTCTACTGACTAAATATATTATATTTATATATTTAAAGTATTATCTTACTTTGTTTCTCTCTCTCACTCCCTCTCTCTCTCTCTCTCTCTCGCGCTCTCTCTCTCTCTCTCTCTCTATATATATATATATATATATATATATAAAACATTCCAATCATAGTTTAATAAGCTACAATCGGAAGTCGCACTTATTCGTACAAAGATGTTCAATGGTGCTTGAAAGAGAAATGCTTCCCATAACTTAGGGAAACTTTGTTAGTCTTTCTAGTCTAAAAGAAATGCTGAGGATCGATCTTCTTCATCTCAGTACAGATCAATCAATTTCACGAGCATGATGAGTAAGTTGCTGAATCAAGGAGTTGTCAATCACCCTATAATAAAACAATCTACTTAGTGGCAATCAATTTGGAGTACGCCATGCAGGATAAACATCTGATGTGCTGACTGTAGTATCACACAAGCTCAATGGATCTATTGACGAGGCTTCGTTTCAAGAGCGATTGCTGTTGCTATATCGAAGGTCTTTGATAGGGTTTGGCATACAAACCTACTTCTACTTTATATCTATGGAATATATGTAACTGTGTGAACCATGAAATACTTTGTCTCATATAGTTTTTTAACATAGCGATTTATAGGCACATATTATCAACGCCGACATACCTCAAAGATACCTTGTGGGTCAAACCAACTTACTGATGTTCATCAATGATCTGCCAAATCATACTTTCAGATCATGTGTCTACATTTATGCTGATGAGACACCCTTCTATGACTACACGTCGAAGAATATTAATGATCTACATTTTTCTGATGCCCCCTCTTCCGATCTAGAGTTAATGCATAAACGAGTTGCTGGTTACTTTTTATTGGTCTAAAACCAAACTTCCTTTCTTCCATCAGCAACGCTCATCTTAAATTTTAATAGTTCTATGCTTTGAGGAAGTTGTATATTTTGTTAACCTTTGGAGACTGACTTTTACTCCAGACTTTAAATAGACGACTTACATCAAATATGCTGCAAATATCACTGTAAAATAGTTTGATAATTCCACTGCTACAAGCAAGCATCTCACTCCTGACGAATTATTATACCCGTATAAGAGTCAAATACGTCTTTTGATGGTGTACTATTGTCACATCTGGGGATGGGCCGCTCAGAGCAGCCTCTGTCAAGACAAATACAAAACCCACTTCAAAATCTGGTGAGGGAGTTCATCTTCTCTTTCATGTAGCTTATGCATCACAAAAGAAACGTTGATAGCATTACCCGGCTCTATTTTTATTTTAATGGTAGGTGCTCGTCTGAGCTATATATACGGTTCCACCTTGTAAATCATTCACAACAAAAACTTGTCTAGTTACAGCCACTGTCAATAATTTCCTTGTACCCTCTGTGTACGTAAAACAAAAGGGAACTTCCATGAGAAAAGTGTCTGCCATAGAACTACGCGTCTGTCGAACATAATACAATGGGACCTCTTCCCAGTTGATTATAGCATGGTAGTTTTCAAGTCAAATATAAGCACATTCTTGTTGAAACGTTCTCTTAAATAATCAAATTATTGCCAGTTGCAACCATCGTTACTAATTTTCACGACGTTTTCTCCCCATTTACCTGACACTCATTTCCCCTTATCCTCGTCTGTTCTTTTGGCCTTGATTAATGGTAAATATATATAAACTAGTAAACCGGTGCCCCGGCGTTGCCCGGGAGAGTGTATTAACTCAATAAATTAAAATCCAACATTTTGAACTGTTATCTGTTTATCGTTGTTCAGCGCCAACGCAGACATCATAATGTTGATGTAAAACAGTTGGAGGTAGGTGTATTTGATCTTGACTTGTGAGGGAAGTTTAATTTTCTAACCTAGTCTAAAGGTTAGTGTTTAGAGGTGGTAATACCTATTAAAGTAAACGTTAACATTTGTCTCAATATTACAAGAAACCATCGATAAAAGTAATTGATCTATTATTAAGTATTTAAGATGCAAAACCAGTGTGACATATTCGCGTATATACAATTAACGTACATAGTGTCTTGTTCAGTTATACACTGTTAAAGAGCATAGAGAAGTATGTAAGTACATACTGTTACAGTAGAGTGCCGTGCAGTTAATTACCTGATGAGCTGATTTGTAAATATAATTAACGTACGAACTAATCTATCAAACTAAATATTATAAGAGTACAGGGTGGGCCCTTTAAACATACTTAATAAAAACATTGATCATTTAAATGAATACATACATATTCTATGGTCGTCGTGTTCACCATGCAATATGTACGAACAGGTTTGTACATTTAAGTATACACTATTAATAGTGTTTAAATTAAAATGCATGTTGACTGATTTAAGAAGGCATCGTTAACTCAAAATGTTGTAAATTAGAATGTACAACACTACTTGACGGCCGCCAATTTAAGTGCCCCATTTATGGTATAATTCCTCCCATTTAAGTGAACATCGTTATATAACAATGTGATGCATTTTTTATGAAAATAAATATTGAAGTAAGTGTCACTTCATTTAAGTGTACTGTTTCAATATAACTATGAAAGTATGTGGTGACTCCTAGCTTATTCGTCACTACCGAAGCTCAGTTTAAGTGCATGCTATTAAATTAGAGTGTATTCTTATGTGCAATTTATTTTGTCTCAGAGAGGCTAATTTAAATAAACATGGACAGGTATAGTGAAGGGAAATAGTATTTTATTTTTGTAAAACTGTTCGGTAATCGTTTTGTCATCCGAAATAACTGAGTATATAACGCAATCTATTGGTACGAATATAGCGAAAATAGAAGGTTCTATTGTTTGTTTATTTGTTAAGGACGAGATGTGAATATCTTACTTTGTATACATACAGATATAACAAATTAATGGAGTTATATAACGAATAAAGTGAATAGTCATTTTTATTAAAAAACGTTACCTGTTTGTTTCCCCGCTAACGGCAATCTGGGTAAAAACATAGCAAATAAATGGAGTCTTTTAAGTATTCTTTTATTCCTTATTTGTCGACGTCAAGTTATTTATCTTCCTCCCACAAGGTAAGATGTGACACAAGGTCGGGAAAGTGGGATTTAAAAGCTAGCTAGGTGAGCACCCTGGCCTACAAAAAATGCCTCGGCAGCCCCGTCGGCATTCCATAGTAGGAGCGCCTCAGGCAGTAAGCAATAAACTTACTCCTCCCCAAAGGGGAGAGGCCAATCCTGGGAGTGTGACCCTCCTAGAACTACACAGAACAGACCAATAGACCGGCGTAAATCAAGCCCAGAAGGCCAAGACCATACCAGTGCATGGGGTGCAGTATCCATCGGAACAAATATTACACTTTGATCTTGGCCACGACAAGCTACATTTTATTACAGGTTATATGGCTACGAATATAGCGAGTATGTTCCTTTTTATACTCTTGTATGTATTTCCTCGTAAAGGAAAGAGTTTAGTATATAAAAAAACTTCATGACAACGAACATAATATATTATTTTCATGAAACCGTTTCTGTTCATTTTGTCGTGAGACAATATGGGTATATAAGAACAATCTCTATTCTTACGAATATAGTCAACGAAGAAAAGATTTAATTTTCATGACACTATTTAATGTTTGTTTACATGGCGACGATCAATCGGGTGTATAACAATGTATGTCGGTGTGAATATAGCTAATAAATATAATCATTTATTTTTTATAAAACTGCTTTTGTTTTTTTCTACGTCAATGTCAAGCTGCTTATATAACACTTTTTATAATAAGAATAAAGCGGCGTTTGTTTTAATAAAAATAATGTGCGGCGGTGTTTTATTTTCTTGTCAACAAAAATGGAGTTTATAACACTCTGTTACAGCACAAATATGCATACTTAAAGGCAATCCTTATTCTTATAATACGCTTTCGTGTGTTTCATCGACACTCACAAGCTGGGAAGATAACCCTCTCTATGGGTACTAATATAGCAAACAAAATGAGTTGTTTTCTTTTATAGCACTGTGTCTAGTCGTTTTAGTAAACAACAGTCTATGTATTTTACATTAGTTATTGGTGGAAACATATGGAATAAAGTGTGTATTTTATTGTTATAAAATAATGTTCTGGGTGTCATCCCTCCTCGAAGTTGTCGAATATATTTTATGTAACCAGGAATAAACTACAACTCGTGGACCAAGAAACATTTCATATAAACACACTTACTTTACTATGTGTTCTATTATTTTAAATTCTTCGTCTGGCAACTAGTCGACAGAATCGCAAAACAAAACATTAACATAACAGCCACGTAAGTTTTGGGGTGTTTATGGTGCCGAAATGGTCACTTCTTCTACTGGTAATACACAATCTAAAGTAATTCCTCAGAAATTAATAAAAGTTTTAGACTAAGTGGGTATTCACTTACCCCATCGATGAATTTGTTACCAGATAAATTCATAGGTAAAGTTGATAAATAATTAACGTAAAACATCAATATTATATGTCTCTTTCCCACTCAATATAATGCGTATGTGTAAAAAATTGCACAATATTGCATTTAATCTGAATGTAGTCGTACGTATTTGGAAGGAGTTCAACTTTCACACCTATATGTACGTGTTATTATGCAATGAATGTCGTTTATTATTGAACTGGAAAAAAATAGCGTTTAAACCTAACACTACTCAATCGAAGCATAACTTATCATGTTTACTTTTGATATAATTATTTTATAATGGAAGTAAAATAAACTAACTTTATTTAAAATGATTTAATCCTTACAAGTGTTTGTTAAATGCTAACACCGTGGAGTAAGACACCCAGGCAATGCCTCGTGCTTATATATCGTTAGAAAAATGCTTACCCGTATTTTGAATACTACTAACAAATATAGTCGCCATAGTGTATTTTTAGAAGACTTACAGGAGCCAAATTGCTGAATAATTAATGAAGTTCATTAAAAAAATTAAATTGGATTTCCATATTCCTAAACAATATATTGTATTTTAGTATAATCCGTTCGTAACCTCTTGCGTCACCTTAAGGTTTCTAGAACATCGTTTCTGAAAGGCTGTTCGCAGACATAACATACAGTGAATAGACAAAGAGAACACATAGGAATAAAGGGCGGACAAGAGTAAAATGAAAAGGAACATGAATGAAAGAAAAACACATTGCGAACAATATTTAATGCAAACATGTAATGAAACATTTTTTATTCCCACGTTTTTTAAAGAAGAAAACAATAAAGGCATTAATAAACAAGCAAGAACAGTAAAACATCACAATAAAAGGTTAAAGATGGCGGTTCTACAAGAACATAGCGAAGAGAAAGTAGGCGCATGAAACCAGTTAGCGAAAACGAGACTTATAGGACAAACACATAAATCGATAAGTAATAAAGAAACGAAAATAAAATCGTTTGCGAAGTGACAGACTCGTGTTGGGATGAGTTGCATTAAAAGAAAGCTGAGAAAACGGCGCTTTTTTCTATGCAAAACAAAATATAACAAAAAGCAACTGCGAAAATGTGAGTTTCCAGTTTGCTGTAACAAGTTCTTTTACGACCAGGAGGAGAGTCCTCGGGCGTTCCCCGTGGGCCTTACGGGTGATAGTTTTAATAGCCGTAGGGCACTCTCGAGCGTGGCCGACGGGATTACGATGCTGAAGATGTGTGAATGAATGCATTAATGAACAGGGGAAATAAGTAAGAGAATAGAAAGTGAATACGGAAAAGAGAAAGAGTGAATAAAATTAAAAGAATGCTTGGATAAAGAAGGCAATAATCGATAAGTGTAAAATGGATTTACAAAAAGAAAGGATGCTTAGGGAAATAACATCAATGCACTAAAACAGTAAAACAAATCATGAAATACTGAATTTAGTTTAAAATGAATGAAGAAAAACATTAAAAAACAAAATAAAAAACAAGTGGATATGAATAATTTAAAAACAAAATGAGCGAACACCCCCTTCCAATTCTCTGACAATTTCTGTTGGATTTAGACAGAAAAACTTCCCGGTTTATTATGGTTTAACCACCAACGTTTCAAATTAAAAAAAATTAAAATAATAAACTGTACATTCTTAGTAGAGGGCGAAAATTTCCTATGTGTGTTTTAACTAAACTAACTATTACATCTTTTTCTGACCAGTGTCTGACGAGATGCCGACTCATTTACAAATTCCGTTTCGGAATTTCGCATGATAGGTTATTGTTTTAATTAAACTTACCTAGCAAAATCTGAGCTTCCAGTCGGAAATTGAATACTCGTCTTGTTATTTCATATATAAGCGTGAGTTCTTTATTTATCTCTATGTTTTGCCAAAAGTATCTTAATAGATGTACATCTATAATACTTATTTATTTTATAACATTTCTAGAATACAATTTTGTTTCCAGAAAGGTTCTCGTTATTCTCAGATATTTCCTTACAAATATATTACGTCTGTATAAATTGTATGGTCTTCTATTCTAAAATGTCTTTATAATTATAATCATCCTGCTAACTAATTTTCCTATTTAAATATCTATTAGGCATGTCAATGTCTGCTGTTGTTTCGAGTGTCTCATCCAGTGGTATAATTGTTTTGATATGAAATAGGGATATAGAGTCTCCATCGAAATTTCTTCCATGCACTTTTACTTCTGTTCCTTCAAGCTTTAATATTTCTATTCTTGTCTCCCATACGCATAAGATGTTGTCAGATATTCTATATGTGTTTAGCATTCAATTATCCATGCTAACAGTATTGTGTTGCAAAGTTTTTTTCTGTATGGATCCATACCCTGAAAGGTTTCTACTTACAGGGTAAAACTTCGGAGAATCTTTACTGTGTTTATCAAATAGAGGTATTTACTTATAATAACAATTTTTGTTTATAAAAACAGAACTCATACGTTGAGGCCAAATACATGAGTTTTAGTAATTCTGAATATATATTTTGAAAAAAAAGGTCAACAAAGCTGAGCTGTACTTATTTTGAGTACTTATTTTGGATAAAATGTACGAAAATAGGCACCACATTGACATTAGCTGATAACTGTTGGCTCCTATATGAGGCTTCCGTAACAAAGCAATTCGTTTGGGCTGCTATCTCTAAGCTTTTGCAATTGTTGCGTTGCTGTACATTATCAGTCTATTTGTACTGACTCCCAGAATATTTGTTTGTTTGCCAATTTACAACAAGTGATTTTTCTTTTAGATCTGCTTCACAAGTTGTTTATTAGGTTAAGATCTGATTTTGTACGGGCCAAAATATTGTCTCAAAAGCGTTATCATTTTCGCGAATCATCCCGATGATATATAGTTTTCATTCAATCTCCGGGCTATTTTTATTCGAAAAAGAGACTCACCCTCTCCGGTTTTGAACTATTTGACCAAAGTTGTAAGAATGCATTTTCTGTAATGAAAAGCGGTCATGGAATGATTTCTCTTTTTGATCGTTTGAGACGACATAACCATATCATCCTTTTCACATTATATTTTTGTTTACCAATTATTTCATCATGTGCGAAACGTAGTTGCAACTATTTCCTAATTCAAGATTGTAAAAAAAATGTTTTTATTGTAAACCTCTGTTTCTTATCTCACGAATTTTGGTTTTCGAAATTTGATCCTGATAATTATTTTTCTTCTAGAAATATATTTTCTAGAAACTACTAAGATACATTTAGCAGCTCGGAAACTAATCTCGAAAAAAAGATCTGACATTAATAAAATTACTTGAACACACAGTATATACATAATTATTGCAAAATTAGTCGGGCTCATTTTTTCGCCAACATATGAAAAACTATAGGATACTCCACTTTCAGTTAGAATAGTGAGTAAAGAGTCCAGCACTCAGAATGACGTTCTTCACATCCTTCATCACCCTGTTCTCTCATGCCGTCTTTCTCAACTTCGGTTCTCGTCGATGTTCAGTTCTGTGGCAGAGGGAGAACGAGTGACGTAGTAATAGAGGATGATATAGTTTGTGGAAGTTTCCGGTGACATATACGAATAAAAGGATCGGCTTTAATTATTTAACTGTGGTACTCGGTTCAAAACGTAACGCATCGCTGGTGCACTGAACATGCCAGTTCAATATCCGGCAGAGAAAAGAAAGACAGACAGTACAGGAAAGCATCGGGGATATGGTGGCGATCCGAGCGACGTTCCAAATGAGGGATCGCAAGCGAAAATAGAGATAAAGAGTGAAAAGTTTTCACACGCACACACCCACATATATATATATATATATATATATATATATATATATATAATATTATGATAAATATATTTGTCATAGTCTTATCCGCATACACATGCTTCCTTATTTTTCAGGAATCTATCAGTTGTACGATTCGAACCTCAAACCAATATTATATCTAAGTTTAAATTCTGAACTGTTACCACGCCGTCAACCAGCCATAGGGAAGATGAAATAATAAAAACTCTATTTATATATATATATATATATATATATATATATATATATATATATATATATATATATATATATAAGCGGACATATGGCTATAGGCTATCATCACATTATTCAACGATCAAGACAGACCGACGTTATGTCATGTAGATAAGCACAGAATACCTGTAACAAGGTTTTTAACAGTGATAAAGTCATAATGGTTTATTTAACAGTTCAAATAAATTGGTGCTGACATCAGTTACAACGGTTCAACAATTCAAATCTTACCTAAGAGAGCAGTAATGACATCACATTAGTAATCTTACCTATAAGACTAATAATAGCATCACAAACATGAATCTGTTCTATCTTCCTTTGAGTTATGGACGTTGATTGTAAAGTTAAGAATGATAAGGACAAACGTGAGTTATTGATATATTTTATTACCAAAAAACGTCAACACCACTATCAAGCAACAGATTATCCACTGCAAATATAATGGCCGCAATGAAGAAGATTAAACTGGTATTCTAACAAGACTAGTAATTAGTTCATTCCCGAAGAAAACCCAGAGTATATGTACATAGAAGCATTTGGTGTATGCTTCCGAAATCAATGCTCTAACTACTAATATATGTATGACGTTAGTAATCAAATGATTATGTAATTATAATACAGAAATGTGTACTA
The DNA here is from genome assembly GCA_963556195.1 of Sepiola atlantica. Lineage (NCBI taxonomy): Eukaryota > Metazoa > Mollusca > Cephalopoda > Sepiida > Sepiolidae > Sepiola > Sepiola atlantica. Next base: position 104,663,760 of record OY744526.1, on the reverse strand, counting down.
TAATAGATAACACATTCAAATGTGTTATTACTCAATTTGTTTATTTCCATCCGAGTGTATCATTATAAAGGCATAATTTTATAATTTGATTTAACCACAATGTTTTTAACCTCCTTTGCGAAGAAGAAAGTTATAAGAATACCAGCAGAAATATCATATTCTAAACTGGTACATAATGTAATACATTTATCAGGATTCATAAGCTGAAGTATTTACGGGTATTGTAATATTCAGATGATTCGAACATTGTGTAGTGATTAACAGCTGCTTTTCCGAGTAAATAACAAGTCAAGACACACTACGAAATTGACGTACATCGAATGAATAGTCATGCAACTATTAAATAAACACTTTCTGTATAAAATTGTGTTCTGGTTATCTCCTCTGATATAGAAGAATTACATATTTGTAAATAACGATAGATCATGTATAAGTTATTTCGTATGTCTAGAAGTACACCCTTAAAATATATAAACAATGAAAAATTACACCAGTTGTGTAAAATTTTTTATGTATCACATAGATTTTGAATGTATATAGTTTTGCATTATAGAAATATTCCTGTTTAAATCTGTAGCTCTCATTGTATCGAATTATCTAACATATTTATAATTATTGTGCGTCTTTCTTGCATCATATTAGTGAATATCAATAATTCTGTAGAATTAAATTCCAATAAGATTGTTTTTAAAACATCAAAATTAGCTGAACGTATTTTGTTTTGAAAAAGAAAATTATCTAATAATTAAACACCTGTATATTTGTTACCATCTTAAATTGCTGGTTACTTTTAATACGTCAAAATCAAAACCTCCTTCGTTTCACAACAAACGCTCCGATCCTTAATTTGCTCGAATTGAAATGGATCGTTCTCTATTTGAAGAAGCGCCCTGCTTTAAGAAGCTTAGAATACAGCCCTCCATTACAGACGTGAAATTGAAGACTTTCAGCAAATCTTTTGGTAATGTCTCCGTAATAATTGTTGGAGTATTCTACCGTTTCAGAAATATCTCACTCGTAACGGCATCTCATACCAGTATTAGAGTCAAAAACACCTTAAGATAGAGTATATATCTAAGAAAGAGCCACTCAGCGCATCCTTTATATCCTTGGATGCGTACACAACTGATTTCGAAATATAGTGGGGAATGTCCTGTTATCTTTCTGAAAGACTGCTTCTCACAGAAGAGAGATTGCTAGTTTTCTTAACTCTATCGTAAATTGAGCTCGAATGTAAGGTTCTCTCTATACAACATTTCCAACAAAAACTTGTCGAGCTACAACAAAGTTTATTTCCGAGAACTGTGAGTTTGTGGCACACATACCACGGGGCTGCTTCCAGGCTGACTACAGCATGGTCGTGTTCAATTGTATAGTTAAACATTCTTGTTGAACAGTCTTCTTGAATAGTCAAATTCCACCGAGTTTAAACAATAGTTACAAATCTCTACGTTGTCGTTCTACTGCCCACCTAACAAACTCGTTTACTACATATTCTCGAGTAATTTTGGGACCTTGATAAGTGGTGATTCGTTAGTACATGAAAAATTATTATTACAATAAATATATTGCTAAATGTACGTTATTAAATTATATTTATTAATATATGCATATATAAATGTTTCCGTGTTACACATTATGATATGAAATCAATTATTTTATTGGATATAGTATTTCAGATTAAAAAAAAACTAAATTTGTGATTTATTTATTGATTATGGTTGTAGACTTTAACTTAGAAATGCCGTTAAATAAAATACATAATTTAATTTATTATTTTTATTATTTCTTTTACTTATATAATATTACATCATAGCGTAACTTTTATATTTTTTATTGTAATAAGATCTAAGTAATTTACATTGTTATATGCAAGTTAATTAAAATAATTAGGATACATCCTTTAATTATAAAAAAGACAAAGGTTTTATATTAAACGTTTTGAAAGTTACAATCAACTTTACATTTTGTATAAGTTACATAGCATCACCTGCTCCATATTAGAAGAGGGAGAATCAGTTGGTAGGACCTCAGACTGAAGATCTCAAGGTTTCAGTTTCGATTTCCGGTCATGACATCCGCTTTATTTGTTAGGAATTTATTATTAACTATTAATACAATAGTCTCGATTTCTAAAAGTAGTTCAGATCATACATTTAAGGTAGATTAAGAAGTAAGTTTTGCCCAGTATAGATTATTGAAGAACTCCGGCATTTGTACTATGTGCTTCAGACTTCTGCCAATAAACAGCTACTTTTCTAAACATAAAATAGATATATTCTAGTTCTTGCGAGGACATTGCCAGCCATTTCGTAGTAAGCAGGTTTGTGAAATACCTTTTAAGCCGGATAATATTAAAGATTGTTTATATTTTGTGATATATTGTTCATAAAAATAACATCACAATATACATGGAACCTATGCGATATTACAGTTAGGATATCAGCACTTTACCCCGTATTACTAAGTATATTATTTTTTATCAAGTGTTTAACATATTTATTTCATTTATTATGGATTCAAGCAATTTCCTCATAATAAATAGGAGGCTGATATGTATGTACTGAAATGTCAAGCACTGATCAAATGATTTAAAGACTGGGCCAACCAAGACAGTTTCCTCAAAAAATAGAAATCATTTTTCCTTTTCGCAACGTTTGCCCTGCTGGTATTGAGGTTCCAGATAAGTTTGGCAACGTGTCCGACCGATATATGTAAATTAATAAGTGCTTAAGCAGTCATAGAAAGAACATTTAGAAAGTTGGTGCTCCAGGGTGCAAAGGATAGAATTTGTATCAAAGGTATTTGCAAAACGTTATGTTTTATCAGATAGTGATAACATAAATTGAGGACCGTAAATGATTGTTAGAATAGAAGTCTTACACGTATTCACTTTCCTGTTGGTTATTTTATAAACTCACGGGAACAAATCCTCTGCTGAATAATTCTAGCTTTACACACTTTTCATAAGACTATCACGCGTTCACTATACCCCATTTACAGCGGTACAGGCAGTTCTAAAGACGGATTCGGTGTTGTAGTACCTATCCTGTATATGAACAAAAAACAAGTGATTTTTATGAGTAATGCCAGCAGCAAACCCAGGAGTCAACACTGACTGGCAATTAGGTTTCCGTTCGAATTTTCTACAAGGTTTTATACTCCCAATAAGAATGTACAAATTAGTTGTCGTATGAAAATTAATTAAATCGTATTCGAAATAAAATGTCATGATAATGCATTAATGACATATTATCATCAAATAAGAGAAATATTATATGATAAAAGATGACATTACAACAAAATTGAAAACATAATAATGAAATTGTAATTGTTATGGTACTTTAGCTATAACCACTTTTGGGCTCTTCCATTTACCATGAATACTGAGTGCACCTACTCCATAGTGTGGAATAAACCCCAGTCTTCGGACTGGGTAAAACCTGTCGAGGATTCCTTTTCGACAGTCGGTCCAGCATAGACTACGCCATTTTGTCAGTCGGGCTGAGGAGTTGAGTCCTGTATTGCCCTAGGAAATCCATTCTCTCAGGTCTTGCGTCCACTCTTTTGGATGGAGTAAGTTCATTGGTTAGTACCTGAAGCGCCCTGACCCGGGAATTCCGACGGGGCTTCCCAGGCTATTTTTGATAGGCCAGCGTGCTTCTTCTTTAGCTGAGATGTATTGACTCTACTCGACCTTCCTACCTTGTGTCACATATTCCTGCAGTGGGAAAGAGATGACATGGTTGAATCGATCCCAGTCTTCGCACTGGGTAACACCTGTTGATGATTCGTTCTCGACAGTCGGTCCGGCAGTGACTGGGCAATTTCAGTGGATTTTTATGTGTCGGGCTGAGGGTTGTCTCCTGGGTAGTCCTAAGATGGCAACAGTCCCAGGCACTGCTTCCTCTCTTTGGGTAGACGTATCTATATTGCTTACTGCCTGAAGCGCCTTAACCGGGAAATGCCGACGGGGCTGGCAAGACTATTTTAGATAGGCACGCGTCCTCATTCTTTAGCGGCGCTGGCTTTACTCTCCCCCACCTTCCGACCTTGTACCACATATTTCCTCAGTGGGAAAGAATTACATAGCTGAACCCACCACAGTCTATACTTTGTATCTGAAAGCATAAATACAGTATTCTAACTTGACTGAGTCCACACATACATTCATGTGGGGATTTTAATGTACATCACTGTTACAGACTTTGCTTTTCCAGCTATACAGACGCAGCTGGTAACTCCACGTATTGTTTCTCCATAGCGCACACCATCTTACAGACTGCCACTTTCCCGACCCGTCTCCCTGATCGTGTGGACGAGCCAGTCTCACTTCTAGACGTTTTGATAACCTCACTGCCCGCGGCTTGTGCGACGAGTGTCTATAGCCTAATCGGGAAGCTGATCCCCTTGTGGTAATTATTTATATTGACTCTCAAATTTCGTCCAAAAGCTATTGAGCAGTTCTGCAAAACGACGTGATACTACAAGCAAGCTGATTAGGAATCAATCTAAGATACCATTAGATATACCCCATTGAGATAAACTTCATTCTCTCACTCCTGATCCGTGTTCAAATGTTATAAGCAAATAGTTCAAATATTGAAGATCATGTTTTTAAGCTAAAACTCTTCAGCGAGCCCTACTCTCCACAATGGTTCACCTCAAATTGTGCGTCTCATACTTTTCAAAGGCAGCAAAAATGAAAACGCGACAAGTCAGCTACACATAGGCATACACTTATAGCGTCAACAAATCATTGTCACACTGTAACCGATGAAGCAAATAGAAGGTGTACAGATATGACGAGAAAACACATCAAGTCACAGAAAGTAGGTACTCACGATTTCTGGAAAATCTTGAATAGTGTGGTGCACAATGAGAAATAAACACTTCCCCGCCATCCAACAACAATGATGTAGTTAGCACGGCAACGAATAAGGCTGAACTGTTTACCCCACGTTTCGCTATAAACCAATTTAAACTTCGCAAACCACTCACTTCCAAATTCCCCATTACTTATTGAAGCTACACTTGATGACCTGACCATAACTTCATATCATGTCCCGGACATCATAAAAAAAGTGACACCTCCGAAGCATATGGGACTGATCTTTTAGCATTTATAGTAATGAGGAATTATCTGCTTAACTTACCCCTGTCCTCTCGAAAGTCTACAACAAATGCCTTGCCGAATCTTGCTTCTCTTATAGGTGGAAAATAGCATATGTAGCACCAGTATTTAAAAAATCGTGGGGATAGAAGTGACCCTCAGACTTATTGCCACATATGTAAACTCCCGCTTGTCAATAACATATTGGAATCCTTAATCAATTTTGAAATATCCCGTCACTTTGTTAATTCTAAACTTCTTTCTGACCATCAGTATCAATTTAGGCAAGCACGATATACTGTGTACATCCTAATATTTATCTCTGAACGCATATACCATACCCTCATCGAGGAAGCTAAAGCTAGGACTGTAGCGCTTAATATATCCTAAGCCTTTGACATGTGCTGTCATAAATGGCTTCTCATAAACATGTATTTATATCGTATTACTGGACGAATATTTAATATAATTATAACCTTCTTATGTAAAACAAAATCCAGGTTGGCCTCGATCACCGTTCATCCATACAGCATGACATAAATGAAGGTGTACTCCAGGGATCGATCTTTGGACCTTTATTGTTCCTCATTTTGAAAATACGACCTCCCTGATCACATTGTGTCTGAGATGGTTATCATTGCCAACGGCATCACCCTCTAGTCTTGTCATGTAGGTAAAACTTACGCAAACATATCTGGGAACATGGCTTAACCCTTAGAAATTGACAACCAGTCGTTAGTAGAATAGAGTTATAAATGTATGGTAACATTTAATGCTGCACATACAAAGCTCTTGTCCTGCAAAAACTAACAGAAACCATCTCAACCAACGGTTGTTATGGCAAATAGCAACTTACCTAAAAGTCCAACGTTCAAACCCTTCAACTTAACTTTCACAGGTAACATGAATTGAAACAAATACATAGAAGACATTGCCAAGGCCGCTGTAAAGAAAGTAAGCTCCCAATACATTGCTAAAAAACTTCTCCCACTTGACAGTATATCTCTACAAAGCCACCATCTACCAATGCATAGAGGATTGTCGTCATATCTGGGCTAATGCACCCTCCGCCAGTCTCTCCTTCTCAGACAATGTCCGAAAAAGTTTCTAATCTAATAGGTATATCAATATCCATCAAGCCTTTCATCCTATCACATCGCTTAAATGTTGCATGTTTGTGCTTGCTTTACAAGTACATCAACGGAATGTTCTCCGTTAAATTTACTGCTCTGGGAACCCTCGACATAAATACAGTCGACCAACACGACAATTTGCTAAATCCCACCTATTCACTGTGGAGGCCATCGGATGCCGGAGAGCTTTCTACTTTAATAGCTTTTTCCCTCAAAATATCGGTCTTCGGTGCTCTCTTTCTGGCTCTGTTTTTCTCACTATACCGACATGTAAAATTGTCAAACTAGTGTGAACAATCATCCTGCTGTACACTCATAATTTAGTATGACACCTAAAACTTTCACCCTTATTCTCAGTAGCTCCTTACGTCTACAGTGACAACTTTCCTTGTTAGGGGTTAACTATGTTAATAAAAAAATGCCTCGGTCTATAAGCGATACCCCTAGCAGATGACAAAAAAGTATCGCAACAGAGGAGCGCAAGTAGGTCACATTTAAGTGGTCTCAGTTCATGTGTTTAGAAGAAGGGCCCGTGTCGCGCTTTTGCCTGGCGAAGGAATATAAAAGAATGATTTAAAAAGGAATCCACTTTCAGTAATTTACATGATTAAATGAGATTTTAATCGCTTTAAAGAAATTTAGCCTACACCTAGAAATAAGACTCATAAAATATGCTAACTATTACCAGTTCTAATGTATATTTAAAGGAAACTATGTTGTTAACGCATATCCCAAGCTTAATTCCTTTAAAACAATGTTTTCCCGTACTTTAGATTGTTTAGCACATTAGTTGTTTATTGATGCTTAACCTTTATTTCTAGGGCAAACGTTTTACCACAATGTAAATGCTATTTCAATCCCTAAATAAAATAAATTATAGGGGTTTCGGTTCTAATTTGTCCAGAAGGGATAATCTAATAGTATTTTTTATAGTTAATAATTTTCTATACCCTCCGAGCAACGACGAAATACATAATAAGTAATAGCAATTAAAGCGTAATATATAATAAGTAAAATGAGTTTACTCATACGGAAGGTAAATACACTTTTTTATTAAATTATAGTTAATAATACAATGAATCAATAACATATAGTAATTAAATATAATAATAAAATAAAATAAAACATATAATATGTAAATAAAAAATAAATGGTGTTTATATATATATATATAGATACATATATATATACATATATACATATATATATATATACATATATATACATATATATATATATATATATATATATATATATATATATATATATGTGTGTGTGTGTGTGTGTGTGCGTGTATATATACTTGACAATTCAGTTGAGGTCGTGAAAAAATGATAATATTAGATATGAAAGTATTAAAAAATAAAATTCAGTAAACACGAATAGTTTTTTTATAATTCACGAAAAGAAGAAGTTTACCTAAACTAAATTCGTTATAATGTGTGTGCGTGTTTTTAAATAGTAATTTTTAAATCAATTATAACTTTAATCAAACAATTTGATTCAGTGAATTTGTGTTTTAAAACATAATGGCTAATAAGATTAAGAAAATAAACAAACTTAGAACGGTTTAATAAAAACAATCAGAGTAAAAGTATCCCGCTGAATGCCAGCGTTTTTGTCTACATTTTAAATAACGCGCCGTCTTGCGTCAATATTGAATTAACGGAGAGAGGGAAGGAACCGATTCAATATATTAACGCTGGCTGTGTAATCAGTTGCGACATATAAATAAACGGAGGGTGGAAGGGAACCACTTCAATGGATTAACGCTGGCGGTTTAATCAGTTACGCCATATTGAATTAACGGAGGGAGTGAGGGAACCAATTCAATGGATTAACGTTGGCTGTTTAATCAGTTTTGTCATAGTTATATTTACTACGTAACGCATTTCATGTATGTATATATGTAAATAATAAAATAAATCTATTAATAATGGAGTGTATGTATCTGTCTGTCTGTCTGTAATTTATAGGTAAGATTATTAGCGTGCAAAATAGCGTAAATACATGTGGACATCTGAGGAAAACAATCATGAGTGTATATTTGCGAATAGTAATTTATTAGAAGTTGAAAAACAATTGATTATGTAAATTGAGAAATGCGCATAATGTGCCCGGCGGTTTTTCTTGTAGTATATAATGAAGCTGGCGGACTTACAAAATAACCATGCTATTCTGATGGAGTTTCGGCTTCAGACAGACTGACAGATACATACACTCCATTATTAATATATATATATATATATATATATATATATATATATATATATATATATATATTATAATCTGATTAATAAAACATAATAATTTAACAAGATTAACAGTGCTCGTTCCAGTTTCACATTTTATTAAATAAAATATGTTGAGCATGTTATCTAGTAAAAACAGAAACCAATATAATGTATATTACATTTTAGGTGTAAATGAATAAACACGGAACTTCGATTTAAAATATAACTTTCTCACTGTCCCCTTTTATTCTGTCAAAAGATGTCTGTCGTTATCAACTTATATAACATTTTCTAACCTCGTTGTTTCTCTATTTCGAACAGACGTAAAATACGCTCTCTCCTTTAAACTGTTTCCAACACTTATACTAGTTACTGTGTGTTGATATTATTTACATTAAATGCTAATTGTGTTTGCCTATTAAATCTAAGAAAACCTTAACACATATTTGCTTTCTGTCTATATGAATGAGAACCTGTACTATTACTTCTATTAAAGGTAAATTAAGTTTATTATACGATTTGAGACTATTGCACTATTTTTCGATGCTCAAGTTGACAATTAAGTATATGCTCTTTTGGGAGTGTATTTTTGTATTCGTTTTTTTATCTCATAATGTAATATTCGCGGGCATTACTTCTTCGTTTAAAGGTAGCGTAGTTGTTTTTCGTTAACCACACGAAGCATATTTTTAGCTGTGCTCATAACTATTATATAACACATATGATAGTAAAAATAAACATCATCATTTTGAAGAATATATAAAAGATAACATATCATTGAATATTTGCATAACCAACGTAACTTTATTTTAGACCAATAACACATTTTGCTTTGTGGTTGAAGAAATATGATAATCATAAACACGTTTATTAACGAACTCACACACAATTTTTGTTTCATACTCTTTATATGTGTTTATTATTGATATTAAAAAAACATTTGGTTTTGTAATTTTCACTTCTAGGTATTCCGTATTTGTGTATTTCTTTTCCTTATTCGTTTTCCTGAAGCCAATTACTATTTTAACACGACTTTCCGTTATAAAGATGAGAAAGAGCAAGATATTGAGGCATAACGTGATGAAGATATTTTGAAAATCGTAATTCGAAACAAAAATTATCAATTAAATCAATAAATGTATTTCATTTTTTTAGAGTTTTACTAATTCCTGTTGTTTACATAGTGCGCAACGCAGAAGAAAATATATTCAACATGAAAAATATACCAATTGCTATTCTTTAACGTTTCGAATAAAAATGGAATAAATTTAAAAAATAAATCTATTATATAAACGTCACCTGTCTGTATGGATGTATGTATGTATGTATGTATGTATGTATGTATGTATGTATGTATGTATGTATGTATGTATGTATGTATGTTGGTCTTCTCCTCCGATACTACCCAACACACGGTCACGCGGGTTACATTATTAAAACCAGCCAGCCCCCAGACGTGCTATCTCTGAAAATTGGGGGGAAACGTTCATATTTTCGTATAGAAATGGCTCGAAACGTTGAGGGGGGGGGGGATGTTTTAAAAAATCACGACAGAGTACAAAAACGATTTGCGCATGCGTGAAATATATGTCACTTCCTCAATAAGACCATTTTGAACGCGCCAAATATGAAAAACGTAAGTTTACGTACTTTTTTTATTTGTTTCTGTAATCAACAATTATAAACAACTTAATTTTTATTTAAACAAAAAAATTCGCTAATATTATTTGTTTATTAAACGTATCGTAAAAAATATATATATATATGAGTTTATTATGCATTCTGTCCTCGTGGGGAGACAAGTAAATACTGATACAAAAACATGTTTGTTTAGTTTCGCAACGTGAAACGCAATATATTTTAATAAATAAACAAAATAAATACATTTTAAAACATAACCGTACATTGGCCTCACCATCCATAATCAACAATTAAGATCGATAATTTTATTTACAAATATTTCTATAACTTAATTTTTTTGTTTATTAAACGTATCGTAAAAAAAAAAACACGATATGACTTTATTATGCAATCTCCCTTCGTGGGGACGCAAGTAAATATTTACATTTCTCTTCGTAAGCGAAATAAAACGGTATTTTCACACTTAAATAAAAACATTTGACTGACAAGTGTTCATTCCCCCCCCCAAAAAAACACAACAAATTAAAATATATTTATTGCTAATATTATTTGTTTATTAAACGTATCGTAAAAAAAATATATATATATGAGTTTATTATGCATTCTGTCCTCGTGGGGAGACAAGTAAATACTGATACAAAAACATGTTTGTTTAGTTTCGCAACGTGAAACGCAATATATTTTAATAAATAAACTAAATGTATACATTTTAAAACATAACCGTACATTAGGCATAATCAACAATTAAGATCGCTAATTTTATTTACAAATATTTCTATAACTTAATTTTTTTGTTTATTAAACGTATCGTAAGAAAAAAAAACACTATATCATTTTTTTTTTTTTTTGGTAAATTTATAGAAGTGCACCTTTCGTATTTCGACCCCTAAAAAAAAAAGTTTCTACTTTTTTTGGCAAATTACATGTAAACAGCCTAAAAAAATATCTGCTAAGAAAAAAATTTATGAAAATTGTTATTATTTTATAATTTAGGAGGGGGGTATTTTCCTATATAAGTTATAAGTAAAGTGTGCACGCATTTCTGGTCCACCGAATCTCAACTCTCGTATGAATAATCCGATATTTCATATTATAATAATTTAAAAAAAAAATCACCTCTAACAATTAATATAAAAATTTTACGTTTTACTTATTTACATGAAGTTTATTAAAACAACTGTTACTTATACAGAATTTGAACTTTCTTAAAATCGTTTTAAACGATCACTATTGACAAAATAGTCAATAGAATTTGAATTCTTACAATGAAAAAAATCACTAACTACTCATTTCATTGATAAATTTTCACTTCAGACATTACTGTTGCCTACTTTCAGAAACTTTTCATTCATACAATAAGATAAATCGATGACTTTACATTCAGTCTGGCACTTCCGGTTGACTCGGTGGAATGAATGGAACTCTTCAATTATTAAGTCCAAGTGACGTTTGAAATGCAGAACTACCCTTACTTATTACAATAAAATATCAGAATTTGTTAAAGTTTTTGTATTGTTTTTTTTCTTATTTTTTAGAGTTTAAAGTTTTATTTTTATTTTATTTTTTAAAATGAAAAATCCGTGTAAACTGATTAAATGTTCCCCCACCCACCCCCACCTAAATACATTTGACTGACAAGTGTTCATCCCCCCCCCCCAAAAAAAAAACACAACAAATTAAAATATATTTATTGCTAATATTATTTGTTTATTAAACGTATCGTAAAAAAAAAATATATATATGAGTTTATTATGCATTCTGTCCTCGTGGGGAGACAAGTAAATACTGATACAAAAACATGTTTGTTTAGTTTCGCAACGTGAAACGCAATATATTTTAATAAATAAACTAAATGTATACATTTTAAAACATAACCGTACATTAGGCATAATCAACAATTAAGATCGCTAATTTTATTTACAAATATTTCTATAACTTAATTTTTTTGTTTATTAAACGTATCGTAAGAAAAAAAAACACTATATCATTTTTTTTTTTTTTTTGGTAAATTTATAGAAGTGCACCTTTCGTATTTCGACCCCTAAAAAAAAAAGTTTCTACTTTTTTTGGCAAATTACATGTAAACAGCCTAAAAAAATATCTGCTAAGAAAAAAATTTATGAAAATTGTTATTATTTTATAATTTAGGAGGGGGGTATTTTCCTATATAAGTTATACGTAAAGTGTGCACGCATTTCTGGTCCACCGAATCTCAACTCTCGTATGAATAATCCGATATTTCATATTATAATAATTTTTAAAAAAAATCACCTAACAATTAATATAATAATTTTACGTTTTACTTATTTACATGAAGTTAAAACAACTGTTACTTATACAGAATTTGAACTTTCTTAAAATCGTTTTAAACGATCACTATTGACAAAATAGTCAATAGAATTTGAATTCTTACAATGAAAAAAATCACTAACTACTCATTTCATTGATAAATTTTCACTTCAGACATTACTGTTGCCTACTTTCAGAAACTTTTCATTCATACAATAAGATAAATCGATGACTTTACATTCAGTCTGGCACTTCCGGTTGACTCGGTGGAATGAATGGAACTCTTCAATTATTAAGTCCAAGTGACGTTTGAAATGCAGAACTACCCTTACTTATTACAATAAAATATCAGAATTTGTTAAAGTTTTTGTATTGTTTTTTTTCTTATTTTTTAGAGTTTAAAGTTTTATTTTTATTTTATTTTTTAAAATGAAAAATCCGTGTAAACTGATTAAATGTTCCCCCACCCACCCCCACCTAAATATATAAGAGACAGCGACTACATAATAACGTGCCACCCATTATAAATAATATTACAATATTTTTATAAATAATATTACAATATTTTTAAGTATAAAAACTCATCCGACATAATCACATATGCATTCGTAAACGTCGATAATTAAATATGATACACTTCTTTTAAAGGCATTAGAACTTTACACGATAAAAAAACAATTGACAAATTCGGATATTTTCCATTATAATAAATTAAAAAAAAAAAAAATTAAACTCACAAAAAAAAAATAAAAAAACAATTGCTGAAATTTTTTAATAAACACTTACGACAATTAAGAGAAATTCAGACTAACACAGGACTCACTGCTTCAGTTATTTTTTTTGTGTGTGTGTAATCATTATGAACAATTTCTTTTTAATACATGACTTTAGTTTGATGTATGATTAGTAAAAAAAAAAAAAGATCACTGATCATCACAAACGAAGGACTCTATAATAATAACTCTATTGCAATAATAACTACGTCATAGCTCTCATGTTTTTAATTACCTATTCCTCAAAATCATAAAAGAAAGAACATTCTTTGGGGTGGATTATTGATGATAGCAAGTCACTAATAAGAACTTAACACAAACATTTCAGTACTTTCATATTTTGAGTTTTAAAAAGTGATTATTAATGATGTACATTTTTAGCCACATCATTTTGATTACTGTACTCATTCAATTGAATAATATATTTTCTAATTTCATCTTCCATTTCAGACAATTTGGTTGTTTTTCCCAATTACATCTTTCATTTAAGTGAATTTGCCTACTTAGTTTCATTAACCACACAATCAACCTGGAGATTTCGATGATGACAATGTAGCTTGAAATTTATTTTTATATTCTTTTATATAAAATAAAATGAAGACTATAGCAAAAATCTTATTACAAATAATCAAAATGAGGACGGTTAAAAAAACGTTTTATTACTAAAACATCACGGTTGAACAATGTGTTTCTGTGATTGATATCATTAAGTGCTGCAGTTCCTTTTTTAAATTTGTGTTTTTATCTTTTGACACAATTACACATTCTCAAAAGACACATTAAAATAAAAATCACCCATTTAAATATAAAATTGTTTTTGTTTTTTTTTCATTATATTCTTGCTTGAAAGTGGTGAACAAACTTAAAATAAATGTGTTTCAATATATTGAGCAATAAACTAATAATTTTTCTTAAATATGTTAAGCACATTTTTTTACTATTGTTTTGTTGTTCATGCCTAGGTTTATAATCTGAAACAAACTCAGGAGCAATACATTATTACTGCACTAGGACACTTTCTAAATGTTGTATTTTGTAGAAAACACTGATCAGTTCCCTAGATGCAACAGATGTGTGCAATAATGCAGTAGGACACTCAAAACATAGTAAATGCTGCATTCGGATGTACTTAATACTCTAGATAGAGCAAGTATGTGTTATAATATAGTGTGACTCTTAGTATGTCTTATGGTGAATCTAACAGTGCACAATATCATAGAGATAGCATGTGTGTAATTTACTAATGGATATATACTAAATCAGTAACTGTTCAATATGTTTGATAGAACAGTGTAACACTTGGTAAGGTGTACCTGCTTAATCTGTCGGTGTTCTTTACCCTAAATACAGCAGCTTTCTGTAAATTCGGTCTATTCTACTTTTAACTAGAATGATCAGTCACCACAATACCACATTTACTCATAACCTTATATTTGCTTTTTGCTTTATTGAACAAGTTGTAAACTTTCATTCTTTTTAGTTTTTACGTACGTTAACCAAACACTTAAACTGGTACCGACTTCAGTTACCAATTAAGGGTTGTAGCATCCATCTGAACAAATACTAAACTTTGAATTATTTACTTGCAGAAAATATGAAAAAATTACATTCAAAACAAGGCTTTCAAAAGTGTTCTAAAGTAATAAAAATGTATATCCTACTATAACTAGAATGTTAGTCACCACAATACCACATTTACTCATAACACAAATTAGACACAAGACAGTCAGAAGTGTGGGAAAGAGTGTCGTCGGTCATCATTGTTCTAACATATGAAAAAAAAAATATATATATATGTTAAATAACCCAGCTAAGACATTTGTTGCTGAGCAAGGTTAGTGGAAGGTTAACATAAAATAGTAAATTCTTTACAGTAAGGTAACATTGGCATTTTCCCTTTAATGTTATCAATAATTAAACACTGCTTTTAATGTTATCCAGTAAAAGAGAATAGCAAATCAGTCAGCATTTTTTTACATTGAAATTTAACAAGATCTAGGCGCTTGATTGTGATAGTGCTCTCTTGGCCTCCTTATTTTAAAAGTGCTCATTATCCTACATAGAACGAGTGTTTAATTAAATAGAGTTCAATATCCTAGATAGAGCAGATGTGTTTATTATACACACCATAGCACAGGATTAAAAAAAAAAAAAATGATGTTCGGGGAGCAGTGAAACAGTGAAACAGTCAAAGCTGGAGGTTTGGGAAAAGATTCAGAGCTTGCAGTATATGAAAGAGTCACCCTGATGTTTAAGGAGTCGGAGCCAGCTCTTCAGGAAGTAGTCAGGTCCTAATTGTTCGGGTAGGAGTCAGAGCCTGATGTTCAGGAAAGAGTCAAGGCCTGGAGTTCAACCCGAATGGTATATTACGGAGTCTGAGTAGAATGTAATAGGAAGGGTCCCCATTGTTAGCACTATTATTTATATTCATATAAAATAATGTCTCGATCGGTGAATTTAAAAGAAAAAATTATTCTTCCCCATTGATACCATTTATTATATTCATATAAAATATTTAATCCGTGATCAACCTAGGTTATTTAATCTAACATACACAAACATGAAAGAAGTAAATAGACACCATTATTATCATTAACAAAGACTGCTGTCAGAGGGGCCTGATCGACCTAGGTTATTTTATCTAACATACACGGACATGAAGAAGTAAATAAACAAACACCCTTATTAACAATACTAATGAAGACAAATATGGTACTTTTAATAGAAATGTTACATTTTTACTCCAGGGAATGGAGAGGTAGTGCAGAGTTTTGGGGAGGCCGGAGATAGTGTAGCCAGGGTGAATTGGCAACCATGTACGTGACATCTTTTACTCCTGGCAACTGTGGAAGGAGGCGACTGGAGAAGTGATCGCCGTGCAACGCCAATAGGTACGTATATAGTATGCGCACCGGGGCTGTAATAGGTACGTAAGAATCTAAAACAAACGAATAAACAAAACAAAATTGACAACTGAAATGTGTAGAACACAATAAAAATACCAATATTCATTGTCATCATGTTCTTTTTCAGTAAGTCACCAATTTCAAACTCCTCAAGAGTTTTCAGAATTCTAAATTCATTTTAACTCCCAACATGACCTAAAGTCTAAATAGGTAAGAATCTAAAATCAACAGATAAACAAAAAAAAATTGACAACTGAAATGTGTAGAACACAATAAAAATTCCAATATTCATTGTCATCATGTTTTTTTTCAGTAAGTCACCAATTTCAAACTCCTCAAGAGTTTTCAGAATTCTAAATTCATTTTAACTACATTTTGTTTATACAAATTACCAATTCTAAAATGACAACTCTCCCAGAGTTTAGAATAATTAAATAATGAATGATGCCCCCCCCCCCTGAGTTGAGAATAATTAGAAAATGAATGACACATCCACCAGAGTTGAGAATGACTTAAAAATGAATGACACCTCTCCAGAGTTGAGAATAACTTAAAAATGAATGACAGTTGTGAATTGACTAAAAGAACATGGTTTTGGTTGTTTAACATCCAAACATGCTTCCCAAAATCCAACCTCTGGTCCCCGTTCTGGGAGGTGGTAACAGGGTAAAACAGTGTAAATGCTTAGGAGGTTATGGATGTAACTTTACACCAGTTATTATAGCCCGTTTCACTCTGTATAACCCTGGCTAACAAGGCTCTGGTAATGTATTCTTCAACTATTTTGTTTCAAACAAGTATTTTTATTTGCTTGCTATTTAATCTATTAGTCTGTCGATGTTACATTCAATAAACAGCATGTGTATTATTCTATTAACTATGCAACACCATATAAATACTGCTACATGATATAAACCAAACCATGCACACAGATGAAGCAAGGGAGACAGTCGGACAGATAGGGGAAAACAGTCATTATCAGAGAAAATATTTTTGTTTACTTTTTTGGTGCACATTCTTTTTTTTATAATTATTTTCACTTTCTAAGTAAATGTTTGAAAACTATTAGCACTGAAACTTAGTGAAAACAATGGAACTTTGGTGAGAAGTGAAATGACTGTATAGTCCCATTGAGACTCCCTCGTGAATATAGTAAAGCACCTCACCCAACAGGCAATAGTAAATACATCTCCTATTAGAAAGTTACACAAAGGAAAACGTCAACACAAATTTACACTAGAGTATTGATTTACTCCTCTCCAGGAGTTAGGCACAAGGCCAGTTTTTATCTTACTCCCACAAGTCGGGTTGGGAAAGTGGGGTTTAAAAATTGCCTGGGCAGCCCCGTCGGCATTCCCCGGTAGGGGCGCCTCAGGCAGTAAGCAATAAACTTACTCCTCCCCAAAGAGGGGAGGCAAAGCCTGGGAAGGTGGACCTCCTAGAACTGCACAGGACAGACCCATAGACCGGCGTAAATCAAGCCCCGAAGGCCAAGACGATACCAGTTTATGGGGTGCAGTATCCATCGGAACAGATACTACACTTTGATCTTAGCCAAAAGGCGTTATTTAACCCCCACCACAATAGGAATATGTGACAGAAGGACTGAAAGTGGGATTTGAAAAGCCAGCGCTCGAGAAGGTGAGCACTCTGGCCATTAAAAATTGCCTGGGCAGCCCCGTCGGCATTCCCCGGTAGGGGCGCCTCAGGCAGTAAGCAATTAACTTACTCCTCCCCAAAGAGGGGAGGTAAAACCTGGGAGGGTGGACCTCCTAGAACTGCACAGGACAGATCAGACCCACAGACCGGCGGAAACCAAGCCCCAGAAGGCCAAGACAATACCGATCTATGACGTGCAGTATCCATCGGAACAGATACTACACTTTGATCTTAGCCAAAAGGCGTTATTTAACCCCCACCCACAATAGGAATATGTGACACAAGGTCGGAAAGTGGGATTTGAAAAGCCAGCGCTCGAGAAGATGAGCACTCTGGCCATTAAAAATTGCCTGGGCAGCCCTGTCGGCATTCCCCGGCAGGGGCGCCTCAGGCAGCAAGCAATTAACTTACTCCTCCCTAAAGAGGGGAGGTAAAGCCTGGGAGGGTGGACCTCCTAGAACTGCACAGGACAGATCAGACCCACAGACCGGCGGAAACCAAGCCCCGAAGGCCAAAACAACACCGATCCATGAAGTGCAGCACCCATCGGAACAGATATTACACTTTGATCTTAGCAAAATGGCCAAGCTATTTTACTACTAAACAATATCTTAGTTCTGTTTCAGTTTGGAATTGCTTAACAGCCTGAGACCCCCCAGTACCAGAAAATCTCAATTGAAGCAGCCTTTTTCAATAGAGTACAGCATTTGTTCTTTGTAATTATATATCTTTTACTACAAAACTATCTATTTTTAAACAAACTGCATTTTATCCTTTTCTATTCACAATTCAGAACACCTTTGAAATAGATTCCTTTATGTTCTATATATTTGATGCTTTCTTTCCTTCAGATTTGATTATCAGAGTCCGGCTTTACCACAATTTGAATTAAGAGAAATTCAGACTACCCATTATCTTATGCATGGATTAATAGACACCATTTATTCTTATAAACACAGGACTCACTGCTTCAGTTATTTTTTGTGTTTGTGTGTAATCGTTATGAACAATTTCTTTTTAATACATGACTTTAGTTTGATGTATGATTAGTAAAAAAAAAATTTAAAAAAAAGATCAGTGATCATCACAAACGAAGGACTCTGTTCTTGCAATAATAACTACGTCATAGCTCTCATGTTTTTAATTATCTATTCCTCAAAATCATAAAAGAAAGAACATTCTTTGGGGTGGATTCTTGATGATAGCAAGTCACTAATAAGAACTTAACACAAACATTTCAGTACTTTCATATTTTGAGTTTTAAAAAGTGATTATTAATGATGTACATTTTTAGCCACATCATTTTGATTACTGTACTCATTCAATTGAATAGTATATTTTCTAATTTCATCTTCCATTTCAGACAATTTGGTTGTTTTTCCCAATTACATATTTCATTTAAGTGAATTTGCCTACTTAGTTTCATTAACCACACAATCAACCTGGAGATTTCGATGATGACAATGTAGCTTGAAATTTATTTTTATATTCTTTTATATAAAATGAAGACTATAGCAAAAATCTTATTACAAATAATCAAAATGAGGACGGTTAAAAAAACGTTTTATTACTAAAACATCACGGTTGAACAATGTGTTTCTGTGATTGATATCATTAAGTGCTGCAGTTCCTTTTTTAAATTTGTGTTTTTATCTTTTGACACAATTACACATTCTCAAAAGACACATTAAAATAAAAATCACCCATTTAAATATAAAATTGTTTTTGTTTTTTTCATTATATTCTTGCTTGAAAGTGGTGAACAAACTTAAAATAAATGTGTTTCAATATATTGAGCAATAAACTAATCATTTTTCATAAATATGTTAAGCACATTTTTTTACTATTGTTTTGTTGTTCATGCCTAGGTTTATAATCTGAAACAAACTCAGGAGCAATACATTATTACTGCACTAGGACACTTTCTAAATGTTATATTTTGTAGAAAACACTGATCAGTTCCCTAGATGCAACAGATGTGTGCAATAATGCAGTAGGACACTCAAAACATAGTAAATGCTGCATTCGGATGTACTTAATACTCTAGATAGAGCAAGTATGTGTTATAATATAGTGTGACTCTTAGTATGTCTTATGGTGAATCTAACAGTGCACAATATCATAGAGATAGCATGTGTGTAATTTACTAATGGATATATACTAAATCAGTAACTGTTCAATATGTTAGATAGAACAGTGTAACACTTGGTAAGGTGTACCTGCTTAATCTGTCGGTGTTCTTTACCCTAAATACAGCAGCTTTCTGTAAATTCGGTCTATTCTACTTTTAACTAGAATGATCAGTCACCACAATACCACATTTACTCATAACCTTATATTTGCTTTTTGCTTTATTGAACAAGTTGTAAACTTTCATTCTTTTTAGTTTTTATGGACGTTAACCAAACACTTAGACTGGTACCGACTTCAGTTACCAATTAAGGGTTGTAGCATCCATCTGAACAAATACTAAACTTTGAATTATTTACTTGCAGAAAATATGAAAAAATTACATTCAAAACAAGGCTTTCAAAAGTGTTCTAAAGTAATAAAAATGTATATCCTACTATAACTAGAATGTTAGTCACCACAATACCACATTTACTCATAACACAAATTAGACACAAGACCATCAGAAGTGTGGGAAAGAGTGTCGTCGGTCATCATTGTTCTAACATATGAAAAAAAATTAATATTTCTATGTTTCCCCAGCTAAGACATTTTTTGCTGAGCAAGGTTAGTGGAAGGTTAACATAAAATAGTAAATTCTTTACAGTAAGGTAACATTGGCATTTTCCCTTTAATGTTATCAATAATTAAACACTGCTTTTAATGTTATCCAGTAAAAGAGAATAGCAAATCAGTCATCATTTTTTTACATTGAAATTTAACAAGTTCTAGGCGCTTGATTGTGATAGTGCTCTCTTGACCTTCTTATTTTACAAGTGCTCATTATCCTACATAGAACGAGTGTTTAATTAAATAGAGTTCAATATCCTAGATAGAGCAGATGTGTTTATTATACACACCATAGCACAGGATTAAAAAAAAACAAACTGATGTTCGGGGAGCAGTGAAACAGTGAAACAGTCAAAGCTGGAGGTTTGGGAAAAGATTCAGAGCTTGCAGTATATGAAAGAGTCACCCTGATGTTTAAGGAGTCGGAGCCAGCTCTTCAGGAAGTAGTCAGGTCCTAATTGTTCGGGTAGGAGTCAGAGCCTGATGTTCAGGAAAGAGTCAAGGCCTGGAGTTCAACCCGAATGGTATATTACGGAGTCTGAGTAGAATGTAATAGGAAGGGTCCCCATTGTTAGCACTATTATTTATATTCATATAAAATAATGTCTCGATCGGTGAATTTAAAAGAAAAAATTATTCTTCCCCATTGATACCATTTATTATATTCATATAAAATATTTAATCGGTGATCAACCTAGGTTATTTAATCTAACATACACAAACATGAAAGAAGTAAATAGACACCATTATTATCATTAACAAAGACTGCTGTCAGAGGGGCCTGATCAACCTAGGTTATTTTATCTAACATACACGGACATGAAGAAGTAAATAAACAAACACCCTTATTAACAATACTAATGAAGACAAATATGGTACTTTTAATAGAAATGTTACATTTTTACTCCAGGGAATGGAGAGGTAGTGCAGAGTTTTGGGGAGGCCTGAAAATAGTGTAGCCAGGGTGAATTGGCAACCATGTACGTGACATCTTTTACTCCTGGCAACTGTGGAAGGAGGGCGACTGGAGAAGTGATCCCCGTGCAACGCCAATAGGTACGTATATAGTATGCGCACCGAGTCTGTAATAGGTACGTAAGAATCTAAAACAAACAGATAAACAAAACAAAATTGACAACTGAAATGTGTAGAACACAATAAAAATTCCAATATTAATTGTCATCATGTTCTTTTCCAGTAAGTCACCAATTTCAAACTCCTCAAGAGTTTTCAGAATTCTAAACTCATTTTAACTACATTTTGTTTATACAAATTACCAATTCTAAAATGACAACTCTCCCAGAGTTTAGAATAATTAAATAATGAATGATGCCCCCCCCCCTGAGTTGAGAATAATTAGAAAATGAATGACACATCCACCAGAGTTGAGAATGACTTAAAAATGAATGACACCTCTCCAGAGTTGAGAATAACTTAAAAATGAATGACAGTTGAGAATTGACTAAAAGAACATGGTTTTGGTTGTTTAACATCCAAACATGCCTCCCAAAATCCAACCTCTGGTCCCCGTTCTGGGAGGTGGTAACAGGGTAAAACAGTGTAAATGCTTAGGAGGTTATGGATGTAACTTTACACCAGTTATTATAGCCCGTTTCACTCTGTATAACCCTGGCTAACAAGGCTCTGGTAATGTATTCTTCAACTATTTTGTTTCAAACAAGTATTTTTATTTGCTTGCTATTTAATCTATTAGTCTGTCGATGTTACATTCAATAAACAGCATGTGTATTATTCTATTAACTATGCAACACCATATAAATACTGCTACATGATATAAACCAAACCATGCACACAGATGAAGCAAGGGAGACAGTCAGACAGATAGGGGAAAACAGTCATTATCAGAGAAAATATTTTTGTTTACTTTTTTGGTGCACATTCTTTTTTTTATAATTGTTTTCACTTTCTAAGTAAATGTTTGAAAACTATTAGCACTGAAACTTAGTGAAAACAATGGCACTTTGGTGAGAAGTGAAATGACTGTATAGTCCCATTGAGACTCCCTCGTGAATATAGTAAAGCACCTCACCCAACAGGCAATAGTAAATACATCTCCTATTAGAAAGTTACACAAAGGAAAACGTCAACACAAATTTACACTAGAGTATTGATTTACTCCTCTCCAGGAGTTAGGCACAAGGCCAGTTTTTATCTTACTCCCACAAGTAGGGTTGGGAAAATGGGGTTTAAAAATTGCCTGGGCAGCCCCGTCGGCATTCCCCGGTAGGGGCGCCTCAGGCAGTAAGCAATAAACTTACTCCTCCCCAAAGAGGGGAGGCAAAGCCTGGGAAGGTGGACCTACTAGAACTGCACAGGACAGACCCATAGACCGGCGTAAATCAAGCCCCGAAGGCCAAGACGATACCAGTTTATGGGGTGCAGTATCAATCGGAACAGATACTACACTTTAATCTTAGCCAAAAGGCGTTATTTAACCCCCACCCACAATAGGAATATGTGACAGAAGGACTGAAAGTGGGATTTGAAAAGCCAGCGCTCGAGAAGGTGAGCACTCTGGCCATTAAAAATTGCTTGGGCAGCCCTGTCGGCATTCCCCGGTAGGGGCGCCTCAGGCAGTAAGCAATTAACTTACTCCTTCCCAAAGAGGGGAGGTAAAACCTGGGAGGGTGGACCTCCTAGAACTGCACAGGACAGATCAGACCCACAGACCGGCGGAAACCAAGCCCCAGAAGGCCAAGACAATACCGATCTATGAAGTGCAGTATCCATCGGAACAGATACTACACTTTGATCTTAGCCAAAAGGCGTTATTTAACCCCCACCCACAATAGGAATATGTGACACAAGGACTGACAGTGGGATTTGAAAAGCCAGCGCTCGAGAAGGTGAGCACTCTGGCCATTAAAAATTGCCTGGGCAACCCTGTCGACATTCCCCGGCAGGGGCGTTTCAGGCAGCAAGCAATTAACTTACTCCTCCCCAAAGAGGGGAGGTAAAGCCTGGGAGGGTGGACCTCCTAGAACTGCACAGGACAGATCAGACCCACAGACCGGCGGAAACCAAGCCCCGAAGGCCAAAACAACACCGATCCATGAAGTGCAGCACCCATCAGAACAGATACCACACTTTGATCTTAGCAAAATGGCCAAGCTATTTTACTACTAAACAATATCTTAGTTCTGTTTCAGTTTGGAATTGCTTAACAGCCTGAGACCCCCCAGTACCAGAAAATCTCAATTGAAGCAGCCTTTTTCAATAGAGTACAGCATTTGTTCTTTGTAATTATATATCTTTTACTACAAAACTATCTATTTTTAAACAAACTGCATTTTATCCTTTTCTATTCACAATTCAGAACACCTTTTAAATAGATTCCTTTATGTTCTATATATTTGATGCTTTCTTTCCTTCAGATTTGATTATCAGAGTCCGGCTTTACCACAATTTGAATTAAGAGAAATTCAGACTACCCATTATCTTATGCATGGATTAATAGACACCATTTATTCTTATAAACACAGGACTCACTGCTTCAGTTATTTTTTGTGTTTGTGTGTAATCGTTATGAACAATTTCTTTTTAATACATGACTTTAGTTTGATGTATGATTAGTAAAAAAAAAATTTAAAAAAAAGATCAGTGATCATCACAAACGAAGGACTCTGTTCTTGCAATAATAACTACGTCATAGCTCTCATGTTTTTAATTATCTATTCCTCAAAATCATAAAAGAAAGAACATTCTTTGGGGTGGATTCTTGATGATAGCAAGTCACTAATAAGAACTTAACACAAACATTTCAGTACTTTCATATTTTGAGTTTTAAAAAGTGATTATTAATGATGTACATTTTTAGCCACATCATTTTGATTACTGTACTCATTCAATTGAATAGTATATTTTCTAATTTCATCTTCCATTTCAGACAATTTGGTTGTTTTTCCCAATTACATCTTTCATTTAAGTGAATTTGCCTACTTAGTTTCATTAACCACACAAGCTACATTGTCATCATCGAAATCTCCAGGTTGATTGAAATTTATTTTTATATTCTTTTATATAAAATGAAGACTATAGCAAAAATCTTATTACAAATAATCAAACGGTTAAAAAAACGTTTTATTACTAAAACATCACGGTTGAACAATGTGTTTCTGTGATTGATATCATTAAGTGCTGCAGTTCCTTTTTTAAATTTGTGTTTTTATCTTTTGACACAATTACACATTCTCAAAAGACACATTAAAATAAAAATCACCCATTTAAATATAAAATTGTTTTTGTTTTTTTACAATATATTCTTGCTTGAAAGTGGTGAACAAACTTAAAATAAATGCGTTTCAATATATTGAGCAATAAACTAATCATTTTTCATAAATATGTTAAGCACATTTTTTTACTATTGTTTTGTTGTTCATGCCTAGGTTTATAATCTGAAACAAACTCAGGAGCAATACATTATTACTGCACTAGGACACTTTCTAAATGTTATATTTTGTAGAAAACACTGATCAGTTCCCTAGATGCAACAGATGTGTGCAATAATGCAGTAGGACACTCAAAACATAGTAAATGCTGCATTCGGATGTATTTAATACTCTAGATAGAGCAAGTATGTGTTATAATATAGTGTGACTCTTAGTATGTCTTATGGTGAATCTAACAGTGCACAATATCATAGAGATAGCATGTGTGTAATTTACTAATGGATATATACTAAATCAGTAACTGTTCAATATGTTAGATAGAACAGTGTAAAACTTGGTAAGGTGTACCTGCTTAATCTGTCGGTGTTCTTTACCCTAAATACAGCAGCTTTCTGTAAATTCGGTCTATTCTACTTTTAACTAGAATGATCAGTCACCACAATACCACATTTACTCATAACCGTATATTTGCTTTTTGCTTTATTGAACAAGTTGTAAACTTTCATTCTTTTTAGTTTTTACGGACGTTAACCATCCATCTGAACAAATACTAAACTTTGAATTATTTACTTGCAGAAAATATGAAAAAATTACATTCAAAACAAGGCTTTCAAAAGTGTTCTAAAGTAATAAAAATGTATATCCTACTATAACTAGAATGTTAGTCACCACAATACCACATTTACTCATAACACAAATTAGACACAAGACCATCAGAAGTGTGGGAAAGAGTGTCGTCGGTCATCATTGTTCTAACATATGAAAAAAAATTAATATTTCTATGTTTCTCCAGCTAAGACATTTGTTTAAAAGAAAAAATTATTCTTCCCCATTGATACCATTTATTATATTCATATAAAATATTTAATCGGTGATCAACCTAGATTATTTAATCTAACATACACAAACATGAAAGAAGTAAATAGACACCATTATTATCATTAACAAAGACTGCTGTCAGAGGGGCCTGATCAACCTAGGTTATTTTATCTAACATACACGGACATGAAGAAGTAAATAAACAAACACCCTTATTAACAATACTAATGAAGACAAATATGGTACTTTTAATAGAAATGTTACATTTTTACTCCAGGGAATGGAGAGGTAGTGCAGAGTTTTGGGGAGGCCGGAGATAGTGTAGCCAGGGTGAATTGGCAACCATGTACGTGACATCTTTTACTCCTGGCAACTGTGGAAGGAGGGCGACTGGAGAAGTGATCCCCGTGCAACGCCAATAGGTACGTATATAGTATGCGCACCGGGGCTGTAATAGGTACGTATATAGCATGTGAACAGGGATGGTGATAAGTAAGTACATACCATGCGCACCTGGGCGACAATAGATACGGATTTAGCATTCACACCAGAGTGGCGATAGGTACTTATATATTATGTACCTATATAGAAGGCACAGACAGAGGTGGTACTTTTTATAGAAATATGTCATACTTTTGCCCTGGCCAACGTAAGAGGAATGGTGGAGAAGAAACAGCTTTCGCAAAAGGCAAAATGAGAAAGTAGCTGTGAAATTGGGCGACCAGAGAAGAGAAAAGTAGAAAGATAAAGAGACGGCTATAGAGAAAGGGAGAGAAATAGAAGTTTGAATATAAAGATGTTACACACGCGATTTTTCTTCTATTCTATAACCTGAGCAACGCCGGGTAGCCCTGCTAGTGCATTATAAACGTGGATTAACAGAATATACATTTTATGGCTGATTTAACGAATGTCAGGAATATAATAGTTATATACACATAAATCTTACAACTTACCTGCATAAATATATCTGTACGAATATATTATTTATTTTTAAGCATCTCGCTACATATATCTCTTTATGTATATATATATATATATATATAGAGAGAGAGAGAGAGAGAGAGAGAAAAAAAAGAGAGAGAGAAGAGAGATAGACAGACAGAAAGACAGAGTGACAGAGCGAGAGAGAGCGTGCACGAGAGAGAGAGAGGGGGGGGGAGATAGAGAGAGAGAGAGAGCGATAGAGGGATATAGTTTCCCCAGTTAAAAGCGTCGTATTAATCTGTATACATTTGTTCGGTCAAAAAGCAAGAAACGCAGATTTTCTTTTAAAACAAACATTCACTTATTGAAAACAATAAATTTAAATACATTTATGTTTATTTAAGAAAACAATCTGCATTAGTTCTGGCTTTTAAAACTAACATATTTATATATATATATATATATATATATATATATATATATATATATATATATATATATATATATATAATCTAGGTAAAACATCCACGGGGTAGTAATCCAAAGAATTTAAACCGGGTTTATAAAATGTGCTCAATATCAAATAGAGCTTTTATATATGATTATTTTTATTTACACAGACATGTACAAACTCTGCGACACTGGCATGTCGATGTTATCGACAACGACATGTCAGTGTCGCAGATTTTGTACATGTCTGTGTAAATAAAAATAATCATATATATATATATATATATATATATATATATTAGTACTTCATGTATCCACATAAAATATTATAAGGAGATATAATTTTTTATGTATCAGTTTTCAGTATTTACTTCAACAGTGCTCGATACGTAAGTAGAGCTAAATTTAGCCTGACGATTCCCCCCGGGGATGAAACACGGGAGCCTCTGTGTAGCTTGATTGACACATATATTTGCATTGCTTACTATATATATATATATATATATATATATATATATATATATATATATATATATATGTGTGTGTGTGTGTGTGGTTTTGTTTAGTAGAACGAACTCTAACAGAGTGCGTTATTATTTGATAATAATATTATAATATGTGTTTAATTATAACTAGCTGACACGTGTCCTCTCGTTGTCTTGCCAAGTAGATTAACCCAACAAATAATGTGGCCAACCTTGAACAATTAAACTATTTGCTGCTTGTGATTATCACGTGCGAACACATACCTAACAATGTTAAAAGCAGATGCACATGATGTTTAATATTTTTGGCCTGCTGTTACCTATTATTTATATTAGTATTTCAACAAATGCAATGCCTGTAAAGCAACATAACACATTGACAATGAAAATATTTCGTTCACGTGATTCTGAAGCCAATTGCTCTAATTCTGTTTCGGAGCTTGTTTCACGTGTAGACTTCTTAGAAAGTATCGGACAATCAACCGAAGGCATTTTCAACCTTTTATCAGTTACTCTGAATATGAACCGTTGAAAAGTTAAAATCGAAGTTGACAATTAAATAAAATGCTTAATTACGATTGCTATGTGCAAAATTTAAAAACTGATGCTATTATGTTGATGATTATCTTCGATGAGAAAAAAACTAACACAAAAAAATGTTATTTTGTTGTGAGCAGGGAGAATGTTTTCTCTGGCAGTTGTGTAGTGGTATATGTAAGTGGTTAAATATTAAATATGTACTAGTTTTATGAACTGTTCAGATTGAAAGTGGTAATAGGGTATTAGAAAATAAATGCTGGAATTAAATCAAATATAAAAAGAAAACGTAACAGTATAGTTCTTTTTAATATCAAACCCATTGTTTTTGGCGATGACATGTAAACAACCTAAAAACATTCGCAGAAAAGAATAAAAAACAAGTTAACTATGTAGATGTTTAAGCTGGAAATTAATCTTCTATATAAATTTAACGTAACATCAGCATCCACTTCCTGCTTATATAGCTGTAAATGTAGATGTGGTCCTATCTAGTTTTTCTTTCGAAAATATTTTAAAACATATTTCTGAATTGTACTCAGTTGCGATAAAAAAAAACAATTTACGCTTTCTGCTATACCCCTTCTTTCTACTTCTTTTAAGGGTTAAGTTAAGCTTAGTTTAGGGTTAGTTAAGGGTTCGGCTTGCTCAGGGACTAGAGTAAAGTTAGACATACTGACACTATATCTATGACGCTTACCCCTAAAAAGAAACATGAAATTTGAAGTTTTTTTAAAGAAAAAAAACGTTCTCCCCTCAATAAACGAGTTTTGAAGCAACACACCCTAACTAAATCCCAAAAGTTAAACATACTACCAGCCCCCCCCCCAAATAATTGCCACACTTTTTTATATTGTGCGGTTAAGTGCTTAATAGTTTCCGCGCTTTAATTTATAGTACCTCCTCCCCCCCCCCAATTACAATATGCGTGATAGTAAACATTTTGCAAATGTCTACATAAAGTAGCGGATATGTTTGTTCTAAAATACGATAGGTCATGCTGAGCGTATTAGAGTTAACATTGTATCATTTATGCCTACCACTGCCAACAACCTATTAAAATAACAGATTTCTGTCACGTGACAAAAATTAACGAATTAATCGAAACAGTTCCAAATTAAAGAAAATCGTATGTTTTTAATATTTAAAAAAATATTAATCTTTGCTGACTTTGCAATACACTCTTTTGAGTTCTTTTTTTTTCTTTTTAAAAAAATAAATGTTAAGGTGTAGTATCTGTTCTGATAATATACTTTATATTTCTGCCCTCTGTCAGTGTAAGTAAAATTATCCCGGCAATTGTAATTGTTGCCCCAATCCCGAGAGCCTTTTTTTGTGGAGATCTATTTTCCACAAGTAAAGAATTGACCTTTGTTCTATTTCTGCCTTAGATTTAAATATATGCCCATCTCACAATAAGTTTTTCTTTTCGGTCTATAGTTATTTTCTATTTTTAAGGTATACGCGCGCTATTCTGGCTCAACACAGTGCTTTCTCTATATCGATGATATTCCAGACAATATTATTCAGTAAATTAACATATATGTCGATGACACCCGTCTCTATTCTGGTATAGACTCTCGCCCATCTCCCCTGGATCAGTTTAAATATGCAGCTTATCTAGAAGTGGAGCTGAGTTCAGTTGTTGATTGTCGTAAAACATGGCTTGTTCCGCGTACTCCTGTTAATACTCAGCTAGTGTCTTTCAATGGTAGGTGTGCCTATTTTCCTCCTAGACTTCTCATAGATGGATCTGCCTTTGAGGATAAATCAGCTCTAACCCTTCTTAGTCTTTTTTTCTTATCTAATCTTTCTTGGAGATCATAAAATTGCTTTTTCATCTTTTCAGAAAATCGGTTTTCTATCGCTTTAAACACTTCCTAAAACCTGCGGTGATTCTCTATCTCTACAAATCTACTATGAGACAATGTATAGAGCACTGTTATCATATTTGTGCTGGTGAATCTCTGTCCCATTATACGGTTATTGGAAAGATGCAGAAACGTATCTGTAGTGTGATTGACCCCACCCTTTCTTCTTCACTACGCCCTCTCTCTCTCACAGAAGTGATGTTAATAGTCTCAGTCTTTTCTATAAATACTATTATTGCATGTGTTTTTCGGAATTGTGTGAACTATTCCCTGCTTTGATTGTTCTAGCTCGTGTTATTCGTTAGTCTTGTGATCTAAAATGTCGCTGTTTTTATACTTCATGCAAATGTAGCTTCTTAATCCACTAGCGTATTCCAAAGACTTGCTGACTGTTTTCCTTCTACCTATAGCTTGAAGTATTTCATGACTAAGGCAAATAGGCATCTGCTGTCTTTGCGATATGCATATGTCGTTCTCTCTAGCTCATTACATTAAGTAGCTTCATGCCTTACTTGTAGACATTTTCGATAAAAACTAAGATGAAGATAATAAATTGGGAATTACTACATATAAATTTACTGGACATTTCCAGTAAGAATGTGATCACCACTTACATTTTGATTGTTTAACCAATTATAACATACAAATACATTGTGTTATTGTAAAATGTTTTCCCTGTCTAGAAGAAGTTCTCCTATTGCATAACCTTTATTTTGAACAGTAAAAAATAAGAATAAAGAAAAAAGGAAAACATTCTAAAATAAGCAAATAATCACATCGAAGGCTAGCAGTAACGAGCATGACAGTGTGATCGATTACGTATTAAATCTTAAGAAAAATACTTTTTAAATGAATAAATATGCTAGTCTTATCGGCTTATATTTCAAAGGTGACGGCATGATTCATAAGTTAAAATAAGTAAATCTCTTAGTGATGTATGTAAAAATAATTTAAATTAAAGTATGCATAAATAAATGTTTTCGTTTAAAATATATTTCCTGGGGTTTCACAACAAGAGTTTATAAAAGAAAACACGAGACCAGTCTTAATACAATTTTCTATTTCGAATACATTTTAATAACAAATAAATATTAGTATTACCTTTTGTGAAACAGATAATTAATTTTTTTTTACAATTTCTTAAACAAAATATTTCGATCACTCATCGAAAACTCTAAATGCAATATATGACACCATTGTTATGTAAATGTTTCGTCACCGAAATATTGCTGCCGTAAAACATACATGAGCGAAAACTGAAAATAAATAAATAAATAAACGCAAACAACTAAACTGTCATCTATTTGCGTTCAGAAAAAAAATAGTAACATATATTCTGATACTACAGGTCATATGTTCTGTTTTCGGTCAAGGGAAGAGAAATACATTTAAGACAATAAATACATACAAAGAAAAATCAGTAAATGAACTATACGTTTGTTAATAAGTAAATCAAGGTGAATTGATTAATTTCAGGTGTAAATAGTACTCATCTGACTGGCAGTATTTAGAAATAAATAGTTTTAATTCAGTATTACTTGTTGCAAGCAAATAACATAGATAAATTATAGTAAAATAAGTGACTGTAATGAAAAAAAATGATCGGAAATGCCTACAGACGCAGACGTCGATGTATTTTCGGATATTTGTTGTTTTTCAGGAATGTGACTTTTAATCCTTCGCAATCAGGTATTCTCGAATGACATCCGAGTTCTAAAAAAGTAATCTTTATTAGTTCTATTTATTTTGAGAAATACTGATATTATTTTGTTATTACATACATGTTATGATATATAAAATGCTCATTTTACCTTACAGGAAAGTAGTCAATATGGGTAAGCAGTAATAATAAAGCAAGTATGTAAAGAATCATTATTATGCCATACAATTTGTACACGATTATACAGTTAGTGTGAGGAGTAGATAAGATGTGTGTAAAAATAGCAGTCGCCTTCTATTTGGACGTCGTAGTATAGAGAATCTGGTAATCGGGATCTAATGCAAACATTTATTAAAGAAGACGAAATGAAAGAAAAATGTCTGGGAAAACACATAAGGGTTTACGCTAATTAGATTGCGGACCAGATAAGCAGATGAAGGTTTTTGATATTTAGCTATAATGTCTAAATAAATGTGGGACAATCAATGTACTTATACTATACATATTAAGGTACATCAGATCAAGTAAACATTGTCCAAGATTACTAAATACAGAGTTTCCTTAGTTTGTTTATATATTTAAATCGCTCACAGGCTCTCTTCGGCGATGTTTAGTCTTTAAATAAATTGATATGTGATTTTGGCGAAATTTACTATTTTTATTAAATGTATACTTTTTTCGCCATTTTTATTACATGTGGCCTTGTAATAGTTACTAGTCGACGTCTTTTCGTCAAAGAATGTCTGCAAAAATAGTGATTAGCGAAAGAAAACAGTGAGATGCAGGAAATATCAAAATAGTAAAAATTAATTCTTCTTCACTAGATTAAATACTTCTGATTTATTTTGCAAGTTTATGTCGAAAACTTTTTTGTTTGTACTTACATGTTTTCTCCTACTATCGCTAATTAGTATTTATCATATTTTACTGCAGAAAAAACATCACCGGTGTCATTCCTATAAAAATCAAAGAAATCGTAATATGTAATGTTTTTGTCTGTCTAATAAAAAAGAATATGTCCGGATTCAGTCATCTGTTTAAATTTGAAATTAATATCTACGTTTCAGTTACAGGGAGGTCATCTAAAAAGAAATATATATATATATATATCTTGTATAAGAAGTATACCTTTATCTTCATCATATTAAGGAAAACTATTGTTTCATAATGTAAACGTAATACTCAGCTAAATAAGGTTAAATATCAATAATTACATTTTATATCTTGCTTAAATTTAGATTTGTTGGTCACATATCAGTTATTGTTATTTTATCATTTGATAATTTATATGGTTATCTAAGAGCTACAGTGTATAAATATATTAGAATATTTAAAAATAGATATCAAATTTAATTGTTTGTTTCATTTCAAATATTGTTTCCCTACAATATATCCTTACAAATGATTTTTGTGGGGTGAGTCTACGGGTCAGCTTATCAGTTTCATTATCATGATACCATGTTTATTTTGGCTGATATTTTTCAATATTATACATACATATATATACATACATACATATATATATATATATATATATATATATATATATATATATATATATATATGTATTAATAGAATGATGTAATAAAATGTAAAATAAATCATATGTTCTTAAAGTTAAAAAAACAATGAGAGATACTGCGTCCTTAACTCATGAGTTTTCAAAAAAAATAGTTTTTTAATCGACTTCTCTGACGTTTTTCTCGAAATACTTTTAAACTTTATTACTTGGATGAACTGTATAAGTTTACCAAAAAAGTCTGTTTTGGGCCAATATATTTAGTGTGTTATATGTATCTGTATGTATGTGTGTATATATATATATATATATATATATATATATATAAACGAAGCATGTTAGATATTCGGTCAACCACTGGACTTAGGTTTGAGTGCTTGAATCAGGAAAAAATCAAAATGTAAATAAATGTAAATTTAATTGTAAATCTAAATATATTTCGTTCTGGTCGCTATTTCGCGCTTCCTTTTTTATTTTCAGTTACTTTCTTCAGCTACGGTTCGAATAATGTTACTGCCTGGGGTTATATTTCCGTTTGTAAATAATTGAATTTTCCGATCATTTCAGACATTTTTCTTCATAACTATTGACTGTCTGTCCTTGAGGACAAACTATAATTTTGGTGTTTAAATAAAACGAAGTTGCTACTTGAAGTTCGTATTTATTACGCACAAGATTTATAGGGCCGCGGTATTACTAAGAAAAGTTTCCGATAGCGAACGTCAAAAGCTTCCGATTAATACAATAAAAAACATGAACATATTAATAAAATAGATTTATAATTTTACTTGAACACAATATTTTTCTCCAGAGACATGGAAGTGCTATTTTCCAATGTTTGATCACTTTCTCACGTACGATTAGCGGAATTATTCCCTTCGCCAAGGAGGTCATGTATTCGGTCGTGTTAATTGTATGCTGATTTGGTTCTTTGTGTATAGCCTAGCGTACACCTCCGTTGACATATTGTCACCGACTTTAGTTAACATATCGGTGATGGGCTAACTTAGAATAGTTTTGCATTTGGAGATATGTAAGTTCTAGATTCACGTCAAAATCATAGGAATGGTGGTAGTCACATGTTTAGGTTTATCTTCGGTTTTGTTCATTGTAGATATTCGCTACTTAACCTATATCGTAGCCATTGACGTCCCGAATCTGATCTTACATTTACCTATGCATATAACTTTGCAAACTGCCGTAAAGGTCGAATATTTTTCGGAATTTCAATTTGCGATTTTTTCAAATTTGATGTATGAATTTGATGCTCTTTGAGACCAGTAACGATAACAGGTTTCAGCCTTTAGTTAAAGCTAAGAAATAGGTTTAACAGCATTTTAAATGACAGGCCCGATTGTGCGTGATAATACGTTTGCTATTAGAAAAAGATGAGAACAAAGTGATGATGTCATTAATTATATATATTCGAAACTTGGAAAAGTTTTAAAAATACTATGTAATGCGAAATTAATTTCGTGGTTTTATTCAATTAAATGAAAGCAAACAGATGATCAAATGCAGTAATAACCTATTTAAAAAAAAACACTATGGCATTTCTATTGTATTAGAATTTATATTGAATCATTTGCAGTACGATTTTAGATTAAGTGAATTCAACATACGTGTTTCTGTTTTCTTTAGCTTTGGAATAGAATGGGTAACATATTTCTGAATTTTTGAAATGAGGATTGATAATTAGTATAATTTTGGTTATTCGGACTACATTTCTCATATTGAGTGTTATCATCCGAGTTCGACAAAAATATTCCCGAGTTCGAAGAGATACACCTGGAAAAGGCCGTAGGTAACCACGGCCGGAACGTTGTGATGTTAAACTCAAGATGAGAAATGTAGTCCATATAACCACAATCATACAAATAAACAATGGCTAACATGTTGGTAAAAAATTAGCTCTGGTGTTTACCAACCTCTCATATAGATAATACTGATTGAGTACATTCATTGGTAGTTTATAATACACGGTCAGTAATTGTGTGAATTAACCCCTACCATCGAGGTAGCACTCTGGATGGGTAAAATATTAATTAAGCTCTACTTTACATTACCCTGTTAGCGCGTTTAAAGAGATTTGTTAAAAGCAACATTCTCAACAAAGAGAACATAATGGAGCAACACTTATCTCCTGCAATTTAGTGGAAAAAATACTACACTTACATTCTGGCTCATAAGCTAGGTTCTCTTAATTTGTAATTTTATATACACTAGGTAACTCACCCATCTCATGTGAACTGATTTGTATAGAGACGCAATGGGTTTACAACTAAATACTATCATCCCTGCTACTTTTATTTCATTTTTTAAAGCTTAAATAAATGCATAGACGGATACAATACTAGTTTACAATAGTTTCATAAGTGCATAAAAGAGCGTTGATATATCTAATTTATATTGCTGGTAATTTATTCCACTATACTCACTTTTAATATAATATAGTTTTCAATAATATTTCCGGAGTATAGTATTATTTAATATTTAAAATATTCTATGTAAAGGTTTTAAAATATGAATTCCTCAAATAATTACAAAAAATAACGGTAAAAGGCCTATATAACTGGCGTGCTGAATTTATAAATGGTCCACACATACTGATGAATTGAAGGATGAGAGTTAATTGATGAAATCAGATTGAGAACCACAAGGAGTATATCTAATAGAACTAACGGAAAAGCATAAACAATGGCAGTTGTTCGTACGGGAGCCGAGTGGAACCGAATTAGGCAAAATTAAACCGGTAAATTACAGCCTTGCTAGCAAACGACTATAATAAATAGACCACAACAACCACATTAAATATCAGTGCACGTAAAATGAGATAACGAGGCAGAAAAAATAGTAATGCCGAACAAAATAATAACGTCAAACAGCCTAAAAACAATGATGGCACCGAGCAGATGGAGATTGTAATGCCGATAGCGTGGTAATGGTTGCCAGGGGGAACGAGCAGTTAAAGAAAAACCTTAATTGAAGATATCCGGAAAACTAGCGCTTAATCGACTCCTCGTATCAACCAGCTTTGTTATCTATCTTCTGTTTCGATTTTTATAACTTTCTTTACTCTTCAATGTCGCTGCCTATTTATGTATTTCCTTCTTTTTACAATCTCTCTCTATCTCTTTCTTTCTCTCTTTCTAAAGACGCATATGCACACATACACATACATACACATATATATATATATATATATATATATATATATATATATATATATATATATATACATATATATATATATATATATATATATATATATACATATAACAGTGTATTTGTTTATATATTACTATGTACATGATTCACTCCCCAAAAATAAATCGATTATTATAGATTTTGAAACTGCCGCTTAGCGTAATTATTAAAATTTTACAAAAATTATAAGTATCTTGTTAGTCACGAAACGGGCTTGGACCACATTCTCTTACCACTTTGCACGAAATAAATCTAGCTGAATATAGTCCAACTTACGCATTCTCATGCAGAGCAGCTGTGTTCCAAATTTCGTAATTATCGGTTGAGTATGAAGTATATTGTACATACAAATACACAATAAACAAACACGATACTTATAGGCATATATATATATGTATATATATATATATATATACATATTTATATATATATATATTGATATATATATATTTATTTATATATATATATGTATATTTATATGTATATATTTATTTATATATTTATATATGTATACATATATATATATATATATATATATATATATTTATATATGTATACATATATATATATATATATATATATATATTTATATATGTATACATATATATATATATATATATATATTTATATATGTATACATATATATATATATATATATATATATATATATGTATACATATATATATATATATATATATATATATGTATACATATATATATATATATATATATATATATATATATATATATATATATATATATATATAGAGAGAGAGAGAGAGAGAGAGAGAGAGAGAGAAAGTGGGAGAGTGAGTGAGAGATACAGAGATAGAGATTAAAAGATAAAAAGATAGGCCCGGGTACCGGCCTCGGCTTGGAAAATGTAATATTCCTAGGATATTTTACTCTCACCCTATAACCATATATAAATTATGATAATAGGATTTTTAACAATCTATAAGTATTCAATAATTACTTGTATAATCATAAACTTGCGCATGATAATAAACATTTAAGAATATTAATTAGATTCATGAATAATTAAAAACATCCCCATAAAGTAATCTTTCATAAATTTATCATCAGGAATTTGATTGCTGACTTTATGTAACGCACGGTGATAGACTGAACATAACCCTCATTAAAGATATACTTTATTACTCGGGGGACGGGAGTAACCCACGTGTTTATGAGAGAACACATTTAGAATTAAACTGAAGCGCAGAGAAACCAGCTTTCTTTTATACGGCGCTATACCAGTCATTAACATAAGAAGAATCTGCCTTTACTTTTCTCTCACTCTCTCGCCCTCTATCCATCTAACATCCATGCCTTTTCGACAGCAGCTACGCCAATACAAGTTTTGATTGGTACTATTGTTTTTCCTGCTTGAATTGTGACACTTATGACGTTACCCTCTGGCAAAACTAAGTATGGGTCAGCGGAGAGTAATTACTGCAACTCGCTAACATAAACCCGACTTGAAGTGCCTTTTTATTGCAAACTATTATTTGCTTTCATGTAGATATATGCAAGAATGGAGATGCTTTACATATCTTCTCTTCATGCCAGCATCTCTTGAATCAGATCTATAATGATACTTTTCTTTTACCGTTTGTGATTCAAGTAGATCACATTATTATGAACTGTAGCTTTGCCCTAAAAAAAATTAAAACTCAATTGTGACAATGTTTAGTTATGGGGTAGTATTTCGACTAGTACTTCAGTAGAGCACATAATTTAAGAACTGTTTTTTTTTAATCTTTGACACGATTAGCTGGTTAACAACTGATGATTCCTCGTTTTTAGTTCAGGATTATTTTAAAACTTTTATTCACCCAAACAAGCACCAAGGCACATAGCTACTGAGACATAAGTGGCTACTACTGTGAATTAAGGATCATATTTATAGAGCACCCCTAAGTGGGTAGTTGTGCAGCGAGATGATTGTTCACATTCCATTTACATATCTGCATGTTGATACAGTCGGTGAAGCAGAGAGAAAAAAGGGGCTTCCAAAAACCAGCGGTGAGAGAAAACAAAGCTATTTAAAAAGAAAGCTTTCTGTCATCTGGTGACCCGTTTAGCGAAAGGGTTTGATTGTACTGCTTGCTGATTTTATCGACATTATTTATGTTTAGATGCACAATTATATCAAGTTCATCAGACGACACTCCATTAAATTAGTATTAAAGCAAGTACAGTGATGCAATAACAGTTTACATCCTGCCTGCAAGATTAAGTGATCAAATCAATTAACTTGGAAGGTGCATGTATCAACATATACAGAACATACCTGGCTCATTTAGATTTGCCGACGTTAGCATTGCGACATAAAAAAAACACCTAAATAATTAGATGAGATTATTAAAACCTTCACAATGCGAGCTAGTTTTCTTTAAAAGGCACACTTGAACAAGTCAAAGTCATGTTCAACAAATACGTCGCAAAAGACCAAGTCAGACTAATAGGCTAACAACTCAAGGACGTTGACAAGCACATATATTTGATAAGAGGGATATTATCTTACTAATGTTGGGTACAAGCTACTTAAAATACCAGGGATGGCAGGATTTGCTGTTGACATTGCTGACCTGTTCGGGGAGGGGGTTGTGGTATGGTCTAGTAAAGTTGTAAACTAGGTCTAGAGTTGCGTCTAAGAGTTCCACGCTAGTTAAGCCAGTGTCAATTGTGATATTAATCTCCAGTTCTTTGAAGAATACAGTTAATTGTTTTCTGAATCTGCTGAGTTCTTGCCCGTTATTGTTGCCAGATAGGCATAGACCATCGTCTTTGAAGAAGCCGAACTATTGGTCAGATAATCTAGTTAGTAGAGAGAGTAGGATGAAGAGTCCAATATACATATATATATATATATATATATATATATATATATATATATATATATATATAGTATAAAGGTATACTCAAAAAAGAATGAAAGGAGATATACCAGCAGAGTTCTCAATTAAATTAAATTAAGAGCGTAATATTTTTTTATTTTTAAATACAGATTTTAATCAGACATGCACCTGTGGTTTCTGACAAGAAAAGGGTGTAAATCCCCAATTCCGTCTTCGTCAGCATAGTCTGAAATAGTAAAATGATGGAATTTCTTCAAAAAACATTTTTAACCGTTATGAAACGCTATGCACAAAGAATTTGAAATGAAGAGGTGGTGAGACGCTTAAATCAGAAACATAACCGTTAAGTAAGAGATTATATATTTTGTCGCGTGTCAAAGGGATGGGGATATTTTGACCGATTTAATATGTACGACTAAATTCAACTATAAAAACTTAAAGTAATATTTAGTTTAAATTATTATTGGTGGTAAATAAATGTATTTTAATTCTATATAATATTTAATAAAATATAGTGGTGATTATTTTTATTAAAAATCGTATATAGATTAAGGACAATAGTATTAATACATTGCATTATTATACTTCGACCTATTGACATTTACTTTTAATTATTTTGGGTGAGAAATAGATGCATTTAATTCTAAGTAATATTTAGTAATGACTTAATAAAACATAGTGGTATTTACGTTTATTTTTAGTAAAAGTCATATATGAATTAATGGCAGTGGTATTAATAAATGTTATTATTAGTTGTAATTGTATTAATTCTTGTCACAAGATTAAAGATAATATTGGCGGTAATGTGTTTTAGTTAAGATTGTTAAAAATAAATTATGGTCGATGGGTGGGGGACTAGAAATGGTGGAATCCAGTAATTTTGAGTAATGTAAGTAATATATCATTTTAAAGATGATTTTGGTAATATGTAGTTGACTTTTGTGGGGTTTTGTAAATTAAATATTAAATATGTTTGGCAAAGATTAAGTATATGGGGAATATCTATACACACATACAAACGCATACACGCACATACATATACATATATACTTATATATATATATATATATGTATATATATATGTATATATGTATATATATATACCCATATGTATACGCATACATAAATATTCACACATGCAACCATATCCATGTAAATATACATGAATACACAGATACATATACATACATACACATACATACATACACATATATACATATACTTATAAATTTCATATTTTCACACACATACATACACATATATCCACAAAGCATACCTACACATACATGTCTAGATGTTCCACCTGAAGGTGTTATAATATGTATTCTAAAAAGGGAGGGTAATTATATTATACTTGTAATTAAGGGTTAAAGCTATCTGGTTTGGAGATGTTTATACGTGTTATTCTAGGGGGTTGGTGGATATTGAGTTTTTTTTGTTCTAATGGTATTGGTTAGGAGGTATTGTACAAATTACTAAAGAGATGTTATCTATTATGCCTACAATCGATCGATGTTTCTTGTTTTTTGTTTAAAAGTTTTTTTCTATCGGTAAATTACATTATTTCAAGTTTTTCGCCAAGGCATAAATAACGTGGTGAGTTTAGGGAGCTACAGGTTCTAGTTTTTCTGATAGTGTTCTAGATTACAGTTGGCGATTTATTTTTATTAGTTAATTCCCAATGGTAACCTGAAAGTGAAGATCTATTTTAGTAGCTTGGATTGTTGAAAGAACATTTATGGCCATACCTATGTAGTATTTTTTTATAGCTGGGTTTTCCTTAGTTGAGATTGTTGCTTGGTAAAAAGTTTTTGTTATTAAACAATTTTGTTGCAAAGGGCATTCATTTTTTTTCATGCAGTTACAGGACTTTACCCTAGTTGTTTTTTTGTTATTTGATTCAGGGTTTAGGTTGCTGTTTAAGATTTTATTATAGTGTTCTTTAATTATTATTTCAAAATTTACACTGCAACTGTAACTTAGTTTAAGTGTATTTTTGTTGAAAATTTTATGCAAAATAATGTTTGGAGGGAAGTGTGTGCTGATAAGGTCTAAAAATTATTTACCAAGTTTGGTTTTAACTGCGTGTTTGAAGGGGATGTAAACCATATTATATACCTGTTTCTTGCGTGTATGCGTTTGTATGTGTGTATAGATATTCCCCATATACTTACTCTTGGGCAAACAT
The DNA here is from genome assembly GCA_963556195.1 of Sepiola atlantica. Taxonomy (NCBI): domain Eukaryota; kingdom Metazoa; phylum Mollusca; class Cephalopoda; order Sepiida; family Sepiolidae; genus Sepiola; species Sepiola atlantica. The sequence goes on along the minus strand of OY744526.1, from coordinate 104,622,337 downwards.
ATTTAATATTTCATTTACAAAACCTCACAAACGTAAACTACATATTACCAAACTCATCTTTAAAATTATATATTGCTTACATTACTCAAAATAACTTCTCCACCATTTCTAGTCCCTCCCACCCATGGACCATAATTTCTTTTTAACAATTTTAACAAAAACACATTACCGCCAATATTATCTTTTATCTTCTGACAAGTATTAATACCATTACAACTAATAATATAATGTATTTATACCACTGCCGTTAATTCATATATGACTTTTACTAAAATTAAACGAAAATACCACTTGTTTTATTAAGTCATTACTAAAATCATTAAAACTAAATGTTAATAGGTCGAAATATAATAATGCAATGTATTAATACTATTGTCATACATGTATATACGATTTTTCCTGAAAATAATCACCACTATATTTTATTAAATATTATCTAGAATTAAAATACATTTATTTACCACCAATAACAATGTAAACTAAATATTACTTCAAGTTTTTATCGTTGAATTTAGCCGTCCATATTAAATCGGTAAAAATATATCCCCCCCTTTGAAACGCGACAAAATCCCACTTGCAAAATATATGTCGCGTCATGGCATCGGGCTAGACACATAACAACTTTTAAATGGCTATAGACACCCGCCCCTAACACCCCTTCTACCTCTCTTTTTTTCTCTTCTCTTTTCCCTTCTTTTCCTATTTGTCGCCCCTCGCTACCTCAGCTTAGCGTTGAATGAAAATAAAAATATGAATTATTGTAAAATTAAACATTTCTAACGCCCAATCTTTTTAAATAATTGGTCACATGACTATTATCCTTCTTTTTCGCTTAACTCTATTCTTCCTGGATGTCATCGACCGGGTTGGAGCACAAAAAAACTCCTACCTGATGAGAACCTAGCTCTTGACAGCTGTAGATCGATAACATAGACATGCCAGTATAGCAGACTTTGTACATGTTTGATTAAAAAAACATTAACCATACAGCTCTATATTTTATTGAGCACTCTTTTATGAACCCGGTTTGATTCCCTTTGGATTTATACCCTTTGGATTTATACCCTGTGAATTTTTACCTAACCTGGATATATATATATATATATATATATATATATATATATATATATACACATATATATATATATATATATGTATGTATATATATCAATAACAATACTGATTTTCTTTAAAACATTGATATACTTATATGAATCCATGTCGTATGTATACAATAGAACACACACATCCGTATCTGTCTCATTGTATATATATACATATATATATATATATATATATATATATATATATATTTGTTACCATTGCTATACTTTATGTATATATGAGCTTGACTGTGCATAGCACTTCATGTTTTTTTACAATACATTATTGTTTCTATATATTCACACACCTACCGTAACTCTAAAACTGTATATTGTACGTTTTAAGCGTATTTCAATTTCAAACACACACACAAACACACACACACGCCCACATATATATATACATATATATATATATATATATATATATATATATATATATATATATATATATATATATATATACGTTGATATATAAAACATATATATAAACATTTATACAAATGCATATATATATATATATATGTATGTATTGTATGTGTGTATTGTGATATGTAATTGTCTTCATATAAGAAAAGTAAAAGGATAAATAAAAAGTAAAATTAAATGCATACCTCAATTAACACCTATCATATTAAGCTGCCGTTAGAGCAACGTGATTGCCTTTGATGAGTGCCGCTGTAGAAAAATCACTACCTTTGAAAGTATGGCATCTATCTAGATGATTCCTTTCCAGAGAAATTGTTTATTTTTTATGTATACATTGTACCTAACTTGATATCTGTCTATTACTAAACGCTCGCAGCTATAATCTCATGGACACTTGCACTTTCTTCACACACGCGCGAGCATATATATATATATATATATATATATATATATATATATATATATATATAGAGAGAGAGAGAGAGAGAGAGAGAGAGAGAGAGAGGGGTGACAGAGAAGGATAGAGAATCAGTGATTTGTGTTATTGCATACAATGTCCGCATTCTATATAATTTTGTATGTGGAAGTACGTGCTGCGGACTATTAACTGCGATGGAAAACATGTGTCCGTGTAAGACGTATTGATGATAATATATACTAATTATTACATGCTATTGTGTTGAAAACAAACGTGTCTTGAACATGGTATAATTAGCCAATGATTTGATGCGAGCAACCATACCGAAACCTGCTTTCTAAGCTACAATAAGAACATTTGGATTTTATTTGTGTTTCGAATCGTTTTATTTTGAAATAAGCATTTTAATTTTATATGAAACAATATATTAATTGCATACCTTAGTCTATATCGTGTATTTAAAAGGAAACACGTGGAACTATACATAGATATTCGGATTCTTTCATATAGTATCTATATGAATACATTTAATAACTATGAATAGTTCTGCATTAATTCAAACGTCAAAACATCTAAGCCTAGGCTAAATAGTTAACACAGTCCGTCGATTTGTATGACGTTTCAAATAATGCTTATAAAAGACTGATATAAAAGACTGATATAAAAGACTTATATGATAGTCATTTTAAGGGGTGTTTGCTTAAAGATTTCTTTTTCTTTGTAATTTATTTTTAAATGTTATTTTTTCATATTCTGCCATAAAAAGTATGAGCATCCTACCAATAAAATACAACCGAAAAATGATAAATACCCAACATGTGTTCATGTATTTTGAATATTGTTTCAAGTTATATGTAAAATTATAGAGTTTACATAAGCCCATCACTTACACACACACGCGCACAATTATTATACTATCTGACAGAGTTGTGATCATTAAACGAAATAAAAATAGAATGTGTCTTGTATTCATTTATACAAATATGTAATTATCTAAAAAACTTAAGTATTATCAGTAACAATATATACTTTATATGTTTTTACTTTAATGTAAACTATATATATATATATATATATATATATATATATATATATATATAGTTTACATTAAAGTAAAAACATATAAAATATATATTGTTACTAGTGGTGCCCCCAAAAACGGGCCCCGACTCTAATTAGGCCCCGTTTCTTAGTATTTCGTCCGAATGAAATGAAGTTTTGGGCATAACTAGTTTATTATATTTAAAAACATCACATCAAAACACTAGGGTAGTTGGCCTTTGTTTCTACGTTCTACAGCATGTGTTCTAGATTCCATTTAGCTCCGTGCATTTCTTGAGGCGCAGAACGAAGTTGTCCATGACGTTCTTACGAACTTAATTGGGAATGGCTCTCATCTCCTCCCTGATGGTTTCCTTGAGTTCCGTGATGCTTCTGGGGTTCCCTACGTACACTCTGTTCTTAAGATAGCTCCAAAGGAGAAAATCTGGGGGACTTAGGCTCTGGCTATGGGGTGGCCACTCCGAATTAGTCTTGAGACTGATCACTCGACCTCCGAAGTTCTCTTTCAACCAATCTCGGGACAGGTTTGAGGTGTGAGAACTTGCTCCGTCTTGGTGGAACCAGAGCTTGCTCATGAGCGACGTGTACAGGGTTTGGAGCTCACTCTTGAAGGTTTTGAAAACCATCACATACCGCTCCGTGGTGACTGTCACGGCTGCACCAGATTCTTCGATGAAGATTTGTCCGATGATGCCTCTGACCGCGATTGCAGCCCACACCGTGCACTTAGGAGAATGCAGGGGCTTGGTGGCTACTTCATTAGGTCTAGAAGACTCCCAGAAGACATTTGTCTTGGAGTTCGCCTTTCCGTCAAGATGGTCGTGAGCTTCATCTGAGGCCCAAAGGAGGTTAAAGAACCTGGTGTCTCCTCGATATTATCGAACATCTTCACTGCAATAGCGCTCCTCTGCTTCCTGTCTGAGGCTGTAAGGGACTGCAGCGTCAGTATTCTGTATGGGTAAGCCCTGATATCGTTCACCAGCACTCTCCTGCAAGTCTCACGGGAGATACTGAGGGACTGACTTCGCTTACGCACAGAGTGTTTCGGACTCTCCCTGAAAGACTCTCTCACACTTTCGACCAGCTCGGCTGTCCGCATTTTGGGACGTCCCGAGTGGCTTGGACGGTTCTCACTGGCAGCGTTGAGGGTCTCCACGGTCCCGTACTTCTCGAAGTGGTCCACCCACTTCTGAATTCTGCTTTTGCCTGGAGCCTTTTCACATTCGAACTGATGCATGAAACTGTCCTAGTTTTTCTTAAACGAGCCTGTTTTGTAGTTAGATTTAACACAGTGTATTCTTTGTTCCAGCTCCCACTGAGGTCTTGGTGTACTCACGGTCGTTGATTCTGCCATGTCCTGTAATATAAGTGCAATCGGTGAATAAATAAAAGAAAGTATAACACATAAAATGTACACGGGGGCCCGTTTTTTGGAGTCACCCTGTATATATACATGTATGTATAACTTTCAAAATCAACTGTTCTAGAGCAGAAGACCTACAACCAAGATAGCAGATTTTGTACACGTACATGAAAAGCTAAATACATTTAGAAGAATACCGTTTTAGTAAAAGGAGCTTATATTAACACTTTACTACAGTTTAAAGCTATATTCACAGTGTATGGCTATACTTGTCTCCATCCATTTACATGCGTGCTCACATCATTTAAAATATATACATTGCAATTTGATTTGAATTACTTTCTAAAAAGCAGATCTACCGTAAAACTGCAGTTCACAAATACAATATATATATATATATACATACACCCACACACACACACATATATATATATATATATATATATATATATATATATATATATATATATATATATATATATATATATTTAATGTAAATTAATGCATAAATTAAAATAGTCAATGTACAAACGACATAGCTAGTATTAAGCGAAGTAATTTGTACGAATTTTAATATATATATATATATATATATATATATATATATACATATATATATATATATATATATATAAATTAATATAGATACATATATAAATATATATATATATATATATAAATGAATATAGATACATTTATATATATATATATATATATATATATATGTAGATTTTAATGTTTCACTTAGAATATTCAGTAAAGTCCGGAACAAGACCAATAAAACATGCTCGACGGGCGCCGATTATAGGGTATATAGCATTAATACGTATATTTGGAGAGGTTACCAATATATATGTGCCTTTTTCTTTCACAGAGGATTCATCACAACGAAATAATCTTTTGTTTGATCATTTATTGTTTTTTAAATTTATATATATATATATATATATATATATATATATATATATATGTTTGTGTGTGTGGGGGGGGGGGGTATGTGTGTGTTCGATTTCTTATAAAAGTATATATTTAAGTATATACTTCTGATAATGTCTGAAAGTTTTTAATTTGCAAGCTCAATGCAGTTGTATTAAACCTTCATAGTAACCTTCCAAGGACTATAGAAAAAATCAATCAAAAATATAATGTGTATGTACTGTTGAAAAAATAACTTTACAATGCTTTTTTATAGATATATTTAGTTCCGAATACTCAAATCAGCCATGCAGCAATTATCTCTTTCATTCTAGGTTCATGGAATTAACCAAAAAAAAGAAAATTATTTCTATATAACCCGCCCATTAAGGTGTGTATGCCATCGTGCATTTTCATATATTTCTTTTGGTTTTACTTTGAAACGGGAGTATTATATTCAAGGGTATTACATTTTAAAAATAAATTAATCAATTAAAGATTTGTTTTTGGAACGAAGCTGAAATGAATGTATTCATAAAAATATTAAGATAAAAATAGTGTGAGAATAAATGAAAAATATTGATTGTGTATTGGAATGCAACAATAAATGTTATGCGTATATATGCGAATGGATTACCATTTTACAAGGTTCGAATAGGGATTCCGGAATAAGTGTAACACATTGGCAGTTGGACGAAAACGTGAAGATTGGAAACACTGGGTTATATGGCAGAAGCTTACTTAAGAAGAATTTATCATAAAAGTAGACAGTTCAACAAGTATCATTTAAAATCGGACTCGACTATGACCATGAGGTTGTTAGTTGGGCAGAAAATGGGTGGTATTTTTTACCACAAAAAGGATGTTCTACTTCGTTCTTTAAATGTGTGTTTCTTTAATTTTTGAGGAGAATATATATATATATACATATATAAAAAGATATATATATATATATATATATATATATACATGAATAAGATAGATAGATAGATAGATAGATAGATGGATGGATAGATAGATATATAGATAGATAGATAGATAGATAGATAGATAGATAGATACCACGGGACTATTAAATATATAGTCCTTTATAGATGAGCGACTGGATGCAAGATGAATCTAGATAGAGAAACAGAGAGAGAGAGAGAGAGAGAGAGAGATGGACACCCCCTCTGAGGGCCGCCAATACTGTCAGCGAGATTCTGCAACGACCGGTGTACGTTTCGTAAATTGAACATCTGTAACTGACAGTAAATCGACATCTGACAATAAAGGTTAATTTGAGAAAATGCCCGCTCAAAGCGACACACGTGCAGCATAGTATCGGTCGTGGCCAAAGGGGGTTATACAAGTCCCATCGAATGAGAGGCCCGTTTTACACTATACAGTCACCCGGCGGTGCAACATTTTACAGCTGACAAACACGGAACGGAGTGATGAAACGGAAGCGAGTCGGACAAGCGCATGCGCCGAATAACACATATTAAACAATGTTAAAATACTGCAATGGGCAATTTACTCATTTATCAACACATTCACTCAGAATGCATTGCCATGTGATTCTATCATCTATCTGCATCCTTAAAGCGTTAGCATGTTTTGTGAGTTTGATTCAGAAGTGAGGGTTATACATCTACCATGTTAACGTTGTGTATATCCTTCGTCTATGATAGACGAGTCGTTTTATACAACAATTCTTTAGTAAGATACTTTCCAGCATTACATTACGGTGACTGTTGATATCCCGTTTAAATATAGCGCACCCCTTGATTATACACTAGAATGGCTACCCAGCATTGCCATACATATATTGTGAAGGAAATAGAATAGTTTAAAAACGAAAATGTAACACCTTTAATTTGTAACTTCTCTCTCTCTCTTTTTCTTTGTCTCGATCTATCTCTCTCTCTCTCTCTCTCTCTCTCTCTCTCTATATATATATATATATATATATATATATATATATATATATATATATATAGATATCTAGCTAATTATCTATCTCGGCTGCGTTACTTTTTAAACATACCTATTTTTTTCAAATGCTTATCTTTAAAAACCATGCGCAAACTTTTGGCTAATGCTTACACACAATAAAAAATACAAATAGAGAAACTAACTGAAAGTCTATTTGCAGTCGAATATATGTAAAGTTTCTGTGTTGTATTCGAATTTTTATTAGTTAGAATAAATGACTCTTCATGAAATATCTTCGTCGATGGTGACTATAAGCGAATTACCGAGTTAACTGCCTGAAATTGCTGGAGGATTGATTTGGCAAGAGTATGCCCTCGTATATCCAACACATGACAGCCGAATATTTTTTAAATTTTGTTTCAATTTAATAATATAACTTATTTTGCGTAAGGTACACGGAATGTACTCATCATTCATTGATTGGAGGAGACGAGCTGTAGGTACACTACCATTTATTTAACTTATTTTAAGTGTAATGTATTTTAGCGAATGTGGAGTTTTCTCGAAAATTAATGAGGA
>OY744526.1:104567051-104609551 GCA_963556195.1 Sepiola atlantica | reverse complement strand
AGCACTCAGTGGCAGCAATGTTTTACAACTGTTTAATCTTGCCCGACTAATCATGATACACGTCACTTTCTGTTAAGGTTCCCGTGCTTCTGTTTTAAATGATCTAATTCCAAAAATAAACCCTTATTGAAAACGACACAATTACTTTTAAAAAAACATATTAAAGGAACTGCGTCTTTATCCTTTTCCCAAGATTAAGTGCACAATTAAAACAATGTACCTTATAGGATTTGAACTCTGCATGGGGGTTCCCCTCATCCACGGCTATACGCAGTAAAGTAATGATACCCACAATCAATTTTTTACAGAAGCTACACAATAAATACGAATTTAATTTCAAAAGATTATAGTCATTAACCATCATGATATTAGTATATCAGACACTGTAAACAGATTGTTTTTTAAATAGTGCTATACTGTTAAACAATGTCGCAATATTTACAAGATTGACAATAGAATATATATTTGTCAAACATAATGGTGCATATCGTACACCTTTCTTTGACCCCTATTTCTCTCAGTTTATGTCTCTCTCTCTCTTTCTCTCTCTGTCTTTCTCTGTCTTTCTCTATCGTTGTCATTGCGTTTGTCTATTATTGAGTCCGTCATGTCGGGTTTGTTTGTTTATTTCAACTATTAAAATAACAATAAAAAAAACGTATGTTTACATTATATATTTCTTTGTTTACGAATAGTTATATATTATTGTTTTATTTTTCTGCTGCTGGGAAACGCCATCATTTCAGTGACACGCCCGTGTGTTCCTCTTCGCGTGTCCCTAGTCAATTCCGAGGTGTCTGGTTCGTGTGTCTGCTGACGCGCCCAGTGTGGGTCTTGCAATGTTTTCTGTCGACTATATCGCTGAAGAAACAAATAGAATGTCATTGTGCAGCGTGTAAATGTATTAAAGTTTTTCCTTTGATCTCAACATCGCTGTCTTTCTTTGAGACAATAACACAAGCTCTGTCTAACCAGCATCGGTCTATTCATGATCGCCCACGATGGGGTTGTATTGTTCCCTTTGACAAAGTTATAGAATGTTCTAGCCCGTAGCGTTTATTCAGAATAAGAGTGCCATACCGTTTCTTATTTGACAGGTAGATCGTCTTTTTTTGGCATTTTCCATCTTTATATAAGTTATTCAGTTTGAGAAAAGTAGCAGCGATATACAGCATTATCAAGTTAAATATTGTGTGGGTAATTTATATTATTTGTAAAAGACTCTGGTAAAAATGAAGAAGACACGATATATATATATATATGAGTATATGAAAGGATAAAAATAATCCGACGGTATGAAATTAAAAATGGAAAAGCGGAAGACCTTTTCGCTCAACGTTTCGCCAAATTTCACGTGGGCTTTGTCAAGAGCGGACGAAGAATACAAAAATGACAAAAGACGAGAAAGTCTGTAAATTATGGGGAATATATATAGTGGTTGGGTTCATGTCGAGATGAAGGGTATGCAAAAAAATAAAAAATAAAATATATATATATATATATATATGCACATAAATGTGATCGAAACATATATATAACACATATACATACGTATATATCAAATATACATAGAAGTAGCATTGGAAAAGAAGAGGAGAAAATAAAGAGCAGAAAAGGGTCCAAAGGATATTTAATTTAAAGCTCAGGGAATCATCCGGTGTCTAGAATTATCTTGTTTTCACTAATGATTGCTTTTGATAGGTTGGGGGAGATATTGTAGAAGCCCATTCTTTGTTTAATTTTATTTGTGGAAAGGGCTATGAGGGCAGATTCAATTATTCGACGTGTTGACTTGTTGTGTATTATTTTGATTAAAGTGGATTTCTCAAAGTCAAAGTAATGACCATATTCCATAGTATGAGCACATAAGGCGTTAAGTGTGTTGTTAGTTTTAATCGCTCTTTTATGCTCATACATCCGCTTGTCCAGATTACGCTGCGTCTCTCCAATGTAGACCTTATTACAGTCTAGACAAGGAATGGAGTATATGCCAGCTTTGACATTGGGTGTCGTGTTCAGTTTAGATGTTTTGATTAAATTTATAATACTTGCAGAAGTTATTTGGGATATGTTTATGCCTAGTTTATTAAGTTCTGTGTAAATCGGGTTATTGTTGGAATTGGTTGGTAAAGCTATATATCTATTTATTATAGGGCTGGTGGATAAGTTTTTCTGTTTGGAATTTGAGTAAATCTGTAGAGCTTTTCTTTTAGAAGTTTGTATAAAATACTTTGGGTACTGTAATGTATTGAGAGAGTGTTCAATGTATTTAAATTCGTCATCTAAATATTCATTGCTGCATATCCTAAGTGCTCTTAGGTAAAAAACAATTATGATGCCAGATTTTATTTTATTATTGTGGTGCGAATAAAAATGAACATAATCGTTCTCATTGGTTTGTTTACGGTAGACTTTATAAGATAAATTATTATTTTTATTTATTAGTAGAATATCAAGAAAAGGAATGGAGTTATCTGTTTCTTTTTCGAAAGTAAATTTAATGGTCGGTTCTATTTTGTTCAATTTGTTAGTAATGCTTTCTATTTTAGTGGTTTTCGGGAGGAAAATTAGGATATCATCTATGTATCTATAGTAAGATACATTTTTAGGTAGTCTGTATTTTATTGGTCCGTTCTCAAGAAATTCCAAAAATAAACAGGATAGGACACCATAGGTAGGCCAAATTTCTGTTTATAAAAGAAATTGTTGAAAGTAAAATAGGTCATATTAGTGCATGAATTTATAATATTAATTATGTTATTTACTGGAAAGGGTAAGTTGATATTTATTTTGTCGAGATGGTTTTTAAGTAAATTAAGGCATTTATTGGTGGAGACATTTGTGTATAATGATTCTATGTCAAGGCTATTCATAGTTTTATTAGTTAGGTTAAGTTTTTTAATTTATTAAGAAGATCTCCGGAATTTAACGCCTTATGTGCTCATACTATGGAATATGGTCATTACTTTGACTTTGAGAAATCCACTTTAATCAAAATAATACACAACAAGTCAACACGTCGAATAATTGAATCTGCCCTCATAGCCCTTTCCACAAATAAAATTAAACAAAGAATGGGCTTCTACAATACCCCCCCCCAACCTATCAAAAGCAATCATTAGTGAAAACAAGATAATTCTAGACACCGGATGATTCCCTGAGCTGTAAATTAAATATGCTTTGGACCCCTTTCTGCTCTTTATTTTCTCCTCTTCTTTTCCAATGCTACTTCTATGTATATTTGATATATATGTATGTATATGTGTTATATATATGTTTCGATCACATTTATGTGCATATATATATATATATATATATATATATATATATATATATATATATATATATATATATTTTTTGCATACCCTTCATCTCGACATGAACCCAACCACTATATATATTCCCCATAATTTACAGACTTTCTCGTCTTTTTTCATTTTTGTATTCTTCGCCCGCTCTTGACAAAGCCCACGTGAAATTTGGGAGAAACGTTGAGCGAAAAGGTCTTCCGCTTTTCCATTTTTAATTTCATATATATATATATATATATATATATATATATATATATATATATATATAGATTTAGATTTTTCACTTATAAAATAGATCATTCAGTGAAGACCGGGGTTGTTCCAATAAAAAACAAGCTCGATGATACTCGATTACAGAGTACAGAGCATTTATATGTGATTTTATGAAGGCTTACCAAAGCATTCCTTTCAAGACATTAATGATCACCATTAAAGATATTTTTTCTTACAAATACTATTTATTCAAATTAAATGTTTTTTCCTACACGTGTTTCACTACCAAGCAGTTACTTGCTTGGCAGATCATCAGGGAAATTAAATGTCTGGAATACTGGTTTCAACTGCCGACAAAACACAATGTGGCGTTGTAATAGTTGAGGTCACTTAAGAAGAGAAGAGGAAAAAAATAAAAATAAAAATAAAAGTCAAACTTAAAAAGCAATGAAAGAACACCGATAAAAAAGATAGGCAGGATGACACTTCCTGAGGCAATCTGGGGCAATAATTAGTGTATAATATGGAGGATGAGAATTAGTAACACGTACTTATGCTAAGATATGTCTTGATTCAATTATTAGCGGATACTTGAGACTTAGGTTGGGGGTGATAAGGTAGGAATATTCTATCGGAATAAGGCCCAGTGATAGTCAACTATAGTAAATACTTATTCAGCGGAATAGAGGGGGGAAATTGTGTTACATATAAAAAGATAGTGGAATAATAAATAATAAATCACAATTTATTCTCAGAAATAGATATATTATACGAAATGCATTGGGGATTTCAAGTAATTTTAAGTGAAAAATAAGAAATAGCAACCTGGATTCTATCACTATTTAATTAAATTAGGTTAAATTAAATTAGTTTTTAATTAGATTAAAATAAATAAAACAATTTGGTGGCAGGAATGGGGAAAAGTAATTAAGGAAAAAATAATTTTAAAAACATGCATGCCGACACGGACTTAATTTCTAAAAATAGAAACAATTGGATTTTTATAAAAAGTATTTTGTACTGGATTTTAAATTAGTAATAATAAAGTCTACTGTCATTTAACGAGTAAGAGTGATATTTTCCCGTAAAGTTGACAAAAAAATAAACCGGTCCATTGAAAAAAAGTTTGTTTTTTTTCAAAATAGAAAATAGATTTCTGATAACGATATTCCGTAGTAACATTTATTTATGGAATATAGAATAATATTCTCCACAGAGAGTTGCAAACAGACACAGCCGTTTTGGAAATATTTAAATGATTTAAAATAATAACTAGATTTTTGTAGAAGGCCTTTTTATAATAACAGTTTATTTTTGATATATGAATAATTTTTTAAAAACAAATTCTGCGGGATGGGCTTCTTTCGCTTCGTTAAACAACAAAACGATAATAATTCGGCAGTTAATTAAATGAAGGATATTTTCCCAAAATGTAAAATGACGTCCCAGACACTAGATAATTAATTTCTATAAGGAATAGGTTTAATAATAAATATTTTTAGAAACAGTATTTTGAATAAATAGTTTCTATATTAAGATTTTTTCTTAATCGAACGGAGTGTTCTGCGGGATTGACATTCAACTCGTCGTGTGTTTATTTCGAAGGGTAATAAATCAACAATTGAAATAAGACTCTTTGAACTCGGACGAACATTTGTGTTGACTTTTCTTTGTGAGAAGTTGGATTTAGAATTCCCATACTATCATTGGATTGGAATGGTAACTTGTGAGCGGTAACTTGAATGATTTAGTTCTTTTGTTTTCTTGTGGGGGGGGATTTATTCATCATTGTACCGGCCGACGTGAAAGTGTATTATCGCACATTGTTCCGGTTTTGTGGTTTTATTGAATGTATTTGGGACCGATTATTTGCTTGTTGGCTTGGTGGAAGAAATAATGCACAAGCTACTTTTCTAAGACTTTTCTAGGACTTTCCTTTTTTTATCGGTGTTCTTCCTTGCTTTTTAAGTTTGACTTTTATTTTTATTTTTATTTTTTTCCTCTTCTCTTCTTAAGTGACCTCAACTATTACAACGCCACATTGTGTTTTGTCGGCAGTTGAAACCAGTATTCCAGACATTTAATTTCCCTGATGATCTGCCAAGCAAGTAACTGCTTGGTAGTGAAACACGTGTAGGAAAAAACATTTAATTTGAATAAATAGTATTTGTAAGAAAAAATATCTTTAATGGTGATCATTGGTGTCTTGAAAGGAATGCTTTGGTAAGCCTTCATAAAATCACATATATATATATATATATATATATATATATATATATATATATATATATATATATATATATATATATATGGTAAGTCAGTGGAAATTGATTAGACCTGCAAATGGATGCAAATCAATATCTTCAGTTGTTCGAAACAAGGAGCAGTTTAGTTTATAAAAAGATTTATTTTTCTTCTCTTTCATTCCTTAAACCAGGCTTTTCAAAGATTAACATCTTATCATCAGAGGAGATTAATGAGTAATAAGTTGACAGATGAGGACAGTCAAAGTTCTAAATTTGAAAGAGTTTTTTTTTTAAAGTATTTAAGTTCAAACGAGTATGAAAGTAACACATAACGAAATCCAAATAGCGTGGAGCTCAGAAATATTGGTAAATCCAGAAGAATCTGTATAAAAATCCAACGACGAAAACCAGAAAACATATATTTCTATGACGAATTACAATATAGTATTATTTGGCGCAAATACACAGGAGAAAAAAACTGAGAAAGTATAACTTTACCGCTAATCACAAATGAATAAAAAAATATTGTTAAATGGATGAATAACGTAAAAAAAGCTGACGACTAATCAGTGTCATTAGGTATTTAGTAAATACAGTACTTCTTAATCTTAATCTGTTAAGACTTCTTTTTTATAGACATCACAATTTAAAGAAACCCCTTTTAAAATATAAAAATACGTGTGACTGTCAAGCAACCGAAAAGCAACATCTTGAAGAACACCATTCTTTTTCTTGTATTGCATCCCGATTTATTTTATTTAAGTTCGTATATCTAGTTATAACCCTAACCATAAGAGGGCGTTCATTTCTGACGCGGCACCCTAGCAAAAATATACGACCGGAGGGAGCATATTTTTGCTAGTATATATAAAATATATATACATGTATATATATATATATATATATATATATATATATATATATATATATAATCACCAATTATTTTTTTATGCGACCGAAGGGAGCATATATATGCTAGTATATATAAAATATATATATATATATATATATATATATATATATATATATATATATATATAGGGGGGGAGTAGGTGGACAGTAAAAACACATTTTTTGTCGAAGCGGAAGAGGCAGACTTCCAAACTGTGTAAATCAAGAAGGAAAATGTATTTACTGTCTACCTACTTTTGGCTCACCCTGTATATATATATATATATTAACAATATTTGCTTAATACATACACAATGTATATATATATATATATATATATATATATATATATATATATATATATATATATATATATATATATATATATATGTATATATATATATATATATATATGCGAACATTGTTAAAAATAACAGAATTCGTCTATTTAATTATAATTGTTTTTATTTTTTCAATTTTTCTGGTGGTCCTTTTTGTTTAAAATAAAAATAAAATGATAAATATTTTATAGGTTTCACTAACGTTTTCAATTCTTCGCCGAATTATCCACAGGTCTGAAAAGCAAATGAACTAAACAACTAGAAAGAGTATAGAATTTTAAAAAGACAGCGAAGAAACGCACAAAGAACGTTTTCGCATTGTTACAGGATGTCGTTGACTATTTAAATTCAGCAACGCTGGATGGTATCACAAAACAAAATCGCATTTCGGTAAGCATTTAAAAATATTACCACTGATTACATATGTTATGTTATTAATTTTAGGTTGATGTTTTTTTTTATGTCAATAGCTCCCAGTATTTGTATTCTTTTATAATTGGTCTCGGAATGTATAATTTTAGTGTTATTAACTAGAATTTGTCTTAAATAAAAGGGAGGGCAGTTAAGTTTTTTAGATGTTGGTAAATTGAGCTAGAGTTTACAAGATGCATAGTGAGGCGTTGGAATATATATATATATATATATATATATATATATATATATATAATTAACTTGTTACAAATATGTGGCATCTATCTCCTCAACTGAAAACCCATCCCAGACTAACTATTATATTGGTCTGGCAGGCAACAACTTCAAGGAAAGATTCTACAACCATAAACTCTCCTTCAACAACCCAGACCATCCTGGCCAAACTGGACTTTCACTACACTACCACAAAATAAAAACCAAAAAAGAAACTCCCATAATAAAGTGGAAAATCTTGAAAAAAATCCAGCACCTGCAAATCAATAACCTCTCCATGTAGATTATGCTTAAATGAAAAACTGGAAATTATCCGCTTTAAGGACAAAAACAAACTCTTAAATAGAAAACAAGAGACATCTATCAACTGTAAACATAGTAGACTCTACCTTCTTAGCAACCCACATACCCCACCTTAACCCCACACCAACCCCACATAACTTTAAAATAAAATTAAAAGTTTTGTTTTTTTTTACAAAAAGGAATGATAACATTAAACCCCCACTATACACTACCCCAAAACAAACTATAACCCCCTACCCACCCACCAAAATTTACCACCCAATCCCACCCCGACAAGTCATGATGAATCTATAAATATATAACCACCCCTCTAAACTACCAATAACATCAAATCTCTACGTACTACCTATAATGCACAGCCTCAATAGCCTCTCAGCCATACTACCAATTCTAACATAAACCCATAACTGGGACAGCTATTAACACTGATATCACTTGGACTAATCTAATCTCAATTACTTAACCCTTCGATCACTACCTTGAACACTTAATTATTAACTGGTACCTAGTCCTTGTCATTGGTAGTAGAACAAAAAAGCCTACCATCACTTGTCGACTTATTTCGCCCAATGACTTCACAAGTAGCAAGATGGTAATGATGGTGATATTTATCATTATTACTATTATTATTAGTATTATTATTATTATTATTATTATTATTATTATTATTATTATTATTATTGTTATTATCATTAATATTCTTACAAACTTGTTATTTCTATTTTTATTCTAATTTTATTTATATTTATCTTTATTTTTATTTTATGTTTATTTTTATTTTTATTCTTATTAAAGCTTTTATTAAGGCTGTTATCACTGCGACTATCGTAGGTATGATTGGCAGGCGTTATCATTGTCATAATCGGTTTTGTTAATGATAAAACTGGTAACACCAGAAAACTTCTCATATAAAATGATTCCACTAGTATTGATCTCGGTATAATATAATCACAATGTAAAAAAAAAAATATATATATATATAATCACAACAAAATTCACTACAAATAATAAACAAAACATTAAAATAAAATAAATAAAATGCAAAAGTAGCAATTAATACCCTAAATTAAAATTATCAAACATTTTTATCCACATGATAATTACTCATTAGAATTAAAATAAAATAGGAATGACGGTTATAATCATAATTTTATTCTCATTTTAAATTTAATTCACTCTGGCCGTCGCTCCATCTCCCTTCCTCCCACCCCGGCCGAAATTGAGATCATCACAGCACAGAAAAACCTCCCACGTAATAATTTGAAACACGACTTGTTGGGGTCCTCCCCCCTCCCCTCTCATGTCCCATGTCACCGTTATAGACAAAACCCCAACTCTGTCCCCCTCCCCCTCCAATGTATTTTCAATTTTCAATCTCCCGTTAAAGTTGAAGTTAAAATTAATGCCATTTGAATTCCTTCGCCCGCCCGATGAGTTGGTCGCTATTTGCACCAATGAAACAAAACTTGTTTTGTCGCAACTAATGGAATAAAATCAATATATATATATATATATATATATATATATATATATATATATATATATATATATATATATATATATATATATATATATATATGTATATATATATATAAATATTTTCCACAATAGAATGCATAGTGAAATAAATACAATTTTGTTTTTGAAATCGATACGATGTCGAGACTTTTTTTCATACAATAAATCAAATATTTCGATCGATTACCGATGTTTCTCAATGACACGAGAATCCGACATTGTTATTTTCTTAAATATTTTATAACGCTGGACCGTTGCCAGCGAGCTAACAACAGCCAGCGTTTCTCCCGCTGTAATTGTAGTTTTCTGTCCTGTATATTTAATATCTTATTTATTGTTTTTAAAAAAAATAAAATTCCGGCATCCTATCGATCTTAAACAAAAGTGGGTATATATATATATATATATATAGTCTCGGAAGTTTCCTATCAATTACAACTATATATAAAAAAACAAAAACAAAAAACAACATTTTAGCCCCAAGTCATTCGGTGGAAAATCACTTTTATGAGTCAATTTACTTTCAGCAGTTACTATATTAGTTTGCTTCCGATAATTTCCCCATATCTAAACATTATTTAAGGGATCATCAGTTGTTTACAAAAGAAAAACTGTTTCGGGAATTTAAAAACAAGACAGTATTTTATTTCATGGTTTCCCAGCAGAGTTAATGAGACCCCACTTCCCTTAAAAGACAAAAACATAAACGTTCCGTATACTAAACTTAAGTGTTGTTCCAGATTGATGCTCTTCTGTGTCAATAAATTGTATCCGTTAATTACAAACATTTTTTTATTGTATTTTAAAGTGTTCGGACGAATCCATTACACTACTTTTTAAGTGATTTATATATATATATATATATATATATATATATATATATATATATATATATCCACAAGTATATGATTAATCGTCTCATCAGTGTGTCTAGACATACCAATACACTAGTTGTAGGCGTCCGATGCTTTTCTAACTGAGCCACGAAATCGCTCGTGTCTATGAGAGAATTTATATCGTATTAACACGAATCCATTCTTTCATTCATATCTTTAAGATGCCGATAACCGAAAGTACCTTTTATTATTAAGCGGAAATCGTTATTTCCTGTACACAGAATGTTCCACCATATTGAATAACATGTAGTTATCATAAGACACGTGTAAGCTCCTGTGTGTCTGTGTTTGTGTGTGTGTGTGTATTGATGTCTTGCGATAACGAAACACAAGCGATTCATAGCGATACAGTTTGCAAATTATATGGCTACTATTATATACATAACTCACCATGTGGCAATGCTGAAAAAAAACAGACCAGGACCGAAAAGAAAACTTATATAAATGAATGCAAACAGAGGGAAGTTAGACGCTAAAAAATGTTTCCTGCTAAACAATGTTTTATTTGAAGGATCCACGCGCGGATGGCTCGAAAAAGAGTGACGAGGCATGTCTACGAGAGGAAAAGAGTGACGGGAGAGGACAATAGTGGTTTGGCAGATCACGATGCTCTTCGGAACAAAGAAGGGGACGCATATCAATAAGTATTATTATTATTATTATTATTATTATTATTATTATTATTATTATTATTTATACTTTTATTTCTATCTTTATTTTTATTTTCATAATTCAATCTATAGATACCAACGTTACTTTAATGCGAGACATACGCACAGACACACGTGGAGTCCTTATAATTTTATTATTATTATTATTATTATTATTATTATTAATAATAATGATACTACTACTACTACTACTACTACTAATAATAATAATGATAATAATAGTCTACATATAACATACCTTTTCTTCTATCATACTTTTTCATATTAGAATTGCATTATCCTGGCATATTTTAATTAAGTCTATGATGGTCAATGTTCAAGGTATAGATAAAGGTGTATAAAATAATAGCTTCTTTGCTGTGTAAAAATGTTCTCCGCAAACACGATCCCTAGCCGAATATTATAAAATGTGTTAATACACATTTTATGTAAACATTGTATTATTCGTAATATTGTCGTTGGCAAAATATGTGTAATTAAGGTCTTGGTATATATTTTCAATCAGCACTCATATTATACAGATTCTTAACAATTTTCTCCGAAAACAACATTTATATAGAGAGAAAACAGTGTTGAGCCAAGAATAAAGTCATGTGGTAACATACATGCATAGGAAAAGAGAATGAGTAGAAACTGTCCAGTTTCTCGCCAGCTTGAATCAGAAAGAAAATACCTTACAATGTCAAGAAGCTCACACTAATACAATAATCCTGAAGTTTCTGTAGAAGACTAGAATGCAACATTCGAAATGGCAAATGCAATCGCTCTACCCTCTCCTTAATTATTCATGAACCGACAGAACTGCTCTGTTACGACAGTTAAAATTAGCAGTTGAATAAATACCACGAACACCATGCTGAACATAACTAAAAGGACTCAGACTTTGCTAATGAAGAAGAGGAGGCTAACAGAACGATAGATCACGAGGATTTTTTAAGATACGGATAACAAAGGCCTCTTTCGAACAATAAGGGAACCAGGACTGAGGCAAACAGATCTTGAATAATTTAGAGAGGATAGAAGAAAGTTCAGGAGCACAATGCTTGAGATCGACAACAAGAATTGAATCAGGACCGACAGCCTTAGATTGGTCCAGCCAAGAAATAATCATAGAAATAATCTTTGGGGAGTAATGCCAGCATCAACAGACTGGACACTTTTTTAATGATAGTCAAGAAGAACTGCAACAGAATCGTCAAACAAACAATTGTCAGCTAAAAGACGAGCAAAGAGATGAGCCTTTTCCTATCTATATAATGATTAAATAACTTTTGAAAACTTCATTGTAATCATGACATGAGCTGCCGCCGATATCGATGATGTTTTTCTTCGTTTTATTTACCAGCAGAACTTATCAATATACACCAAACTGTATTGCTATTATGTATTTGTTCTTGTATTCTTTATCGTTAGAAATCTATTTATATCATATGTTTCACTTCGAAAATAGTGCCGATTGTAAAAAAATGATCATCCCCTTACAAATTCAGCGATTTTCAAACACAAGTGTTTTCTGTAAAATCTTTCTAGCGTTTTACTTTCGTAAAGTAATTATTTATTTCTGAAAGTTTTACAAGAAGAGTGTTGTAAACATATAATCATAATTATTTATTTTTTCAAATAAATTCATGAACAGAAAAGAAAAATATATTATTAAAATTCTACTCATACATTTTCCTCGTTACAAAATATCCGTTATTAGTTACTATTTGCACTGTTTTTGCTGCTTTCCATTTCTTAAAAAGATATAAGATCACGTCATGTATATAGTTATCTATATATATATATATATATATATATATAATATATATATATATATATATATATACATATTCATATATATATATATATATATATATATATATATATATATCTCATATATATATTTATATATATATATATCTCATATATATATTTATATATATATATATCTCATATATATATTTATATATATATATATATTCATATATATATATATATTCATATATATATATATATATATATATATATATCTCATATATATATTTATATATATATATATATATCTCATATATATATTTATATATATATATATATATATATCTCATATATATATATCTCATATATATATTTATATATATATATATCTCATATATATATATCTCATATATATATTTATATATATATATATCTCATATATATATTTATATATATATATGTATATATATATATATCTCATATATATATTTATATATATATATGTATATATATATATATATATATATATATATATATATATATATATATATACTCAAAAGACACGGAAGTGATATACGCATTTCTCAGAGCCAAATGGTCGGTTAAAGATGTATCGAAGTTTTAAATCGAAACATAACGTACAGTAATATGAATAACACCTTAGTCACTAGAAGTTAGTCGAATATTATCAATTTATATATGCTTGCTCTGCTATGATCTGTTAGCAATTATCGCTATTATATCTCGAAAAACTGATGTCTATAAAAAAATAGAACGTATATGCGCAAACCTATTTATCCAATATATTTCCCTCACTATATATATATATATATATATATATATATATATATATATATATAGGAAGAGAGAGGAGAGATAAAACAACACAACATGATTGTGCACAAGTATTGAACACATCATTAAGTGGTCGTTTATTTTTTGCTTTCGAGGGGTAGTAATTAACTATATCAATAACAAGAGCACTCTTCGAAAATGTTATAGAATTCGCCACTCCCATCTCTAATATCTCTGAAGACGAAATAAACATAATTAAAAAATGCCAAACCACATAAATAATAAAGAACAATGGACAAAGAAGGACCATTTTTCTTCTTTCGATGTATCTATGGGCCCCCTTGACTCTGCCGAGGTGACAGACTTGGTTGGCCTGTACTTACTATATAACCTAACAAAAGATATCGAAGTCGATTCAATCGGCCTTTACAGAGATGCTGGCCTAATGTACGTTAAAACACAAACGGACAAAAGTGTGAACAAATCAAAAAAATAATATCCAAAGAAATTAAGCGAATAGGCCTAAAGGCTGAAATAACATCAAATGTTAAACAGGTAAACTTCCTCGATATTACCTTCGACCTCACTGGAGCCACTATAGAGCCCTATGCTAAAGATAATACCAACCCCCTTTATGTCAACCCACTATCAAACCACCCTGGATCTGTAAGTAAACACATCCCTTAATCAATTAGTAAAAAGATTAGCAACAACTCCTCCAATATAGATATATTCAATAAACATAAGAACTTTTATGATAAAGCACTAAAGGAGAGTGGATATGAAAATACCAAAATAGAGTATATTCCAACTACACAAAATAACCCTAGTAGGAACAAAAATAGAAATAGGAAAATTATCTGGTATACACCTCCATTTAACAATTCAACTAAAACCAAATTAGGGAATAAATTCCTGAACTTAATAAACACTCATTTCCCCACTAACAACAAACTCCATACATTTTTTTATAAGAATACACTGAAACTCAGCTATTGTTGTGGGGACAACCTGGAAAAAATCATAAAGAACACAACATGAAAATACTAAACACCTCAGTAACCTCAAATCCTAGAAGAACATTAACTGTAATAACAAATCAAACTGCCCCCTAAATCAAGAGTGCCTATCAACCCAAGTGGTCTATGAGGCATCTATCTCCTCAACCGAAAACCCATCCCAGACTAACTATTATATTGGTCTGGCAGGTAAAAACTTCAAGGAAATATTCTACAACCACAAACTCTCCTTCAACAACCCTGACCATCTTGGCATAACTGGACTTTCACTACACTACCACAAAATAAAAACAAAAAAGAAACTCCCATAATAAAGTGGAAAACATTTAAAAAATGTAGCATCTGCAAATCAATAAACTCACCATGTAGATTATGTTTAAATGAAAAACTGGAAATTATCCGTTTCAAAGACAAAAATAAACTCCTAAATAGAAAACAAGCGACATCTATCAACTGTAAACATAGTAGACTCTACCTCCTAAGCAACCCACATACACCACCTTAACCCCACACCAACTCCCACATGACTTAAATTTTTTTTTTACAAAAATGAATGATTACATTAACCCCCCCATTATACACTAGCTCAAAACACATTATAACCCCCTACCCACCCACCCAAATTTACCACCCAACCCCACCCCAACAAGTCCCGATGAATCTATGAATCTATAAATATATAACCACCCCACTAAACTATCAATAACATCAAATCTCTAAGTATTACCTATAATGCTCAGCCTCAATAGCCTCTCAGTCATAATACCAATTCTACCAAAATCATCTCCCACATAAACCCATAACTGGGATAGCTATTAACTCTGATATCACTTAGACTAATCTAATCTCAATTACTTAATCCTTCGATTACTATCTTGAACACTTAATTATTGACTGGTGCTTAGTCCTTGTCATTCGTAGTAGAACTATAAAAGCCTACCATCACTTGTAGACTTATTTCGCCCAATGACTTAACAAGTAGCAGGATGGTAATAATGGTGATTATTATTATTATTATTATTATTATTATTATTATCGTTATTATTATTATTATCTTGTTATTTTTATTTTTATTTTTATTGATGCTATTATCACTGCGACTATCGAAAGTATGATTGGCATTGTTATTGTTATTGTTATTGTAATCGATTTTATTAATGCTGAAAATAGTAACACCATTAAACTTCTTTTATATAATGATTCCACTAGTATTTAGTATAATATAATCACAATTAAAAAATGTTATCACAACAAAATTCACTCCAAATAATGAGCCAGCCATACTTTACTATATTAAAATAGAATGCAGAAGTAGCAATTAATACCCCAAATTAAAACTATCAAACATTTTTATCTACACAATAATTACCTGTTACAACAAAAATGACAGTTATAACTCTATGATTATAATACTATTCTCATTTTAAATTTACCCCCCCCTTGCCCCCCCCCGCCCTGGCTGGAATTGAGATCACGATGGCCCAGATACGAGAGAACCTCCCACGCAACTTTTTGAAACATGACTTGTTGGGGTCTCCCATTCTCCCCCCTCCCTTCACATGTCCGCGTTATAGGCAGAGCTCAATCTCTGTCCCCCCTCCCCCTAATGCATCTTCAATTTCTGGTTGCGGTTAATTTAAAGTCTCTGCCATTTGATTCCATCATAGCTTGAAAAGTTGACGCTCTTTGCGAATGTTAATGAAACAGAATACATTTTGTCGCAATTAATGGAATAAAATCATCAACAAAAAAAACATATATACATATATATATATATATATATATATATATATATATATATATATATATATATATATTATATTCAAATAAAAATACCCATATATATATACTTATATATATATATACCCACACACACACACATATATATATATATATATATATATATATATATATACATACACACACACACACATATATATATATATATATGTATATATATATATATATATATATATATATATTTGAAACCAAATACCGTTTTTTTTCTAAGTAATTACCTTTACTCCACATATTCTAATGATCAAATAGACGAAGAGCGTTTTGGTGACTCACTACTCTTTTATCTGTCAAGAGGTTTTTAAAAAACTTGGCGTGTTGATCCCTCGTAAATAGGTTTCATACTAACCAATTTCTCTTTACAAGAGTTTCATATAAACTACTGTATTAGTAGTAATCTTGAATCGAAATATATATATATATATATATATATATATATATATATTCACCCAGTGTCGCATGATAGCGTAGGGGTAGACGTGCTAACTGCCAGCTCGACGACTGAGTTCTAATCCCGGCTCGAGACACTCGCTGGTCTAGCCGCACTGAAGAGCTGTGATGTAGCGAAACAGTTTGTATGTGGGTGACTATATATATATATATATATATATATATATATCGA
This sequence comes from Sepiola atlantica, assembly GCA_963556195.1. NCBI lineage: Eukaryota > Metazoa > Mollusca > Cephalopoda > Sepiida > Sepiolidae > Sepiola > Sepiola atlantica. Next base: position 104,592,546 of record OY744526.1, on the reverse strand, counting down.
TATATATATATATATATATATATATATATATATATATATATATATATATATATATGTGTGTGTATGTATATATATATATATATAGAGAGAGAGAGAGAGAAAGATTAGTCGATAGGTGTACGTATATATATATATATATATATATATATATATATATATATATATATATATATGCGTGTATTTATTATTCGTTTGAACATATACTCGCAATCGTACGTTCATCTAGCCAAGCAAGAATATAGCTTCAAAGAAAGAAAATATGATATTTCGAAATCTTGAAGCCACCTACTATTGTCTCTCCGACATATTTCCGAAAATGGGTGGGCAACTTCATGATTTCTAACAATAGTTATTATGAAGATGTCGACATTCGAAATGATGGGACTAAAAAAATAGTTTTGGTGTTCTTTGAAATGTCAGGAAAGAAATGTGTCCCCTCCAAAAAATAGAAACTCACGAATTCAGGTTCGAATCCAAGATTTTATTTCATCTAAGGTATGTATTTTTTGCATTTAAGCTCAATGGGGCGTATACGTTTTAAGATATGAATTCATATTCGTGCATCTATTTATACTTACAACATGTGTATAATATTAACAATATATATATATATATATATATATATATTTATATATATATACATATATGCGTCTATGTGTATTGCAATGTGGGTGTATGCGTGTCAGTAAGTGTGCATGTTTATCCAGTGTATACAGTAAAAAAAAATACATAAACCAGTAATGTGCTCCTGATATTAAAATTAATAAAACATTTTAAACAATATTCATTTAATCAGAAAAGTTATCTGAGAATTAGTTTGAATTTGATCATTAGTCATACACGACCCCGACGGATAACTGAACATTATTTTTAAACCACCTAGTCATTATATATATATATATATATATATATATATATATGTATATATATAAAGTCGTGTACTAAAAGCGAACTTTTAGGAAAAGTGAAACCTATTGTGAAGAGTATATAGCTCAATATCCAGGATAGAGCAGGTAGAATATATATATATAAATATATATGTATTATTAATTTTGTCCGTACAAACACGTAATCCATGGACACGTTTTTTTTAGCATGACTAAGTTTGACGAATATCAAGCCATCGATATTAATGTCTATATTCTAGCGTTTTACCACTGAAATATGTGCGATTATTATCTCTAAATATGTAATGTTTTTTTTATTGGTGTTTGTAGCGATTGTTTTGTTAAGTAATACACTACTATATCAATTGTTTCACATTCTAAGTGATAAATATGCAGAATATAACATTATAAGTCGCTCTGAACTTTATATGGTGTATTTTTCATTAATACATATACATTTATACATTTGATATGTACATAAATGTAATCATGCACACGTATTTCGGGCTCTAAGCTGTCATCAGCATGGCATATTTGACAACGATCGAACCTTCGATATTGGTGACTTTAGTCCGAGGTTTTATCCCAGGGCTATGACGTCTCGCTTGGGAATATGTACGATTTACATTATCTAAATATTCAATGTATTTTTCATCTAATAGTTTTTATTGGTAATTTTATCTTTCGTTTCTTTTCATATTCATATATATATATATATATACACAGACATATATATATACACACACACATTATATATACACACATTATATATACACACATTATATATATATATATATATATATATTGTGTGTGTATTTAAACAACAACATCTCATTTATGCAGACATTGTCTAAAAATAACAGAATTTGTCTGTTCAATTACACTTTTTTATTTTTTCGATTTTTGTTATAGTCTTTTTTGATTTAAATATTTACAGGAACGTGTTCGTTTATTCGTCAAAACATACCCTGGTGTCAAAAGCAAATGAACAAAAAAACAAGAGTAAGAGGATTATTTAAAAAAAAAAAGCGGCGGAAAAACGCGCACAGAGCGGTTTCCCGTTGTTCCAGGAAATATACGGACGATTTAAATTCAGCGACACCGGAGTAGCACTACAGAATAACATCGCATCACGTTAAGCATCACATATTAATAATATCACGTATGAAACAAGTGGGAACATTTAAAATGCTTGATGTAATGAGATTTTATTCTGCGGTGCCACTCCGGTGTCGCTGGATTTTAATCGTCAACGTTATTTCTGGAACAATTCGAAACACTTTGTCTGTGCGTTTCTCCGCCCTCTTTATCAAAACTGTTTCTTAACTGAATTAAACTACATGAAATGTTTAACCTTCAAATACTTTCTTATTATGTTTATATGACTTTATTTTTAAGACCCATTATTGTAATTTTAATTTGTAGAATGTGGTTGTTGCCCATCAACTTAAGACAGAGAGCAACCTTATTGTTGTAGATAAACGTATAATCCTTGAAAACATAGATAAAGTACAAAGTAACTGAGTTCTAATAAATGAATATTGAAAACAGAACAAGTTTTTTTTTCATAGAAAAACCTTATTGCAATCAAACACACAAGGAACTTCAGGAAGATTCGACAATGGGCAGCTCATTGATCTATAACATTTATAAAAATGTAACCTTCCATGCGAAATATGTTAAGCCTGGTTTCCCGAATCAGAACACTAAACTCAATAAAGAAAACGTAGATGACCTGTATGTTTGTTTGATTATGATTACTTTAACTGCAACTCTTCAATCCATGTGTTAAAATGAATAATATTCTCGTGTTAGCGTCGTAGCAGTAAACCCATGAATACATTTGGCAATTGTCTCTCTTTGAACATCATCCACATACTTCTTCTGTTCTTTTAATGTTTGTTTTGTTAAAAATGAAAATAGTAAATGTGGTTGAGAATATGCGTCAGCGAGAAATCAGTATTGAACTCAGAACTTCGAACAGAAGACTTTCAGAATCTTATCAAGATTCAAAGGTCAACTGTGGCGGGTCACACAAGATGCTCTATGGAAGCGAAACACTCAGCCAAGAAAATTACAAGACTTTGTTCCGTAAAATGTTCGTGCAAAGTGTTTAAATAATGATTTATCATGCGAGTCCTTTTTGGGTATCAGGATACTACCGACATGGGCTTCTGTCTTAATTTGCCTTCGTGAAGAGACGGGTGAATAGGGACTTGTGTTATGAGTATTTGGACAAACAGCAAAACGACTTAGAGGAAGGCTAATGATCAGATGGGCAGACGCCCAGCACAATAAACTACGTAGAACCGGCCGTGATGCGGACCAGGTCTGTCATCGATTCGAGTGGAGTAACAAATGCAGTAGTGCGGCTCTCGCCTAAGCTCAGAACCAACACGAATAAAGTATTATAAAAACGTACTCAAAGACAACCAATACTTTTGGAAATTAAAATATTCACTGTCCAAAAAGTATTGCCAATGATCCTTGATATTTCAAATCTGCTTAAAATACAATTAGCTCGGCTTATATGATTTCACCAAGGAATTTAATCGGCGATAGATCAACATCTATACTATTGATTCGATGCGACGGCACTTATGTACCGTCCACTATTTTAACACATGCCATTATCTGTCTCCTAAAAAACTGAGGACGTGGATGATTCAGCGTCAGCACATCTTTGTTTTGTCCTTCTTGTATTTAACATTTTATCTTTTTTTTTCTTTTCTTTCATTAATCATTTTCTAATTTGTTTTCGTTTTTTGTCTGTTTCTATATTTTTTAATATTCAGTTTCTTCTTTTAAGTTCATCACGTGAACTATCTTTAATTTCAGTTACTTTTATGCTAACGGGTTTAGATCGGTGTAAAACATTAATAAAAATTCAGATACCTCGGCTTATCGTGAAATAGTCATAGTTATTACATATGAATTAATAAGTATCCCTTCCATTTTACATTCTTTGGGGTATAGGCAATACATTCCATTTGAAAATGTAAGTACATCATATTTGAATTGAATTCAATAAATAGTCATTGGAAACTAATTAATCAGTATTCTATGAATTTCAATTTTTGAAGACTCCGTAAGCTTTAGCCTTGAATTTGAGATATTTTCAAGAATCAAAGGCATGTATTATACTTTACACAACATTAGGGTGAAGATTCTATATAAGGTGTAGTATCATTATATCTGGATTTTCATATTCGTGTTGGGATATAAAACTGTTGCAAAACTTTTCTGTTCGAGAAATAAATTTCACCCGTCGTAGAACAAGTGTTACTTTATGTAATTCACTATTATTGCCTTCACTCTCTTTCTCTTTAAACATGTATTCATTTTATTCATATCGCTTATCTTATCTCACTTAGTTCTCAAAATATTATTTATTTTTAATTTCCAGATTCACCTTCCTCTGTCGAGTTATCGTTCTTCGTATACGTCTATAATATTTCTCTTCGCACTTATCTATCCCTGTTTCCTCAACTAGGTCGTCTTTCACTTTTACATCGTCTCTCTCTCTCTTTCCTCCCTGCTTTCTTTTTTTAATCTTCTCCCGCTCCCTCTTCGCGATCCTTACGATGTTTCTATCATCTCTTTTCCATTTCTCCTAAACTCTTTAATAGTGGGGTTGGTTCTCTTTCCCCTTCTTCCCTCTAACCGATTTTTTAAAAATTTATTATTTAATCGCTCATCCATTTCTAGTTTCTGTAATTATAAGAATGCGATAAAAAGAAATGAAATCATGCATAAACATGAACAAATACAAATCGCACATCAACAAAAGCGACAACAAACACTGGATATAATAAAAAAAATAATAAACATTTAATATAAAAAACATGGCGATAACAAGTCAAATATTTTTAATGAATAGACTTTGTAAAAAATAATTACAAATTCAATAATTCATCTGCAAGTTTAAAAAATGTGTTAATTCTTGAATTTTCAATCAATGAAATTTAATAAAATTTATTCCGATGGATTCTAATTAACTCAATGTAACCTTGGTTTTTATACTACTACTTCTACTACTTATAATAATACTAATAATGATACTAATAATAATAAGGATGAGAACAAGAAGAAATAGAAGAGAAAGAAGTAGAAGAAGAAGAAGAAGAAGAAGAAGGCATTTGCTCGAGAAGGGAATACATAGAGTGTGTGTCAAAGAATGTTTAATCTACACGCACGATTAGCATACAAATGTCAAAAAATGTATACATACAACTTGTAAGCTTGAATGGATGACTAAGGAAGTAAAACTATTTATTCAAAATTACCCGATTTATAAACGATCCTAATCAGCTCCAGACCGATAACCTGACTACCGATCATGTGGAACATTTTAATTGAACGATTTACAAATTCCTTAACAGCCGGGAACTTTTCTAAGCAAACAAAATGATGTTGTAAAACTACAAATATGGCCGAGTAACAGATTATCATTTACACACACAGATTATATATATATATATATATATATATATATATATATATATATATAACATAACCTCGAGAAAATAATATCGAACAATTAAAAAAAAAATTCATTCTTAAGGGGTCAAATAGCCATTTTTTCGTTTAATGTGATCACGATTTTTAATGTTATCTTGTGCACATGACGTCACATAGATAGGTACATGACGTCATAGTGATAGGTTCGGATATTATTTTATGCTATCGTCACGTTATTATTGTTTTTTTTGCATTTTTCTTCGGTCTATTGCCCTGATAAAAGGGAGAGGAATAAGCGAGAGTTATTTTAGTATAGCTCTAGAGGCCTCCTTGTATTTGGCGATTGAAAATGAGGAAAAATATTATGATGGGATTGAAAATAATAAAGAATAGCATGTGAGGATTGAAAATGATAAAGAATATCATTAGCGGGTTGAAAATGATGAAGAATACGATGAGAGGATTGAAAATGCTGAAGAATATAATGAGGGGATTGAAAATGATGAAGAATATCATGAGAGGATTGAAAATGATTAAGAATACCAGGAGAGGATTAAAAATGATGAAGAATATCATAATAGGATTGAAAATGATGAAGAATATGATGAGAGGATTGAAAAGTATGAAGAATACCATGAGGGGATTGAAAATAATGAAGAATATCATGAGAGGATTGAAAATAATGAAGATCATCATGTGGGGATTGAAAATGATTAAGAATATCTATGATACATGATACATGATACACATCTATGATACATATACATGATACATATCTATGATACATGATACATATCTATGATACATTATACATATATATGACACATAATACATGATACATATCCATGATATATATCCATGATACATGATACATATCCATGATACATGATACATACCCATGATACATGATACGTATCCATTATACTTGATACATATCCATGATACATATCAATGACAAATGATACATATCCATGATACATATCCGTGATACATATACATGATACATGATATATATCCATAATACATATAAATGACAAATAATACATATCCATGATACATATCCCTGATACATATCGATGATATATATACATGATACACATCTCTGATACATGATACATATCCATGATACATGATACATATCCATGATACATATCTATGATGCATTATACATATCTATGATACATGATACATATCAATGATACATGATACATATCTATGATACATGATACATATATATGATATATGTTACATGATACATATGATACATGATACATATACATGATACATATCCATGATACATCATACATATCCAAGATACATAATACATATACAAGATACATATCTATGATACATATCCATGATACATATGCCTATCTATGATACATATCCATGATACATGATACATGATACATATCTATGATACATAACCCATATCTATGATACATGATAGATATGTATGATACGTGATACATATACATGATACATATCCATGAAACATATATATATATATCCATGATACATATACATATCCATGATACATGATACATGATACATACCCATGATACATATACATGATACATATCCATGATACATATCAAGGATAGATGATACACATCCATGGTATATATCCCTGATACATACTCATGATACATATACAGACCCATGATACATATACATGTACATGATACATATACATGATACATGATTCATATATATGATACATAACACATATCTATGATACAGTATACATGATACATACCTATGATACATGATACATGATACATATCCATGATACATGATAGATATCCATGATACATGATAAATATCCATGATACATATCCATGATACATGATACATATCCATGATACATATCTATGATACATATCCATGATACATGATACATATCCATGATACATGATACATATCCATGATACATATCAATGATACATTATACATATCCATGATACATGATACACATCGATGATACATGTCCATGATACATGATACATGTACATATCCATGATACATATCGATGATACATGATACATAATACATATCCATGATACATATACATGATACATACACATGATACATGGTACATATACATTATACATATACATACACATGATACATATCCATAATACATATCCATGATACATGATACATATCCATGATACATGTTCATGATAAATGATACATACCCATGATACATGATACATATACATGATACATATCCATGATACATGACACATATACATATCCATGATACATATCCATGATACATGATACATGATACATATCCATGATACATATACATGATACATACACATGATACATGATACATATACATTATACATATGCATATACATGATACATATCCATAATACATATCCATGATACATGATATATACCCATGATACATGTTCATGATACATGATACATATCTATGATACATATCCATGATACATGATACATGATACATATCCATGATACATGATACATATACATATCCACGATACAGGTATGTATATATTATGTGCACTGAGGCGGCGATAGGTACGTATATAGTGTGCGCACCGGGGTGGCAATAGATACGTATATAGTATGAACACCGGGGCGGAGATAATTACCTATATAGAAGGCGCAGACAGAGGTGGTACTTTTTATAGAAATAAGTCATACTATTGCCCTGGGAAACGTAGGATGAAATGGTGGGGAAGAAACAGCTTTCACAAAAGGCAAAATGAGAAAGTAGAGGTGAAATGGGGCGACCAGGAAAGAGAAAAGTAGAAAGATAAAGAGACGGCTATAGAGAGAGGGACAGAAATAGAAGTTTTAATATAAAGATGTTACACACGCGATTTTTCTTCAATTATATGTTTTCATGACCCCGAGCAACGCCGGGTAGCCCCGCTAGTATATATATATATATATTAGTATTTCATGTAACCACATCAAATTTTCTAAGGAGATATACTTTTTTTATGTATCAATTTTCAGTATTAACTTCAACAGTGTTCGATACGTAAGTAGAGCTAGGTAGTAAGCTATGAAAATATATTTATGGCAATTAAGCTACACAGAGGCTATGTTTAGCTTAATTGCCATAAATATATTTTCATGACTTACTATATATATATATATATATATATATATATATATACTTTTTAGTTATATTCCAATGAGAAAAAAAATCTATTATCATCATTAATTTGCTATTTTATTCAATTTCCCTATTTTTTTACTTTTTAAAATGCTTGTTTTTATTACTTTCGTCTTACAAAAAAATGTCTAAGTTTCTCAAAGTGTGTAGTGTAACAGAAAAACAGAAGGTTATTTTAAATGTATCCGACGGTAAAATGGATAACTCCTTTTAAACAGAACTCATATAGTAAGGTAAATTTTAATCACAAATACACCAGAAGTAAATGAAATTCAACCCTATATACTGACAGAGTGTGAGTGTTTATGAACAATTCAGCCAATCTGATGCTCTGCTCTTCCGTCAAAGTGAAATGGGAGACAAATTCTCAAGAAAAGCCAATCTAAAGTGTAGGTTGAAGGTAGCTACCTGTGCTGAGGTTGTGGAAGTATGGCGCATGATAGACAATAGACATTGAGTTAACGATGAAGTGCATTACCCGGTGAACGTGGATAATACTGATTCTAGATAGTAGTGTGTGGGAATTGATCTAAATTGTAGATGATGCAACATTCTGTATACAGCCTTTATTTACAGATACATATTGGTTATAACAAAGGCATTTTACTGTATGCTGTGGCCCTGTTTAAAGAGACCGAACTGATGACACGAACACGGTATAAAGTAGAAACAAGTGTATAAAGAAAAGAGAGTACAGAGGGAAGATATATGCGCCTGGTAAGTAGAGTTCGAACTATCTTACTGGATTACCCTTCTGGCGAGAGTTAATTGCCATTGGCATTTATTGAGCAAAGAGGAAGAGTCCATGTTATACATAGGTAAGTCAACATGCCACCCCCTCCCAAATATTACCTCCGCATGAGAATTAATAGCGTTTCCTTTTCGGGTCTATTACGATCAGATCCGTTAGTCTTATATTCCTTTTTGATTGTCTTTGTTCCGGAGCTGCCTGGGGGATCTCAATGGCAAAGGTGTCATATATGGTGTCTATAATTTCTTCTTCCTGGGGAGCGCTGTCGGTGTCGTCCGATAGTCGTTTTCTTAATTGATTTAATGTCTCTTACGAGAGAACTTAGGGCCTTACATTATGTATACCATATTTCCAATCCGCTTCTCAATTGTCCCCATTTCCCAGAACGATTTATTATTTTTAAACATTTAAAAAAATATTTTTTCGCCTAGGACGTAACGTTTTCCTGGTACTGCATTTGTTCGTCTCGGTTTTGTCTGTGTTGGCAACAGTTTGTCAAAAACGGATCGTATCTCTCGCGCAAACATTACCTCAGCAGGGGATAATGAAGATGGTGTATTCGTGTTTGGCGTTATCCTGTATACATGAAGGAACTGTTGTAGGGCTTTTTTCCGTAGGAGTGCCTCTAGCCTTCTTCAAGGCTCTTTTCAGTTTATCGACAAAACGCTCTGTTTTGCCATTTGATCTCGGGTGGTATGCTGGTATGTTCTATTCGGAACGTATCACAGAATTCCTTGAATTCACCGGACGTGAACTGTGTTCCGTTGTCGCTGACTAAACAATCTACAACCCCGAAACGGGCGAACAATTCGTAGAGGAAGTTTATGATTACTTCCGTTGTTTAACGTTTGCATCGGCACACTTCGGGCCATTTTGTTAAACTATCTACTACAATTAAATAGTTGAAACTGTCTAATGGGCCTGCGAAGTCTATATATATCCTTGACCATTGTCGTCCGTTTTTGGCCAAGGACTGTATTTGATGGGAGGTGCCTTGCTGCCAATGCACAGCCTTTGCACGTCTTCACGATTTTCTCAATATCCTGGTCCATGTTAGGCCAGTACACGTAGCTCCTTATCAAGCTCTTCATTCTTGTAGTCCCTGGGTGCCCAACATGGAAAACCTTCAGAATTCTCTTTTGAAGAGTTTTGGGAATGACTACCCTCTCACTATACAAGAGTACCTCATCGCATAGGGAGAAAATGTCTGAAGTTTTTTGGTCATTTTCAATTAATTTAGTCTTGCTCATCTTAATAAACTCGTCACCAAGGGCTTCCACTTTTATTTCGCGCAGTGACACGGGAGTTCCCTTACTGTGTTCCGTAATGTCGAGTTAATTTCTCCTTCCGTTCGAAGGGGGCCAATCACAGTGTCTTTCAGGGGTTCACTACGTTTTGGGATGAGTCTTGCCAATCCGTCAGCGTGACAGATTTTTTTCGATGGGAGGTATTCCATCTTAAATTATAATTTAAAAGGATTGCTCCCCACCTCTGCAGTCTGTTATCTGTGTGAACGGGCAGACCTTTTTATGAACAAAAAATGGTGCGTAAAGGTTTATGATCCGTTTGTAAGGTAAAAAATCTACCGTGTATGTAACGGTAGAATTTCGAGACTGCAAATATGATCCCTAAAGACTCCTTTTCTATTTGGGAGTAGTTCTTTTCTGCTGGTAGCAGTGTCCTCAATGCGTGAGCTATTGGTTTGTGAGTCGTCTGGCATTTTGTGTAAAATGCATGCCCCGATGCCATATGAACTTGCGTCGCTAGCGACAATAATCTCTAAGTCTGGATTATAGTGAGTTAGAAAAAGATCGGATGTTAGAACTTTTTCGTTTTCTCGAATGCCTCCTGTCCATTGCCACTCTTTGTCTTTTTTCAGAAGTTCATTCATTGGCGCACGGAGGTTATGCATATTAGGTATGAAAACCTTGTAGTAGTTAGCTAGTCCGAGAAAACTTTGTAAAGATGCGATATTTTCAGGAGCCGGCATGTCCTGAATTGCAGTAGCCCGTTCTGGGTCTGGTCTTCTGCCATCTTTGTGAATAATGTGGCCCAGATATTTGATTTTCTCCATGAAAAAATCACATTTGGCTTCCTCGAGTTTGAAACCGTACTCTTGGATTCGCGAGACAACTTTGTGGACGTGGTCCCGGTGTATTTCCTTGTTATGACTAGTCATTAGAATGTCGTCTAAGTATGCTATTGCGAATTCCAGTCCGTTCAACATAGTATATATAACCTGCTGGAATATTGCTGGTGCTACCTTTACACCGAAAGCGAGTCTCTCAAATTTGTATAATCCGCGATGGGTGTTAATACATAATAGTTTCGAGCTTTTCTCTTCCACAGGTATCTGTAAATATGCGTCACTTAAATCTATTTTGGAGAAAAACGTTATTCCATTTAATTTAGTAAATATTGCATCTGGGCACGGAGAGGATAATCGTAATCCTTTAATGACGCGTTCAATCCAGTCGAAAAATCGACGCAGACACGGATCTCTTTAGTTTTCATTTTAACAGACAGTCGGAGCAGTCCATTGGCTATATAAAATTTTAGAAAAAATGCCGGTCTTAACTAGTCTGTCTAGTTCTTCATTTATTTTCTCGAGTGAGGCGAAAGGCACATTTCTTTTCTTTTTAAATACGGGTTGGACGTTTTCCTTTAATTCAAATTTAGCCGCCATCTTTTTGCATCGACCTAGTCCATTTGAAAAAACTTCTGTAAAGATTTTTTTCAAATCTTCTTTTAATTTATCTGCTTCGCTTGTCAGACTTTCTATTTTTTGGCAAAAAGCGTTAATGGGTAAATCCCATGAATTAAATTCGCTCATCTACTCTGTCCCAAATAAATTGCAAGTGTTTCTTAACACGAACATCTTTAATTTTTTGGTTTTTCCGTTAAACGTAACGTTTGTTATAATCTCACCTTCGAATTTTATTTTTTCTCCAGTCACCGACTTGGCTATTTTGTTTGATTTTAACATGGTTGGTTTACCCAATCTTTTTTATGTCTGCAGGTTGATGATAGTTAAATCAGATCCGGAGTCTAATTGTAACTTAATTGTTTCGTTAAGGATTTGTACTTGAACGTACTTATGTTTAGGCTATCCTGTTCGTCTGATCTTGCGATTTTTATCCGGCTTTTAAATTCTTTATTTGTTCTACAATGTGAGCTCTTGTGTCAGATTTTGTTACAAATTAAACAAGTTTTAAACGGGTAGGGGCAATTCATATTCCAATGAAGAGCACCACAGCGCGAACAGGGGCTAGGTGGTAATTTGTTTTGTTTTTTCTAGGAGTAATTTGTTTTGGGCGATAAGTGAGAAAAGTCACTCTTTTTGGATTGACTTGATTTTGAAGGAAAGTTAGGATATGATTTTTGTCGTAACTTTCTTATGTGTGCTATGCCCGATTCTCCTATGTTTCTCGAGTCTTGCTTCATGCTTACAAATCATTCACAGTCCTCTGCGACTTTTTGTAAGGTTATATTCAGCTCATTTTCTAGCTTATTCAGAACTCTGCGTCTTACTTCGGCGTCTTTAGCTGATATCAGTCCTTGCACAAATATTAAACATTTGAAGTCATCAGCTTATTTCGGCAAGTTTGAAATCGTCACAGCGTTTATTCACTACTGATACGAAAGTCGTGTAATCTTCGCAATTATTTATCGTTAAATTTATGCACTTCCATCTTTTGTGAAAAAGGGAAATTTTGGAGCTAAACAACTCCGTCAATAACTTTGTTGGTCTTACAAGGTAATATGTAGTCAACGAACTTTGTATGTTCGATGGTCCCTAATTTACTAAGGAGTAATCGAAGTTTTTTAGCGTCTGCCCAATTTTCGCAATCTATGTTGTAAAGATCTTCCCACCTTCTAAAATATAAAGCAAATGTTCTATCGTTGTCTGGAGTATAAGAAAAATGTCAATTGTACTCCAAACAGTATTTTGGGAAAATGCGTATTCGTTTTCAGTATTTTGACCACTATTCGACATTGTATGTAGCAATTGTTGTTCAAACTTTTTTTTTCTTTACTTGACAAAAAAAAAGGTTTTAAATTTCGGCGGTAGTATTTTTCTTTTTTCTCTTTGGAGAGAGAAAAAGAATTGTATTATATTCCTTTGTTAAAAATCTTAACTCAGTACCGGAATAAAATAATTACTCACGAGTGTCCTTAGAAAAAATAACTTAGTTTATATTTTTTGTAAGAGACGAAGAACAAATAAAAAATCACATTAATTTACTTGCATAAAAAATCCGATTTTCGAGATTTATTCTTCTTTGTCTGCCGGATAAACCTGTTTTAAAAGTTTGGTGATTGTGTAGCTTTCTCCACGTTCGTCTTTAATTTCCTCGTGAATTTTCCAGTGTTAGTCTTACGCTAGATCTTTTTTTCATTCGAAAAACTTTGTTTGTTCAGAGATGAGTATGTAAGAAGAATTAGACGAAATTCCAGATTTGCTAGTTTTTGTCTGGTGGTTAGAAAATGGAGAGAGAGAGAGTATATCTTCGAATCCTTCGTCGCCAAGTTGTTGTGGCCCTGTTTAAAGGGACAGAAATGAAGACACGAATACAGTATAAAGTAGAAACAATTGTATTAAGAAAAGAGAGTACAGAGGGAAAAAATATGCGCCTTGTAAGTAGAGTTACAAACTATCTTACTGAATTACCCTTATGGCGAGAGTTAATTGCCGTTGGCATTTATTGAGCAAAGAGGAAGAGTCCATGTTATACATAGGTAAGTCACCATAACACTGTATTAGCAAGATATGTAAGTATATACATTCATATATATATATATATATATATATATATATATATATATATATATATATATATATATATATATATATATATATATATATATATACGGAGAACTAAAAGCGAACTTTTAGGAAAGGTAAAACCTATTGTGAAAAGTATACAGCTCAATATACCGGAAAGCGCAGATAGATTAAATATTAATCCGCTGTCTCTTTGTCAATTTAGACTTATTTTCAGCCCAGGAAGACTTTTTAATATGGCTAATATTTCCCGCCTCACGAATTATTAAGCTATGTTGCATCCACGAACGAACCCTCTATTCGACTTTTTACCCTCTGGATTCTATCTATTTTGGCCGCACCTGAAGGTGGTGGTGTCTGGAGTTTAACTTTGAAACCTCCCAATTTATTTCTCGTGCCTTCTAACGACCTACCTACAAATCAATTTTCCTGCTAGACTTTTTGACACCGGATTTTTTTTACAATCGGACACTTGCTTGTATTTGGGCATCTTTTTGCCTTGTTTTTTCGCCACAATCTTTATTTTAATTTTTCAAATTTTAAAGCTTGTCCTTTGTCAACAATTTCCTCTGATGATAAGATTTTGATCTTTGAAAAGCCTGGCTTAACGAAAAAAAATAATTGAGTAAATTGCTTTTTTGCGGAATATACCTGGCATTGAGCAACTGAATTGAAAAACGAGCTGCCTCCGTCGCTTTTCTATTTCCTTTTAATCCTTCTACCCATATATATATAGTTATATATATATATATATATATATATATATATATATATATATATATATATATAGTTATGTTTCTACCCTTATAATACGTATGCACCCGTGTCGCTAGTATGAATCGAGTGTCGGATCTTATTAAGTTGCAGGAAGCGACTACTGGTCTTTTTTTTCCTATCAATGACACATCAGGACGCTATTTGAAATATGTTTTCCGTTTCAGTGTATGCCCCACATTTAAAGCTCGACATATTGTCCCTTCACACGTGCCTCGCATATCTCGTCGTTTATCAGCGGGTGACTCCATTCTTAAGTAGTTGTACTGCTCACCTTCTGACGCGTATACGATGACGAAAAAGTAATGCAACCGTCAATATACCAACCGTAACTTCCGCATTTGATGCTGATCACTTCCGGTCAGCGCTTCATAAATTATGTAGCATTTGGAATTCTATCGTATTTAAAATTGATATTTGTGAGAAAAAATTCAGCAAATTGATCGACGCTCAAATACATGCACACGTTTACACACATAAACATAACACACACACACACAGACATGCAGGCATACACTCACGCAGACTAATGCAAAACTAGTGTTCGATATTAAATATATATATTGAATTAAGAAATTACCAGAAAAATACTTCAATACTAGATTTTCTCTTCCCAGGACGCGGCCTTCTTCCTCTTTCTCTTTTCTTTCTACTCTGCCATACTCGCTTTATATATATATATATATATATATATATATATATATATATATATATATATATATATATATATATATATATGTGTATATATATATATATATATATATATATATGCATATGTATATATATGTGCATATGTGTATATATATGCATCTGTATATATATATATATGCATCTGTATATATATATATATATATATATATATGCATATGTATGTATATATATATATATGTATATGCATATATATATATATATATATATATATATATATATATATATATATATATATACATATATAAATATGATGTTCTTTAGCGAACTCCACACTTAAATCATATATACAAACTAAAATATATGGCAATTTTATATATCTTTAATCTTCGTTATTATATGTGAATAACTATTCAGTTATGTCTTAATTTAAAAAGTGTATTCAAGCGGTTAACACTTGTTATATCTAAATATACAAACTAGCGCATTACATACTCGTGTAGTTATATTTCGTGTGTTTCTTGAAATGAAAATATAACTGCGTGTTAGATTTTGAAAAACTGCCTTTCTAAAATTAATTATGGCTGAATGTTGAGATATATTATGGCGAATCGTGAAGGTTATTCGTAGTGTCTAGTGTTATATTTGTATAGCAAAAATATTGGAACTAAACATATACGGTGTATCAACACGGCGACTGATTAAATTAAAAAAATAGTTTGTCTTATGACCTTATTTTAATTTGTTCGTGTTACGTTCGCTTCTCGTTGGAGAGGACAAGACGGTCACGCTACAGAAGAAAAAAAAGAAAAGACTAAGGTCCTCAGATTCTAATGTGCATACACATCGAACAAAAGGCAACACGGGGATCTTGCTCACGACACCTGTAAACATGAAGAGAGAGAGTGAGAACCGTGAAAGAACGAAATATTAACACAAGTTAAGAAATTAAAATAACAATGTTTATTCATAGAAATAGATCAGAAGGGTTAAGATATTAAACAAAGCAACATAATAAGGAATAGTGTCTTAACGGTTAGGTAAATAGGCCGAATCAAAACATATATATAATACTAAACCTATAAGCTACAGAGAAACTAACGGTCTTGCTCACAGTTTACAAATTAGGAAGACACGCTCAACTCCGCGAGCAGTTGTGGATAGTTGACGTCGTGGCGTCGTTACTGGTTGCGGGGGTGGGACAAATGACGGTTCTTGCTGACTTAACCCGCTTTGACTATCTCGTTAGTTGACTGGTATTCGGTATGAATTTGGCATAAAACAGGATACGTCCTAGGCGTTCTCTTTGGTTCGGCGTTTACACAGTTTTGCAGTTTTCAATATGTAGTTATTCGCACCAAGTGTTTTCTTTTTTATCGTGATATTCCGTGTGACGGGTAAATATACTGATTTTCCCTCCAGAAAACGCAACATTTTGGGGGAGTGATTTTGTGCTACTAAAAATTGGGCAAGATCCGAGTATAGGAACATTTCAAATTTTGAATATGACTTGTTTTGGTTTACAAGTCATTTTCCATTTACATGTGAAGCATAGACTCGGTCAGCTTTCATGAGAAATCAATACATCTTGGATTTTTACTCAAACTTACAAGGTCAATTCTTCACATAAAAAGTTAACCAGTGATGCCAAATGACCCCTGATACAATATCAATGGGTACCCCTACACCCATTACTTTTGTATTATCTACCTTGATCCATTTGCATCACAGTGCTTTTTCGAAACTTTTAACTGCTCATTATCATCTTCCACTCGATCATTTTTTATATTGTCACAATTTCCGTATTGGCAATGTCAACATGCACTTGCACATTCTAGTCCATGCCTCCTGAAGGTACACCTTATATGAGTGCATCCTTCTGAACACTTTCAATGGATTATCTGAATCAGTGCATCTGGAGCAGAGCGTTTGTATGTCATCGCTGGAACAAGTGTGATCCCTTCCACCTTCCACCCCTCTCAGAGGGCACCATTTCATCGCTACGTCCAATCCACTAAATAATCTGGTAGTAATTCTGCAAAGAACGAAGTTTCCAGGCAGAGGGCGTTGGCTGGAGTCGTTCTCACGTGACGAATGTCTTAACTCACGCAACTGTCTTGCAGAGCATATTGCATCTAATAGATGCAAGGTTATGTTTCTTTATCCGCATTGAACAATGCTACCATAACCTTCAACTATTGGTTTCCACAACATCCTGATTTTGCTTTGGTAGAGAAGATGCTTTTGAACAGTCTGTGATTGTCTTTTCTCCCTTGACGAGTCGTTAGAACCCTAACGTTATTCGTATTCCGAATACTCTGGACACCGAATCGCATTCCGTAAAGGCATGCAAGAACAACAGCTCATTACAAACTGCTTCGCCAAGCACCTGCTTGAGGACCTTTATATGTTAGATGAAGGATTTCACCTTGTAAGACCAAAAACAAAATTCAGTACATTTAGAAACATATAGTCACGAAAAACAAGCGTGTCTTCTCCAATGAGGGTGATTTATTTGAAAGCAGACATATTGATGTATACCTTTGCAATCTGTACATCAGCATCTCCTTCCGATTTAATAACGTCACAGCATTTCGCCTGCTTGTTTGCCACATTTGACAAGTATTCATCTTTTTCCACAGAAAATTATGTTACTTCGCTTATGTTCACCTTCCTTGCATTCAGCTTTTGACGTCACTGCTGATAAGTATAGCCCTTTATACTTGGTTCAAGTTCATAACATTCAAGCACAACACTTGTTGTCCCATAGTGTTCAACAGTAAATGAGGCATAATCATTTACAATCGAGCTGTAGGCACTCTCCACCTTCTATTTCAGACGGTGAAGAAGAGATCCTCCGTCTAGTACATTGTGCTATGTCACTGGAACGGTTTCTGTCACAGCACTGTCCATTTTAAACATAATTTCTGAGAGCTTCTGCCAGCTGCGGTTTGTCCGCTTGACGTAAGATGACCTTTCCTTCAATAAAATACATCGGGTAGATAAGGAGTTCATATGCCATGCGAGTATATAGCCTTAGATCACCTTAAAGTACTGGGTCAATGCTACGATCTGCAGAAAGTTTGACATTCTTGCTCGATGCTATAGTATTTGCCTTCACACTCCGGTGGTGAGAGTAGAAGAAAATTGATTGTCCATCAATCTTCTGTAGAATGTATTTCCCGACCGATTTCGAAAAGGTCCTTAACATTGACATTTTCGTCAGCAGTAAGCTATGTGATTAATTTACGTAATCCCTGTGATAATTCGCGTAATGATTCATTGCCCGAAAACGGTTAAAGATGTCTAGTTGCTCTGCAATTTTCTTGAGGTATGTCTCATCTCTTCTGAGCCGAGAGGCAAACAACTACTTATGTTGTTCGCTTGTTGTGTAACTTTGTGCGGTATGTTATTGCATGGCAAGGTTGTAAGCGGATAGCATAGTAGATGACCTGGCCCAAACTGTTCTTTGATGCCCAGGCATCTAACCCAGGCATCTAACAACCCCGTGTTTGCTTTTGAGTGAGCGCATTAGTGTTTGCTCGATGACAAGATCGGAGCTAAGACTAGCCCAGTATTGACTACTGCGTCCGATTACGTGAAACCCAAACTGGAACATTGTAAGTAGTGCAGGAATGTTATCTTTCAAAGCATACATCTTCTATAGATATAGACGAGTCGACTTCATATAATTTCGATGACCAGTAGCTGCGATAAATAGGCAGTCAAACAAAGACGGCACTGAAACGCAGTTCCTAAGACTCAATTAGATTTGGAATGCTACGCATTGTATGGAAGTTGACCTTATATAACTGGTGGTACGCACAGTCTGCAGCATGAAGATCAACACCACCAAAATATTCAATTCTATCTTGAACAGCAGTGGCATACTCTTCCCCTTTTGTGTTCAATGAACCGGGTGAGTTTGCGCAAATGTATAAGTTTTCACATAGCAAATCTTTCCTTAACTTGAAAGTATATAATCTTATTCATAGTATCAGATCCCCAGAAAAAGCAATGCGTTTTAATGTAATATCGTCCCAGAGAAACACGAGCGTCCCTTTTTACTGACCGAGCAGAATCATTCTTATTCTTTTCGGCTATAACAATGCCGTTGTTGTTCATGTGAACACTAGTTGCAGCTTATATAATGACTTTGGGACCTGTTTGGATACGTGTATGGTTGACACCTGCAGAAACATTTTCTCGAAGTACTACGGTTTCATCACAGTCCTAATCCCGTGCGCATCAAGGACAAGTTTTTTTCTACTGGCGGCTGAACACATGGTGGCCCTGGTAATATAGGAAAATATATGTGTATTACTATATTGTGATTAGTATGGAGCTAGCGAATTGTTTTTGAGAGCAGTTTTTGATGGGGTAAAACGTGGTCTCTTTGAGTTTTATAGTTGTTTTCTCAGAAACTATATACCCTATAAAACAATTACCTTTATATACAGAGGTACGGGACCTGATTAATTGAAGACAGTAATAATTCACCACTAGTACCCATATAACAATCATCACCCATATTCCTCTTGTTAACCTGAGTGCAATAAGGGGATTTAGGATACGGATACGAATGTGGATCTAATGAAGGAAGGGTTTAGGGGGCGTGTACCCCTAGATATAGTACAAGTTTGGGAAGCCGCAACCATGCCCACGGGCACACACACTCTCACCCCTATTCTCTCTCTCTCTCTCTCTCTCTCTCTCTCTATATATATATATATATATATATATATATATATATATATATATATATATATATATATATATACATAATTGTCTCTCAAGCCGGCAAACAAACAACACTTAACAAGGGGGAAAAACATATATATACTTTGTCTGTCTATCTTTCAAGCTGGGAAACAAAATGATATTTTTAATAGAAAAATATATATATATATCTTCACTCGATAATATCTTACATTGTCTAATGCTATATATTTAAATGTATAATTTTGGGATTACGTCACACACACACACATATATTTATATAAATATATATATATATATATTTATATATATATATTTATATATATATATATATATATATATATATATATAGGCTCAAAGTTGAAGAAGCTATCCGTTATCATATTGGTTTAGGTTCTTTTAGATTAGAATCGATCTGGCAGAAGATGTATATATATATGCTAACTGCTGATTTTTTTTCTGTTTCTTTTTTAACCTTTCTTTCTTTCTTTCTCCCTTTCTACTGTTTATTACACGTGACTATATTTTTTCCAAATTTTGTTCTTTATATAAATTTGAAAACTTGTTTTTAATTAAAGTTCTGCTACTAACCGATGATGATTGTATTTTAACAATTGAAATATGTTGGTAGAACAATTCAATATGTGCTTTTGAGTTTATTTTTGCTAGTTGTAGATTTGCTTATCCTTTATTCCATTTTTATTTTTACATACATTATATATATGTATATATATGCTTGTGTTCACCAGAAGCTGTCCACAGAAGCTGTCCACAGAAACTGTCACAGCCTGGGGTGGTGTTGGGGATAAGCTCTCTATACATGTAAAATGCTCCATATGGCGTGCGTCTCCAATAGCCTCTGACAACGAAAGTCCAACTCTTAGCCTGCACGTGGCGGAACTGCTTTTACTAATAAGAGAAAAGGACGAAGGCGGGTCTCTGGCGACTTAAAACCAGTTGCTTCGGGAAGATGGGGCTCGTTAACCTGGGATGGTAGCCCATCTAGGGGACGGAAACCCTGATTTCAAACGTCCACTGCCTTGTGGACTACCGGTACACGGGTGAGGCTAAGGGAGTAAACCCTGACAGAAAATCCGGAGTGAAGCCCGAAGGCGGCTGGTCCCTGCACTGCAACACCTCCCGGCAACTCCTGCAGCCAAGCTGACGTCAACTGTATCGGCGCGCCTTTCCGTTGTATCCCGCCAGCAAGGTTGGAGAGGGGGGTCCTGACGACTGGGCATTCCCAGGTCGTCCATATCTTTTGCCCAGGCTCGCGTCCTGGAGAGGTCACTCCAGTGCCGCATTGCGGCAACACAACACGGGGAGACAGCAGTTACCGGTTAAAATGCCCTGGCAAATTGGCGTCAGCTGGGACGCCTTGGGTAGTCTTCTGTCGGTTGGGAGGAATTCCATCTGGCCAGCTACCGGCCGCCTAAAGCCTGGCAGCCCCCAGTCAATAAGGTGCTGGCCCGCCACTGTCTGTCTACTTCAGTGGGTGCCTGGAGTGTAGGCCAGAAGCCGATAAACGGATTGAAACCTTGCACCAACGAAACCAAAACTAAAGCCACCAGTGCTGAAACTGGCAACATGGAACTTCAGAACAATGTCCTGGCCTATCTGACGACCTCCAAAAAATTGCTGACTCCAGGAAAACTGCAATCATAAATGGGGAACTAAAGAGACTGAACATAGACATAGCAGGGCTGCAGGAGACACGACTCCCTGGCGATGGTAGCCTAAAAGAGAGAGACTACACTTTATTCTGGCAGGGGCAGGAACCACATGAACATCGACTCTACGGGGTTGGATTTGCCGTCCGGAACTCCCTTCTACAAGCCATAGAAGCACCTTCCTCAGGCACACCAATAATCCTCTCCCTCCGTCTCAACACCTCGTCTGGACAAGCGACTATTCTTACCGTCTATGCCCCCACACTCTGTTGTGCAACAAAGGCAAAGGACCTGTTCTACCAGGAACTTGAGGCAAAGATACAGCAGATCTCTGCAAAAGAAGCAAATATTTCGTACTCGGTGACTTTAACGCCCGGGTGGGAGCAGACTACGCCTCTTGGCCCCGTCCTTTGGGCCACTTCTGTGTCGGCAAGTTAAATAAAAACGGCCAGCATCTCCTTGAGCTCTGCTCTTACTGTGACCTCTGCGTCACAAATACCTTTTTTCCGACTAAGCCCCATCACAGGTTGTCGTGGAGACATCTCAGGTCTCGCCACTGGCATCAACTAGACTACATCATTACTCGTAGATCGCTCCTAGATAAAGTACTGGTAACGCGCAGCTTTCACAGCGCCGAGTGTGACACATACAATTCTCTGGTCGCTAGCAAGGTACGCCTCTTCCCCAAACGTGCCCACCGATCAAAGCAGAAGCCCCTGCCTCGCATCAATACAGTCGGAACTGCTATGCCTGAGCTACGTGAACGCTTCGCCAGAGCCATGGACAAAGCCCTTGAAGACTGTCCAATAAACAGTGTCGTGCTGAGGTGAGACCACATTCGAGAGGCTATGTTTCAGACTGCTCTCAGTACTTTCGGCAAGAAAGAAAGGAGGCATAAAGATTGGTTTGAGGCGGGGGCTGCTGAGATCAAACCTGCGATAGCTGCAAAGCGTGATGCCCTCCTCGCCTACAAGAGAGACCCATCCACTAGGACGTTTGCGGCACTCCGTACTGCTCGTAGCGATGCACAGAGGATTTCCAGACGCTGAGCAAATGATTACTGGCTCTATCTCTGCCAGAACATCCAGATTTCCTCCGATCTGGGAAACGTGCGCGGAATGTATGAGGGGATGAAAAAGGCCTTCGGTCCAAACGTCACCCAGACCGCCCCACTCAAGTAAGCTGAAGGCCTGGTCATTACTGAGCGATGCAAACAGATAGAAAGGTGGGTTCAGTACTATCAGGAACTTTACTCGAAGGAGACCACTGTCACTGACTCAGCACTCGCGAAAACTAAATCACTTCCCAGAATAGACGAGCTGGACACCCCACCCACCATGGAAGAGCTCAGCAAAGCCATCGACTCCCTAGCCAGCGGCAAGGCCTCAGGCAGCGATAACATCCCACCTGAGGTAGTAAAGTTGGCAAAGGGTAGCTCCCTCCTGAAGCACCTATATGGACTCTTGCTGCACTGCTGGGAGGAAGGAACTGTGCCCAAAGACATGCGCCACGCTAAGATCATCACGTTGTACAAGAACAAAGGAGAAAGAAGTGACTGCAACAATTACCGTGGTATATAACTGCTAAGCATTGTCGACAAGGCCTACGCACGCGTCCTCCTCAACAGACTGCAAATTCTCGCTGATCGCGTCTACCCAGAAACACAGTGTGGCTTTAGACCCACCAGATCGACCATAGACATGTTTTTTTCCATAAGACACCCCCAGGAGAAATGTCGCGAGCAGAGGCAGCCTCTCTATCTGGCCTTCATCGACCTGACCAAAGCTTTTGACTTGGTCAGCCGAGATGGGCTGTTTGCCTACTTCAGCGGATTGGATGCCCGCCAAAGCTTCTGAGCCTAATCGTGTCCTTTCATGAAGACATGAAAGGGACCTTCCTATTTGATGGATCGAGCTCTGAACCGTTCCCGATTAAAAACGGTGTCAAACAGGGATGTGTTCTTGCCCCTACGCTCTTCGGAATTTTCTTTTCCTTGCTCCTCTCGTACGCATTTGATGAGTCTGTTGACGGCGTTTTCATACACACCAGGTGCAACGGTGGATTATTCAACATCGCACGTCTGCGAGCCAAAACGAGGATTCAGAAGGTTCTCATCAGAGATCTCCTTTTTGCAGATGATGCTGCCCTTGCTGCACACTCAGAAGAGGCCATGCAGCGTCTTGTTGACTACTTTACAGCTGCAGGCAACGAGTGTGGACTGCCCATCAGTCTGAAGAAAACAGAGGTCATGTGCCAGAACGTTAGTGATGTTCCAAGCACCTCCATTGCTTAACACACTCTCATGGTTGTGGACGAGTTCACCTACCTCGGCTCGAAAATCGCAGGCAGCCATTCCATTGACTCTGAGCTTAACACAAGGATCGGCAAGGCAGCAACAGCAATGGCCCGCTTGACCAAACGAGTTTGGGAAAATTGTATGCTTACTACGAACACAAAGATGCAAGTATACCGGGCAGTTGTGCTGAGCACCCTTCTCTATGGCAGTGAGGCATGGACACTCTACTCTCATCAGGAGCGCAGACTGAACGCCTTCCACTTTTGTGTCCTCCGCAGACTCCTCGGCATCACCTGGCAGGATCGAGTCACCAACATCGACGTCCTGGCCAAGGCAGGATTGCCCAGCATGTATGCTATGCTGCGAGCTAGACGCCTCCGCTGGTTGGGCCACGTGCTCCGCATGAATGACGGCTGCATCCCCAAAGACATGCTATTTGGAGAGCTTGCCACTGGCACAAGACGTACTGGACGCCCCACTCTACGCTACAAGGACGTCTGCAAGCGGGATCTTAAAGCTGGCGGACTCAACCACTCTCCGCTTGAGACCACTGCTTTAAACTGCCAAGGTTGGCAAACCGTCATCCGGAACATCATCAGTGCAGCTGAGGAGAGGAGAAACACCCGATGGAGGGAGCAGCGATCACGCAGAGCGCAAAAGACAGGAGTCGCCCCATCACATGCTCACTGTTAAAAAAACAGAAAGATGAGAGAAAAAAAAACAAAAAAACAAAGACTACACAGCCTGTTGCAGCCCTGGGTACAAATTCTGACCAATACCATCACGCGCATCCCTCATGATCTCTCGAGATCGATGGAGCCAACAACAACAATATATATATATATATATATATATATATATATATATATATATATATATACGTATACATATGTGTGAATGTGTTAGTATTTTAAAAAAATACGAATATGTAAGTTTTTATAATAATTTATATAATTTATTTCAACCGGTTTCTGAAAATTAGATTTTATATCTATATAGCTCTATATAACAGAAACAAATGTTTCGCTGTGTTACAGTTGTTCAGTGCGCTTAGACTATCGGATCTCCTTATCCGGTGATCGAACCTTCAACCACCGAGTTAATAGTCGTAATAAGCACAGTGTGAGACACGTTCGTAAATGTAATATCAATGTATATTTATATAAACATTAACTGCAACTTCCACCGTGCTGAATTTTTTCATCAACAAAATGGTTTACATATTTATATAGATATATATATACATTAATATATATATATATATATATATTTGTATATATGTATGTATATGTATATGTGTATGTATATATATATATATATATATATATATACATATATAT
>OY744526.1:104552051-104564551 GCA_963556195.1 Sepiola atlantica | reverse complement strand
TAACCTGCGCATGTAATTGTGAAGCAAAGGCTGCACAATATCATCCGAACCGAACCTGAGTCGACACTCCTTGTTTTCAGTTGCAAATGGATATTCAGGCTGATTGGAAGCAATGCCAAGTTAAGCGGAGAACACACACATCAACAGGCATTCTCGGACAGGTCACACATTTTATTACTGACCAGGGTCAACGTCATCGCCTTATATCTGTGATCTAACAAGAATCAATATGCCCATGTAATTACGCCGTGTGTGTATATATTATGGGATAGTTCACATCATATTTAAATGTCATGTTAGTAGAGGCAGGGAAACTAGGATCAATAAAGGCAATTCAAGTATATTAGAGGAGATCATCTTCCGATATCAAGGGACTGCAATAAGATTCGTGTATTCGGCGAGGATATTTATGTCCAGGAGATGTAAGTGCAGAGACCTCGTTGTCAACATATTCCGTATAAGTATATATATACAAAAAGCAAAGGGCTGAAATATTGCTACGATGAGATAGGGGCTAGAACTGAGTAGGATCTCGTTACATACTCATTTTGTATCCTTTCTAAGTGGCGGTATTAGTAGATGGTGCACCAGCCCAGATCTCCGAACAACACACTATGGATAGACAAAGAGTGGATTCATAGATATATAGAATATATCCAGGTTTGAGAAGTATTCCAGCCCGATATAGGGAGCTTATGTCATTTTCAGTAGTAAAATGCAGAAAATCATATAGTCATTAATTTTGATTTGCCTAAAAACGTTCGAGTTTTAGTATGGCTGTGAATGAAAAAAAGGCAAACATGAAAAAAGGAGATTTACTCTTCCCCTACCCCAAATTTAAATAAAACTGAGTGGGACAGGCTAGATGTATAACTATACATCGAGTTCATCTTACTTATTTATTCTGTAATTATTCTATTTCTTAATCATTTAATTATTCATCCAATCATTCATCTGGTCCGTATTTAATAATTTTTTGAATTATTCTAATTAATTATTTATTTATTCATATACTTTTATTTATTTTACCATGCTCTTAACCAATCAGGTAGCCCTTTTAAATCCGTAGAAACTTGAGCTAGTAACGCTAGTCTTCGCCCAATGTTTTTCTTATTACATTTAAACTGTAGAATTCCATTCATTGGAATTCTATTTTTAGCATCGGCAACCGTCTTAAACTCTCGAAATTATTTCGTCTCCACCCTAAATTCAGTTATTATCTACGATCCTTTTTATTCCCTCTCCCTTTCTCTTCAAATAATATTTACACTCAATGACATACTTCTTAACCATTGACTAACCATAGCCCGGTTCCTACCTACCACTCCCCTATCACTTCAACCCCTCTTCCCCCATCTACCCCTTTTTCCTCCAAGCTGTAACAGCGGCTCTCTCAACCAATCCGACCACTGTATTCCCTCATATTTAACTTTCTCTCCCCCCAATCCCAACCCCTAATTTAGCATCACTGTTTCACTTAAGTTTGTTCCTTGGGTCCGCTTGCTCGAATATCTCTCCAATAATACCATTCGTTTTTTCTATGGCCCAGGAAGTTATCAATAATGACCAGCTTTTCTCATATCAATTCCATTTAAGTGCGCTTGGATTTCCTTTATTTTGAGCAATTTCTCCATACTGCCCCTACGAAAAAACTTTGTTTCGTCTTCTCCAAAATCTCCTCTTCCTTGGACACCTTTTCAACGGACAATTACCACCTTGACACACCACATATCTTTTTACTGAACTTTTAGTTCACTACATTTTTAATAATATTTTTCAAATATTTTAACTTTTGCTTTTTCTACAGCCAACTTATCTATCTGTATTTCTCCTCTGATGATAAGATCTTGATCTTTGAAAAGCCTTGGCTTAAGGAAAGAATAATAAACACTAGTTTATTACAGAATACAACTTGCATTGAACAATCGAAATTTGAAATAAATTTGGACATTCGTTACATGTTTATCACTCTTACATCTTCTATCTCTCTCTCTCTCACTCTTTCTCTCTCTCTCTCTCTATATATATATATATATATACATATATATATATATATATATATATACATATATATATATATATATATATATATATATATATATATATATATATATATATATATATATGTATATATATAAAGAGCTTGAGGATCTAAGAAATAATATTTTTTATTTTGTTAAATCGGACACCAAATCAGTAAGTTATGATGATTTGTGTAACTCGCACTATTTGATATTTTTTCGTCACATTTTGTTGCACTAACTTTTTAATCAAAATATTTAATTGTTGTTAAAACACAAGATTAAGCAATGAAGTTTAACATATAAGTGTAGTTTCGTGTAAGGAATCAGAATATGGCAGTGATACTCTCTAGAAATAAATGGCTTCCAAGTAATCTGCTGTAAATGCACATTAATATGCTAGATTGCCTATACATACCATGTATCTATTAAAAAAAGTTAGAGAACTCAAAGTGTAATTGTATACATTTTATGTACAATAAACTGCAATCTAATACTAGAAGTGTTTGAAAATGAATACATTGCACGGTTTATTTTGTATTATTGTAGATTAACACTTTCTGCTACTTCCTTCTATTGCCTTCCAAAAATATGCAATTCAGCTTTTTTAGGCAATTACGTGTGAACACTTTTTAAAAATTGGCAGAAACCCCCTCCAAAAAGCAAATCTATGATAATGTTTAGTATGAATTAGTTTTAAATATAAAGTTAATGTAAAATAACTCTCTATTTCAGGTCCATCCTTACGTTTTAGGTCAGTTCATCAATTTTTGAATAGGAAATAAATGTTGTTTTTTTTGGGGAAGGGGTCTGCTATTTTAGACGATTCCGTGTGGTTTCAATAGCGCCTGTTTAAAGAAAGATGAGGCTAGCTACTTGAACTTTGGGTTACGGGAAGGGCTAAAGGCAATTACGTGTGAAGATCCTGGAAATTTAGCAGATAGCAACACACAATGTTTTCAGAATTAAGAGTGAGGGATTAGTTTCGAATTAATGTAATGTAAAATAGTTCACCATTTCCGGGCCCTTCAAGGATTTGAGGACAATTAATCTGTTTTTCTATGGGAGATAAATACGATCTGTTTTTTGGGGGGAGATAAATGCGGTCTGTTTTTTTGTAACTATTATGTTTGGTTTTAATTGGCATGGGGGGTTGTAACACGGACTTCGAGTTAGTGATGATGTTAAGGAAGGGTTTTGTTTTGGTTGGGCGTTGCAATTCGGACTTAGTCTTAGGGGTAACAAATTGTTTTGGGGGAGTGCCTGGTCACTTATATTTGAGGTTAATGGTACGACACGTTCCAGAGAAGGCACTTTTAAGTGGGTTTGTCATTCAAACATAGAGTTAGCGATAGATAAGTTGTTATTTGATATCAAGATTTCAGCTTGAAATTTTTTTTTAAATTGCACTAAAAGGCAAAAATGACCGGGAAATAACATATCATTGTACGTTACATTTATATACAAAACTGATAACCCCAATTTAAATTTTAAATTCATTTCTGTTGCCTTTTTCTTTTTTCCGCCAAAACGTTTAGGGTGTTCACATATAATCGCAAAAAAATGGAATCTTTTTTAACTTGGAGACTAGAAAGTAATTAGTAGTTAAGTATATTTGAAAATTAGTATTTCATAAAAGAGCCACTGTTTTATAAAAGCACTACCAACCGCATTACCCTTTTTAAGCAAAGGAAGTTTTGTTGTCTTACTTTTTTTTTCAAAAGAATTCCGTAAACGAATTTTACAAATCTAATTCTTTATAGCCAGCTGCTGCTGATTGCAATATCAGTGAAAACAGTTAAATTGTTGATTTACATTAAAAAGCGGACTCTATTTTTTGGCGGATAATGTAATTCAAAATTACTACTACCAAAACAAAAAAAAACACAATTATAATTTCAATGTATGAAAAAAGTTAAAATATCGAATATTTATTTGTTGGGGTACGAAAAATATGCATTTTTAAATGTTCGATACTCGCCATAATTTTATCTTTAAGATTACCAAAAAATAATGGATTAGTTAATTTCGTAATCCGCCAATAACATACATTCATATTGTTACTGATTGTTTTCCAGATTACATGATGAAATTCCCCATAAAATAGTGGTACAACAAATTTTAAGTAACGGGTGATTAGATAAAAGGCCGAAAATGGCGTTACCATTTCTATCAATGTATTTGCTGAAAACTCTTTAAATATATAATGTAGATTATTAGTTATTAATGCATCTGGAACGATATTCATTTGTGTAGTTAATGTAGTATTTAGAGGATTTAAATATTACTATTTTAGTAGCACTAGCCTGAAACCTGCGATCATTTACTCCATTTTATAGTCGGTATTGCTATTTTAAAGGAGATAACTTGTAGAAGCCTATACGCTGTTTCATTGTGTTAGAGTATATACTAAGAAAATACACGCACATTCATTCCACCTAATAAGGGCATCACATATTTTAATTCTAACGTATATGTTTATTTCTAGAAAAAGGAAACAAAGCATAATTTTCACCTTATAGACGCACTACGTATTTAATAGTTACTTTCATATGGATATTTAATATTAAAAATTGAAAAAAAACAAAAACTATTATGCAAGTTTTATATTATTAAAATCTATGTTTTAAGGCTAAGATTTTCGATATATATATATATATATATAAATATAAACGTACATACACACACACATACATATATATATATATATATATATATATATATATATATATATATATATATATCATTTCAACACACTAAGTGTTTTCCAATTTTCTATTTTACTGGAATTAACCCCAGAAGATGAAGGCATTTCCTGTAGACAGAAGAACATACCTAAATGTGTTAAATACGACAATTTTAAAAAAGTCAAGCAGGCGGTGTGCAGTGTTTTATTGGCGCGTATTTAAATACAGTCAAGCTCAGTATCGGATTACATATTTTACTTGTAAACTCTTTCAATTACTTTCTATTATTTTTACCAGGTTTATTATCTTTGCCGTTCCTTCCACTTTTTTTTCTTTTTTTTATTACCCACTTAGCTTGGATTCCTTTCTTCTCCATTTGGCACTCGAAAGTTTACATTTGCACACATATATTTTCAAGCATAAATTGCTAGTCTTCATATAAAATATATATATATATAACACATATATATTTTATATATATATATATATATATATATATATACATATCCATACACGGATATACACATATATACACATATACACATACATACACACATATCCGTATATATATATATATATATATATATACATATATATACATTATATTCATATATATATATATTTATATATATAAATATAAACGTACATATACACATGCGCACATATACATAGACGCATGCATACATATATATATGAAAACATTGTCATCCACTCACACATATACGTACATACACACACTCCAATGGATACATTACCTTTTCTACAGATTAGTTCATCAAACTATATTACAATATATATAAATATATGCTGTTTTGTAACTATTCAAACGGGTTTAGAAGTAACTCGTTATAAACACGTGTGTAGATTTGTATTTATATATATGCATCACTATAGAGTGTACCTCATTCCATACCTACATACAAATACACATACATCTGTTAATGCTTGTACTACTAATATTTTACTTATATTCTCACATACTGCTATACAATATATATATATATATATATATATATATATATATATATATATATATATAAAATACCTACCCACATATATGGGAATATTCATATAGCATATACATAACTACACACAGTGACATATAAATATGGCCATTGACCTACGCATACGCACGCACGAAATAAATACAAATATAACAATATACAACTTTTACACTTTTATAGAAATATCCATACATATAAGCTATTAGTCCATGCATTTGGACCCATTTTAACCTGTTTTGCGTACATGTATTCACCATAATACACTTAGACGCATGCATACACACAATATATATATATATATATATATATACATATACATACATAATATATATATAAATACATATACACACACACACCGATACACACATACATAAACATACACATGTATACACACATATACATTCATATACACCACGACATATGTATACACACTGATATATGCTTATATAATCATACACACATATAGCCACATGAATATACATAACTATCATTACAGATACATGCACATATACATACACCCGTTACATACATATACACACAATCATTATATATGCGCGGATACACATATACACATAAACAGACATTTGTATGCATGCACACACATACATATGTATAAAAATATCGATGTTTATATAAATAAAACTAAATTGTTCATATCATTCATTATCCTATCTATCTCATCTTACATTTAAACCTGTTCTAGTATTGATACCATGAACTTACAAAATAAGTACAATAGAGGCAAGCATATTAACTAAACACAGCGTATGCAATTGCAATAATTAATTCTATATATAAACAAGTGATAACTATTAGGAAGTACCAATATCATATCATTATAGAGGGTGTAGTGATTTTGGATAATATAGATTACTTCAGTGCAAAAATATAAAGACATCAGAATGAATAAAACACCGGAATTAAAAATAAAAAAAATACATACCAATTATAAAAATGAAGAAATAATAAAAAAATTGAGAAGGCTATATTCTAACAATGAAGTAAACATCAAAATACAATGTGACGTTATTGTAGTTATTCTTAATCTAAAGACTGTTTAGTGTGTATTCCTTGTAATGTTTGCAGTTTAAACTCGTTTCTTGTCTGACCTTGAGCAATTTTTCCAGTTCTTTAAATTTTTAAATTTCAAGTTTCTCACCTAGGCATGAGAAACAGGGTGATCTACATGTTTTAGTTTTTTTTATTATGATCCATCTTATTATTGGGTATTTTTTTCATTTATCAATTTCCAGCAATATCGGGACAACGAAGTATTACTGTATATTTTATTTCTAAAAAGATAAGTTGTGCATGTAATATCTACCCTAAAAAAATTATTGATGAACTTCCTAAGTAAAGCATATAATCGTCTGGATGTTCGCCAGTGTGAAGTTTAGCACAATATTAAAGTGATGCGATGACGCAATATATATATATATATATATATATATATATATATATATATATATATATATATATATATATATATATATATATAGTATCATTTTGTTATATAGAATACAGAGAAGTGTCTTCTTTGGTCTTAAGAGGTTGACTCTCTGTGAAGAGTACAATCGAAAAATGTATGCACATATGTAACCAATCATGTTTCTATAAATTAAAATGTATAGTTAAGAACAGCTTTACTTGTTATTGAGCACTTTTTTATAAACACTGGAGTTTCAACAGATTTACATCTACAGACACTAATACAATACGTGTACTATGTATATATATATATATATATATATATATATACATACCAGCATATATATATATAAATATATATATATTAAAATATATATATATATATATATATATATATCTATATATATGTGCAAACTAGAATATATATATATATATAGCAGAATTTATATATATATATATATATATATAAATATATATATATATATATATATACCAATATATTGCTTTTTATAATAGAGAATGCCACTATCATTTCTCAATCTTTTCCGAATTTTAATTGTGTATACAATTTTTACTGTATTTAATCTTTCTCAACTGGAAACTAAGAGGCTGTAAGCCGCCTCGAGGATCACTCTTTGTCGTAATCTTGTCGTTTTCCTTTAGCAAGCAGTTACATTTTTTATTTCCGTCTTAAATTAAAATCAATATTGATTGTAACCTTCGCCCAAAGGGAATATTAGAATAGCTAACTGCGTCGCATTGAATGTCGATGTGACTGATGTTCGCATATTTAATATTGTTTAAAAGGACGTAAGGATTTAACAATCATCTTTATTCACGACTTCAACCTCTTTTTCTCCAGGCCGATATGTATTTACTTTTTCTTACCTTTTGTATTTAATTGAATTATTTTATCATATTTCATCTATCAAATTGAACAGCAAAATTCTTAGTAAGTCTCTTCAAAAATTAATTAATTTTTTTCCATATATAAATGAGTTTACGTTTTTCCAGTAGATTCCAAAAGCAACTGTCGATAGGATAATAGTGGAGTTTTATACCTTAAATTTCTCTCTGGATTTTGAAACCCTCATTTGATCGATATGTATTTTTATGTGGTCATTGTTAACAACGTCCTTCCCTTACGCCTTATATCGTTCGCAAGACGTTTGAGTAACTGTTACTTAAACGCTGAAAAAATCGCGAAGATGATGTATGGTATTCCTCTGCGAGCATAAATATCTGTTTTCAGTATTTAATATTCAGTCTAATCCACTAAAAAGGATGTTGAACACAGGTGTAGTTATGACTTCTTCATGCTTACCTAAGAGTCAATTCGTAGATTTGGAAAAACATGAATAATAACCATAAAACACATTCCATAACAAATGAACACTGGTTCGCAATGACACAAGCGACCAATTACATGATGACGGGAGCTTTTTCATAACGTTTTACCTTTGTTAGGAGATTGTTGACAAATTCAACAACGTACCGAATTCTGGCGGATATTTAACAACCAGTATTATTTTCTTCCTGACCATTGCTTTGCGCAATTTGCATATGCTATTCTATCTGTTACGATCACTCACCTGTCTCAATTAAGACACACTATTAATTCAGGATGACTTTTGATGTCATATATCGCAGAGTATTTCCGTGCATAATGGCTGATTGTGATAGCTTTAAAATGTTCATCTCTTAAATTACTGTAAATTCCATATGTAGACGGAATGCTGGTCGCCTAAATTATATTCGAGTTATAAGGTGCTAGCAGAAATAGTTTAATACACTCCATGAAAGTGTAAATGCGCTTGACTTTGTAATTGCTATTGCTCATATACACTACTATATTCATTATTAACAATAGATGCGGCGAAATAAAAATTATCATTGAAACTGCCCTCCATCCCTACAAATTAGTTATAAAAAACGCGAAAGAGTTGTATGTACAATCTGTCAAATTCAGAGTTTCTGACTGGAGGTTTTGACCTCGAAAGTCTCGGAGACTAACATCGCACTTTACTGATTAAACATCTTTATTCAACCTCCACATGATAGTTCTTAACCGGTTGTCTTACTACCATACAATGCCAATGCTTTTTTAAAGAATTCTGCTATTAATTACACATTTCACGATCACTGTACCTACATTGCACATTTTCCCTTATGGCTGAAAATTCTCTAAGTCACATATATATGTATGTACATAAAGCTACAATTAAACAATCGAATGATCATTTTATATAATGCAGGCAGTTCGAACAAAGCAATCAATTGTTACTGTATACGGAAAGATGAATACCCATGCAAAGGGGAATGCAGGACTGAAAGTAAAGTGTAAAATGTATGTAGTTGAAAAGTTATATATCCTCAGCATACATAGGTTCGACGGTGGCCCTTTTAAATATAAGAATAATAAGAATAGGACGAGTAGCAGAAAAGAAACGTGTAGGGTAATAGTTAATATATTTACCAATTCCTTAGCGGAATATATAAAAGCAACTTAAATACACAAAACAATATCAGTTTAAGCCAGTAAATATTTACCGGACAAGCGGTAACGATGCAATTTATATATAACTGAAGCAGTTAAAATAATGACATATAGAGGAAATATTATAACTAATAGTAATGAGGTAATAAACAGTTGCTTGCATAAACGTAATTTAATATTACGGTGAAAAGCCGACAGGCTAATAGATTATATATCAAGCTGGGATAATAAGTGTATTGCTGTTTTAATAAATAGGAATAATAACAAACTGTAAGTGTACTATACCTCTATAAATATAACATAAAAGAGTAATTGATGAATAATAAATACAGGTATCTAGGGAAATATAAAATAAATAAAAAGGAAATAAATAATAAAGAAAGAAATACAGGAAGTTGGAAAACTCATAAGGTAAACATAATACAAACATAAAATTAGAATGAAAGTAAATGAAACATCAGAACACATAATGTTTATATATATATATATATATATATATATATATATATATGTATATATATATATGCATGTGTGTGTATGCGTGTATGCACATGAGTGTATGTGTGTATATGCATCTTTATTTACATATATACAACATAGTACATACATCTTAAATGAGCTATAGCAAGTAACATCCGTGATTATTAAAATAAATTACAAATCGTTGTAAACGGAAAATAAGATACGTAAATATTCAATTTCCTGATAGGATAAGTAATTGATAATTAGTATATATCAAATAAAATTACAATTAAATGAGAAAATTCATAAAAAAATATATTTTACATCAATTAAAAAAAAACATATATGTTTATCCAAGTGAGAGACATTTACATTACTGACTGCGAAAGCAAGAATACATAATATAAATCACTGTCCCAAATAAAATAGCTGATTGTATTTAGTATATGAAAACTGTTTATAATCATGAATACTATAATTTTTAATATTGTAAATGATGGCGATAATCTTCTAAATGTTATTGTAATAGTTAATTATTGAACGGCTAGATATCGATAAGTTTGTGTACTTTCGGCAACTCGGTAACAAGACAGTCACCTTATTTACGGATATACGAAAGTATAATGTAAAGTAGGAATATGAAATAAGGAAAGCTGAGAGGCTAAACACTCGAAAAAAGGTAATAATTAGGCGAAACAACAAACAACGGTTAGTAGATAGATATATCTAAATTCAAGAGTATTTTAGGTTAATACTTAAAGTGATGATAAATAATAAAAATACAAATAACGAAAAGTATAAGATGCGTATGTATTGCGACAATGACACATTGAAATCATATTTCCATTTAGAAAAAAAGATGAGAAGCTGATAATAGGTTGTAATTTTGGGTATTCTAGCGTTGTTTTTTCGTTGTTTAGTATTTTATTATATATTAGCACTGACGGTAGCCATACAAACTAATAAATGCACCATTTTACATATAACTTGGTGTATTCCGAAACAAATCTGTGCTGAATAAAAAAGGAAGGTATGTGAAATGCTGGTAATCTGTCCTTCATAAAATTAGATATGTTATACACTTAAATAAAACAACATATTGTATGCAACACATCTATAACCTTACACTATTGAGCTATTAAAACTGATTCATGTTATACAATGTATATCTTAATACCAAAATGGTAAATATTAATATAAATACACACATACACACACACACACATATATATATATATATATATATATATATATATATATATATATATATATTCTGTGAGCCAGAAACACGTGTCCATGGATTACTTTTATGTACGTATGAAAATAAAAAGATATATATTAACGAAAAATACGTTTTGATAATGTAAAAGGCAACTGATAATGCAACTTTCGTCATCTTAATCAATTAGAAAGTGAGACAATCGAAGTAGTAGTGAGCAAAAAAAAAACAACGAAAGCTGCAATCACCAATAAAAATAATTACATAAAAATACATTAAAATTTTTAAGTGATAAAAATCGTACATATTTCTAGACAGGGCGTCTTGGTCCGATGGTAAAACGCTGGAATATAGACATCAATGTCGAAAGTTGGATCCTCGTCTAAGTAAGCCATGCTGATGACACTGTGAGCCAGAAACACGTGTCCATGGATTACTTTTATGTACGTATAAAATAAAATAAATATATATATATTAACAAAAAAGACGTCCTATAAAGTTTAGGTCGACTAATACTGTAATGTTCTGCATCTTAATCACTTAGAAATTGAGACAATCGAATTAATATTGAGACAAAATAAAAACAACGAAAGTTTCAATCACCAATACAAATAATTACATAAAAGTACATTAAAATATTTAAGTGATAAAAATCGTACATATTTCTAGACAGAGCATCTTGGTCCGATGGTAAACCGCTAGTCTATAGACATAAATATCGAAGGTTGTATCTTTGTCTAAATAATCCATGCTAATGATGGCTGTGAGGTAGAAGCACCTGTGAAT
The DNA here is from genome assembly GCA_963556195.1 of Sepiola atlantica. NCBI lineage: Eukaryota > Metazoa > Mollusca > Cephalopoda > Sepiida > Sepiolidae > Sepiola > Sepiola atlantica. Next base: position 104,552,447 of record OY744526.1, on the reverse strand, counting down.
AGATTATTTCATGTACGTATAAAACAAATAAAAACATATATATTAACAATGAATACGTCCTATAGAGTTATGGTCGACTAATACTGCAATTTTCTGCATCTTAATCGCTTAGGAAGTTAGACAATCGAAGTAGTAGTGATAAAAAAAACGTACGCTACAATCACCAATAAAAATAATTGCATAAAAATACATTAAAATATTTAGGTTATAAAAATCGTACATATTTCTAGACATAGCGTCTTTGTCCGATGGTAAAACGCTGAAGTATAGATATACATATCGACGGTTGGATTCTTGTCTAAGTTAGCCATACTGATGACAGCTGTCAGCCAGAAACACGTCTAAATGGATTACTTTTATATATTAACGATAAATACGTACTATAATGTTTAGGGC
>OY744526.1:104512051-104547051 GCA_963556195.1 Sepiola atlantica | reverse complement strand
GTGGATAAGCATATCAACATACTAGTAAAATAAAGGGCACTAGCACCCTACGAAAAGGAATTACGATATAGTTGTGTGAATCGACAAAAATATTTTTTTGTTTTACGTTAGTCGTGAGTGTTGTGTCTTATTTAAAATAAGTGTGTTGCTATACTTACCCTTTAATCCATACACCATTATTCAAGTTTGTCTATTTTCAAGTCCACTATTGTTGTATCACACTATATCATCGTTTTGCTTGAGCAGACGTGTAACGACATTTTCGGAACTTATATATTCATCATATAAGTTTGATATTGATATACTATGTCAATATGTATAATATTGGTAACGAATATGAAACACATACTATTTTTTTATAAATGTATATATGAAATAGAATATGGATATGCCATTCTATATAATATTTTAGGTAAATAAGGTCAATGTTATGTACAAGATAACATAGAGAAAATTAGTTTTCTTTCTCAAAATAGATTTTAATATTAAACATAAATTTGGAAACATGTTCACCCTCTCTAATCGATGTTTAGTATTTTCGAATATCCCATTTGTATTTTTCTTTCAATATCCGAATCATACGCTTTCTGTCTTCTACATCTACAACTTCATACAACAAAAAAAATTGTATATATATATATATATATATATATATATATATATATATATATATATATATATATGCATGTTTGGTTAAACAGTAGCGACAGCTTCTGTTTATTTATTTTTTATTCGTTTTTTCGATTCGTCGCACGACCGATTTGGTGTTGTCGTCTATGTTGTGCAAAAATCGTCATATTTTCGCGAACGTTTTCGACCGATATCGGTCATCTTCAGGCGGATAAATGAGTATGTAATATAAAAGATTGGTGAATTTATTAAGAAGACTTTCTAAAAACATTTCAATACCACTTCAACAACACTTAAACATACCTTCACCCCTCATAACGAGCATGGTTGATACTAGGTCTATTTACTTGAATAAACAACGCTGCCATTATGATGAGACGAATACTGCAACATAAGATCTCAAGAATTGCTGTGTTCTTAGTTAAAATATTCCTGAATTTATTTTTGGGGATGGCAAGTTAGTCGGCGTGATATGCTAGTTCTAGTTATGTCGATATACGTGTTGTTTGCAGATACAAATTCTCTGATAGAGCATTTAAACACGTATATGGCATTTCTAGTAAGCTATTGTCGGCTGGGTTATTTTTTATTAATAAATTTGTGGTTTTAGAGTTTTTTTAATTAATAATAACTCTAATGTTGAAGTCATTATCTACGGGGGATACATATAATATTTTTAATTAATTTTGTTTTTACCGACTTTAAAGTTGGGTTTCATTTGGTTACAATAAAACAGGTTATTATTATTATTATTATTATTATTATTATTATTATTATTATTGTTATTATTATTGTTGTTGTTAGAGTTTTTATTTATGGCGGTTAGAGAGCATTTTATTTGTTTATCAACTATATAGTAAGGTCGAAAACGTTCGCGAAAATGTGGCGATGTTTTACACAACATGGACGAAAATACCAAATCGGTCGTGCGACTATTGAAAAAACGAATCAAAAAAAATAAATAAACAGAAGCTATCGCTACTGTTTAACCAAACATGCATAAGAGAAGGAATGCTGCCTAACTACACAAATGTCAATATATATATATATATATATATATATATATATATATATATATATATTTATGCAAACATTGTTAAAAATAACAGAGCTCGTTTGTTTAATTATACCTTTTTTAGTTTTTCAATTTTTCTGAAAGTCTTTTATGTATTAAAACAATTTTTTTAAAATGTTCCATTAGTTTCAAATATTTCACGAACGTTTTCGATTCTTTGTAGACTCATCCTCAGGTGTGAAAAGCAAATGAACAACAAAGCTGGAGAAAGAAGAGAATTCTAAAAAGACGGCAGAGAAACGCGCAGAGAACGTTTTACGCATTGTTTCAGGAAGTCGTTGGCGATTTTAAATTCAGCAACGCTGGATGGCATCACAGAACAAAATCGCATTACGTTAAGCATTTAAAAATGTTACTACTGGTGTTATAGGTGAGGTTGTTAATTTTAGGTTGTTGTGTTTTTATGTAGATAGCTTCGACTATTTTTTTTTTCAAATTTGTTTAGGAATGTATAATTTTAATGTTAGGAACTAGAATGTGTCTTCAATCAGTTATCTTTTTTTAGATGTTGAAAAATTGAGCTAAAGTTTACAAGATGAATGGTGAGGCGGCGGGATACGGTAGTGTCAGTAAAACAAATGTAGCTATTAGCTTTTTATACATATATATATATATATATATATATATATATATATATATATATATATATATACATATATATTTAAGTAATTTTAGTTTCACTTTATTTTATATGGCATTCCATATAATATTTAAGGTAAACAAGATTAATTTTATATCCCAGATAAAAAACAGAAAATTAGTTTTTTTTTATTTCACAATGGAACGCCTTTAATAAAAAATAGTGACTTTGCAACATGTTTACCATCTAAACCCCTCTTTAGTATTTTTGCAAATCTTATTTGTACTTTTTCTTTCAATATCCCAATCATACGCTTTTTGCATTTCTTCAGTTCCCATGCATAGAAAAAAAAGTTATTAGTTTGGTAGTTTGGTAGTTTTGTTTTACGGCATATCAACCCTTTTTGGGTTATTTAATGCCGAATCTGGTCATTATAGTAAAAGTTTTTATGCTTCAAGTTCTTTATATCTTCAAATGTTTAATCATCGTTTTTGGTTTGGTAGTTTTGTTTTACGGCATATCAACCCTTTTTGGGTTATTTAATGCCGAATCTGGTCATTATAGTAAAAGATTTATGCTTCAAGTTCTAAAAATAAAATAAAAAAGGGGAGGGAGAAAGGGAGAGGGTCTGTTGTTTTTGTTTTTGGTTTTGTAGAACATAATTAAGTTTTACAAAAAAAACAAAAAAAAAAACGTCAATGTAGGTGAATTTCGTCTCAGGGAGCCACAGGGCAGCCTGATCTGGTATCACCAGAAAAAGTTATTATATATATATATATATATATATATATATATATATATATATAATTGGTCCCCCGATTTAAAAAAATATTGGGGGACTTGTGTTTTGAGGCATGTCCGTCCATCCGGAGTTTTCTCCGCAACCATCCATTGAATTTCTCTGAAATGTTGCATAAAGTTGTAACTTTGGTCAGGTTAGAAAGTGACATTCTCTGATTTTTTAAAAAATCTGGTTAGCCCCCCAGGGGGTCAAAAGGCCCCGAAATGGCAAAACATGACATTTTTGCCCCATAACATTTCATCCATCCATTAAATTTCTCTGAAACTTGGCCAAAATGTGGAGGCAATTGTTCCTAATAGTAAATAAGTATCGCTGACCTTGGAAGAAATCTGGTTCGGCCCTCAGGGGGTCAAAAAACCCTAAAATGGCAAAAAATACCCTTTTCTCCCATAACGCTTGATCCATCCATACAAATTTTCTGAAACTCGGCCAATATGTAGAGGCAGTTGTTCTTGATATATAATGAGCATCCTTGACCTCAGAAAAATTCTGGTTCGCGCCCCCAGGCGGTCAAAGGGGGGTCAAAAATGCCCCACATTGTCTAAATATATTTGAATTTTATACTCGCCACATCGAGTCACATACAGAGGGGGACCACGCATGCGCGGCTTGTTTACTTTAGTTTCACTGTATCACTGATCAGCAGAACTGGCGGTATGAGTGAGTATATAGCCGCTCACAGCATACACATTTTAAGATAGTTAATCAGAAAATAAACCAAAACATATAATGTAAAACTAGTTAATGTTGTAGAGAGACAAACATCCCTCACTGACTGAATAAATAGTGGGTATATGTTTTTCAGTAAACAATATATAGTTAATTTTTTCGTTATATATGTACATAATTGTTAGCATTTCTGATGACCTAAAAAAAAACCCTACCGTTAGCTTTTAATTAGAACCTCGAATGATGTCTATTCAAATTTTTACAAGCTGCTGGTTACAGCTTGCTCTGTTTGTCTGACATTATGTTGGCTCTCTCGTTATACTAAAAAAACTTGAAATTGTTCGTTTTAATAACACGGTGAAAATTCACACAGTGTGTTTTTGCTTAATAATTATTTTTTTTCAATTTCCCGAATAGTCCATTTAGTATTTCGGTTAAATTAGTGTATGCAAGTTTTTTGGATTTCTTGTTCTATTTTCTTTCCTTTTTCGCGAGTACTTTCGATTTCATTCGCCAAATGATCTTCAACCAGTGTTAGTCTTGGTGTCTTTATAAATATGTCTTTACTGTCAATGTGTTTGTTATTATAACGGTTAGTACTTTACAACTTACAAAAAAAGCGTCTATAATAATGAGATATTACATGAGATCGGGATTATGTTCTAAAAAGCGTGCAAGATTAAAAAGTGTTATCTTAACCGGTAAGAATTTGATTACGTTCTAAGCGCGTTAACTATTCGAACGCATGATTTCTTAACGGTTAAGAATTTGGTAACGTTAATTACTTTGATAGACACTAGAAAAATGTTTCGACCAGTTTCGGATTAACAGAATTGAAACCCACAGAATGTACATACACTAATTCTACCGAAATACCAAATGTACTATTCGGACATTTGTAAAAATAAAGAAAAGTTATATCAATCTAACACACTGCGTCTTATTTAATAATGTTTACCTAAATGAAAATATGCTGCCTATATACACAGAATATATATATATATATATATGCATATATATGTATATATATATATATATATGTATATATTTATATATATATAACATATTATACATAATACATAACACTATATTAAATAATAATACATATAATACATAATACCTTACATAATATATTACACACACACACACACACACACACATATATATATATATATATATATATATATATATATATATATATATATATATATATATATTACAAGCGATTAATTAATTAATTGAAAGGACACAAATGAAGTAATAAAATAAATAGGCACAAATTAATACACTCACACTTGCATATTTAAACAAATTGGTATGATGCTTCCCATCTCTCCTTATGCCAAAACTGTTTGTCTTTAATCATAATTTGCGTTTCAAAATAGTAACACATCTACACGATTTTACATTGATAAAAAATCAAATTGATTTTCCTTATCTTTTTCTTTTCTTTTTTCTTCCTAATTCAGAACACGACGGTAGTTTCAGACCCCCCCCCCCCCACATCCACTGTCGGCATATCTTGTATGTGACATATTTTGACCCAGACAACCTCTCTAGCTAAACAATTGATATGGTAAACTAATAAGCCCGAGCAATCACCCCATCCATTTCTCGCGTCCCTTGAAAGATACAGCCTATTGATTATAACGGACCTACTAAAATCGTGATTTTCATGTTTTGCTAGTTTAACATCCAGAGCAATGCCGAAAGTTGGACCATTTTCTGGCTATTCAAAATTAATACCTGTATGATTTTTTAGCATTGTTTGGTCATCCTGAGAAGTCTTTCAATAAAGACGAAAGTAGATGAATACATAACTAATATACTTTTTGGGTTTCCTTTTTCATTTTCCATTGCGTCTGGACATTTAGTTGAATGAACATTAAAGAAGCCTACACTAGTAAAGTAGTGTTTCTGTGATTAGCGTGAATTATTCAGGGGTGGTTGCCCCGACACTAGCTTAATTGTCCGAGAGAAATTTTACATATAGAAATTAAAACTAGTAAAATAAAGACGTTGTTCCTTAGTTTATGACTACTGAGTCGGAGTGGATGTTTAAGACTGTTATGCGCGTCAGATATTATATTATAAATTAGCCAAATTTGTGCCGCCTCTTTCCAAACACATTTACGCATTTAATAATTGTACCTGTCACTAGCACATATATGTAACCTAAATATATGTACACACATACGAGTCATGATACATCCGCATATTCTCACCCACGTTTCTTATCCTTTATAGATAGACACGCCCAAACAGAACGTATACTGTAACACCTAAGTGTAAACACAGTAGCTAGCAAGACTATATCACAGTATATTACAAATGAATATACACATATTACAGGGAAGAGCAACATTTAATAGCTTACAAACAAACTTACACATTTTATTTGCAATAATGTTTCTGAACAAACAAAATCTTAATCCAATTATTTTAATTATATACTTACAAATGAATGTTGAAGAAATGTGTTTTTCTTATTTCAAATTGTACAATTTCTGTGAAACTTCTATTTAATGAATTTGAATTATTTAGATGCTGTAGGTAACTAGTTCTTAATAGTTAAGAAACCGAGAAATATATCGTTGTTATACTAAATCCTACAGTTTTTAAAATCATCTATTTTCTTACCTAGGATAAACTATATACCGTAGTGAAATTCATTGATATTCAAACCCAGTTTTTAATTTATAAAGTTCTACTATTAAGAAATAAAATGGTTGAAGTTAATTCTGACAGCATATTTAAACTGGCTTTACTATTTAATATATATATATATATATATATATATATATATATATATATATTAGAGTGTGCGCATACAGTTTAAACAGTTTGAGGCGGAGATTGAAATACAGTGTATGACAAATTTAGGTATACCAAGTCATGAGAATTTATTTTTACGCAAGTAAATGTACGTAATTGAAAATGATATATCTATAAGTGTTCCTCAAATATTTAGGAGAGACAACGTATCCCATTTAAAAAAATGTTATGTTACATAGTCAACATTACTCAGTTATGTCCTATTAATAGTATGCTTTTAATCGCCCCCAAACGCATAATCCAGCAGGTTAAGATGTATGCTAAAATGCCGCCATGAATATGATTCTCACAAATGACCAAAGTTGGATGAGCAGACATTTTTTTTATTTTTCAATTTGTGTCGGTTTGAGCATCATAATGTATCAATATATACATACAATCTGAGTGGTGTGCTTCAACCCGTTGTAATATCTGTTAGGTCAGTAATTATTAACATTGATCTTTTTATCAGCTTTTTTACTTTTATAGGTATGTTCTTTCCATCAGTAGTCACAACACCCAAATTCATATGTTGAACAGGATATTTTGTTCTTAATACCTCCATAACCTCAGCTCTTGATTTTGAGATCCATACGTTCAAAACAAATGATTTTTTTCTTGAACCATGTAATATTTTTTTACATCTTTTTAAAAACTCGTTTACTTCATAGTTGTTGCCAAAAAGTGTGTTGATGTTTTTGTGAACGACTTTAAGTGCACATACGATTTTCGTGCATTACTAATGTTTTAGTTGTCTACATTAAGTTCAATATAGATTTTCTCGGATCTTTTAATATTTGGAATTTTAAAAGTTGAAATAAAAGCTTTCGTAGGTTTTTTAATGATTTCCTCGTTTCCAGTCTTCCGCATAGTAATTCAGTTCATTCCTTTATGAATAGTATGTATGGACACAATAACTATTCTTGAAATCAACTTCGGTGTGACGACTGCATTCACAAACCAAGCATTCTATGACGGGTTTTTTTTCTTATTAACCAACGTTGTTTTAATGTAAAGTAATAGTGTAACATATGATTATGACATCAATATGGCCTAGCTTTAAAAGCAATTGACTTAGTGCTTGCTCAGAAAATCTTTTTAACGTTTATTCTAAACGTTTCATTTTCACCATGTAGATATATATATATATATATATATATATATATATATATTGAAATATTAAATAACTAATATAAGTTAGCAAAACATCTATATGGAACAAAACGTAGATTTAGTATAAGGAACGTTTATGTTTTTGTCTTTTAAGGGAAGTGGGGTCTGATCAACTCTGCTGGGAAGCCATGAAATTAAATACTGTCTTGTTTTTAAATTCCCGAAACAGTTTTTCATGGTAAACAACTGATGATCCCTTAAAATAGTGTTAGAAACTAACTAATATGATAACTGTAAAAAATAAATTGACTTACATGAGTGATTTTCCACTGGAAGACTTGAGACTATAATTTTTTTTTTTTTATATAATTTTTTATTTTTTTTTTTTATATAGTTTTAATGGTTGAGAAACTTCCGAGACTATATATATATATATGTATATATATATATATATATATAATTGTTTGTTTTTATAAACAAATATATATTTTAGTATTCGCTTATATACGCTCTTTATAATCCGCTAAATTGTTTCTAAATCTAACGCTCAATGAGTTTGTTTCACAAGCCAAAGAGCATATACACTTTTTAGTTATATTCCAATGACCAAAAGAAAAATCAATAAATTACCATATGTTTCATCTAGTTTTTACTCATTGTCTTTTAATTCATTATTTTCTTGACTTCGACGAATGCGTGCATTTTTGTCTTCGTCTTACAGACAAAATGCCTATTTATTTTTCTGAAATCTTTAATTTGTGTTCATACTTTACGAATGCTGTACAGCTTAGTCATAAACAAGAAATAGATTTTAGTTAAACATTGCTGATCATCAGTTAAATTGTTCAGTTAATAGTCATACAAACATATCAATCCACAAACATATGAGAGATTGATTAGAAAAACTAAAGAAGAATACTTCGTAAATACAATTGCATGTGAAAATAGACGAAGAAACAAGTCCAAAGTTGGCAATGACATCGAATGCCCCGCAAAAGCGTTTTTACCCGTGATCTGAAACGATTTTCACGTCAGGATATATGATTCAAACACAGTCGAGCAAGTTACAACAAGCCTTTTCCGAAATCAGACACCGATTAATAACAAATTTCCATAAAAGCATTGAATATACGAATGGATAAAATATTGTTACACCAAAAGTTGGATCAAAATAATTAAGAGCCACTATGTACTACATAACATCTTAATACGAAAGGAAGGTTAGCCTAGTATGTCATCGAAAGTAAATAGCTCAACCGCAATTACGAATGTGTTTAAATATATATATATATATATATATATATATATATTATTTTCATGAATAATTGCTTTTGATAGGTATGGGGAGATAATTAGAAGTCCATTCTCTGTTTAATTTTATTTGTGGAAATGGCTTAGTGCAGATGCAATTAGTCGACGTGTTGATTATTATTGCACGAGCCATTACTAAAATATTAACCCCGTTACTAGGCACGATTAGTCCTTCTCACCTAAAACACTCCGGAGATCTACTTAATATAATAAATATTAACCTAACTAATAAAACAATGAATAACCTCGACATAGAATCATTATACTAACAATGTCCCCACTAATATATATATATATATATATATATATATATATATATATATATATATATATATATATATTTAAAAATTTCATATACATCTACATGGAAGAGTAAAAATAAATACACATGTATTATTATTATAGAATGGTAGATACGTATATTTTCTGTCACGTTTGAGAATATTTATCGTATATTCTTTAATGCTTCACACGGCGAATATAAAATATGTTATGCTTAAAATAATCCATTTCGTCTATCTTTTTTTCGCAACACTTTACAAAAATTATTCATATTCTTTAGATGTTAACCGTTTTCTTTTTAATTTTAAATTATATATAAGTTGAAAAAGGCATTTTTATTCCTTTATCACTTTTAGTTTCTTTTTTCTTTATCATTATTTGACGCTTTGTAACACGTAGCGATCCGGACAAAAATAGAGTTGTGAGATTTTTCCTGTGAAAAAAAATCGCCATTTTTTTTTTCGAAATGAAAATAAATTCGACTCATCGTTTTCATTGGCTCTCATAAATCACATGATCTCTAGCTGCGAGCGAAGCAAATGCGCAGAAGCGCGAAGAGATTCGTCGGATGTAAGGCAGCATCTAATGCATATCCGGCCCAAAAATAAGACCTTTCTCATTCAATGCTGGTCCGTCTATTGTCATGTATCCATTAACTAGATATAAACAACGTTTCGCCTACGGCGCACAAAAGGTTTGACTAAAATGCATAAACCCATTTTCATATATATATATATATATATATATATATATATATATATATATATATCAAAGTACATATGTGTATGGGTATTTTTTTTATTAATGTTAGTGCTTGCTTGAGTGTCAGAATTTGAAAGGAATGTCTTCATATCCGCACGGAGAAATCTTTAAAACGTGATATAATGTTAGAACCCGCTTTCTCTATTATAAATGGTGTCCTTCAAACGCACCTTTTCCTCGCCTACCCATATCTATAACATATCTCACACTCTCTCTCCGCCCCGCGCTTTCTTTCTTTCTTGATATGTTTGTCAGTCGGCGTGTTGCTCTATTCTTGTTCATTCTCAAACGCTATAACCTTCTTAATATCTCTTTAGTTTTTTCGAATATCCCAATCTGACCTTCCCTTTCAGTATTCAAATCCGTGTTCTCTTGATAGAAAAATACAAAGTTCTGTGTGCGTATATATATATATATATATATATATATATATATATAGAGAGAGAGAGAGAGAGAGAGAAAGAAAGAGAGAGAGAGGGGGAGGGAGAGAGAGGGGGGAGAGAGATACAGTAGTTTGGATGTTTTCTATCAAGAGAAAGTTAAGAAGAGCAGATGGATAGGGAGATAATGATAGTTAGATAGAGAGAGAGAGAGAGAAAGAGACAGAGACAGAGAGAGAGAGAGAGACAGAGAGAGAGACAGAGAGATGTATAGATATATAGACATAAATTGCAGTTTCACCGTATCGCCGATCAGCTGAGTGTTTCAACGGTATGAGTTTATATGGAGGCACTTGAATGAACGTATATCCTTAGATTAATATTAGGCTAAAGAGTAAATATATTCACACTTGCATACTCATAGGCATACACATATATGCACGCACACTTAAGAGTATGGGAAGGACGAAACACGTGTAAACGAATAACTATTTCATCTAAACAAATATATATATATATATATATATATGTATATATAAACGTCCCAAACGACCCAGCGAAAGTATGTAAACAAATGGAGAATAATCTCTACGCGGTTTGAAGAAGCCAACTCTACCAGTAGCTGCAACAAAGCCATTTATCGTCAAAAAACAACACAACACAAATATTATATTATACTTATGAAAATATAAGAAATAATCATGTATTTCAGACAGGCCTACCACTTAATGGTAAAGCACCCGACCATGGTCTTCGTGGTAAAGGTTTCGAGTCCCGTTAAAAGTGGTTCGCTCTGAAGTGTAACGGAATGATGAAACACGTGCCAACGAATACTTATTATGTATATATATATATATATATATATATATATATATATATATATATATATATATATATATATATATATATATATATACATAAATATACATATATATACATATATATATAATCAGCAATAAATCATTTAGGATAGACGAAAAGGAGGAGAGGAGGAAGTAGGTGATAGAGAGAGGAGAGGGTAAAGAAATGGGGAAGGTAAGAAAGGGTTAAGTTGGCGGGGGGACGTGTCATTATCATTCGTGGGTCATTGTCAGACAAAAGGCACGATTTAACGTATGGTTCTCAGTGTGGGTAAGCAATGATGGTAGCGGTGGTAGCGTAAGTGTGTGAGATGGGGGTCGCTAATACATTGGGCTCTTATTTTGTTTTTAATACTTAGGTTTTTGCTGTTTATAAATTTTTAAAAAAATTATCAAAATATCATTAATCAATTAATAAATGTATAAATAAATTCACCAACAAATTTATTTAGTTTACACAATAATAATAATAATAATAATAATAATAATAATAATAATAATAATAGTAATAGTAATAGTAATAGTAATAATAATAATAATAATAATAATAATAATAATAATAATAATAATAATAATAATAATAATAATAATAATAATAATAATAATAATAATAATAATAATAATAATAATAATAATAATAATAATAATAATAATAATAATAATAATAATAATAATAATAATAATAATAATAATAATAATAATAATAATAATAATAATAATAATAATAATAATAATAATAATAATAATAATAATAATAATAATAATAATAATAATAATAATAATAATAATAATAATAATAATAATAATAATAATAATAATAATAATAATAATAATAATAATAATAATAATAATAATAATAATAATAATAATAATAATAATAATAATAATAATAATAATAATAATAATAATAATAATAATAATAATAATAATAATAATAATAATAATAATAATAATAATAATAATAATAATAATAATAATAATAATAATAATAATAATAATAATAATAATAATAATAATAATAATAATAATAATAATAATAATAATAATAATAATAATAATAATAATAATAATAATAATAATAATAATAATAATAATAATAATAATAATAATAATAATAATAATAATAATAATAATAATAATAATAATAATAATAATAATAATAATAATAATAATAATAATAATAATAATAATAATAATAATAATAATAATAATAATAATAATAATAATAATAATAATAATAATAATAATAATAATAATAATAATAATAATAATAATAATAATAATAATAATAATAATAATAATAATAATAATAATAATAATAATAATAATAATAATAATAATAATAATAATAATAATAATAATAATAATAATAATAATAATAATAATAATAATAATAATAATAATAATAATAATAATAATAATAATAATAATAATAATAATAATAATAATAATAATAATAATAATAATAATAATAATAATAATAATAATAATAATAATAATAATAATAATAATAATAATAATAATAATAATAATAATAATAATAATAATAATAATAATAATAATAATAATAATAATAATAATAATAATAATAATAATAATAATAATAATAATAATAATAATAATAATAATAATAATAATAATAATAATAATAATAATAATAATAATAATAATAATAATAATAATAATAATAATAATAATAATAATAATAATAATAATAATAATAATAATAATAATAATAATAATAATAATAATAATAATAATAATAATAATAATAATAATAATAATAATAATAATAATAATAATAATAATAATAATAATAATAATAATAATAATAATAATAATAATAATAATAATAATAATAATAATAATAATAATAATAATAATAAGGCTAGAGATTAAAAAAAAGAAAGCTGGAGACGAATGAGGGCATGAAACTACCCAACCAAGAGCAGATGAGGGCGCTAGATGAACAAGACAGATACACATATTTGGGAGTTTTGGAAGCAGACACAATCAAATCAACAGAAATGAAAGAGAAGATTGGAAAAGAACATCTGAGAAGAAGAAGAACGCTCTTAGATACATAATCATATAGCAGAAACGTAATCAAAAAAATAAATACCTGCGCAGTATCACTAATAAGATATTCTGGATCATTCATAAGCTTGACTAAAGGAGAACTCAGTCACCTTTACCAAAGGACTAGAAAATTAATGACTATGCACAATGCACTACATCCAAAAGACGATACAGACAGCCTCTACGTGAAGAGAGACGAAGGGGGAAGAGGACTGGTAAGTATAGAAGACTGTGTGGGCGACACTAAAAAAGAGGTGGAGAAATACATGAACCAAAACACAGAAAGGCTGATCACCGCAGCAAGAGATACCGTCCCAACGAACAACACAGGAAGCATCGAAACTGGACACAAACAGACAAGAAAAGAAAAATGGGAAGAAAAACAACTACATGGACGCTTCATAAGACTCACGAGAGAAGAAACCAACGCAAATAGCTTGACATGGCTAAGAAAAGGAAACTTGAATAGAGAGACGGAATCTTTACTGATGGCTGCACAGAACAATGCGATTAGGACAAGCTACATGAAAGCTAAAATATATAACACCCAGGAAAACCATAAATGCAGACTGTGTGGACAAAGAGACGAAACAATAAATCATATAATAACTGAATGTAGCAAACTTGCCCAAACAGAATACAAGAACAGACATGCCTGTTTTGGGAAAGTAATACACTGGGAACTGTGCAAAAAATTGAATTTCGAATATGCAGACAAATGGTACAAACATAAACCAGAAACAGTACTAGAAAACTAAAAACACAAACTCCTCTGGGATATGGATATACACACAGATAAACTCATACTAGCAAGGAGACCTTATGTTATTATAATAGACAAAAAGGAAAACTTTCGTAAAATCGAAGACTTCACCGTTCCTGCAAACAACAGAGTGAAGATCACAGACACGGAAAAACGGAGTAAATACACAGAACTAGCCAGAGAACTGAAAGAAATATGGAGCATGAAGAAAGTTCGTATAATACCAATAATCGTAACAGCACTAGGAACAATCCCCAAAAACCTGGATAAAAGACTGGGAGAAATTGGAATCAAAGGGACCATCGAAACCATACAAAAGACGGCAATAGTCAAAACAGCTGCAATCTTAAGGAGACTCCTCGAATGCGGAAACCAACACGCATAAGCTACAAAGGCTAACCAGTCACAACAGGGAGAAAACAAAACCACACGAAGAACATCAAAAGAACCAAGGAACAGAAACTGCAAGAAACAGCACTTCATGATCCCCTCCCAATAAATTACACTGGCCCCCGCTATCATTACACAAAAATGAACCAAAGAAACAGAACACCCTCCCCCCACCCCAGAAAAAAACATTTAATTAAAAAGAATTAAAGTTTTTTTTTTAAATAAGGAAAGAGAAAAGGAAAAACATTAAGGAATTGGAAGGAAAAAAAAGGAAAAAAATTAAAAATTAAAACAAATTAAATTTTTGTTTTTATTTTAAAAATTAATTTACAAAAATATTATTTTAGTTATTTTATTTTATTTTTTTAAAATGGTGTCACCCTAGGCTGGCGCCAGACAAAATATTTGTAGATGGTCCAGGATGATGAGAAGACCAAGGAGGGAGAGCACAAACCAGGCCTCCAATTGAAAAGATCAGAGAATGCTGGGAACTTGGGGAGGCTTATTACCAGCCAAATCCCAGAGAAGACCAATTATCCTTACGAGCGAGAAATCAATGGTAAGTGGCTGTTGCGATACCGCATCGTTATCAAAGAGAAGTGAAGAATACTGGAAATTCGGGGAGGTTTTTTGTCACTCAGACTCCAGGAAATACCACTTGTTGTTGTCGGTGAACAATCACTGACGATGATCTGTGTGAAAACTCCTAGTGAGTACAAACAATAAAAAATCTGCACCTTAGTTTGAGTCAGCAATGATGGTAGTGGTGGTAGTGGACTCTGAGTTGGTTTGTTTTTGTTATTATTTTTATTTTTATTTTATTTAATTTTTTTGATTATTTTTTTAAAAATTGGTCTAATTGTAATTAATTTAATTAATAAACTTATTAATACCTTCATTAATAAATTTATTTAGTTTACACAATAAGTGGTAATGATAATAACACTACTACTACTACTACTACTACTACTTATACAACTACAACTAACCATAATAATAATAATCATTATAATTACAATCTATTTGATCCTTTATTATTATCATTATTTTTTAAATTCATTTATTTATTTATGTATTAATTCATTTATTTATTAGATTGATCTAACTGTCAATAATTAAATTTATAAACTTATTAATAAATTTATTAATGAATTTAGTTTTTACACAATAAGTGGTAATACTACTACTACTATTGCTACTACTAATAATAATAATAATCATGACGAAAATCAGTTTGCTCCTCAGTTTGGTTCAGCAATAATGGTGGTGGTTGTATTCTCTGGGTGTGGCGCTGATTTTGTTTGCATTTATTCTTAGTGTTTTACCGCTTTCTTTGTTCTTTTCTTTAATTCATCGACTTGTCATTAATTAATTAATAGGCGTATTAAAACATTCATTAATACATTTATTTAGTTTACACAAAAAGTGATTATAATAATAATAATAATAATGATAATAATAATAATAATAATAATAATAATAATAATAATAATAATGATAATAATAATAATAATAATAATAATAATAATAATGGTAATAATAATGGTAATAATGACAACAGTATTAATGGTAATGCTGCCACTGCTCCCTTACAATGATAATAACAATAGTAGTAAACACTTGATGACTATAACAATTATCATAGTAATGATGTTAATAATAATAAAAATGGTTAGTAATGTTATATATATATATATATATATATATATATATATATATATATATATATATATATATATATATAAATTCCCGAAACAGTTTTTCATGGTAAACAACTGATGATCCCTTAAAATAGTGTTAGAAACTAACTAATATAATAACTGTAAAAAATAAGTTGACTTACATGAGTGATTTTCCACTGGAAGACTTGAGACTATAAGTTTTTTTTTTGTTTTTTTTATATAATTTTTTTTTTATATCGTTTTAATGGTTGAGAAACTTCCGAGACTATATATATATATATATATATATATATATATATATATATATATATATATATATTAGTACTTAATGTATCCACATAAAATATTATAAGGAGATATAATTTTTATGTATCAGTTTTCAATATTTACTTCAACAGTGCTCGATACGTAAGTAGAGCTAGGTAGTAAGCAATGACGATGTATATGGCAATTTAGCTACACAAAGGCTCCCGCGGTTCATCCCCGGTGGCAATCTTCAGGCTAAATGCTATATATATATATATATATATATATATATATATATATATATATATATATATATGCAAATGTTGAATACATAAAAGTAATGTAATTATCGTTGTATAATACTCTATCGTGATGATATAAAGCTCAATATATTGAATAGAGCAATCAATTCTAGATATAAAAAATAGAAAAACAAATTGTAAAGATACACTATTGATTAGGTCATCAAAGTTCAGAGCAAGGAGCTTCATATCCTCATTAAAAAGAAAATGTAAAAAGAGATATTTACCCAGTAGTATACACGAGTGTATTTTATATGCGTATGTGTATGTATATATATATATACATGTGTGTGCGTGTGTGTGTGGATCTCTCTCTCTCTCTCTCTCTCTCTCTCTCTCTATATATATATATATATATATATATATATATATATATATATATATATGTGTGTGTGTGGGGGGGTATTATGTATACATACCAGACCACCCATCTTTGATCCCCTACGCCCCTGCCACATCTGCTGCCCCCACCACCACCAGCAACATCTACTATTCCTACCCATCACAGCAGACACATAGTTATTTTCTGCCACAGCCTACAAGCAACCCATTTATTCCGCTCCGACTTGAAAAATATCAGATCTAAATAGATATCTATACCCTATCGATACACTGATACACCAGGGAGCTAGAGGTTTTCGAAATGCACACTTTGATATATGTAGAACTCTAACTTACAAACTTGAATCTGAACCCTATGAAACGGATAACTCCAGCATCAAACTACTGAACAGACAGGATAAAAGAGACGTTATTAATTGTCGTCTAAATATCAGCAACACATTTGGATTTATAAACAATTTGAGTATTATTCTTTTTCAAATATCCATTTCCAGTATAACAGCTGTTTTCATTTTTGACGTGTTTTTGGACCGCACCCTCACTGACTCTACGCTCTCATCTCAACATAAGGCTATTTACATTTTGGTCTTTATTTTGTTTTATTTTATGTGGAATTCTCAAAGTTAAATATTGCCGATAGTATTTACAATTACATTGTCGGGTATTTCCTATCCTCTGATGAAAATACTTCATCTTTATAAATCCATGGATTAAGGTTATGAGGCGCTTTTCTCTGAACTTTGATGTTCTAATAAATATTGTATCCTTACAATTTTTTTTCTTCTCATCTCTCTCTCTCTGTCTCTCTCCCTCTCACTCTCTCTCTCTCTCTCTAAATGTGCGCGATGAGGTTTTTAGGGTTGTGTACATCGTAATTAATTGGATTGATCGAGTGACTTAAGCCTACCCAGAGCCCCCCTTATATAAATTGTTCAGACACTTATATACTTAAACTGCAGACTTCTCTTCTACGAACGTGATCACAGTTCATTTTTCTCTTTTCCAATTTTTTCCTTTTTCTCCATCGGGTTCCTTCTACCATCCCCTTTCTCACACCCTTCTTTAAACGTTTTAATTTTCTGATTTATTTGTGGAAAGGGCTATGAGGGCAGATTCATAGCCCTTTCCACAAATAAAATTAAACAAAGAATGGGCTTCTACAATATCTCCCCCAACCTATCAAAAGCAATCATTAGTGAAAACAAGATAATTCAAGACACTGGATGATTCCCAGAGCTTTAAATTAAATATCCTTTGAATCCCTTTCTGCTCTTTAATTTCTCCTCTTCTTTTCCAATGCTACTTCTATGTATATTTGATATATATGTATATATATGTTATATATATATGTTTCGATCACATTTATGTGCATATATATATTTATTTCTATTGGTTTTTTAAGGGGTTTTTTCATACTTGCATACCCTTCATCTCAACATGAACCCAACCACTATATATATTTCCCATAATTTACAGACCTTCTCGTCTTTTGTCATTTTTGTATTCTTCGTCCGCTCTTGACCGCTCTTGACAAAGCCCACGTGAAATTTGGGCGAAACGTTGAGCGAAAAGGTCTTCCGCTTTTCCATTTTTAATTTTATATATATATATATATATATATATATATATATATATATATATATATATATATACATAAATAATTATTTCCCTTTTTTAGATAATTTAACTAAATAGAGTTACGTACCATTAACCATACGATATTTTTATATATATATTTTCATATTTTATGTTTTTATATATTTTTTTTATTTTTATATATTTTTTTATTTTATTTTAATTTCTCTTATATTTTTATTTCTCTTCTCTTTTTCTCACTTCAAATATAGACTCTCTTACATAACGGCTATTCCTCCGGTTTAAGCGTCTCACCGCCTCTTCATAACGGGTAAAGACTGTACTTTTTAAGAAATTCCATCATTTTACCATTTCAGAAAGTGCTGACGAAGACGGAATTGGGGATTCAACCTTTTTCCTGTCAGAAACCACTGGTCTATGTGTCTGATTAAAATATGTATTTATAAATAATATATATATATATATATATATATATATATATATATATATATATATATATATATATATATATATATATATATATATATTACCACTAAGGTAAAATAGACATTGTACTTTTAACCCCATATGACGTTTAAGCCTCCTTCAACTGCCTATATTCTCTTTCACACAGTTTACATAAAAAACAACCCTAAAATTATAGTGAAAAACTGGGAGCAAGATGCCTTCTTCCGATGCAGAATAGACGTTATATTTTGATTTTATCCCAACATTATTTTCTCTATCAAACATCATTTTTTTTCGTACAGTTTAGATAACGCATGCATCCCTTTGTTTTCTCTGCCGACAACTGATCAAATAAAAGTATATGCGACGTCACTAGCTTACTTAAAAATACAAGCAGTTAATCTATGAGTAGTTTAAGCTTGTTTCTGAAAACTACATATTTATTTTAAATTCATCGGTAGAAGTTGACCATGTCCCATTCGTGTATCTGTTTATTTTTATTACCGATTTAATAGTTTAACTTCAAGTAGCAATATCAGTATTAGACGTGTTTTTCAGATTCGTAGTTCCTTTCAATGGGCAACTATGCGTTTCAACTGTCGATCCTCATAATCCATACAAAATATAATTGTTGATTGAAATATTGAGCAGTAGATATATCTTATAATAAGTGAAGTCAGGTTGATTTGGTAGACGGGAATAGCTAAATGAGGAAATGGTAACGAGAAAACTATTTGGGCCACTCATATAGACTAATTGTGTATCCATGTTTGAAATAACAACAATATTTTGATTCGTTTTCATAGATTTTAATATTTAATCTGGATCAATATTTCTCGTTCTGTGCTAATTAAAGAAAGTCGGTGGCGTGTTGATCCTCTCTACGGCACCTACTTCCATTCTACTCATCGTTCTTGGCCTTTTAGCTAAGATCAAAGTGCAGTATCTGTTCCGATGGATACTGCACCCCATAGACTGGTATTGTCTTGGCCTTCGGGGCTTGATTTACGCAGATCTATGGGTCTGTCCTGTGCAGTTCTAGGAGGTCCACCCTCCCAGGCTTCGCCTCCCCTCTTTGGCGAGGAGTAAGTTTATTGCTGGCTGCCTGAGGCGCCCCTACTGGACTGCCCAGGCATTTTTTAACCCCCACTTTCCCGACCCGACCGTGGGTCACATCTTACTTGTGGGAGTAAAATAAAAACTGGTCTTGTGCCTAACTCCTGGAGAGGAGTAAATCAATACTCATGATCGTTGGGAAACTGATTAAAAAAAATGTTCTCCGGATACACACGCTGGCAATGAACTTTCTGCATTTTATTGGTTGTAATGCTAGATGGTGCAATCGTGAAAGATTTAACGCACACATACACAATTATGACGTAAGGAATTAGGTTGTATTAGTTTCCTTTCTAAAGATGAGAGTGTTCAGAATCGGTAATAGAGCATATATTTATCTAATGTAGTTAAGAGCGCATAGTGACTGGCAATTTTATATAACAAATTGCATTGTTGTATTTTATAATGTGTTTTACTCAGATTCATAATTGTTACTTATTAATTAATACCTCGGAAGTGGGGGAAATAGGCTGCCACCTCTATAGTCAACCTTGACGGAATTGATTCTTGGAATTAAAACCAATCAATATTCACATTTATTTACAATTGGAAACAAGTTAATAACAACAAAAACAAATACAGCAACATACTAATGTACACTTATTGCGATAATCTTTGCTTTCAATAAATGTGTTGTCATAAACAAAAGGGATTAACGAAATTATCCTAATCTTTACAACCATCATTGTTCCCAGTTTAGCGAAAAAGTTAATTATATTGTTCGTATTTGATAATGAACTGAATCTATCGATAAATATTTAATCGTTAGAGTCTTTAAAACAATAGTAAGATTTCGATTCATCTCTATTCGAAATAACATGTTTGAAATTTGAATCAGACGGATTTATATACACATACGCATAACTCTACTTTTGTTTAGTTGTGTCAATTTGTTTATTTATATAGCACGTCATGTATTTTTAAACGATTTTATGTACGAATATATTTTCCAGAACAAGTTTAAGACTTAAGATTCTTTAGCATGTACGAATAAAAAAAAATGAAGACATAGCATTTTATTACAATGGAATATATTCGTCACACACTATGTGCATTACATTTTAATGGTAACACATTTATTATCTTCCGAAATAGATAGAGCATTAACATACACGCATACTAACAGAAAAGGAAATTCATTTAAGCAGTCCAGTGAATTCGCTCCATTTTTCTATCGATTTCTTCTTGTCGTGAAGGTTAAAGGCGCATTCCGATGTAGAATAGATCAAAATGATCCCCAGTTCATTAATGACGACGACGACCAATTTATATTTTCATATCGCAGTGTCATTGATAATTTACTTCAAGCTGAATGCTTCCAAATTATTCAGTTTCGAGACGTTACTAATTTTCAACAAGTCGCTAATTCGGCCGCCCATTCTTCAAGCAATACGTGCAGATTATCACGTATAGCGCATAACGAATCTCGTTCCTTGGTTGATTCATGCTCTATACTCGGCCATCATGTCCGAGGAGTGATCGCAATTTCATTGACTCAATAAAGCTACGCGATGTAGAAGAAACATAGTTCTACCAATACAGATCTCATTTAACATTTTACATGTTAAGTTGGTATTATTTTACACGTAGCAATTTAGGAAAATGTCGAGAAAAACGGCCCTTAATCTAATTTATACTTGCACGATTTTCTAATACAGCTACGTACATCTATGACATACTCACATCCAAGAGTTTCTTATTAAATATTTAGTAAAATGTTCAATCCATTTTCATATTATAATTTATTTAAATCCTGAGTTGTTCAATTTCTAACTAGAGCGTTCATGTTGTTATGTAGCTTTTACTAAACTGACTCCTTCTCAATGTTTTTCCCCGGTAACATGTGTGTGCCTTTAAAATTGTTATTTCGATTTCAGTTTTAATCATAGGATAACAATATCGATTTAGCAGTATTTTATCTTGGAAATGTGTTTATCAAATCTTTAAATGAGTACAATTTACATATTTAGTCAAACTTAAACTTCCTGTGATACTCAAAATTCCGAAAACGTTTCCGTAAACTGTATCGTATTTGCCCAACACCGATAGAGTAAGGGGGCACAATTGTGTTAAACCCGTATGAAAAATGACCCACCTCCTACTGAAGTTTTGCAAGTAAGTTTATCAGATGACTGTTCATAAACTGAACATTAAGTGCGTAACCTATTAGAAACAGGATATTTAGTGTAAATATGCAATAACAAACATTCTTTTTGGCCTCTGTGTCTGAAACACTTCCTATAGAAAACAGAGGTCACTTAAAATTGTTGCAATATAAAAAGTGTTCATCCAGGTACGCAGAAGACAAACATGGTTATAATGGATTTTATAACAAATACAATCTGAATTCAGTTCTCGAAAGTTATGCTTTTCCTGTAGATTCCCGATTTTTAAGGCTGATAACGCAGTGTAATATCTATATTGTCCTCGGTTAAAGGATAAGGATTGTTTTTTCTTTAGTATGTATTACGCTTCTTAGTAAGACAAAAAGCAAGCTGTTCTACTGAATTACGTGTTGGTATTGCTAGCTGTACGGTCGTTGTCTTTTAAACTAGGTTTATAACATAACAGTCCATGGTTTTGCAATCGGGAACGTTATCTGTTAGCGACTTCTGGGGTTTCCCGAAGTTGTGATACTACGATGGAGCCACATATATGGCTTTCCCACAGCTACGATTACTACGCAGAGCCTGATAGCGCTGAACAACATTGTATGTGAATCCCGTTTCAAAGATATAGGGGAGCATGGTAACACTGACGAAAACGATACCAGTTTTAAGGTACTGGATCTTCACAGGTGTAGGTCAGCCATTTTTCGACGCATAGTGTGAATTTCCGTGGCAAAAGTTATTATCGTCTGAGAAACAAATGGAGCATTATCGGCTTGGCTGGGACTTCTCGTTGAGTAGTTGGCCTTTGAGAGCTGTCTTTATAGTCACCGCTCCGACACGGAACTCTTTCACTTAGATCAGCATCACATGTCCTTGATCTTGCTGCACCTTTTCGCTTTTTTCCGAGGAATTGCATTGTGATCATGATGTAAAAACGCCTTCCATAGTCACCCTGCTCCCAGATATAAAGTTAGGAATGTATATATGTTTCGGTGTATATCATTAACTCGTCAATACCTGTTCATTATGAATGTTTGAACACAGCAGAACGGTTTCATAATGCGTACTGTCGCCTATATAAAGTTATTTTTTGGGGGCAAAACAGAGAAAGTTTAAGTTTACCCCCTTCGTTAAAATTATGATATCTCTGATTCTTGTGAAATAATAGTAAGTGGCATTATACATCAATTAATAAATATTTTTTTAAAATGTCAATTTCTTTGAAGTATTTAATGGTCTTTAGGCGTATAATGATAGCCTCATCTTCTAAGTGAGAAATCAAATATTTCAGATTTGTATTAAAATTGGTTTATTGTGAGTAGACCCTAATTAAGCAAGATTGCCTGCATTTCAATTTACTTTTAACGCCTTTTAAGCTTCAGCTTAGGTTACCGGTCAGCATTCTTATCATAGTTTATATTATAACTTTTTGGTATTTTGTGGTTCATTGTGTATTGATTTTAATCTTTGTAAGTAGACATGAAAGTAGTGCTAAACTTGTCTATTCTGTAAATTAATTCTACTCGTTCTAAACAGTGTTAGCAGCATGCATAGCATTAGGTTTTAATGTTATTTATTTGGGTAAAGTATGGTCCTGTTTCTTGAGAAACGCTCCTCTCCTCAACACATGGGCAAAGTTATGCTCCGTATTAGAATACCTATTTATGAATCATAATCATAAGTTCGTCAATTTTGGTTAGCGTTAGTCCAGTTAAAAATGTATTCCATCCTATAACTCAACGTTTCATGTAAAGCAGTGTTTTAAATCACTGAAATCCGACTCTTTCTCACTCGCTCTCCCTTCCTTTACATATATAATTACCTACATTTATATATATATATATATAAATATATATATATATATATATATATATATATATATATATATATATATATATATATATAATTTGCTTGCATTCTGGCAGCGTTTTGCCTTGTTTTTTCCCCACAATCTTCCTTTCACTTTTTAAAATTTTAAATCTTGGCCTTTGCCAACTTATCTATAACAGCAATTTTCTTCTGATGATAAGAGTTTGATCTTTGAAAAGTCTGGCTTAAGGAAAAGTTAATAGAAAAAGTAATTGAATAAATTTCCTTTTTGCAGAATATACCTTGCATTGAGCAACTGAATTGAAAAAAGATCTGCCTTTCGCTTTTCTAATTCCTGTTCACCCTTCTACCTATATGTACACACCCACACACACACACACACACATATATTTATATATATATATATATATATATATATATATATATATATATATTGAAATTTGTGTAGTTAGGCAGCATTCCTTCTCTTTTACATGTCTGGTTAAATAGAAGCTGGCGCTCTTGTCTATTTATATTTTGATTCGTTTTTTTCGATTCGTCGCACGACCGATTTTGTATTGTCGTCCATTCTTGCGATTTCATGTTGCAGTATTCGTCTCCCCATAATGGAAGCGTTTTTTATTCAAGTAAATACACCTAGTATCAACCATGCTCGTTATGAGGGGGGGGGGGGCGAAGGTATGTTGAAGTGTTATTCAAGTGGTATTGAAATGTTTTTTTAAAATCGTCTTCTTAATAAATTCACCAATTTTTTTTTTTGCATACTCATTCATCCGCTCGAAGATGACCGACGTCGGTCGAAAACGTTCGAGAAAATATCCAAGTCTTTATACAATACGGACGACAATACTAAATAGGTCGTGCGACGAATCGAAAAAACGAATCAAAAATAAATAAACAGAAGCTGGCGCTCCTGTTTAACCAAACATATATATATATATATATATATATATATATATATATATATATATATATATATATATGTGTGATTTTATGAAGGCTTACCAAATCATTCCTTTCAAGACACCAATGATCACCATTACAGATATTTTTTCTTACAAATACTACTTATTCAAATTAAAAATTAATTGAAACAATCGGAAATTTATATATACATATATATATTTTATATAATAATAAATAGTTACCTCCCTTTTTAGATAATTTTATTAATTAGAGTTGCGTACCTTTAATTATGTTCTACATATAAAAATAATATTTTATTTACTCTTAATTAATTTTTTTATTATTATAATTTTGTTATTATTATAAATTTAATTTTATTTTATTTTATTTTTCCCCTTCTTTCTTTCTTTCTTTCTTACTTTCTCTTTTTTCTTTCTTTCTTTCTTTCTTCCTTTCTTTCTCGTTCTTCACTTCTAAATATAGAATCTCTTACTTAACGGCTTTTTCTGATCTAAGCGTCTCGCCGGCCCTCCATTTCAAATTCTGTGTACATAGCGTTTCATAACAGTTATAAGTGTTTTTTGAAGAAATTCCATCATTTACTATTTCAGACTATGCTGAAGAAGACGGAATCGGGAATTAAACCCATTTCTTGTCAGAAACCACTGGTCCATGTCTGATTAAAATCTGTATTTAAAAATAAAAATATTACGTTCTTAATTTAATTTAATTGAGCACTCTACTGGTATTTCCCTTTTATTCTTTTTTGAGTATACTTTTATACTTTATATATATATATATATATATATATATATATATATATATATATATATATAGAAAGAGAGATAGATAGATAGATAGATAGATAGATAGATAGATAGATAGAGAGAGATAGAGAGTTCTATAGAATTAGCCTGATAATAAACTAGGCATGTTTGTGTTTAGCACAATGAGAACACAGTAAGTGCAATGCGACGGTTAACATTTTTCGCCTTTTTAGAAGTTAATTAATCGCCGTAACAACGGTTTACCCTTGGTGTAAATAAAGTACCTTTTTTGTAGAGATTTATCAGATTACCTATAGCATGAAAACTATATATTAAGAAAGAACGTACATGTATAGCGATAGGATTTCTTCTGCTGCTTTTCGCAGGTTTGTTGGCGCAGGTACTTACCTGCGAGTCGCATATGAATGTGACGACGAAATTACATTCGTCTATCTACACTGATGGGGTCGTATACGACTAAAAACTTATATGTGGATGGAATCCCAATCCTAATCTATGTTACCATATAGGCACAAAGACAGGTCTCTTTTTCACAAAAGTCCAAGGTATATTATAAATCAGTTAACTTAACATTTCACGGAGGTATTCTAAAATACGTCAGGGGTTTATGAAGAAGTCATCAACAGTCTGGAACAGAAGGCTATACACCATGTGATGACGTACACTTCACTCTCTCTTAGATTTGTAATAACATCAATTAAATTAATATCAGGAAGGTGCCTGTCTTTGATGGCATCACTGTTGAGTTTCTACCTTTTGGGGGTACATGATCGTTGCATAGGTCTAACAGTCTGATATTTTATCTATAGATAGTGCTTCTAGACGCAACTCTGACTCGTTATTCTAGAGAAGTGGAACTCGGCCAGCCTATAGCTTACTATATGGATAGTATCTCCTTAATTCTAGATTGCCAAATCGGTTATAGATAATGTCGTGGCATTGGGGTATGATCGTTCCTACCCTAAACTTTCTGGAAATGGGCTTCGAACAATGGAAGCAGATGTTGATTAGGGCAGGTCGATTTTGGAATCATGGTTATGCGATGGCAATGATAGTTGGGGTTTGGCATGATGAATAACGACACAAATTTTTTTTCCAAAATCGTTACCGTTAATTGAGGAAACGACTTTAAAGGTTGAAAATTAGCGATAGCGCATTTGTTTTTGGTGATCAGTGAAATATTTCCCGCCATAAAAACATTCCGTACCGTTGGAGAAATAGAAATGTGTAAATATCATTTAATAAAGATTTTGTTAACTAAATTATTTACATTATTCTCAATAAATCAAATAAAAATAAATAAGGATCATAAATAATGAAAAATATTCTCTTGTAAAGGCAAAATTGAGATTAAATATACAGTAATTTACTGTTTACGTAAGTGACCGATAAAATATTGCTTTATTTTTTTTTCTCTCGTGGAATTCAGGATTTGTGATTTTTCAGTAGAAAACAAATTAATTTAATTATCAATAAAACACTATTAAACCGAAAAATGCCTTCATTTTAATGATGAAATAAAATAAATATAATGTTTTATTAATAGTGACGCTGGAACTTTCTTTTGGGGGTATTATTTAAATTTACACCGTTTTAAATGCGTGTTTGTTATTGTATATCGAGTGTATGAAATATTGACCGCTGTTGGATTTTAATTGTAAAAATAATTAGTAATTTTGTATTTTTATGTAAGAAACTTAATTATTTGACATAGAAAGAAAAAAGTTGTTTAAATTATATCATTTCATATTTTAAGTGTATCTGGCGTTTCAAACGCGTTTGTTTTTCTCCGTTGAAGACATATTTTAATTTTTAGGTAAGTTATTTTCGTTCTATTTCTTTTTTTTCGTGTTTCAAATTAAATTTAATCAATGAAGTTTGTATTAAAATGCCATAGTGTTTCAGTTTTGTATTAGAAAACACTAATTTTTGGCGCATTTTTATTTATTTATTTTTCTATTTTACAGATCATTTTTTTTCAGTGTAAAATTACCGATTATGTCGCTAGAGTAATCGGTTTTTTTACCCAATATTTTAGATTTTAGAGTATTTTTATTTTTAGTGTGATTGTCATGAATTGGGTGATCATTTTACATTAAATGTATTTGGGAAAGTGATTCCTCACTCTAAAATCTAAATTATTAGGTAAAATAAAGGATTTTACCACAACTCAAACAGTATTGAGTCCTGTCATTTTAAGCCACACTTTTAGATGCAGCTATAACCCTAACTCCAACAGACAATCACTAAAGCTAACCAAAACTCCTTACCTTAATTGTCAGCCATTTTTTAAAATATGAAACTAGAAGATATAAATAAAACTGTTTTAGACTTACTCATTTATTTTCTTCTTTTTTTTCAGATAAAAATGTATGTAAAACGACGTTCTGTTTTCACTCGCAGTTCCAAAAGATTTGCTGGTCCACCTTGTCCTTTGGATGAAACGGAATCCCCAACTTTACGACAAGTTATCCAGTTTAGTTATTTCCTTGAAAATACCTATCCCCACTTTTTAAATAATGATATTTCCAAATTG
Source organism: Sepiola atlantica (assembly GCA_963556195.1). NCBI lineage: Eukaryota > Metazoa > Mollusca > Cephalopoda > Sepiida > Sepiolidae > Sepiola > Sepiola atlantica. Next base: position 104,518,639 of record OY744526.1, on the reverse strand, counting down.
ATCGCAAAGGAAATAATCAATATTTGGCAAGCAGTGAACCCACAATTGCCTTTGTTAAGGGAATATTATATAGGTGAATGTATTTTGCTTCAAGAGGGCCAAACTGATTAACAGGAAAACTCTTACTGCACCCAAAATGAAAATAATTAAGGAACAGCTGGATAAATTATTCAATATTTGTTCATGTTCCTGCAAACTGCCTGTTAAGATGTGATGACTTTTCTGTAAAGTGCAATACAGAAAATTGCCAAACAAGGCATATAGTCTGCACTTGTCCTCCTAACAAGAAGGTAATATTACTTCTATGGTTGTTTTTTGTTTTAATGTTTTAAATTGAACTAATTCATGTCCCAATTTTCAATATTTAAATTAATTGAAAAATATGAATTTACTTCTGATAATCTTTCTTTTTCTAGTAAATAATATTGTGATATTTTCCTCAATATTATTCATGTATGCTAGATCTGTTATTAAACACATAAACATTTTGACATTTCAGGTTCCCATTGAAGAGAGAGAATATTTAAAAGATCAGAGAGAGAAAACAGGAACAAAAAGCAGTTACTAACTCGGACCTATTGACAAAGATGCTGTCAAAAAATACAAAAAAGATTCAGCTGAAGCAGATAGATTAGACAGGCAAATTGAAAGACAGCAACAAGATTATTCACATGTTACTTCCTCTACATCAGAAATCTTTTCACAGACATCTTCCAGTGAAGAAACAACCGATGACAGTTTTGAGCCAGGAAGACAGTTTAAGGGACCTTACAGTCTTTTAAAAGTCCCGAGATATTCTATGGAAAGTATTAGAGGTGATATATATTCTAACCTTGGGGCTTGCCTTGCTAATGCTTTTCTATTAGACTTACAACACATGGGCCTTCTTATTTCAACCATTAATTTAAAAGACATTGCTATAGATAAATCAAAAATAGATAGAGAAAAGGCAAAAGTGAAAGTAACCAGCCATCAAAAACATGTCCAGGAATATGAACATCTTATCTGCATTGGAATTGATTGCAGAGTTGATAAGGACACTTTGTATTACAAGGAAGTTACAGGGGAAAATGGTGAAAAAATGATTAAGAAAAGCAAGGGACCAGAGCGCCACTTAACATTTACCAGAGAGATAGGAACTGCAATTAAATATCTCACCCATAGAGTGATACCCAACATTGGTGCAACTGGTGTTCTTCTAGCAGAGGATGTTGCTGCTGTTCTAGAAGAGTACAACAGTGTAAATACCGTTAAGGCAATTCTGGTGGGCAATACCAGTACAAACACTGGTTGTGAAACCGGGATGGTTACAGCTTTTGAGAAAAAACTAAAAAGAAAGTTACATACCATTGGCTGTTCACTTCCTCAAAATAGACTGCCATTTAGAGCCATCTTTAAGTTAATTGATGGAACTTCAAGAAGCCCTACCACTTTCACTGGTCCTTTAGGGAAACTTTGTGGAACTAATTACCAGGATTTGCCAGGGGTAGCACTTCATAGTATGTGTGGTCGTCTGGATAATTTATATCTTACTGCAGATATAATGAATGATTTAAGTGGTGACCAGCGACTACTTTGGGAATATGCTATAGGCATTTCTACAGGGAAAGTGAACCCTAGATTTGCTGCCTGGAAGATTGGGCCTCTGAATCAATCAAGATGGCTGACTTTAGCCAGCAGGTTAATGTGCTTGTGGACCAGAGGTGCCTATCCACCTGAACTCTCGGATAAATTACACACCATTATAAAATTTATAATTGAAGTATATGCAGTTAGTTGGTTTGAGATCAAAAGGGACGATACATTTTTTAACCAACAATTGTATATCTTCAATATTATCCAGAGTGTCAAGCAACAGTCGACCGAAATCCAGAATGTTGTATTAAAAAGTTTACGATACAATGCCTTTGATTTGCTTCCGGAAAACATTCTATTGTCGATGTTGAAGTCAAATAGATTGGAGGTGAGGGAAGAGGCCATAAGAAAGATCTTGTCAATTAGGTAAGTAAACATTTATGTATACTTAATTAGTTATGTCAATTTACAAGAATAATTTTAAGTTTTATTAAAATTACATAAAAAATATAACCAAGTACAGGTACATTTTCTAATATAAATGTTTTTTGTTTTGTTTCAGACGTAGCGAACCACGAAAGAAAAGATTGAAGATAATTACTGCCATTAATTTTGAAGCCACACATTGGTCAGCTTTAATTGACCTCTCATAAAGAGGGGTTTGTGAACCTGCACTCGCAGAAAGGTTTTCAAACAATGAACTCCTAGAAGCTTCAATGAATGGAATACCATTGGAATTTCCAAATTTACCTGCACATTCACAAGGCGTGGAAATAGCTGTCAAGTTAACAACCGAAGCTTCACAAATTGTATATGGACAGGAAGCAAGGCACAAGCACATTGTAACCAAAACATTGTGTCACCAAATAAGACCTTCATTTACTTCAAAGGGAAACTACAGGGAACAATTTAGTTCTATTATAACATAAGTTGGTAAACTTACAGTGCAAAACAAATTTTAATAAATATATCGAATCGCATACTTTAAAAAGCAAAATTAACGGTATAAAATCTAATTATTATTTATCGTAGCTAGAATAGAGTCAGCAGTTAAAACAAGAACATGGCGCTATATTTCGTGACAGTCTCAATCCAATATGGGGGTATTTTAAAAATCGTTTACACTTCAGGTGAAAGACAAAAACGTATGAAATTAAATTCGGTGTTCACATGCTTAAACTATGCAGGTTTGTAGAGAATTTTATTCTGATGCGTTTTTATGTAAGGTAAGTATTGTTTTATTTTTGTTATTTAGAAGTTATGGCCTGAGGACTACGCTGTAAGCTTACCCATAATTTTATATGGTGCAGTAGGTTTTAGCACATTGTTCACTGAACAATTCAAATTTAAAACATGTGTTCCTATAATCTGTTTCCAGTAGTATTATTGTATAATACACTTTTATTTATATATTTTAAAAAGTAATTATGACCAAAAATGTAAAAGTGATTAGCCTTTTTTGTAATTTTGTACAATTTCTACAGTTCTCATATACTGAATACAGTTTAAAAATGACATATTTTACTAGTGGTGATTCATACTTAGAATTCTGATTTGAATATAGTTTCTATTCATTGTATCTAACAAAAAATATCAATTTTATCTGGATTTATTAGTTAAATAGTAAAATTTGAAGTCAGTTTGTCAGCAAAATCCTGCGGAAATTAGGTATTTCTGAACATTTTCGTACCCGATCCTTAAAACTAAATGCTCAGTTAAGTTTTAAAGTTAGGAATCTAATGTTTGGTATCAGTTCTCACAACACCAAACCCCAGCTTTCGCCACCGTAGCAGCGTTGATTTTCAAGAATAAGTGAAAAAATCGACCTGCCCTAATGTTGATGACCTGACAGAAACTTCAGACTAGCAATAGTACTGCATTATGCGCAATCATCTGTCAAATCGAATGTAATAGTGTTAAAAAGAGTGACATTGTTGCTCTGATGTTGTTCTCTATATATGTTTCAATAATCCTCTCCCACACTTTACATGACTTAAACTTCATACATTATCGAATTACCTCTACGATCTTTAACCGAGCTCGATTTAATACAAACTCCAAGACTTCAAAATCGTAACAAGGAAACGCTTCTATGTTGAGTATGAAGTATTCTTAACCCACACCGAAAGGGATACTCAGATAGTAAGTAATCTCTTTTTTCTATGATTCACAGCCCATCTGGTTAAAAGTAAGATAATGCTAATCACTCCACCATGACTCTAGTATGTAGGGATACACAGTTGTATTAAAGGGGGATAGAAGTTTAGTTGATTCATTTGTATATATTGGGAGAACTTTCTCCCGAGATGGATACCTTGACTAAAATACTTTTACTAGCAACACGTCAATATTCTTGAGAGGTTTAACCAAACATGCCTCGATGGGAACCTAACTATTAACTCACAATTGTTTACCACAAAACCAAGTTTCTATAGCAAGTTGAAGTGTCAAGCATATAGATGTGTGTTATCTGTTATCAAAGAGAAAATTAGCATGCAATATTACAGGCTCTAGAAGTAAATATTTGCTGTGGAGAACTGCAACATATCAAACCGCCTAGATACAAGACAAAGATATGTTGTCAGAATAAAATATGAACTCTTTTGTGAGAAACGTGGAAGCATGGGTGTATTCGATCTGTCTGGTGCAAGTGTGGGGATGATGCAAGTGGTCCATTGGAGCTAAAGCGAAAACTGTACTGTTTTGAGACGAACTTCGCGGAATGTGTAGTTTATGTGGAAGACGCTGTCTGTCAAAGGCTTATCTACTGACTAAGATGAGGTCACATTGTAAGAGCTAACTAAACAGGTTTGAAGCAAGATGTGAATATAAACAAACCAGTGGTCTCGCATGTAAACATAACTCGTGGCTGTTATCACAACTGGATAATCAACGTACTCACAACCGGATATTGTAATATTGTAGGTACAGCCTACTTCTCTAACGAAAGTAGCAATTGCTATATATATATATATATATATATACAGAGAGAGAGAGAGAGAGAGAGAGAGAGAGAGAGAGAGAGAGAGAGAGAGAGGGGAGAGAGAAGGATGACAAATAAGAAATGTAGGGTGCCTGAGTGTATGTGTGTATAAGTGTATGTACATGTGTTTTATTTTAGAGAATAGTTTCTAGTTTTAATGAACGTTTGTTTGGTGTGTTGTTTTATTGAAATATTTCCGTTATTCGTATTTCTTATATACATTTAGTGAGACATCGACATATATGTACCTGGATTTTTATGTGTAAGTTTTACTGTTGTGTACGTGAGCTCAGTTAGTAAATCTGATTTTTTGTAATGTCACATGTAGGTTTAATTGACAATTACTTCAAGTCGCTTTTCAAGAAAGAGCAAAGCTATAGCTGTTCGCAGCTGGATGTATTAATTAATACAGCAAAAGAATTCCATTTTCAAAATATCCGAATGAATCGGTTTGTAATTGCGCTCAGCAGGAGCAGCAGACCGACGTGCAATGCGCATGCGTCGTTACGTCTATCCCCATTTTATTTTAAACACGGAAGAGTATAGGTTCGAAGAATTCGGGAATTAATGGAGTTATAGTAATCGATGTAAAATTCTCTTTAAATATATATATATATATATATATATATATATATATATATATATATATATATACGACCTGGAGTAACCATCAATATCGATTTTATGATAATGTAAGTATTGTGTGAGTAGGATTAAAATGGAAACACACGTTTATTTAGGGTTTGTTTTTTAAAGGAAAATATATATCACTTATTAACATCTGAATCGGAAGAAGTATTCTCTTTATGTGTGCATAAATAGACACTGTAACACATAAAATAAGTCATATGTTTGATTAAACGATTCTTATTTTTCCAATTTACTAATAATCATTTTTGTGTAAAAATTAAAAAAAATTGAATGTTTCATATACATCACTAGTACTTTCGATTCGCTGACAAATCAGCTTTAGATCACAAAAACTTAACAAAATGATGATGTGTTTGTAACCTGAAGATGATCCGTAAAGTAATCGAAACTGCTAGTGATATATATAACAAATGTATTACTGTTTTTGATTTTGACACGAAATTGATAATTGAAAAAATCGAAAATAAATTTTAAAAAGTTATAATACAGCAGTAGGTATTCTGTTACAGGATAACAGTTAACTATTTAAATTCTGCGACCCCAGCATAAGTGTTACAAGATAACATTATATTAAGCATGTAAACATCATGTTACTGGATGCATACGTAATTTTATTTATTGTAAGTTGCTGAGTTTTCATAAAGATAGCTTCGAGCATTTTAAATTTATATATATATATATATATATATATATATATATATATATATATATATATATATATATTTATATATATAAATGTTAACATATATACATGTGTTTCCAAATACAATCGTGTGTAAGAATGGCAATAGGCTAGTAAAAATAAGAACAAACATACAATTAATATTTCGGCCGTTTAAACGACCCTACTCATTTAGTTTAGAAACACTTTACTGACAACAAAATAACTTTTATATACAACGGAATATGCTCCAGAATGCATCTGAGATGAGGTAAGTGGGGTATTATCTTGTAGTGTGAACCATATGTTTGAGGAGTCGTGTGTTGAGTATGTAAAACGAACAGAAGACGGAGATAATGTTTTGAACGTAGAGAAGGTGAGAGTCAGCTAGATTGCAGTTAGTATGAGTTGGTCGGGTATGAAAAAAAACAACTAAGGAGATTAGACGCGCTTGATTTTGGAAAATAAATAATATTTTATAAGTACAAATAAGAATAACAAATATATCATAGACATTCTCTGTCTGCAAAGATACGTCACAGATCTCTGTGATTTTACTAGATATTCTCACATTATTTTCTGAATATTCAAGATAATATTTTACTAGGAGTTGCCTGTTTGCATGACTAGATGGTTTGTCATCCGTGTGTTTATCAGTATGTTTATATCTCTCCCTCTCTTTCCCTTTTTCTCATTATATATATGTATATATATATAT
>OY744526.1:104457051-104507051 GCA_963556195.1 Sepiola atlantica | reverse complement strand
AAACAACTTTGTCAAAGAAGATCATGTAAATATAGGTTATCGCTCTAAAAACAGTTTATAAATGATTTTTCGGAAATACGACTGTTTTACTAACTTACCACTACACTCTCAAGTTAGGAAAATTACATTTAACACAAAGAAAATTAAAATACTAACACAGATTATGAAAAATAATTACATATTTGAGAATTGGTGACGAATTCTTTGAGAATTATCAACTCAAATCGGATCATTTTATGAATACACATCCATAAACTCGAGCAAAGAAGCCACCTTCTTTAAAATTGAACGTTGTTTTCATGTTATCTAAAAGTTTGGTTCATAGGTGATTTGAAAGTGTGGGTCATGTGATATCTGATAGTTTTGTTCATGTGTAATCTGAAGTTATAGTTTATATATGATGTGACAGTTTGGTTCATACGACATCTGAGAGTTTACTTAATGTGTGATGTTAAAGTCTAGTTCGTGTGTGATCTAAACGTTTTGATCATGTGGCATATGCAGGTTTGGGGCATGTGTTATCTGAAGGTATCGTTTTTGTATGAGAATTTGCCTCCTAACCGACTGTGAACAATATATATATATATATATATATATATATATATATGTATATATATATATATATATATATGTATATATATATATATATATATATATATATATATATATATATATATATATATATATATATATATATATATATATATATAGGTGTGGTACAAACTAATTGAAAGTTATTTTTTAACCTGGATGTAAGGAAAATCGATGGCATTAGTTCACGATTATCTTCTTCACATATAAATGATCAAAAAAAGTTCCCATAAACGTAGGTAAAACAGGATTGGTTTCCGATGGGTAGGCCATTGAAATAAATAGACACACGTTTTTTTATATCGTTCTAGCAATTACAGGTTTTCTGGTATACACAAGAGCAACTGTTCAACATATGCACCGTCTACAGTTATGTAGGACTCCCAACAGTATTTCACGGAATCACGGATATGCTCCTAAATCCCTTACGTATTTCTTATTACTGCAATATTAAGGTTAAGATCTTTATCACTGAGATGTATTAAACAAATGTTGGCTACGTGATAGAGGAACTGGGTTGGGATTATTATCTGTCCATGCATATTATTGTTGAAGTTAGTCATTCTATCTTCTGCTTACTCAGTAAAGATAAGGAACACAGGAAATATTCGAATTTCTAAATGGGAGGCTGCGCCCATACTATGATCCCTACAAACCTTTTAAAATAGTCCTAGTAAATGAAATTTTTTGAATATTTATTAATCCATGTATAATACTTATTAACATTTCACAACAATCGGATGTATCTGAATGTTCAGCAATGCCTCCCACCTGCTATTTAAGATAGTGCATGAATCTTTATCAAATTATAACTATCCCTCATTTCGACCCGTTAAGCCTAGCAGTGTGCATACGTATTGTTTTACATTTTTAAACCATATATGTCACATTTTCCTCAGCTACAAGCATGTTTTCCGTTCGCCATCTTCAATTTCCGCTGCTATAACGAAACTACAACGATGTACACTGTAAATTCGTATAAACACGCTAAAAGCTTAACATACTTACCTTTCTATTTTCTTCTTTTATCTTAGATTTTTAAACTTGACGAGAAAATAATACACTTTTAGTTTGTAAAGCTAACAATAAAAGTGACGTCTATGCCAACGTACTATTTGTGCACAATGAAACAGAACTCGTCTAATATATCCTGCTACTATGTGTTTGTTAGTGTTAATTACGGAATTCACCGGATATTTAATATTGAACACATTTCTTGCAAATGTGAAATATTTTTCAGGCTAAAATGGAAAGTTGTCTCCATATTATGTCCTTTAAAATACTTTTAAAATGCTCGCAAGTAACTGAATTTGAGGGAACCTGAATTGATTTATGTATCATAGGCATTGCTAAAGTTTCATAAAAATCGAAAGTATCTGAAAATTTGCGAAGAGTCTTTACATCTTTTTAATTCATTTCGTATTAAAAAAATTGAGGAAAATATAGTCTACATTTGGACCATTAGTTTAGGTATCATTCATGTGCGTACAAATATATACACATTTGATATGGATATATATATATATATATATATATATATATATATATATATATATATATATAATTTATTTAGATACTGTATATTACATAATTCAGCAATGTACCGCGGTTTCATCCAAAAGGGCAGATTTAGAGATCTTTAGTAAATCTCCGTGCCCAGTGGAATCATCGGCAAGCTGAAACGATTGTAGTCACGCCCGACAGGGAATGGCGTCAACAATGACAGAAAACGGTGTATCTCTTAGGTGGTCCCCGAAAAAAACGGTGTGGGATAGTGATTTACTAAGACTTAAGGGAGATCGATGTTATTTCGTGTATGAAAAGCCTTCATTTTATTCCCTAGCAAGTTTTATTGATTGATTTATTTATCTGTTAGCATGTTTTATTTATTTATTTATTTATCTGTTTTTTTTTTTATACCTGAAATAATACGAAAGGGACAGGTATAAAAAAAAAACAGATAAATAAATAAATATGATGCAATAATGTTTTTATGGACTTAACGTTTTTGTTTATGTTTGTTTATTGAATTGGTGTTTTCGTATTTTCTAGATCTTAATGGGAGGAAAGCGGTGTTTCGTTTATATGTCCCGTTTATAACCAGTAGTGTTGAAAACAAAAACAAAACAAAAAAGGAACAAAAAATGAACAAAAAAAGAAGATCAAAAAATCGTTATAAACGGAATAATGTATGCTATCTTTTATTTTCGTTTGAGGGGTATAAGTTTAGTTTCTTTATTGATGGTGTGTTAATAATATTAATATTTATATTTATATTTAGTATTTAGTGTATTTCATTAAATTCCTTATCTTGTTATTTTATTCCACTATACATATATCCATGCGCACCGGTTAATAAACCCATATACACACACAGGCATGGAACCACAAGCATGCCTATACACATATCTGCACGCACATGAACATGCGTGCACGTACACACATCTTCACTTACATGTACGGGGGGTTATTAATTTTATATTTTTTATTATTTGTTTTTTCGTGTTTTTAATTAAATCTTTTATTTATTCTATTAATATTATTTTATATTTTATATTTATTAATAATATGCACCTATACATAAATACGCGAACTCGCACACATCCTTGTATACACACTCAGACGTATACATACGCCTGTATATTCATCTTCATTTATACAGGGGTGGGCGGGTGATTTGAGAATCTATTATATGGAGTGTATGAAGCGGGAGCGGGAGTGGGGGATAAGGATCAAAGAACATTTTCGTTCTGTGGTGTATCTGTATTCCCGTGATATAATGGTCACGTGGAGATGGGGTACCTGCTGATAAATGTATAAGCACTGTTGATGGGGTTAGTTTTAGTATGCATGATGTGATTATCTGTGGTGAAAGGGTGGGGTGTTTATTGATGAATGTTTATATGTGGTTAGGACTAGGTTGTATCAGGGTAGGTAGGGTTTATGTAGTCGCGCCCGTGGTGTGTTTAACATATATCTGGGGGGGGGTGAGGTATTTTGTACGTAAATAGAAATATAGGAATTTTGTTATGGCTTTAGGGAGGTCTTGGGGAGAAAAAAAATAATTGGTGAGTTGTGTAATATTGTTATCAGACCATTAGGGCTAGCAGAAATTTTCTTCTGTGGGGGCATTTTCTGAAGACCTCGGTTTTTATGTTCATGCAGTTTATAAAAGTGTTGTTGATAGCTTGTATACTTGTGAATTTCTCAGTAGTTCACAAAGGGCAGATCCTGGAGGTAGGGCTGAAGAATTTAGGTTTGTCGGTAATTCTCCATTCTATTTTGTAGGGAGTGTTGGACTTCTTGAGATCCCATACGTCGGGTGCCAGTGTGGTTTATATATATATATATATATATATATATATATATATATATATATATATATATATATATATATATAGTATGAACACATTATCATGCAATTAAGCTACATGGTAATATTCGATGGATATTTTTCTGGGACAGTGTTTAATTAATAAAATTTAACTGAACTTATAAATTAATAAAATATCAGAACTTAACTTTACACACTTGTATATGACTAAATCATGCATAAACAATAAGTATAAAAATGAAAAATTTAAAAGATTTTACAAAAAGTAAAATGTAAATGAAATTGTTATTAGCTCATTATTTGGTAATTTATATATTACTTGGTGTGACAAAGAAGTACTAGTTATACTAAATCATTGTGGAAGAGGTTAAATTCGAATTTAATATCTGTGTTTACATGATTGTCAAACCGTAATTAATTATAGGTATTTCTATTGATAATGGATCTTAGTTAATCATTTCATTACTTGTTATTCAAGTTTAAACAGTGATTTCTGCAGTAAAATGTTGTATTCATATATGACAATGTGTTTATATTTATATGTGTACTGTGTCTATACTATACGTTTAGCATAAGGAAGTGTTATACATGTATATACATTGATATATATATATATATATATGTATGTTGTGAAGTTGTTCCACAGTAAATAATAAATAAAGGAAGTCAAGTCGAGGGTTGGTTTAACAAGTGTATTAACAAAGTAAGAAACTGACTAGCTCTTGGCTAGACAATTACAAGACTGTGCTTTGTCTTCAGTGTCTCTGGTGACTCGCACTATTTATAGTGACAACCGGTGTAGTTTCTCCTGTGTAAGAACGGCCGGTGTAACATATATATATATATATATATATATATATATATATATATATATATATATATATATATATATGCGTTATGTGTGTGTTTATTTTTCCTGTGCCTATTTAGCTTAGGAGTATGTAAGTAAAACCTTAGATAGTAAGTATAAATATGGCCAATCTGATAGCTTTTTTGTAATATTGATTAGGGAGAAGAAAACGCCTGTTCCAAGAATATCTCCCCGGGCTTTTTCATCGTAAATGCACCTTCAACACTTTATTATTCTTTTAGATCTGTCATTCTTTTTCTCGATGAACAAACATAACAGAATCAGGGAAAAAATAACGCATGCATAATAATCCTTCCCTGTCCTAAAAAGTATAGTTGATGAATATTATTGAATGTTTGTTTAATTTTCTTGGAGAGAAGAAAATACGACTGAAATCCATCGCTGATTAGCGATAGTAAGCGGCGGGAAAACGGACAACAGCAATGGAAATAAAACGTGCAAGTTATTGCTATACTATAAGAAGGGTTCTCATCCATTGCTGTTAACGCATTCTTACCATCTTCCTCTTAAATCTCTTGATTTTACGACATCGTATTGTTCTTTTATTAGTAATTGGAAAAACATTATTTCAAAAATTTAGGAAATGAAGATGGGAAACGTTTTTAAAAGTTATTTTTCCTATCTTCCTTTCTCATGTCTTTGAAATATATTTATATAGAGAGAGACATACATACATACATACACACATACATACATACATACATACATACATACATACATACATACATACATACATACATACATACATACATACATACATACATACATACATACATGTGATGGACTCTCTCCCAGGGGCGGCCCGCGCGTGAATTTATAATTGCAAGGGTTGCGCAATCTTCAACAACCGCTCTCCTGAGTCGGCATTGTTTGATTCCAATGGCAAGTAGTAATACAGGACGACTGGAAACAATGCCGAGATAAACAGAGAGCACATTCATCACCTGGTATTCTGAAATGGTCACACATTTAGTACTGGCCAGGCTCGACGCCGCTTAACTTCGGTGATCTAACGGGAACCGATGTATCAACGTGATGGTACCGTATATTATACATACATACATACATACATACACACATATATCAATCAGTGTAGATTCTGTTTTTATTTCAGGTCAAGTAGTTAAGATGCTGTGAAAGAGATACTTTGAAATCATGAACTTCGTTTACGATAAAGAAATATAAACTTAAAGCCAATGAAAATGTACTGTGTATAAATGTTAGCTTAAAATATAAATACTTGTTACTTACCGTTATACCAGAATAAAGGCAAGCTTACGGAGCAAATATGAGGTATCCTTTTCTGTCGATATTTATTACGAAATTCGTGTTACGTCACATGGCGTGAAAGCGAAACTTTATTTTCACCTCCATTTCTGTATTAATACAACAACCACGTTATTTCACTCTTGTACATGAACGAAAGTCTTTGTGTTATTATGCATTTATTTAGTGGTTGCATTTAGTTTGAAAAAAAAACATATTCTCACAATGACAGGATATAATTGCAAATAAATATAATGGGCGCACATTTAATTCCACTAAACCACACTGACTGAAGGTTAATAAACATAATAACTTGTAGAATTTAACATTGCTTTTCATGGACGGAACTATTTTATAGCTTTTTATTACTTGTATTTCTAACCAGATAATCTGACAGTTGTCAGTTGAAGTAAATATGAACAGAAACATACATCAAATAGACATCCATATCATGAAGCTATCCAGTACGTGTATTCATCTAGTAATATCATATTCCTACATCGATACCTTAACCATACAGCTTCCGTTTCTGTTTGTTGTTTATTCTTTCTTCCTTATACTTCTCCGCCCACTTTTACCGATCACATTTTGCGCTAATATATTTTACCAATTTGTTTTCTTTGTTGCGCTTTCCTGTAAACATGTTATCATTGCATTTTACATTTAAACTAATTACGATTTAAGATTTACGATAAACGGATACTTACTTTCGTAGTTATTCCGATAACACTTTATTGTATTAGCTACGCCAGATAAAATAATACATACATTATATATATATATATATATATATATATATATATATATATATATGTATATATATATACATATACATATACATATACACGTAGATACATTTATAAATATATATATATATATATATATATACATATATATGTGTATATATACATATATATATACGTATATATATATATATATATATATATACATTTATATACATTTATATGTATATATATACATATATATATACATTTATATGTATGTATATATATATATATATATATATATATATATATATGTAAAAGTAAAAATGGAATAAAGAATAAGCAATTCAACAACTAACAAAAATAAACTCAAAAACTCATGTTGTAAAGTTCTACTGAGATATTTCGGCCGTCAAGATACGACCATTTTCGTTCGGTTGGTAAACTTTATTTCAAAACGGAAAAGTTTTCCAATTTATACAAAGAATGCGATTGGAAGAAAGTGTCACGTGCAGAGAAAAAAAAAGGGGGGAGTAGGGACGCGAGGAATGTTATGAAAAGAGAAAGAAAAAGAAGATGAAGAAGAGGAAGAAGAAGAAAGAGAGACCAATCAACCAGTATCTTTAGAACGTCAGTTGAAGAAGAAGAAATAGAAGAAGAAGAAGAAGAAGAAGAAGAAGAAGAAGAAGAAGAAGGAGCAAGAGCAAAAGTAAGAAAGGGTAAAATCGACATTTGACTGTCGAAGGCTACTAAAGAAAAAAAGGAGAGAGAGAAAAATCAGTGCTTGGATATCACCTGCTGATTGAAATCCAAAGTCGGATTGAGAACGTCAAAAGTCTAATAGGATTAGTAGTAATTTTGAAGCTGTTGACGTTGGGATTCAAAACAAAGGAGGTGGAGGAAGCAAGGGAGGAGGATGAGGAAGAAGAGAAACAAGGGATAAAAGTTAACCAGCGTCATATTCATTTAAATTCATCTCATATAGAATCGATCTAGCAGAAGGAAAGGAAATGTTATAGAAACTTTGTCTCTGGGCAATGGTGTTCTTATGACATAGGATCAGACAGGATTCTGTGAGACGTCGAAGTTTAGTATCATGATAATCGGTTTTTATCTCGGGGCTCTGCGTATTTGCACCCCTGGATATCTCTCTCAGGAATATAATAAAATAGAATCCTCTCTCGCTACTTTAAAATATCCCAAACATGTCATTCTTTCCGCTAAAAAGAATGCGTTTCAAATCAATCTAAAAAAGATTAAAAAAACACTAATACATCTCGTAATACTACACAACCCATATTAAGGAATGTTTTCCTTCCTACTAACTCTCGTAACACACATCTCTTTTCTTCGCTTTCCCAACATAGTTTTAGAATTATCCAAGCTACCTCACTCACCATCAAAAACATGTTACAAATGCATAAAAACAAAAATAAAGTCCTTTCATCTCCCACTACAGCTGGAATTTATACTATTCCTTGCACCGACTGTGGGAAAATATATTTCGGCGAGACACAACGTCCGTTAAAGAAACGAATATAGTAACATAATCGTGCCATAAAAAACGGTGATACCTCAAATACACTATGCACTCATATGATCTCTTTCGGCCACCACTTCAATACGCATAAGGCAATTTCTATCAAACATATTCTTCTCTGCACGTGACATTTTCTTCCAATCTCATTCTTTGTATGAATTTGAAAACTTTTCCGTTTTGAAATAAAGTTTACCAACCGAACGAAAATGGTCGTATCTTGACGGCCAAAATATTTCGGTAGAACTTTACAACATGAGCTTTTGAGTTTATTTTTGTTAGTTGTTGAATTGCTTATTCTTTATTCAATTTTTATTTTTACATATTGTCTGAAACATTGTTTCTTTTTTCTCATATATATATATATATATATATATGTATGTGTGTGTGTATATACACACACATACACACACACATATATATATATGTGTGTGTGCGTGTGTGTGTGTGTGTATACATATACAGTGTGGGCAGAGAGGGCGGACGTTTTTTAAATAATCACAAAATCGTTTATTTTTTATTGAAAATAAATTTATTAGCAGATTTGTGTACGTATTGAATTGCCTTGAGGTGACCCCATGAGAAAAATTGCACATGGATAAGTCAGGGGACCGAGGAGGCCAATGAATTTCGCCAAACCTGGAAATGAGGCGACCAGCGAAGTGAGGGCGAATAACGTCCATTGATGCTCTAGCTGCCTGAGCTGTCTTCTCATCCTGTTGAAACTACACACGTCGAATGGGAATAGGTTTTCGTAGTAACTCGGGTAAAACGATCTCGATATAGCGATCCGAGTTCACGGTAACAGCATTCCCATTATCCTCTGCGAAAAAGTAAAGACCGATGATGCCAGTGTTTACTATAGGGCACCAAATCGTCACGTTGGGACTATTCAGCGGTCTGTCTGTGCAATTGCTTTGGATTTAAAGAAGCCTAGTAACGATGGTTTTGTTGATTCACCATGCTATTGATATGAAAATGAGCTACATTAATCATGCACAATATGAGGTTGTAATTTTGCTCAAAAATTGCCTACATCTCATGTGAGAACGTCACTAACTGTGCGTAATCCCCGGGTCTCAGCTCCTGCACAACGGCCAATTTGTAAGGATGGAATTGCAGTTCTGAATGCAAAACACGCCTAATCGAACAGTTACTGAGACCTAGTTCAGAAGAATGGTTCTGAGCAGGAGTACGTACTAATCGTCTAGTCCTCTGTAGTATTCTGTTCATCAGTGTACCTCGTGTACGAAGTGCGTTAACCCAACGTAGGATTGTGTTGCGAGTGGGAACAGCTTGGTTTATGTGGATATTGTAATGGCGACGAAACTCACGTTGTACTGCCGTGATAGACTCGTTGATCTTGACCAAATTGTCGTACGCAAAAACGCCGTGTTTTATCGTCCATGGCTCCATTGCTTCAATTGAAAAGAGAATAAAAAATGTTAAGAGTTCATCAACTCAAATCTGTGAATACATTTGTTTTTAATTAAAAAAATAACGATTTTGTGATATTTAAAAAAACGTCCGCCCTCTCTGCCTCACCCTATATATATATATATATATATATATATATATATATATATATATATATATATATATATATATATACATATATATATATATATATGCATATATATATACACACATACATATAAACATATATATACACATATACACACATATATATATACCCATATATATATATACATACATATATATATATATATATATATATATATATATATATATATATACATATATATATATACATATACACACATATATACACACATATATACACACATACACATATACACATATACACACACACACACATATATATATATATATATATATATATATATATATATAAGATGATTAAATGAATCAGAACATTCCAATTGTTAAAAGAATTAGAACAACAAGTCTAGTATGGCATACGGTCGTTTCCAAAACATTCTGGAAATACTTTAATTTTAATTTTTTTTATTTTTCAATTAAATTTTTTTTTTACAAAGCCACTCCAGAACGTTCTCATCAGCGCCTTTACGAGCACATCTTACAGAAAATTCAAGGAAGAAAATAAAAAAGTTCGTCTTAGAGGAACATCTACTGACAGGTGGGGATTTAGGGACAAATATTAGAAAAAGGAATAAGTCACAAATATAAAATAAAAATATGAAGATAAACCGATGATAATAATAATGATAATAAGACATCATAAACTTTATCAACAATATTAAGATAAAAGGAAAATAAAATAAGGAACAAAATAAAATAAAATATAATATAAATATGAAAATAATAATAGAATATATGAAGGAACAAAAGGATTAGAAATAAAAATAAAAATAAAATATACAATAAAAAGAAAAAAGGAAAAAAACAATGAAAGAATAATATTATAAAAAATAATAAAATTATAAATAAACAAAAATCAAAAATATAAAAAAATAAAAGGAAGTATAGTAGAGGAAAATGAAATAAAGTAAACAAATAATAATAAAACAATAAATAATAGATATAAAATAAAAATAAAAAATAAAATATGAAAAATTAAAAAAATATATAAAAAATAAAAAATATAAAAAAATATATAATAAATTAAAAAAATTAAATATAATAAGAAATAAGATATAAAATTAAGTATATTAATAGAAATATACGGAAATAATATATATATGTATATATATATAAAGAATATATGAATTTTTTTATAAAATTAATAAAATTATAAATAAGTAAATAAAAATAAAGACATGAAATAAAATAGTAAACTAATAATTTAAAATTAAAGCAAAATTAGAAATAATGAAGGTATAATGAAAAAAAAAATAAAGATGAGGATAAATGACAGAGTTACTAATAATGGGATGATAATACAATTTAGAAATACACACTGAGAATATAGGATAAATATAAAAGAAATAATCAATAATAATAGTATGAATTAAGTACTTAGAACTATAAATAAAAATAAGATGGAAGCATGTACAAGTTTCGAACCAAAGTTGAATATTGTCAAGGCTCATTTTCTTGAGGTTTTTTAAGAAACCATCTCGCATGGAGATGATTAGGGTAGGAGGGGAGGAGGGCAGGCAGATGAGAGGGTATGGACAACGGTTAATTTTAGAGGGAGAACAACTCCTTATAAAAAAAATATTATATGGGGGAGGGGTCAAAGGTGACTAAGAAATAAAGGGATGTAATTGAATGGGGGTATGATTGGGACTATACTAACATTCCTGCACAGGCAAGTGCATGAGTGCATGGTAGATAAGAGTGAGTGGAACACATTTTAGGGGAAGAAAAGGACCTTATGAAAAATTATCATAGGGGAGAGCTCAAGGGTGACTATGAAATAAGGGATGTAATAGAGTGGAAGTATTATTGGGACTATACTAACATCAGTGCATAGACAAGTGCATGGGTACATGTGAGATAATAGTGATGAGAAAAGGAATGTCTTATTAATTCGGCTGGTTCTTCAGTAGAAGAGAACATGCTTTAGAGGAAATAATTATCCTCCATCTCTCATCGTGATCTTCCACCAATTTGGCGTTTGAACCAATAAGTCCATCTGGAATGACATTAGATGTGGGAGGGTGAATTATACCAGGAAAAGTTATAAATTTAGTCTGACGGTTATGCGTTATTTAAGAGTAAGTCGAAGTAAACAGAGTCTGTGCTTCGAAGATCCGATATATTTTCTAGGTGAATTGGTTGGATGAAATTAATAAATTGATTTTAACCCACATTTTATTGGGAACACTTGGTGCACCCGTATTCCAGCGGTGTCCGGGAAAGTGCATTTAATGAATAAATTCCTGATCCTAACATTGAATTACGGAGAAAATGTATTCTATTTATTATAGCAAACGAGTCAAGAAACACGCACAATATCATTAGAACGCAAAATAAGGGTAAATAGTTACATAAGTATGTAATATTCGCAAGGGAATAAATGCACAAAGGCATGTTACGTTTATTATATGCGGAAGTGTCTTCTTAGTTTTTATCTAAGAAATGCCGACCTAAAATTGACCTATGTTTGCGAGAGTCTTATTGCCAATCGCAAAAACACCATCAAGTCGGATTAGAAAGTTAAGTACTGGTAGTGTGAATGGTTATATATTTATGTAATTAGGAGTAGTTTGTTACCAATAAAAACACAGCAATTTTCTTACGTTAAATTCATAAGCAAAACATAGTCGCCTATTTCATTTGTTTAATCAAGAAATGCCGACATTCAACTAATATGTCGTAGGTTTATTAGTATCTGAAAACACCCCAGAAAATGGAATACGAAGCAAAGTACCGGTGGCGTGAATAGTTATATATTCATGTAACTATCAATACTTCGTGCGAAAGTTAAAAAAAACAAAACATAAAATCTTACCTTATATTACTTATGCTGAACTGAGTAAATAAATACAGAAGCGTCAGACAAAAAGCAATGATGAATAGCACGACGTGCTCTGCAAGTTGGACGTTATTCTGCTGATCGAGAATGTGTACAAAAGTATGTACAGTCAACACAGCTGAGAGAATGAACTTGTATGTGTATGAAGCGTTCGTTATTTTGATAAGCAATATACAATAGTAAGAAGCAAAAATGAAATAATTGTGGTGAGTGTTCCCTATTTAGAAAAGTATCCTGTAACTAGATATTAGTATTATAGTAAAATACCTGCATCATTCTTTGTGAAAGACTTAGTTGAGATAGTAAAAAGAAGTTTCCCCGTGGAAAAGGTAAGAAACGAAAATAACGCATATTTTCTGAAACCACGCACATCAACTGGCCTTAGTGGCTGACGAAACAGATAAACATATACCACTTTTTGTTCTAAACATACAATAGCCAATTTACTTTATTATATATATATAAGATGTATTTCGTTCTCGGCGACGACAACATGTATGTAAATCACGAACACCTCAGTGGATAAGAAGTGAACAGCGTGGTTGAAATATCTTTACAAATGAACATTTTATTTCGAAAGAAAATATGTCTATTATAACCTCTATGTATTTGCAAAAACACCAAAATCGATCGGCACCTCAGGAAATGGCCGTGAAGTGTCTCAAAAGATTGAAGTACCGGGGAATGAAAAGCCCATTTGGGAAAAGGTGTTGTCATTTAAATTCCAGAGGTAAGCATCGTCCGTTATAAACTTGGATGAAGAGCAAAGAATGAGTTGTGATGCTGATCGACATTCATGCTCTAATAACTGTAACGTGTTTTACCAGTGGAGGCTGACATATAACGACTCGTGTGATATTTGGTAATGAATAAAACAATAATTATAAACGAAAAGTATACAAATTCGAGACACTAAATGACAACAAGAACACCTTGTTAAAACCGGATCTTATCAGCTTGATATCTGTTATTACGAATATATCCTTCATTAATTCATCAATTGTCCACAGTTTGCAGCACTTGCTAGAGGCAACACCTGTGAAGATGAGTAAATTTGAATGGGGTATCTTTCAACTATATAATACGCTAAACATTATTACAAGACTGTTTAAGAAAGTGAATGATACGTCCCTGCATAAGTTCTCATATAAAAACATACTATTCTAAGGGGAGGATTCCGGATATTGTCGAAATCAGATAACCTTATTGCAACAAGTGGCAATCGTTAAAGCCATTCTACACACTCCAAAAAGTGGACAGCTGAACGGATCAGAAGCGTGTGAAACTCAATTTGATAGAGTCGGAAACATTTTACGTAAAAATAAGTTGCGTACCCTGTATCCGTAGTTTATAGTTTAGTTCTGATTAGATAGTAATTGAGCAACGTTTAACATTTACAACCTGTCATGGGATTGGTTGAAACAGAATATTTGAAACAGTATCATTAATTTCAAGACTGAATCCTAGCGATAACCTTACAGCTAAGTACATAGCCGTCTTTCCGTCTCTGGTAGAACCTTGAAAACCGAGCTATTCAGGGAGAGCAAGCGACACCGGCCATGAGGGAGAACTTAAGAAGCATAACTTGTTCTGTTTGTAATAATTCAATGCATAAATGTGTGCTGTGTCTAAAGAAGGCCCGAAGCTAAATATATGTCATCTTTAACACATGCTTTAGAACAAGAGAAACCATTACAAATACTCTCATGTTTTGATATTATGTTATGCACATAATAAAGAAGTAATCACTTAAATTAATGTAATTCCTGCAGAAAATGAACAATTAAGGCTGATTGAAGTCTCGGATCTCTTTATATTTTAAATAATCACCTGCACATCATTAAAGGTAATGTTTTGTATGTGTCAATATATTAAATACAAAATAGTCAATATCTGTTATTTAATTCTGAATACATTAAAGTGTTTCAGAGAATTACTATTGAATTGCAACCTGATATTCAGTCGGAAATTGGTTAAGTATATTTTATGGAGTATAGGTGTTCTATGGTGGGAGTTTACATTATTTACTAATACAAACAAAGGAAATGTGATTTTATTTTTCCAAACCAAATTGCGATCAGATCAAAATAAATGCATTATATGTATGGATCATAATTTTAACTAAATGATTGTGTTTTCTTAAAACTAAATATACGTAAGACGTGTCTTTGTAAAAATGTAGATATATTTTGATGAGGTGTTATAACAACTTAGTAAAACAAAATGCGTATGCCCTGTCTTTGTCGTAATTTTGATCAACTTGTATTTTATTAGCACGTAAAAAGGTGAAAATAGTATGTTTTTATATTAGAACTTATGCAGGGACGTATCATTCAAATTGGTTTTAAACAAAACGGGTTTGAAATAAACACATTACTATTGTTAAGTTTAATGTTATTTCACAGGGATCTACGTTCACCTGGACCCTTCTCTTATTTCGTAAATTTAAACCGTAACACTTTATTTTGTCATTGTTGATGTTCATTTGTGTGGAACGTTTAATTCAGTCTAGTATCAGTTTGTAGACAATACCCATGTTGTTTTATCATAGAATGAATAACTGATTACATCTTATAGTCTGGGTTGTATATCTGTTTTATTGTTAAGTTTAGAAACCTTTTTCTTACACCTATCCGTATATTTTGTTTCAAGTAAGTTTTAGAACTGTAAATGTGAATGCATTAAAGTAGTATTTATTTACCTCTTCTCCAGGGTGTTAGGCACACGGCCAGTTTTATCTTACTCCCACAAGGTAAGATGTGACCCAAGGTCGGCTCGGGAAAGTGGGACTTGAAAACCCAGCGCCCGAGAAGGTGAGCACTCTGGCAATAAAATTGCCTGGGCAGCCCCGTCGGCATTTCCCGGTAGAGGCGCTCCAGGCAGTAAGCAATACACTTACTCCTCCCCAAAGAGAACTCCACAGGACTAACCCATGGACCGGCGGAATCAAGCCCCGAAGGCCAAGACGATACCAGTCTATGGGGTGCAGTATTCATCGGAACAGATACTAAACTTCGATCTTGGCCAAAGGGCCAAAATGAGTATACGCAATAAGATGTCTATGTAAAAATCTCATTGTTTTACTTCGGGGATTTAAGAGTATCCAAATACAAGTACTACAGGCCTATGTGAAATTGATTCAGCAGAGGAATAAATAAGAACACCCATTAACAGAAAATGCCGGAATTAATATATATATATATATATATATATATATATATATATATATATATATATATATATATATATATATATATATACATTAGGTAAGAAGCTAGCAACAGTGAAGATTCTATATTTCCTACAGTAATAAATTTATTCAGCCATCTTAAGACTGTTTTTAATTAACTATGTAATATTTTAATAATTTCGCAGGACGCGTATTAAACACCACCAATAGTTGGAAATTGAAATCGTACCAGACACTTACAAAACATTCAATGGAATATTCTACTTGAACTATTATTGTAGAGTTTATGTTCAAAAACATGTTCAACGCACAACCCGGTTACAAATGTTAACATATTTAGCAGAACAAAACATTCAACATTGAATTAAATTAATTAAATTAACATTTTATTTAATTAAAACAATTTATTTGTTCCGATAGAATTATCAAGAAAAGAACATGGAAAACAACGCGTTCTGTGGTTGATATCTTTTTATTAAGTATTAACGTTTTTTTAGGATGAAGTTCCTCTTCAGAAAAAACCAAGGAACTAATAATTGTTTTCTAAAACGACATTTACTTATTACCAAGATAGTTCGTAATATATAGAATGTAAAAATATAAATCTCACCACCGTGAAATATCGATTACTCAAGAAATACATGATCGACGAAAGAATTTAACATAGGTAGTCTATCTTACAGCCAAAACAAGCATCTGCCGAGAAAAACAACATCTCGTACCTCTGACGAAACTGCACTCACCTATCTTCCAGAGAGAATATTGAATCTACTTTAAATAGTAATACAATACAAGAGGGGAGTTGGGATAGTAATGGATCCACGTTTAATAAAATATTCAATACAATCTGCATAGAAAAATGTCCAATATATCTTACTTGCCCGCTAAGAAAATAAGGTGTTAAATGAAAGGTTCTCAATCAGAAAAAACGTATCGTATTTGGTTTTAAAATATCCCCTTGAAGATCATATGTGAGGCATTGTTTAAGCTTCATCCATGTAATGAACAAGTCAAAGGATGTTTGTGGGTTGTGAAAGTCGTTCAAATATGTGGTACCGTAAAGAATGATAAAATACGTTGAATAAAATATTCCCAATAAACTAGTATCTGTAGGGAAGAAATAAATAAGTTTGATGAAGTATATTCCTTTTCAACATTTGCCAAGAAACAAATACGAACACGCCGCGCGTGCGTGTCCCCCTTTGTATGTGACTAGATGTGGCGAGTGTAAAGTGCAATACATTTGGGCAATTTAGGGCATTTTGACACCTTTTGACCCCCTGGGGGCGCGAACCATAACTTTTCTGAGGTCAAGGATGCGATTTTATACTCAGAACAATTGCCTCTACATTTTGGCCAATTTTCAGAAATATTGAATTGATCGGGCCAAATGTTATGGGAGAAAACGGTCATTTTTAGCCATTTTGGGGTTTTGCACCCCCTGGGGGCGCGAACCAGATTTTTTCCGAGGTCATCGATACTTATTTTCTATTAAGAACAATTGCCTCTAGATTTTGGCCAAGTTTCATGGGGGGTTAACCAGATTTTTTTTTCAAAAATCAGAAAATGACACTTTATAACCTGACCAAAGTTACAACTCCATGCAAAATTTTAGAGAAATTCAATGGATGATTGCGGAGAAAAATCCGGACGGACGGACGGACGGACGGATGGACGGACGGACGTGCCTGAAAACATAGGTCTCCCGATTTTATAAATCGGGGGACTAATTAACCTTCATAGTAATTGTCATTACCATTTAAGCAGGCTAACCATTTAAAACGCTATCTTCAAATAGATGACCGACATTTTATGTTAAATCACTTAAGGGAAGCAACACCCCATAGCTAAATCTAAACACGAAACAAAAGTATGGATAGTAAAATGCTATCTAAAAAAATAGCTTCTAAAAAATAAGCATTGTAAAAACTCTTTAATTCTAAAAAAAATGTTTGCTCTGGGATGACGTTATCATTGTTGAAAGGTCAGAAAACAGATACAAAATAATCGTTCATGTAATAAGAACATTCATCAAACTTTGGAGGCAAAATCTACGCTTTGATTCAAAACAAGACGTCGAATATTGTTTTCGTGGTGATATCAAATTCAAATCTGATTCTCTGACGTTTGTCTCAAAGTTGGTGTCGACTTTGAGCTATACACCATCATCAGTGTGGCTGGGTTGAGGTATCTAAAAAGAGAAGATGAAAGGTTAAGTGTTGAAGACTTATTGCACAAAAACATGTCAGGAAAACTTTACTCAGTAGCGCTCAGACGATAACTCACTATATTTTTTTCGAACTCTTGAATCTATGGTGAAAGGTTCTTAAAATTTCTGCTGATTCAACCTAACATATATGCTTACATGATACACATTATTTCATATATGGAATTTCTTGAGATAAATAGGTTTAAATGAAAAATTATAGAATACGTTTTCTTTGCAGACGTAGTTAAATGTATGCAGAGCTTTACCACTTTGAACTCGTAGAAAATGTGTGCCATAATGCTGGTAAAGTTCGTTAGTGTAACTGTGCGAAAATATATTTTCGAAAATATCAAGACTTATATGAAGATATTTGCGTCAAGTATTTAATCATTAATATCTGCACTTTGTCGAAAAGAGCAGAAAGGATAATAGGATTAGAGAAATATATATTTGAACATGTTTATAATTGGGGAAAATAATTTCAGCTTGTTATGATATAAATTCGTAGATATTATCGTCTTGGGTAGGGGATGGTTTAATTAAAACTAAAACTATTTTTATTTCATAAAATGTGGTATATCACAATACATATATATATATATATATATATATATATATATATATATATATATATATATATTTATAAATAAATATTAATTATTTATTACCTACAGACATCGATGTTTCAGTCTAACGAAATCTTCAGTGCATGAAGTTAATTTCTGACGGTCGGCCGGCCCGCACTCCGATCACAAATCTCCACTAATTCGTAGTCAAGAGCGTTCCCCCGTTGTCCACCGCAAATTAGCTAATACTTAAGAAGGAATTTAACTTTGTAAATACCGAGTCGGTGGGTATTTTACAACGAGCAGCGAAAGTGATCTACTACAAGAACAAACTGTGTTGGATCTCGCAATGAACCTATTAGTACTGCTTGTTATTAAACTCACTCAGAGTGGCCGGCCTTAGTAAAGAAGGCTTATAATAATATTTATAAATAAATGTTAATTATTTATTACCTACATACATCGATGTTTCATGCTAACGCAATCTTCAGTGCAGGAAGTTAATTATATATATATATATATATATATATATATATATATATATATATATATATATAAGCGATTGTTTCCCTGAACTATTTTCCTATATGCTTATATCACAGAATATGCCTAATTAAATGCACCTGAGTTCCAAGATTAAGGTATGTTTGACCGAATATGTTAATTGTCTAATTAACCTTGATTTCTGATTAACTTACATACATCACAAAACTTTCATATTTAGACGTATGTGTTTTTTAACGTTCTTATTATATGTCTATTTAACAACTTTCTAATATTCTTCAATGTTTCTGAAAGCATTTAAAAATAGGGGGGCTCTAGCTAAGATTCCTGTATAGAAAATATAGAAACTTCGATAGAGATGCATTTATAGTAAAATGTATATATTGATCAATATATACATTATGTTGTACACATTGGCGTGTATAAAGTTGCAAGCTTTATTTAGTAACATAATTCTAAGCTGACGTATCTATTTAATCTATAATTATATAACTGTGAATAAATGCGGTGTGTACCGTCTCTGGGTTGAATTATTGTGTTTACGGAGATACTGTGTTTCGATAGAAATATATATATTTATATATATATATATATATATTTATATATATATATATATATATATATATATATATATATATATATATATATATATATATATATATATATATATATATATATATTCCGACCTCGCAAGTACTCTTTGTATTTTCAGTTTACATCCGTATATAAGAAGACTTCGTCTTAACTCTTGTAAAAAAAGCTTTGGATGCAAATACATTTACGCGCACACATCCAAACAATAAAGTAGACACGTACGTATTTGCCTTTTTACAAAAACGGGAAAAAGGTAAATGCAAGATTGGATCAGATTGAATTTTAGGAAAAATAGTTTTATAAAAATAATACTCGACACATATCTTGTTTTGTTCATTCATATGTTTATCAAAATAAGCAGTACAGGAGATATAGTGAGAGAAAGATTGGTAGAGAGAAAGTTGGGGATACACTTGAAATGAGGGGGATAGAGACTTAAATATAGATGAGGTAGGTGAAAATAAAGAGAGAAATAGAGACAGAAAATGGAAAAGTGGCATAAAAAGAAAGAACGAGGCTTAGTAAAACTAGAATCAGAGATTTAAACACAACGTTTCACTTAAAAATATTAGAGCGTGAAACTTTGACGGAAATATACAGTGACATTGGAAGATAGATTGAGAGGCTAAGCAGGAAATAGAGATACTCAAAAAAACATAAGAGAGACCTGTAAAGACATATAGAGAGAGAGCTTCAGAAAAAAATAGAGACCCACTAAGAGGAAAAAGAGAGACAATTTAGAGAGAAAAATAAATATTTAAAGACTTAGAAAGAATCAAATTAACATACCAGTTAGGAAAGAATTGAAATAAAATAATTGTAGACTATTAATGGAACACTACAAATATTAAGAGATAAGTTTAGAAGAGAGATTAACCCTTAAATTATTTTTGTTTCAAATATGTTACATTCCAACGAAATGACTATCGAATATACTATTCAACGACAAATGAATCTTACTGACACTTTTTTTACGAATCTGCAAGGAACCTGTTCTTAAGTGTGAGTAGCTGTAAGTATGATGTTGTATAAACACACACGCTTAATAGGAAATCTGTGTATTCGATGTCACGTGCGAGTGTTATCATTATGTAATCTGCCTGATTCAAAAGCCTAAACTATTCATTATAATTGTAAGTAAAAATTATTTCATAGTTCTCTGGTGTATTTTGATTATTTACATGCATATATTGCCGTGTTTTGTTTATACCTGTAACATTCTATAGCGTTTGTTGCACATTTGCAACATCATTTATTTTTGTTTACTAGTTTGTGTTACCCCAATAAAACGTTTAAAAATGTTTTTAAATCAATAAAAACAGTATTTAAGGGTTAAACGACTTAGAAAAAAAGAAAGAGAGAGAAACAGAGGGAGACTACGAAAGTGAGTGACACGCACATTCAAAATGTATTGAATCGTGTTGTGCTGGGCTCATGGCTAATCCTTAGATTGAGCGGTTTTATTTACTGTTTCGATGTTCTAATGAAATGTATTTAAAAGAAAAACTGTTTTTACTAATGCCCCCTGGAAAAAAGTGCATTTTTCGTCTGATTTCGTTTCTTTCATGTGTTATCTTCGACATCCAATCAACTTTCATTTTTCTCCTAATACCACTCTTCAGAAGATGGCGACCAATAATAAAATACGACAAACATGGGTTTCACATTTCTAATCGGCGGGTGGAGCCTGCGTCTCATCAAACAAACCTGTCACAATAATAAAAACAAACTTTCCAAAACAAATAACACACACGACAACAGATATAACGACAAGAGTAAAAAATAAAATAAAAATGTCACAACGTAGCAGCAAAAGATAAATAACAAAATACGAATGAAATTTCAATAGCAGCTGAGATCATGTAGCCTGATAGATCCAACGGTATTCGCCTTTCGCTCGACCTCTTGCCACACGACACCAACGCGACTTGTCGAAATGACGGATTAAGGAAATGCGAACACCGATAGGTATACCATGATGGACGGGTTAGACATAAGGGGGAGGGTCCGATAGACAGACATAGAGACAGTCTGGCACAAGAAACGTGTAGGTAGACAAAAGGGATAAGAGAAAAAAGGGAAATAATGGAGTCCGGGTGTTGAATTAATAGTATTATTATTATCATTACCGTTCATTTTCGCTGGCAAATACTGACTGTTGAGAGATTGCCCTTTGGTTTCTCGTTTCTTGAAAAAAAATTATACTTTGTGTTTAGCGCGTGTGCATTTTATTCGTATATCTCTTTTGTTTGTTCGGTTGGGTGTAGGGGGTCGTTAGTTACGTGCCAATATACAGCTCTCTACTTGGACGTCGATTCTGGTACGTCATGATCACTTGCTAGGGGACATATTGTATTTCTAAAGGGGAAGAAGTAAAAAGCGTTCATTCATCTGTATTTACAGGAGGGAAATGAAGGCGTTACCAACACATTTCACACATGCATAAAAGGTTCTGAAAGAAATAATAAAAAATAAAGAGAATTTCACAATCTGTCGTGCAGATAGGCAACACACAGCAAAACACACATACATATATATTTTATTTCATGTATAGCCACATAGGTAGTATTATAGATAGTGTGCATATATTTTTCTGTATTCACTGTAACTATGCTAAATACCTAGCAAAAGCTTATTAGTAGTAAGATGAAAATATCTATTGCAAGTAAGTACCATAGATATACCCATGACCTGATGATTTCATGATAAAATGAAACAACAACACCTCTGTGCAGATTAGGTTTAAACGATATACTTTCATACTATATGAACGATTTTAAATGCCTATTAAAAATAATAGCTATTAAAAATATTCATATATTAAGTAAAATTATGTAAGCCAGCACAGCCGTTGTCAACAACCCGTTAAATCAGCGATACATTAATCCTATGTAAAGGAAGCTGTCGTAATGTGATTGACTATTTACAGGAGCATTGCATTAAAATAGTATTTTTTTAAAGATAATTAAAATATTTTTACTTTCACATTTGAGGTTGTGCTTATATTGTGCATAATAAAACGTTTCAAAAATCCTAAAAAAGAGAAGAATATCTATTAATTGATGTCGTACACATATAGCTAAAAACGCTGTCTATAGATGTATAAGAAGAACTGTTATTCTTACTTTGTACCCTGTTGAAGTAAACTAAATTAGAAATAATTATTCCTGAAATTCATTATTTAGTCTTTGAGTTTACCCAACACAAACTAATATATAAACATATACACAATGATCAAGGATTTAGTTTTGGAGTTAATCCACACAAATGTATGCACATTAATACACATACTTAATGTATATAAAACAACATGATATTTATCTGTGGCCTAATCATTAAAACAATACCGTTTAGGAAATATTTTACTTTATTTATCAACGTAGTGTGCGTCAAAGGTCAGACATTGATTTCAAAGCTTTTCTAACAATTTGATGACATTTTATAGAAAGGATCTATCTTTGGCCTAAATATACGCATCAGTTCCGGAAATCATTGCTTTATTGTGGCCACATCTTTTTCCAATGTGCATTTGTCTTGGGTCTGCAAACAGCTATTAGCCGGTGTGGGCCAAACCTGCAGAAGAGGATTTGTGCGATAGCAATTCGAGTGCAATTCATGTGTGTTTGCGGTCGTTTGAATCGACTTGCAACTTATGTTCATTGTCTGAGAGATGCATTATTTGTTATGCTTAATTTGTGGTCATTTATGTTAGGTTTCCTATTTAAAACGTACACATAATGCTATATCATTTTCGCTATATATGTTTCTCCCCGTTTCTTTGTAATCGATGAACTAAGCATTTTGCATATACCAACAGTATTTTGTTGGTTTGGGCGGCTTTAGTCTACAGCTGTCTACTCAGCTATGTGATGATCTGACTTCTGACTAAATTAGTGGATCCATGTTTCATCCCTTGTCTAATATGAACGCAAAAACTACTAAGTGTTGCTTTGAAACATTTGCCAACAACGATTTAAATCGGAAGCAAATGCGACACATATTTTGAACATAGCTTTCTTATTGACAAATTCTCATGAAAAATCGTGAATACACTGTGTCTAATATCTTCTATATCTTCTACTATCTCACGCAACTCAATTTTACGATCGACCAAAGGAAGTGTATGGACATGTTAATATTGTCCGGGGTAAT
Organism: Sepiola atlantica; assembly: GCA_963556195.1. Classification (NCBI taxonomy): domain Eukaryota; kingdom Metazoa; phylum Mollusca; class Cephalopoda; order Sepiida; family Sepiolidae; genus Sepiola; species Sepiola atlantica. Next base: position 104,483,086 of record OY744526.1, on the reverse strand, counting down.
TGACGAATTTGAACAACCGTCTTGTTCAGCACCATTTGTGTATGCAAAAGCGTGTTTACAGTGAGCATACTACCTGTCAACGGAGTCCGCATTACATTTAACACGCCATTGTTACCTTGACCAGTTGTCACCCATATGAACCCACGAAATTGAGATTGCTGTATTGTTTCTTACAAATGTGTGTGATTCATAATAAGTTCAACATTTTACGATGTTATCAAGCAATAATTAGTATTGACACTAACGCACGTGCACCGATACTTTTAACAATGTATTATGTAATACAATAAATAATGTGATGTAAAGCAAGTTTCTTATTCAAATTTTGTGTATATAACTTATTGTATAAGCTTTATGGAGACGGGGAACATTTTTAATGGGCGCACCTTCTTAAAAAGTGTAGGTCGTAAACAAACTTATATGCCTATGGTCCATATCATAAAACCGAGTATACATGTTCGAAAATTCACAATAATCTGTTTAGAAAAAAACTACAACAAAAAATATTTTTAAAAAACTTTGTATATATATGCACTTCCAAAATGAAAATATTTGCAAATAAAATAATGTACCCTTGTTAACTAATATAATTTCTAGGATATATATTCAAAATTTCATAATCATCCGTTTATGTGTTTAGGAGATTAAACATTTTTGAGGTGCGGATGAGTGTTATACTGGGGGAACTTCCTAAATTGTAAAGTTCACATAAAACTGATGGCCCTATGAAACTTGCAGGGTTGCTATGAATATATATTCAAAAATTCGAAATAATCGGTTCATAAAAATGAACAAATATAAATTTTATGTACGCGCACCGCCTAAATGTCTATATTTACAAAGAAAATAATACTCATATGTTACATACTGTTTATTTTAGAATATATATCCCAAAATCCAAAATGCATGATAGCCCGTTCATTAGATTGGTAAATTCCTACCTACATATATATATATATATATATATATATATATATATATATATATATATATATATATATATATATATATATATATATATATATATATATATATACAGGGTAAGGCAATATGATCTGACATATTTTTAAGTTTAATAAAATGCCAATAAAGTAAAGAATCGAAAATGTGTTTTCACTTTTGAAAAGTATATATAATGCCATTTTGTTTTTTTTTCTTTTTCAGTTGCTGCCATGAATTGGACTGGTAAGCATAGCGCTTTCACTGGTGAAACGTTATCAAAACAAACGAATCTGTGACTGCAACACAACGAGTATTCCGTTTGAACTTCAATCTTGGTAAACATGATCCCGTACCAGCTCGTAACTCTGTCTTGTTATGGGCTACAACTTCAGAGCTACTGGATCTACTTTGAAACGAAAATAAACCACATGAAATAAACCGCCGAGTTATAGACACATTTTTGTGAACGCCTTGGACAGTGTACGGGCTGATTTAATTTTTAAAACATAATGAAACAGAATTGCATTATATGTAACTATCAAAAATAAAAATAAAATCTTTTTTGTTTCTTTACTTTATTTGCATTTTATTTAACCTACAAATGTGTCAGATCATTTTGTCTGACCCGATATATATATATATATATATATATATATATATATATATATATATATATATATATACAGGGTGTTTCAAAAGTCTTGGGAACATTACAAATGCGTATATCTCATGAACTATTCCAGGTAGAAAAATGAAACTGGTGCCATTTTAAAGCTTGCTTAATCAAGTTTTTGGTCATACTAATGATTTTCGTGTTTTCTTTCCAGGTGCAGTAATGGCGTTCTCTAAACAAAACAAGGCATTTTGCGTCCTCCAATTTGCAAAGACTGAATCGTGGACATGTGTTCAGCGTGCATTTCGCAGGAAATTTAAAAAAGAAGCCCCTGAAAGGAAATCCATTGTCAGATGGCATGCTAAATTTGTGAAAGATGGGTGTTTGTGCCCAAGTAAACGAACAGGTCGCCCTTCAACTTCAGAAGATGCAGTTGAGCAAGTTCGGACAGCCTTTCAGCGGAGCCCCCGTAAATCAGTGAGAAGAGCCAGCAGGGAACTTCAGCTTGCTCCAGCAACTGTCTGGCGTGTCTTAAGGAAACGACTGCAAATGGTACCTTACAAGCTCAAGTTGGTCCAAAAGTTGAAGGACACTGATAAGCCACTTCTCCGTGACTTTTGCATTGCAATGCAAGAGAAGTTGGAAGATAACGGCTTTGATGACCGGCTTGTTTTTACCGCTGAGGCGACCTTCCATCTGAATGGCAAAGTTAACAAGCATAACACTCGCATATGGGGTACTGAGAATCCTCATGAACTTCTTGAGCACGAGCGAGATTCACCAAAAGTGAACGTGTTTTGTGCAATTTCCAAGAAAGGTGTCTATGGACCGTTCTTCTTTGAAGAGGCAACTATCACTGGTGAATCCTATCTCAACATGCTGGAAGACTGGTTAATGGCTCAGTTGGAACAAGCAGAATCTGATGACTTCATTTTTCAACAAGATGGTGCACCGCCACACTGGAGTCTTAGAATAAGGCAGTTTCTTAACACAAGGCTGCCTGGTAGATGGATTGGGAGATCTGGGCGAGGTGATGACGTTCTCATGCCCTGGCCTCCTAGGTCTCCAGATCTTACCCCGTGTGACTTTTTCCTTTGGGGCTTTGTCAAGCAACAAGTCTATGTGCCGCCCCTTCCAAGAGATATTGACGAACTAAAGGCTCGAGTAACGGCAGTTGTGGGAACCATTGACGTCAAGATGCTGGAATGCGTTTGGCAGGAAATTGACTATCGACTAGATGTCTGCTGTGTGACGAATGGTGCTCATATTGAGCAACTTTTAAAATTCCCCACAAAACTTGAAACTTTAACCTTTCCAACGGTACCAATTTCATTTTTCAACTCCTAATAGTTTTTGAGTTATTAAAAATCGTTATGTTCCCAACACTTTTGAAACACCCTGTATATATGTATGTATATATATGTGTGTATGAGGCCTGTGTTAAAAGCCTTCGACCATAGGCCAGAAAATATTTCAAATACGTGACTAGGTCGGTACCTTAACTCACTTTAAAACAGGCCCTTTGTGTTTGCATACACTCAGCCCCCGATTCATTCACTACAGGAAACACACATAGAAGTCCTATGATACGCCGTCGCCTCAGATTCAACAGGTATTTGGAGAAGACGTGGTGTGTAATATTAATTAAGGAGTGGTTCAACCGATTCATAAATGGCCGAACATCAGCAGAGAGTGACTTGCGTTCTGGCGGGGCCCAAACTGGTCGGGGTGCAGCTGTAAAAAAAAGAATGTATTCAATAATAGTTATACATAGATGTGTGTATACATACACATATATATATATATATATATATATATATATATATATATATATATATATATATATATACGCTCAGTTAAGACACACAATAATAGAATTCTAACATCAGTATACATAATACAATGATCTATTACGCTATAATTTAACGTTTTGCCGTAGTCGACAGATACTTCTACTAAGTTTATCTTATTGATATTCTCAACTGTTTCTGAATTAAGTAACTTAGCCATTATGTGAGAATGTAGTATTAAGAACCGACATGTAATATAATATCTTTAGAGATGTATGAAGGGTCGCATTTGGAATTACTGTTTTGCAGACAGGAAGCAAAACGTGTTCATGATGGAAGTAGAATTATGGATCACGTCAAAGTTGATAACATCGAAAAAGTTAGAAACGATTTTGGTGTGTGAAATCGACTGAGATATAAGTCGCACGAGTCGTATTTAAGAGAAACTTAACATCTTTAGTGAAGGGAAATTGAAGTTGTTATGGTCTCTCCTCCCCAACTGTACAATGGCCATTAAAAATCTCGAATTACTAAAGTCGCTTATTGTCCACCTCATTAGTCTGTCTTTTTCTATCAAAATTAATAAGCGAGTTCATCATTTTTTCAATAAACAGCGCAATCAATGAAGTGGCATCCTTAAACTACCCCACTAGGGGTTAGGAATATATTTGTAGGACACAAGAAAAACTGACTAAAATGTACTCCATGAAAATGGACTTTGTGTTTATTCTTAATAAATTTATTTCTATAGCTTTTCACATAACGCGAAAAGTTATTAGTTATACACGTACGAGAGAAATTAAAATGATGGTCTTGTGTTTACTCGTCATATATCCCAGTCATGAATTACCATAAAGAAACCGCACATTTCTTCACAAAATAGTCATTTCAATCCAAAACATTTGGTAAACTTAATTATCATATTGATACGATTACAAGAATCCTTATTCGTTGTTTTAATATGCAGGTTAACAAAATACTTCCTGTACTAAATACTTACATCATTATTGTTATTGTGTGGCGTAATATACAGCGTTTTCATAAATAACATGAGCATAGCCATACTGTTTGCTTAGATCAATTTACTAGATTCTCAGAAGACGTAACCGTAGACTCTTACAAATAGTGCTTACTTGTGGGGCACGTTTAAAGATGCATATAAAGATTCAGTTTATTATTATAGATTAAGGTTATCTAATAGTATACTTGTCGCATATTAGCTTAATCGTAACTTAATGTTGAGGACCAGCGTTTGCCATGTTACACACATTATATTACATCACCGATTAGGGATCTGGCTGTTGAGCATTCTCTCTACATTGGCGGGCAAGGTGTATGTGATAAGTATTGCAGAATCTTAAGGTGTTTTGGTGGTGTTCATATGCAAAACTGTTAAACACATGACACAAGTTTTATATAGTGTATTATCATACATCCACCTTCTTAGTATATATTAAGTGTGTCTTATGGTATACGTTACGCATATTCACTAAACTGTAACTATGTTTGTGAGAGGCAACGTCTACTTTTTACTTCCATAGTTTATGGTATATTTATGAATATTTATGAAACAGAACGTTTTTTATGTTTCAATATTTTTTTATTTACTTACCTATTAAATACCAATTTCTTTACAAACTTAATTACAGTGTCTACGAAGATTGATACGTATTAAAGTCAGGTTAATAACTGAAATCGATTTTGAATATCTATATTACATTATTTAAATAACAAATCAATGGGAATACCTAACTAACCAATCAATGAAAATAACTTATTTAAATGGGGATTTAATAAAAGAGTTGTTTCCCTTAAAAATTAAATGGTATGTTTTTTTACTCTAAAAGTATTTAAGATTGGAAAACAAATAAGACAATACAATGAATTTATTGTATCCTGTGTAGCTGTAACACGTATGCAATAAAGGGAAACGCATTTGTGCGTGTCTGTGTCTGTCTGTACATTTATAAGAAATATAATACTTCACTGATCTTCGTGAAGTTTGATTGTCTTTTTTTTAGGTTATTCAAATTGGCAGGGCCTCTTAAAAATCTATCGATAACAAGCACCCTATCTTAATTTATACAAGGTTTGAAAAGGAGATTTCTATCCTGTGATATGCTTAGAATAAACATGTATTCTTCTGAGAAAAAGGAGTAAAGTATTACTGAAGTTTATTCATCATTTGAAAATAAAAGAAATACCAACCATACGAAATAGACATGATAATATAGAGTTCAGGACTTTGAACAGAAATACATACGTTTCCTCATACATTTTTAGTAAAATGAGTGTGTCATATCGCTAAAATGTCACGGTACTTACATCTACTCAAGGAGGTGCTACATCCATCATTGGATCATACTTATCAATGTTGACTATTTTAAAATAATATAATTTAGATTCCGAAACGTATTATTTTGTAATAGAATAACAATAGGTAGTCTTTATTTGATCCCATACTATACCAGCTTTTTCCTGTATTTGTTCGTTTATACACGTACTGTGTATACACGAACGAAAACATTTAATTCAGGAAGATAGCCTTAGTAACAATTATAAAAAAATTCGTAGCGTAGTTGTTAAAGGCACTGTTTTTGGCTCGGTCTGCACGGTTTGAGTTCGAACGAGAAACTGCGTTAAATATATACCACACTTGGGACATGTTTGAATTCATATAGCCACTTTAAAGCTAGTATTACAATATAAAGATAGAATAGACTTGACACTTAAGCCTTAGCTACGTAATTAATCTATACACTCCAAGTGCAGGCACACATCTAGATGTATCCGTTGTCTCCATATGCCTACAAATGGCAGACAGACGTATATGATAATACTATCAATTTAGGTTAAATGGCAGAAATAAATAACGAAAGTGCTGAAGAATAAAAAAAACGAACAATGGGTAATCATTAACCTAATTTTATATTATTTTTAAATCAAAGGGTTTACAAAATCCAAGCTACTGTGGATATGTTTTACTGACCATAAGAAAATACCTCTACTTTCCATGACATGAAAAAGAAAATATGTTGTAAGGAATGATGATACACTCGGAGTGATTTTGAAGCAATGTGTTAAAAGAAAAAGAAAAGTCGAATATCAATTGATAGGGTTCAAAACCTTGCACAGCCGATGCATACAAATGCAAGTAATTATGTCAGGAAGAACCGATACTCGTCGAACTTTTCTTCTATATGAACTCACTTTTGTTCCCATTCGCTTTTTCTATCAACCTTTCCAAGCGATGTATTTGATTTTAGCTGTCATCATTTCATTTAAAATTCAGTCCTTTTTTACAAAAAATGAATACAGTTACACATCTTCGATTTTCATTGTTGTTTGAAATAGAATCGAAATATGTTGAACTCAACTGTCGTCTCGTTATTAGGATATATAACAAGATGGTGGCACAATATAAATAAGTGATTCTATGTTTTACTTATTGTAAAAATACTTTTAAAATTGTTTCTTTTTCATAGCATATTAAAACACCCTGTTTTTGTTATATCGAACTGAACATACCAATGTTCTAGTGTTATTTACTACCGAAATACTACTTATTTAGTTTCGAAATGCTTGTGATAAGGACTGATAATTTGTATCATTAAAATTATTCGGACTAATGTTCTTATCTTATGTGTTTGTTTTCAGAAACTTTTAAATTATGTAACCTTTGACATTATCTGATATATATATATATATATATATATATATATATATATATATATATATATATATAATTTTATTTTAAACATAGTTCACCCTAATAAAGGCAGGTCGCCACTGTAGACGTAAGGGGCTACTGAGAAAAAAGGGTGGAGTTTTGGAGGTTCAACCTTAATTAGGGGCTGCGCAGCGAGATGTATGTTTATATTAGTTTCACATGTCTGCATGTCAGTAACGTCAGGAAAACAGGGAGCAGGGAGGGGGTTCCAGAATCAAGCAGCACGAGGAAATACGCTTTTGGAGTAGAAAGCTCTTCGGAATATGGGGACCTCCACAGTGAATGGATGGGGTTTGGCAGATTGTCGGGTTGGTCTAGTGAATTTACGTCGTGGGGGTACCAGAGCAGCAAGCTCACCAGAGCACAATCCATTGAAGTACTTGTAAAACAGGCACAAGAAAGCAACATTGCTGCGATGGGACAGGGGCTGGAGCTTGGTGGATAGTGAAGGACCTATCAAGTTTGCGACTCTTTTTTGGACTTTGTCTAAGAGGGAGAGACTATTGGATAATGTTCCGGCCCAGATGTGGCAACAATACTCCATGCATAGGCGGTTGGTCGCTTTGCAAAGATATAGGATACTGTCAGGAGTGAAAAGTTTACTGGCACGGTTGAGGATACCCGCTTTCTTTGCAGCAGACCTGGCAATGTTTTCAATGTATTTATTCCAATTCATGTTATCTGTGAAAGTTAGGCCGAGGAGTTGGAATGATAAACTCTCAGGTAGGGTGTTATTTGCCATGACAATAGGTGGTTGAAGAGTTTTTTGTAGTTATTGAAGATAAGTAGCTTTGTATTTGTGGCATTAAAAGTTACCATCGATTTTTGACCCTATTCCACTACAGACTGGAGGTCATTTTCTGAGGATTCAGCCATTGCCTCAATTATGTGCGCGTCGGTTTTGCCTACATGCCGATATATATATATATATATATATATATTTATATATATATATATATATATATATATATATATATATATATATATATATATATATATATATATAGTCATCCATTTACGGTTTTATCCACAGGTTTTAATGCAGAGAATACTTACTCCATTTCTTATTAGTGTTCAATAATAACTATAACTATTTATATAATAGTTTTATTTACAAGAACATTTGGCTACACTTCATGACAAGTTTCACCCGGAGCTATTATACACCCGAATCTCTAGGCCAATACAACACATAAATGTTTTGTATTTACATACTCATTCATTAGAAAAGCTCTTAAACAACAAAAACAAGATTATCCTTCAGGCTATATAAATTCATACAAGTCTACATAAATATTGTTTATTTTGCCCCATGTTGCAACGAAACAAGTGCTGAATAATAACGAGTGTTAAGTGACAGTATTTTGATTGTTTGTGGTTCAATCCGCAATACAGCTGATACTAAGAAGATAATCAAGGATTAATTAACAATTCTACACTATCATGGCTGACAGAAAGATAATACTTCATCCTCGTTGATTCAATAAACTGTTCGGTTAAGAATTCTGTACGGATTCGCGAGTTGAACAGACACATCTCCACTTCGACGTGAGACCCGCGAAGATGATCCGAAGTTACGTCAGTCGAAACTTCGTAAGAATAACCTCCAAGATGTAAAACATTGTTCAAATAATGCTTAAAATACAAATTATATATACATTTAATAAACCGTTTTTAATTCTAAACACAATATCAATCGTAAACGATGAATCGTACAGCCACGTGCATGTTTTACATATGTTCCAATGTTATTTGTGAATAAATACCGATTTGTCTTGAAATATAATAGCCGATTCCATCAGCTGCAACAACATACTAAAGCCCAAACACACACAACCTATAGAAAACGATCCACGATATACGATTATAGTTTTTATAGGTTCTTTTGTTCATAGCTGGCGTGGAATTGGGGATGGCTATATTTCCCAACCGTAGCATTTGAGATAACCATACTCTATCTACGGAAACCTGACATTATTTAAGCTAATCACGCATTTCCAAAACGTTCACATAACTATACGCTTTAGAATGAAACTATATTTATTGATCATCTCGATTTTTTGTAGTTAGGTACGTGTATATAAATGTATATATTGCAATATAAATGATTTATTCGTAAACTATTTATCCGAAAATTATGAAGTATTTTAAACAATCTAGTGTAAAATGCGGATAATGTTTGCTATAGTTTGGTAAATTAAATTTAATGAAAAGGGTTAAAAATGTGGTGGAAAGCCCTCGAAGAAAATTCAGTTTCTTCAGAGTATTTTACATGGGTATATTATCACATCATTCATTTAAAAATAGAAATATTTTAGATGTGTATTAAATATGATTTATAGTCGACATACACCTATATAGCAAGATTCGCTGAACTTCATTTTTTTCTTAAGCGCCTTAATTTTGAGACATTTTTCGAATGTAAATAATACAATTTATTTTGTATCAAAATTGTATAATGATTTGTGAATTTAAGTTTGATTTCAATATATGTGGATGTTAACTTCAGCAAGGAGACGTAAAACTGGGGTTATACTATTATCTTCGAGAGTCGTATACTGCTAGTAGATCTCTCTCTCTCTCTCTCTCTCTCTATATATATATATATATATATATATATATATACATATATATATGTATATATATATATATATATATATATATATATATATATATATATATATATATATATGAGCTAATATAGCTGTAAATGTCTCCTTTAATGACTTTTAGGTTCATAGAGACACGGACTGCACACCTGGAAATAAAGAAAACCTACCTAGAGGAAGAATGACTAGGCAGCGAGTGTTATTATTTTAATTTTTTATTTTAAAAAGATCCACGAAGGAGCATAACTCCAACAATTGAGCAATTGTGATAATTAATTCCTATTTTTAAAAGACAGAAATATTATACAACATTAAATAGATTCTGAAAAGGAGAGAACGGTAATCCCTAAAAGTGTAACATTTAAATGGCATGTTTACCTAATCCCAACGTATTATTCACCATCTAAGTAGAGTTTGGAGTGTATTGCATGTCACCAACATAGACATGCTACATTATATAACATATAGATATATATACATATATATATATATATATATATATATATATATATATATATATATGTATATATATATATATATATATAAATAAATATATATATATATATATATATATATATATATATGTGTGTGGGTGTGTGTGTGTGTGTATGTATAGTACCGGGAATAAAAGTCTATGTTCTTCCAATACATACAACGGAAATTAGTGAAATCTAACAGGACCTATACGCTGTAGGCCCAACTTTAGTGATTGCAAAATTATAACTTTTACCTAATATATTTCCTAAGCAGTCTTGTTAGTATCTGTAACACTTGATGGAGTTCTTCTCTTTTATATACCTTGGGTCACATCTTACTTGTGGGAGTAGGATAAAAACTAGCCGTGAGCCTTACTCCTAGAGAGGAGTAAATCAATACACGTTGTACATTTTCAAAATTTTATGAAAAACAAAAATATTTCTCCCAAGGAATCTTTCAATAAATACTTGTTAGAAGAAAATAAATATTTGAAAGGTATTCAAAGTTGACTGCTTATTTAAATAAAAGTTCAAATCTAATCATTTACTTTTTAATTATTTTATTACAAATAACTAGTACATCAAAAGCGTCCTTATATTGGACTATATTACGCATAAAGTTGAACTATTATGGGGATGTTAAGTTAAATATGCAGATTGTCGTTTGGAGGGACACATTTATATTTTTTTTTCATAAATAAATCATAGAGTTAAATAAACTCCGACTCAACTGTATGTGATGTAAGAAAGAAAAATTACATTATATTAGACTTATTCAACATACTGTGAGAAGGTTAAAGCAACCCTTGAACAAACACTTTTCAAAGCTTATAACATAAGACATGTTTACTGCATTTTGACGCAGTCTCCATTATAATACTACCTTTTTGATTGGTTTAACCAACTAAGAGGTACACTTACCTGAGAGATTAGAGACATACAACACACCGAATATATATATATATATATATATATATATATATATATATATATATATATATATATATATATATATACATATATGTATATATATATATATATATATATATATATATATATATATATATATATATATATATAGTCTCTGAAGTTTCTCAACCATTAAAACTTTATTTTAAAAAAAACAAACTTAAAGTCCCAAGTTTTTCAGTGGAAAATCACTAATGTAAGTCAATTTATTTTTTACAGCTATTATATTAGTTTGTTTCTAACACTATTTTAAGGGATCATCAGTTGTTTACCATGAAAAACTGTTTCGGGAATTAAAAAAACAAGACAGTATTTAATTTCATGGCTTCCCAGCAGAGTTGATCAGACCCCACTTCCCTTAAAAGACAAAAACATAAACGTTCTTTATACTAAATCTACGTTTTGTTCCATATAAATGTTTTGCTTACTTATATTAGTTATTTAAAATAAAAATAAATAAATAAATAAATAAATATATTTTTTCTTTACCTGTGCTGTTCGTCTGTCTAATAAAATGTATCCGTTACTTACAAAAATGTTGCTGAATTTTAAAGTGTTTGGACGAATCCATTACACTATTATTTAGGTGATTAATGTATTAATTTTTGTTTTATATTATAAATATAAAAAATATCAACACATCAAAAAATTAAAAATAAATAAATATATATATATATATATATATATACGTTTAGTCTCTCCTTCTCTCCCTCCTCCTCCTTTGTTGTCCATCTCCCCGTTGTCGTCAGCCTCCAATAAATATTAATCTTCCTTGTTCACTTACAGTTTTTCTTATCTGCGTTCACAACTGTCGATTTTTTTTCCTTTTCTCAGTGTTTCAAATCGGCGTTTATAAGTTGACCGTTTATTTGTTCTCTTTTTCTTCTTTTTCTTCTTCTTCTTTGCCCACTCCCAGTGTTTTAAATCGGCGTTCATAACTGTCGATTTTTCTCTTTCTTCTTCTTCTTCTTCTTCTTTTTCTTCTTCTTCTTCTTCTTCTTCTTCTTCTTCTTCTTCTTCTTCTTCTAATTCCTCTTCTTTTTTAACATTTCTTTCTTTCTTTTTTTCTTTCTTTCTACTGTATTTTTATTGTTTTTCTTTTTCTCATTATAATTAGTAGATGTGTTATATATACGTTTATACATATTCTACATTATTTTCATTTATATATCCTATGATTTGTTCTATCAGTTTATTTTGATCAATTTGATAATATTTAAAAGCATCAGGATAGCGAGTAATTGTCTTATTTAATTGTCCAAATATTTTATATACATATATATATATATATATATATATATATATATATATATATATATATATATATTAAACCATCGTTAAAATTAATATTCTCATGTTGATTATCTAATTGTATCACATTTTAATGATTTCAATGATGTAAGTTACACCGTTAAACATAAAACTAGTTTCGAAACCCGCGAATTTGATCATCAAAACTCTACTTTAACGACATTGAAGTATTTGATGCGAAACTAATGAAGCTCATTAGAAAGACGGCATACTATTCTATTGTTTAAAATGTGTGTGTAAACAAATCCAGTGATTTGGTTTAAATATCTTAACTCTACATTATTGGTGAAATGTTTTTTTTTGAACACATTGCTATTGTAAACTTCCTGTAGTTGTAAATCTTTATTTACTTGTGTTCTTTCGTAAAATTATCGTCTCGTCTGAAAGTAACATTTTAACTGATTACATAGAGAATCGTGACAAGTCTGGTTGTTATCATGTTGTGCTATTCTAATTATTTCAAGACATCAGTAGCTTAATCCAATGGGAGTTAATGTAAATAATCTATACACATTTTAAAATTATGCATAACGTCACATACACACACCCACACACACCCACACACACACACACATATATATATATATATATATATATATATATATATATACATTTATATATATATATATATATATGTATAAATCTATATATACATGCATTTATTTTTGTATAGAATATTTAGTTTATTTTCTAAGTATGTATTTGTATTTTAGAGATTAATATATGATGTATCATTGTTATTCAATGCACCTAAACACACCAGTATTTCAAGGTGTAATGGACACACCTCTTTTTCCAACAGTGACAAGACCAATTATGCTTTCAGTACAAGCAAGAAAATAACAGGCATATAATCTGGAAGTTGATGCACACCTCACCAGCTGCTTATATATACACATACATATAAGGTAAATTGTAAAATATCATATATATATATATATATATATATATATATATATATATATATATATATATATATATAGTCTAAAGAAGCTTTGAGTCATTAAAAAAAAAAATGAAAATATTTAAAATGCAGTTTAAATTCCCAGACAAACTAACTAAATCCAAGATATTGCAGACTTAACATTCGTTGGAAAATTAATAAATGAAAAAATATAAGTAAAACAAAAAAAAAATAAAAAGGGGGTGGGGTTAATTATCTGAAGGTGTAACAAAAACAGGAGACCTTAAGCGTCTAATATTAACACGGGGATCATCAGCTGTTAACCATGTAACTGTTTCGGAGATTTAAAAACAGGACTCTCCAATGGTACTGATTATACGACGATTTCCCCAATAATCAAGTGTCGAAATAATTCAGCTTAAAATATCACTAATATATACATAAATAAATAATAATAATAAAATAATAATAATAATATATTACCTTTAGGACTACCGTATGATGTAGTAATTTGCATATAAAATAACATTAATTATAACAATAATAAAAAAATAAAAATAATAATAATACTATCTAAACACTATATCCAAGAACCATTCTGCGATATGGTAGCTAGCAATAAAATTATATAGGAACTAAAGTTGCATTAAAAAATAAATAAAAAATAAAGCTTAAGTACCTTAGGTATATATATATGAGACGTGGTTTCGAAGTCGGGCCATCACAAATATGGATAATTGATTTTCAATGATCTATTATTTTGTTCTCGCTAGGCTATTAAAACGAACATATTTTATTTCGCGACAATGTTATTCTTAAAATGCTTTTTTAAGATACGAACTTTGTCAGAGTTGATATATTTTGTCTTACGCACAGAATGGTCATAACACTTTAAGGAAAATAACAAATTCACATATAATATACTTTAAAGCAGGACATGCTCTAATTAATTTTCCCGGGGGTTCTTCAAAAAAAGATATGTGAGAACAAGTTATTTTACAACATTTTAACGAATACTTTAGATTAATTACTCGCCATTATTTTTGTTTTCTATTCATAAATTAACGTAAAGTTTAACAACAGACTTTCCTCAGAATTATTTTTTAGAATATAATTTGAGTACGAAATTACAGGAAAACTAAAACAATCTCCATATTTTGGTAAAGAAGTCTCTCCTGCTCAATAATGATTTTGATCTGCATTCATATATATATATATATATATATATATATATATCGGCAGCATCTTCTCTTGCAAGCAATTATTGTTGAATATAAGAGATAACTCATGTCTAGATATCCTCTGGAATACCCTGTCAATAGTCCAAATCAGGATCTTAGTTCATCAGCCAATTCCCCTCCGAAACTAAGATCTTGATTTGGATTGAAAGGATCTACCAAAGGATATCTAGACATGAGTTGTCTCTTATATTCAACAATATATATATATATATATATATATATATATATATATATATATATATATATATATATATATATATATATATATATATAAAGTCATCTACATACAGACTGTTTCGCTATTTCACAGCTCATCAGTGCGGTTAGACCAGTTAGTGTCTCAAGCCGGGATCGACACGCAGCCGTCGAGCTGACAGTTGGCGCCGCTAACCCCTATGCCATCATACGACACTGACTGTAAATTATAAATTATATTATTCAGGTAAGCTATGGAAATTCATGAGACAAAATGTATTTATATATTATCTCCTCAAATAACTATATCTATTAAAAAGCAATACACACACACACACACCCACACCCCCCACACACACACACCCACACACACACACACACACACACACACATATATATATATATATATATATATATATATATATATATATATATATATATATATATATCCGCATGTGTGTGGAGAGAATGTGAATTTTCTGAAGAGACATAAATAGCTAAAAAGAATAAGCGATAAGGAAAGAAATATGGTAATATAGAGAGTGTAATCTTAAATGGAGAGGTTTTTTTTTTGTACATGTATGCGTCAGGGATGAGGAAAGCTATATAGATTGAGATAGAGAGGGAGAGATTTAAGATAGATAGATAGAGAGAGAGAACGAGAGAGAGGCATACAGAGACAGAGAGCTAGAGAGAGAATAAAACGCGAGAGAGAAATAAGAAAGAGAGAGATATGGTGGATGAGAATGCCCCAAACGGAAGAGAGTATTTCAAAAGAAAACAAAAACTCCGGAAGTAAACAGAGACGGCTGGGAAGGGAGTTTTCATTCAATTGCGTTTTTTTTTGTAGGATTTTTTAATTTTTGTTGACAAAAATGAGTGACTCGAAAAGCAATAAAGATATTAAAAAAAAAACTAAATGAATAAAAAAAGATAGAAGAAAATAAATTTAAAACGCGAAGACATTCCTCACATTCGTTGATGGATGGGTCGTTGATTAGAATGAAGAACCGCTTCGGTAGAGTCCCACAATACCTGACACAAATGCGACTGAATGACATTAGTGGAGTTGGGAGTGTGGTGGGCGGATAAATGCAAAAAAAAGGTAAAGAGAATAAAAAGAGAAAATGAGAAAGAAACAAATAACGAGGATTATGGAACGTGTGATATTAACCGAAAGGAAAAGTGAAAAGAACAGACAAGATGAGAAGAAACTGAGAGAAAAGGAGGAAGAGAGAAAAAATAAATAAGCACACAGAATATACAGAGACATAGAGAGAGGGAGAGAGAGATATATATAGTGAGACATCAGGAGATGGAGTTGTGAATAAGTAATTTCATAGAACAAATATGTATTAGTATTACTAACAGAAATCTAGTTTGCCACAAGGACAAATATATATAACATAAAACTACCAATCATCAGTAAATTAGAAAATAAAAGTAAATACGACATAACCAAACAAACACCAAAACCAAACATGACTAATTTCACTAAACATTAGTCTCAAATATTTAACACAGTTTTAACCTTGTTAATAACGTTGTACTAAACGTGTTTAATATCAAATCAGTTATTAATCTATTTATTTAAATATCCTTTAGAGGTACGTTTTACTGTTCCAGAGACGAATGAAAATCTCCGCAATGTATTGTATATGGTATTTAAAACTAATGTGTATTTTACTGATCTGCTAATAAAATAAATCAAACTATTGATATGCCAATATCTAATCTTAAATAAACGTATTATGCATTAATATTCTATTCTATTGCGGTAACTTTAAAATCGGAGTTTACAAAGTCAATGGTGAGTGAAACATTAACACATTTATATTTACTGAATAAAAGCTACAAGGTGAATGAGTTTAATGAACACTCGTTCGGTTGTGTGTAAAATACCCGTATTTGGAGCCGTTCGCATTTCTCGGCTGTCTCAGTCAGTTTTCCCCTTTAAAGAAGCAAAATATAGAATATATAATGCATGGGAGTATCGTCTCATGAGACCGAGCAGGCAATGATTCATCTGCGAGTTAGCGATCTGGATATTTCACTTTTTTATTGTTAAAGAAAAGCCGATTTCATTGACTTTATCTATGAGAAAATAAGTTCATGCACATTCTTTGATGATATTAAAAGCACATACCTATATTAATTCTATTTAAAATGACTAAATGTGATCTCGATCTACCTGTCATTTTCCAGTGGGTATGATAAAAATCATAGTGACATTTTAACTGGGTCTTATTTTCTATATTTTATATACTTACATAAGGAACTTGAAGTTTAGATATATCACACATAATACCGTTTAGTAGTTCTAATTCTTAGAAACATAGACTAAAAGTATCACGTGCAACCGATATCATCGCTGCATTTTAGATTAATCTATATCTGCCATTATTAAGTTGATTGATTTGCTTATTCCTATTTATGACACATCTATTTGTTGTTAATACGGTAACACACTCCATCTTGAAAACGATTCATTGTATACACTTTATTTTACACATGTTGCGTTTTACCTATATGGAAGCAATTTCTTAGTTCACAGTTTCATGAATTACCACAGCAGTGGATTTAATAGTCTGTGACAATATCACTTAGCCAAATAATGCGCCCACGTTCTATTAGGTTGTGTAAGTTCTATTCCATCATTAGATGAAAAATGAAAAATTATATGAAAATTCACAAAAAAAGGATCCAAGTGAAACATAAAGTTAAATAATAAAAAATAAAATCATAAAAATTACTGGAAATGTATTTCTGATTTCGTATAATTAATTAGCTCGTCCATCACGTGACTGTTAACATGTGACTCGAGCGGCTGGCATGTGAACATCACCACGTCTTAATGAGTCATTTCGTTTTGCGCTGATGAACGAAAGAGAGAATAAAAAAAGCAATAGTGGGGCTGAAATTAGGAAAAAGATGAACGAGAAATAAAATCTGCATGTTGGTGTTACCGTACAAATGCGTGTGAGGAGGAGTATGTGAATGCGATTGCGTATGTATATGTGGACACGTCTACGTGAGTATGTGAACATGACCTCAACAATGCCTGTTCATAATTTTATGTATATAATTATGTCTATGCGTGTGAAAAACTAATTACATTAAGTGCATATGTATGTGCATATTTATATATCTTCTTTAATGAAGCCCCGTATCTGTGTGCACGTGTATCTATAGTTTATGTTCGTCTCTGAATGTGTGTCCCTTTACATGCGTGAATAAGATTATTTTGTGTATGTGTATTCTTGAATAGTGTTCAATCGTTCTTAGAAGTGTGTATGTTCTTGAGCAAAATAGGGGCATAAGACCGGAAAAAAACATTAACGTCTGCTATGATGTGAGTCTTCTGAATGTTAGCCATCAACTACTCATTGCAAAAAGCTCGTTCACCGGTAACACTAGAGCAGTCTTCGGCGAAATATACACATAAATGGCAGCAACGATTTAAAAACAGGTATCACTGTTAAGAAGTGCTTAACATTCTACCATTGTGATACTCTCTGCTTACTCAAATATTTGATTGTATGACAACTTGATAGGCATGAACGACGGTCGACCACTAAAGCAGTTTGTTTCCGTGGCCAATATTTAAGAGAGCAATCGAGAAATCAACCCTCTGGCTGGCTATAAGAGCACAGGCAAAACTCCCGACACGCATGTAGCATAAATGCCACATATTATGAAGTCAGACAAGTAACACACTGTTAGATCTGTAGCTCTATAAACAGTAGATATTCTACTGAATCCTAGACATTACAAAAAATAAGGCCACGAAAAGAAAGATTGTTTGCAACTGCTCCTTGTTCCTTTGTTTTCGACTTTTGTTGTCAGAATTTGGTCTAGAACAAATGCTTGACCAACGGAATCCATTGACGCTGGTTGAACATGGTTGAACATGAAGGCTTGACAAATTAAGCTTATCTTTAACTCAGTGACGTGTCGTGAAATTAAGTGTGTGTAAAATGGCTTATGTCTGGTTTGTTCCACCGTTTTACGGCATAGCCACTCTTTATACGATACGTTGAATAGAAATCACATTTTATCCATATTCGGAGATAAATGTTGGTACAAAAACGATGTCAACAATATAAATACTGTATTGTCAAACATGTTCCTTAGTTTTGTGATTGAGTTATATTTGAAAAAACCTACATTTAAATTTTTCTAAGTAGCCGAAATTTGCAATACACTCACCAAGTTATGCATATCTTACTAAGTTTCTAATCGTCAATCTAAAATATTTACTCTGTATGTTGTTTTGCTGTCCGATTTTATTTTATACGGTAGTAAAAGCTCCGCTTCCGTTTTTCTCTCTCGCAAACGCTGTTTATTAACAGTCGAATGTAATACACACCATCACAAACACTACTGGTATAATCAAGTGTAGATAAAAAGTAATATCAATTATAAAATTTTATCATATAGCCAGTAGCTGTAGACTTAAATAAACAGAGTTAATGAGTAGGGAGGTTATGGAGATGAAGCGAAGAATATAAAGATATGATGATATTTTGCTCTTCATTTAACTGGTTGTTCAAACTAAGAAATTCCTGATTATACCATCTTCCCCTCAGTTGAATGAGAGAACCAACAGCTTACATATTCTTACACAGATATAAGCATATTAAAACACATGCTTAACCATACACCTATACATGTCCGTGTGGATATATATATATATATATATATATATATATATATATATATATATTCCCGACTGCCTGCGTTTAACATACACAGTTCAACTTCTACTTCGAAAACTACTTTCATTCTCGGTCTACGGAAGTATTTTAAAATGGCCTGAATTCTTAAAATTACTTCCGATTAAGTGCGTTCCACCTACAATTGAACTAAACATATTTCTATTAGATTTACTTCATTCTTGAACTTTTTTAATGCTGCTTTAACGATACACCTTCTTTTCTATCTTTAAACTTCCTTTACTGAACACGTTATCAACGGACATTTATCAACTGGGCATACCCCCATATCTTTTTATACGCACTATCTAACTCTCTATTACTTCATATTTTTTGAATTTCTGATTTTGGCTTTTCCACTGCATACTTATCTATCTATGTCATT
This sequence comes from Sepiola atlantica, assembly GCA_963556195.1. NCBI lineage: Eukaryota > Metazoa > Mollusca > Cephalopoda > Sepiida > Sepiolidae > Sepiola > Sepiola atlantica. The sequence goes on along the minus strand of OY744526.1, from coordinate 104,463,206 downwards.
TCTCTTATAAGATCTACATCTTTGAAAAGCCTTGGCTTAAGGAAAGAAATGTAAACATGTTTTTACCGAGTACATCTTGCATTGAACAACGCAGTTGAACTAAATTCGAACATGTTTATCCGTCTTCTTTAATCTATCTTATTGTATATATATATATATATATATATATATATATATATATATATATATATATATATATATATATATATACAGGAGATGAAATATGAGAATTAAATATTGTATAGATACAATAATTATTAACACATCAGACGTTCAAAGAAAAGGTTTTCATATCCTTAATCCATGTATTTTCAAAGAGCTTTTTTCATCAGAGTATATTCACCGGTAATGTAAGTGTAAATTATACCGGCCATATTAAACACAAACGTTTCAGGAGTCGAAATGGTTTTGTTAAGAAGTAGATTATTCGAAGGTGGTCAGTTGATTCGTGTATCCTGTGCGCGTAGAAGTCCGAGGGGAAAAGTTACCAATTCAAAGGATCCAGCATGAAGTTTATCTGTCAGAGTTCGATACATAGCAAAGTATGCATTGGCAAACTTTCAAGCTTCCTGTGAGACTATGCAATATACTAAGCCTTATTTTATCAGAATAAACTATTATTAAACGATACACTGCTTAACTTTAATTTAATATTAATGATAATATTGTGTATATATATATATATATATATATATCCATTTGGCGACTGTAATGTTATTTTATATTTTAATGTTTTATTTCTATTTAGACTTATATGTGGCTATTTGGCATTCGTTGGTTATGAAGGATTATTTCTGCCTTTGAAATTGCTCTTTCATACATTGGCAGTGTTACTCATGACTACTGAGAACTTTTTGCTTGACATCGGATTATAGGTTAAAATAAAGTCAATCTGATTGTTTGCCTCTCTATCAGGAAAAGTCTAAGTGAACAGTATTTTTTTTTGAAAAAGATAGTGGTCCCACTGATGCCATTTCTGACGCATAATTTGGCAAGAATTCCGCTTCAGATCCAACTTTCCTGTTGGAAAGTACAACCAGAAGCATATAAAGATTCTTCAAAGACAGTCGTTCTTGCAGTTATTTGGCAAACAAAACAATACTTAACGTATTAGGACGGGCGAAACCGTCCGCTTAAAGCCTCGCTATCATACATCTACACGTCGAAGGCCTGACGACGGTCAAGCTTGACATCCTATAGACGCTTACCACAAACAACAAGGAAACCGTGATGCTCCTGCAGAAGACACAAGGAAAATGAAACAATCCTGATGCTCCACGGGTACACACTAGCCGGCCAAATCAATAGCCGAAACCACGGCTTAGCAATTTTCATCAGAGGCGACGTTTTCTGGTAAACCGCTGGTCAGTACACCCTTGCCGCCGAGGTTCAGTGGATTACCACTAAAGTACAGGTGACGACTACAAACAGGCTCGCTGTCAAATGCCCACACCCCTGTTGTGAATGCCGGTTACTTCTGCTAGAACATTGACTGGGGCTACAAGATCACGAACCATGAGGCACGTACCTAACAGCCTGGGCATCCACAGTAGACGCCGTGCACAGACTTGGCCTTTGCCAAACTCATCAGGCAAGAGCCACTCCCTGTACGGCGCGCTTGGACCGATCTCCCCGCTCACAACACCGTCCGTCACTGATCACAAAACCATCGTTGATCCAGCCAACGGACGGAAAACCAGTTCGGGGTGCAACTTCCGCAAGATCAACTTGTCAGAATTTGCGTGCAGCATCAACACTGCAGCCGAATCACTTCCAATATAGACGAGGCCTACAAGGTCTACTGCATGATGTTTAGCGCCAATAACACACACGTGGAATCCGAAAGAATAATGCACCTTGCTGGGACGAAAAGTGAGATGAACTCCTGCACGCCCAAAACAAAGGCCGAGAGGGCGAGATCTGCTACAGTCCACATGACAAGTCTCAACAACAAACAGAAAGACAATCGAACCAATCGAGTTCACCTTCTCCAGCCGTCAAGCATGGCAGATCATAAACAAGCTGAGAGGTACGGCAACAACACCAAAATTATGCCCCATCACTACCGACACCATTGCAGCGCAACTGATCATAAACGCCGACATTTCTGAAGACTTCACCGTTGACGAGATCAAACAGGCTATTAAATACCCTAAGCAACACAAAGCAGCTGGGATCGCCAACAACTATATCGAGTTCACCCGGTACTTGGATAGCAAGGCCACATAATTGTTCTGATCTTTTTGTTCCGTCTCCTGCCGCATGTCAAAGTCCCGATTATATGGCGCAAGCCAAAGTCATCTCTCTCACAAAGCCAAACAAGCCGTTTGATGACCCAAGGAGATACTGCCCCATCACCCTCCTCTGAATGTCATGCAAGATCCTGCAGCGTCTCGTTTATGCGCACGTCGATCCTGTGATCGCCTCAATACTGCCAAAACAGCAAGCTGGCTTCCGCCACATGAGGTCCACCGTGGACCAGATAACTCTCTTCACCTAAGATATCGAGGATTCTTCCCACCGAGAAGAGAAGAGAAGAGAAGACAGACGTCGTTCTCCTTGATCTCACAGTAGCGTATGATAATGTTTGGCTCCGTGGACTACACCTAAAGCTCTTACAGTCTAACAATGCTCCATACTCGCCACGATGCTGATTAATATTTATGTCCACGATCTTTCGGACACACTGCCAAAAATATAAATACTCTGACGGTTTAGCCATCCTTCTGTCTAACAAGAGCTGGGAGATGATCGAAATGAGGTTTTCGGCTGATATGGGCATTTTGTCAAGCTACCTGATCAAACTGGTTCCTTAAGCTCTCCGGGGTCAACACTACGTCATCTGCATACAATCTAAACAACCGAGATAGCAAGCTACGAGCTCAACATCATGGTTGAAAACAACCGACTTAAGTTCCAGACTGTCCCGACTATGACGTTCCGCCAACACCTAAAAGATCTGCACACCAAGACATCGGCCGACGTTGGTCTAATACGCCGCCTAGCTGGTTGCACCTGGTGTGCCTCAACGAAGACACTGCACATATCTTCCCAGGCATTTGTTTTCTCCGCCGCCGAGTTCTGGACCCCATCCTGGTTTTGGGGCTCCAACACCAAGAATCTCTACATAACGCTCAACACTACCTTACGCACAGTTTCTGGCTGCTTGTGAGCCAGACAGATCAACCAACTACCGATACTCGCCGGCATTACACAACAAATCCTACACCGTAAAGCAATTGTCCTTGCACTGTCACTAAAAGTCAGTATTGAACACTTTCTCCACAAGCTCGTCACATAGACCCTTCCACGAATTCACCTGAGGTCACGACGCTCATTCGCGGAGCATACCACCAGCTCTTGCTATCAACACCCGGTGACGTCACAAAATAAATCTGACTCAAACGTCGCTGGACAGAGGAATGGCGGGCAGCAGATCAATCAATGCTGCAAATATTCGTGGAGGAGCCGGATTAACTACCAGACATGGACCTCCATCGCCGACTGTAGACAATGCTGAAGACCGATACAGGCCGTTTCACCGTGACCATGAGAGGATGGGAACTCAGAGGTTCAGCTGGCTGTGACTGAGTGCACATTGAACAGACAGTCGACTACATCATCAATTCGTGTAAATACCACCGACCACCCAACGGCGAAGCCGGCATAGCTGCGTTAGACGACGAAACGTTGCATGACTTTTCTCAACCGAACTGGTGATCTGACAATGAAATGCTAAGGCAACCGAAAGAAGTCATCAACATGCCGAGGAAACCAACGGATAGCATGAGCAAAAATTTAATACAAACCAGCTGTAGCGAAAACGTAAAGTGGCTTTCAACGAAGAGGTTGGGGTACAGCCAATCTTGCGAGACTTGGTCTTAGCCATACACCACTTCATACAAGCAATGGCGGATGAGGTTTATTGTCAGAACGTGATATGAGAAAATAATAATAGTTAAAACAATAATAATAACTGTAGTATGTACCTGATATAAAAAAATTCCATCACTCTATACACACACACATATATATATATATATATATATATATATATATATATATATATATATATATATAAAAATAATAAAAATAATAATAATATATATAATTCTCATTTTAAAATCAGAATAACGGTTAATACTATTTGATTAGCAACAAAAAGTATGATCTATGTTTAATAAGTAATCTGTGTTTAATAAGGTGCACTAAGATATTTATTAGCTATTCAGAATGACTTGAAATTGATATTTCTTTTTAATTACGACTACCAGGGGTTACCCGTTTCTCTAGGCTTGAGTGTAATTATATCTTTTTTCCCGGACCCGTACTCACTCCTACTTCGATCGCTAACCGTTTCACCGAACAGACACGGTAGAAGATCAGACGAGGAATAAGTCACTTGAACTCTTTCATCACTCGTGTTTTTGGCACGACTCACATGCGCAAAGCGTACGGGCGACTTAAAAACAAAAAAAATTGAGCAGCCTAATTAGGAAGTTCGTGTCCGTTCTACATGAAGTAATCACATTTTTTCAATTTTTCGATATTATGCGTCCGATAAATGGACAATTTAGATAATATATAACTTCATGAGTAGGTTGTCGAGTATTTTGGGAGCCTTTTGCAGACATACAGACACACACACATACACAGATACAACTCTCCTTTATACAAGAACTACTTCATTTTTTATGAGTTTTGAATTCAGGTGTATCTTCAACATTTTAGAGAAGTGTCTCAGTATAACATTTATTTATTGTTAATTTTGTCTACATATTTTTACAAACTCTCCATTGCATTTAATGAACGTACAATATTTATGTATTCATAAGTAACTAAAATACTCTTTATTCATAAATAAAACATAGATGTGAAGAGACTTATTTTTTTAAATATGCAAGAAGAATTGCTCATCAGATACGTCACAGTGTATTAATTCTCCAATAAAAGAAACATGGACACAATTGAGAGTGATTTCTAACCAACGAATATGTTTACTGTAACACGAGGCCATTCATGGCCAACACCTTATTAGGTTCATCTATTTGTATTACATTATATGATCCCTGAATAATTTGTTTCTCATGCATTACCATTTTCCTTCTCTTTACCCGATTATAATTCAACCCTGTATCGTCAAACTGTAAGATTTCAACCAAGAATCTATCATGTTACTTTATTTGTTCGCACGCTTTGCATGGCTGGCAACGTTGACGAGTTGCTAAACTATGCAATGTCGAGGCCATAGTTAAACGCTTCTGATATTTTGACACATGATTTATATTTTCACATGTAAATCGAGATAGACTAACTGAAAAGATAAGTTGATAACTCCATAGTTCGTAACTAATGACTACGAGTGAAATTAACAGCGCGTGAGCAATACAACTTTTACTGGGAGGAATATTTCGTGATTGGCTATCTGTAACCTAAACTACGTCTAAAAATACTCCGTTGAATCATTGTCACTTGGATTCTGGTTAATAAAAAAATCCCAAAAGTGAAAGCAATACCACCAAATCTTGAACTGAAATGCGCTGAAACTGAGTTACGTTGCAAGCAGTTATTTGTGAATATAATAACTTTTTACTAACAGAATATCATACATATAGTAAATCAATGCACGTCTTTTGACAACTAGTCCCACTTTGCAATACCAGACGAGTTCTGAGACTGGCGCACACATATCTTTTGTACATCTCTTTAGAGTATGTTGCTAGTTGTTTTTCGCATTTTGTATCTTGCTGTTCCTTCTTTTGCGGTCTTCTTCCCTGCATGTATTGTGTTCATATATTTTATTTTTGTAAGTGAACGCATTTAGATACATCTCTATTGGTGATGCTGACATAGATACATAATTTACATTCGCGGTGTATTTTGTATATGTTAGACGTGGCTATTATAAAGAAATATAGAGAGAAAATCACAGATCAGTTGGTCTATTCGTGAAAATCAGAATTTTATCCTTATAAATAAATACATCTAATAGTGTCTAAGAAAACCTATACCTACTGGTAATATATTACTACTTCTACTACTAATACTACTACTACTACTACTACTACTACTACTACTACTACTTGATGGATTTTTGATTTAACGTTTAGGGAAAGTATAGGCATACATTCAATGTACGATATGAGGTAATATAT
>OY744526.1:104422051-104452051 GCA_963556195.1 Sepiola atlantica | reverse complement strand
GCAACAAGTTCATCTGGGCACATTTCATTGAAGTACTTGTAAATCCAGAACCAGGATGCAACATTGCGGCGATCGGACAGGGGCCGGAACTTGGTGGATAGCGACAGACCTATTTAATTAGCGACTTGTTTCTAAGAGAGAGAACTTTTATGGATGGTGCACCAACCCAGATGTGACGACAATACTTCATGCATGGGTGGATGGTGACTTTGTAGAAATATAAGATACTGCAGTTGATATAAGTTTTACAGCACAGTAGAGGAGGTCCACGTTCTTTTGCAGCAACGTGGGCACTATACTCTATGTATTTGTTCAAATTCATGTTACCTGTAATATTATGCCGAGGAGTTTGAACGTTCGAATCTCAGATAGGGTGTTATTTGCCGTGGCAATCGTGGACGAAGAGGTTTCTTGTAGTTGTTGAAGGCAGGGAACTTTGACTTAGCAGCATTACTACAGACTGGATGTAACTCTCTGAGGATTCAGTCATTGTCTCAGATATGTGCGCGTCCGTTATGCTTACATGACGAGAATAGAGCGTGGTATCGTCAGCAAATATACCAATCTCATAATTGTCACAAATGAGGTCGTTTGTGAAAATCCGAAACAATATAAGTCCAAACATCGGTCCGTGGAGTACAAGTGCATTTATGTCATGTTATTTGTATCAACGGCCATCGACTACAAATTGTATATTTATGTTAGTTAGGAAATATCTAATTATATTAAATATTCGTCCAGAAACACCATATTAATTAATTTTCCTAAGAAGACCTCTATGCAGAACTTGTTAAAAACTTTGTATATATAAAGCGTTACCGCCCTAGCTTCCTATGCTTTTTCCAATGTATTGCATATGCTTAATTGGGTCATATCAATCAACAGCATGTTTTAAGATAGGGGCAACAGAGTACTTTTTCCAACAAGAAGGACACCAGGACTGCGGCAAACAGAGATTATATTATTTCGAGAGGATAGAAGAATGTTCAGGAGCACAACGTTTGATAACGACAACAGAAATTAAATTAAAACCGAAAGCCTCAGACTGGTCAAGATCAGAAAGAATCCTAGCAACAATACCGGAGTTAAAACGGCAGAAGCAAGTTAGTTATTACTTGTCAAAAGTAAATCCCAAATAACAGCACCATTCATCAAAAGAAAATAATGTCAGCAAAATGACGAGCAAAGAGGGCAGCCTTATCCCCAAATGACGAAACAACTCGAAGACTATTAAATAGAGAATGAATAGAAGATATTTCACGACTAAAAACACCATTGTAGATTCTTCAAAAGCTACGAGAGCTAACCTTTTGAGATGAGATAGTATCACGAATGTTTTGAAAATAACAAGATATAGCCCCATAGATTGCCTTTTTGAAGGCATTCTTAGCTCTACTGTAGGATTTTCGGAAGCCTCATAACTATTCCGACGATACTTATTAAATAATGGTGACGTTGGGCAATGGCAGAAGAAACAAACAGATGAACACCAGGGAGGGCAATTAGGTTTGATTTAAAACTTACGATGAGAAATAAGGGTGTCAATTCAAACAAGTAACCTCTTCAGCATCAGCATTCGAAGATATAACCCATTGGAACGTCACATAGAAAGATGTTAGACCCATTCCAATCACCTTTCCCATGGAAGGGACGACGAACAGAAAACTTTACATAATAATAATCACCCACAGCATAAACAACAGCATTAAGAGAAAACCCAAATGGCGAACAAGATGACATAGAGAATGAGCCAGGAATAGTAAAGAGAAACAAATCAAGTAAGTATAGTTGATAAAGATCATTATTCGAAAAGTTTGTAGGGAAGGTGAGAAGTCATGAGATAGAAAAAGGTCAGGACACATTTAAACAGCTAACTATGTAGGATTAGAGTGATGGAGCAAGTCGGAATGATGAGCACTGAAGTCACTAAATCAAAGATAGAGCTTTGCGGATTAACTTGATATGCATTATAAATACTGCTGGATCTTACATCAACAAAAGAGCAGTCTTTGTGAGAAGATGAACGGTACGAGACAAATAAATAGGAAGTGGATGCAGCAAGGATCACCCCATACAGAATAAAATGCTCCCGTGAGATTCTTGACAGGGAGGCACGTGCAATAGAAAGATATTTGCGAATTAAAAGAAAAAAATAAGCCAAATGCATGGAAGAGTATAAGCGGACAAGAGGCAAATAAACATCTACGTTTAGATCGATCGTTACTATCAATAGACGCATCTAAAAGAGCATAGATGTGCGGATGTTTGCCTACAATAAAGGACGTATCATCCAGAAATGTTTCTCTTGAGACCTCTAATGTTACTATAATAAATAGTATGATGTATAATGTGTGGATTTGTAGAATTCATTATTAAAGTTAGAGAAAGTTAGTATCACCTCAAGACAAACTAAACCGTAAGAGATGCTACAATAAGCGTTTAATCTCCTGCAATCCAAACAGGACAGCTTAAATGAAGTATCTCCATGTTTTTTTTTTGTTAAGCAAAAGTTGATTTTCTTGACTTACTATACCCAATTTCCCTAATTCAGTCACCTAAATTATTTAGAATTGAACGGGTTGATTCAACCCTTTTTGTTTTTTCAAGCCTAATTTCTGATGAAAACAAATGTATATGCCATTCTCAAATAAGCCTATCAGATCCTTGACAAAATGTACTTCATACGCACTGAAGATTCTCAGCGTCACTACAACGTGTGTCGATCATGTGGCAGTGCACGAAATTATGGTGCATTTAGGTAATTGTTATTATTTATATATCTTATATGTAAACCAAGCTTTTCCTGGAGGTTTATCAACGCATATCTGATAGAAATCATTGAATGAGACAGTATTTACTCCTGCAATATATGTGTTTTTCTTGGAACATATGATGTTGTTTTCTCATGTTTGTTTTATTGTTTGTTGTGTAGGTTGTATTAATATAAGTCCTAGTTTATTAAAAAGGGTTGTAAACTATTCTATTATTGGCGTAGATTGATAAAAAAAAGCCGGTTTATAAGAGAAATGTTAGGTACATATACTTTTTTTGTTTATTGCTTATGGAAATATTTTAAATATGTTTTTATTTACATTTACTATGAAATATGTGGAGCATTGCAATGTAAGAAATCATATGTTAGATGAATTTAATTTATTAACATCAAAAATATGTTTTTAATCTTTACTTTTGATTGTTTTTTGAAGGAATGTTGGCTCTTTCCTTTAGTTTTAAATTTCATGGATGCTTAAAAATATAAAAATTAGACATTACACTATTAGTCCACATAAAAGTGGATGCCACTTGAAAATACTAAGCACGTCCGTTAGGAAAAATAAGGTTAATACCTTTTATTGGTTTAAATATCTAAAGCATTTTTTTTAAGGCATTTTGTGTTTTTATTTAAGTTTCTTAAATATCAGGATTTATCCTGAAACCAAACTTAAAATTGATAGTATATATACCTACCCACCGACATTTCCTGAACTAATCTTAAAAAATAGAACCCCATACTCGCATCTCAAAATCTATGTACATATTTTTCTCGATTTTAATTAAATTCAAAATATAAATTCTACTGTTAGTATTTCAAAAATAATAATGAACTGGTAAACGTTCGTAGTATTTAATTACAATGAATGAACAAGTTTGCAGTAACGTAGACGCGAGGAATTGCTGGGGTGAGAGGGTGACGTAATTATGTATATAGACAAACACTGGAAGGAAAGTAGTATTTGAATGAATATTCCTCATTAACGGCAGCGTTAATATAATACACTCCCGGAAAAAACAGCGTTTTAAAGGACATGTAACTAAATATTTTTAAAGAGTGATACATTTGGTTTGAGTGTGTTTTGTAATAGGGATATCAAATCCTGGCTATTTCTGTGCTACACACGTTAACATGTAATAAATAAAAAGAATATACCTACTATTAATCGACTAAACAGTATTATCTTCGTCAAGAGATTAATATTGTTGAACACATTGTGCAGACACAATACAAATTCTACGAAAATTCCAATTACGCACACAATTAAGTAATTATTTTATTTATAATGTATTAAAAAAAAAATTTCAGTACAAAATGCCGGTCTTTGTCAGGGCAAACACTCACGTAAAATTAGAAATACATAGCGGTAATATAGGTCCCCCCATTACGACACACATAATTATTTTCATAAGGAATTTAAAAAGTGTACAGAATCAAATAAAATACTTAGATTTCTTTAAAACTGCAATCTGTTTCGGAAGTGGCTGATAATTTAACGTTAAATATATATATAAAACTGATACACCACTGAAGATCAAACTTATTCTGTGTTTTGTTTTCATTGATTTTTACCGGCATATTTCAAGCTGATGGTGTGTAGTTTTCTTTTTTATTTCGCCAAATAAAGTAGCCGGGATTGAATATTTCTAAATAAAATAATAACACTATTTAACATTAATACTCATCTGAATCTCATCCGCACGGGGAATCGTTTTCTTTTCCTTAGCTTAAGGATTCTCTTCAGAGGTGAAACATAGACGCCTCATTGAAGCTTATTAACCATATATCTATTTTAATACTACTACTAATAAGTAATACATTCTTAAACTGTGTACACAATACATTATATTAGCTTATAATACTATATGCGTATATACATGGAATAATAAAAAGTGCACACACCCACACACACACACACACCCACACACACACACACACACATATATATATATATATATATATATATATATATATATATATATATATATATATATATATATATACGAAATTGATAAGATTAAAATAACAACTAAAATAAAACTAGAACTAAACTATCATTGACGTAGTTTTTCTTGCCCTCAACCTACTCATTGGCCTAGTGGCAAGAAAGGGAATAACTCACAACTCTTCCTCCCGTCGAAATCTAATGATTTACAGAAAGAAATCGAAAACCAATATTACGTGCCTGAGGAATTCCAAGGATTACCCACCGTCCGTCTATTTCTCTTCGAATCACAAAAGACGCAGCTCAAAAAAGAATCCATGATGGATGGAGGCAGAGGAGAAAGTATTATGACTGCGTGGCAGTGGTTTCATGCGATTGCATCTTATTCTTTGTAGGGAACAAAGGGAGATCACTCCTGTGGCTTCTCCCTAAGGATCTCCATTTTCAATACGAAGGTGTCAGTGTTGGGTGGCGTGGGGTTTCCCCTATCAACTCGACCACTCGTATTAGAGGGTGTTCTAGCTTTAGCAAAGAGAGGAATGAGTGAGACAAAAGGAAGAACAAGCACAAAAAGAGAGGAAAAGGATAAATGAAATGAGAAAAACGAAAGAAATGATTCGAGTAAAGAAGAAAAGGAAGTACACAGGAGAAAGCATGCAGGCAGAGAAAATCAGATAGAAGTAATCGAAAGCAAAACACGAGTGAAAAAGGAAAGATGTAACACAATGAAAAACATGAGAAGAAAAAAGAAGCCAAAGAAAGAGAAAATAAGATAACGAGAAAAATGCAGAAAATAAAGGAGAAATGTACGACAACAGTCAGTACACAAAAGAAGGAGAAAGCATAAACGAATCAGAAAATAACAAATGATGAAGAAATGACTAATAAAGAAGCAAACTATTGAAAGAGAATAAAAAGGAAAAACGGAACCAACAAACATATGAGAAGAAAAAATCCTTAGGAAAAGCAGCAAACAATGCTAAGATGAAATAGACTAAACAAATATAGTAGGCAAAAACGTAAAGACAAAGGGAAAACAGACCAAATAAGATGAAAAAAACGGAGAAAGAGAATATGAAACAAGAGAGAGAAAAAACAGGAGAAAAAAAGGAAAGAATCAAACATGAAAAAAAGAAGAGAAAGGATGACGACAAAGGGGAAGATGGAGAATAAGAGGTAGGAGGCAAATAAAAAGTAGATGAAGAAAGGGGCAAAAGAGATAGATTACAATCAGTATAAGAAAGAACTGAACAAGTTAGGAGTAGAAACAAGAAGTAGAGCGAACAGAAGAGGAAAAAGAAGAAGGAAAATAGGAAGTTAAAAAAATAGTAGAATAAGGACGAGATGAAAAAGAGAAAAAAGAAATTAAAAAAACGAAAGAAAAGAAGAACGAGGAGAGGTAAATGAGGAGATTAAGAGAAAGAGGATAACAGAAAGAGTCTAAAAAGAGAAAATAATGAGAAAAAATAAGACGTAGAATAAAGAACATTACAAAAAAGAGAAGAAGAAGAAATAGAAGAAGAATAGAAATAAGATGTAATATAAAAAACATGCGTCCTATCAACAGTTACTGGCGAGAATGAATAATTGGATTTGTTGGGTTCAACGGCATATCGACTATGTTCATATGATTTTCTCCAATGAATTTTCGTAATTTAACAATCGTATTAGTGTGTAAGTCAGTTCATTTGAACACGGTTTGCTAATTACAAAGCCCCCGTCCGAATCAATTGCACCACCAATTCCGACACGCATTAATTGGTAATTTACAACAACCACAATAACAACAACAACAACAACACCAACAACCATAATAATAATGATAATGATAATAATAATAATAATAAAACTAATAATAATGATTAAAACACATTGAGTGCGGAAGCCAATCTATAGCATGAAATGAGACTAATACATGGGTTCGAAAGGAATAATCTAGTATAAAAAATATACAGAAAAACGGAACATTACATGACTCTAATAGAAGTTAATTATCCAAGCAGAAAATAACAATAACATGATCTATATAAAAAGTGGTAGCAGCATCGACGGGTGTTTAATCAAATAATTCTGACAGATGAAGTGGGATGCAAATACCGTAAAGAAAGAGCATCATTCAAACTGCACTGGAAAGACATGAAGTGCACGTATCTTGCGATGAGACTTAGTGCTACTCAAATTACATGGTAATTCGAATGGTGGTAATCACCGATACATCACTGATAAACGTGAAAGAGTTGTGAAATTGTTATCAAGAGAAGCGAAATGTACTACTTGTAACTCAGATGCCAGGGAACACCACAATGGATTGATCACAAGTAAAAACCCATATGACAATTCATACTGAGTAAGTTATAAGTATTACTTGAATCAAAGAACCGAAACCCTAATGACGATATACACGCCGTACACACAAAACATTAAGCACACAACACAACGATTAAAACAAACTACAATAAAGCCAAGATTGAAAAGAGCTTGGAAAACAGCACATGTAAATCTGCGGACTGAGAAACGAAACGGAAAACAACACCAGACGAGGATGCATCACGTTGGCCTAAAAAGATACCTAGGTCGGAGTCAACAGGGAATTGTGTATTCGATTATTCTTGAAATAGAGAGACAAGTGATTTGAGTAAAAAGTTAGGCACTATAGGAAAAGTAAGGGAATACACTCACGTTGAAGACTGGAATATAACCAATCTCATCGACAGTAGAACACAAGGTATTCTAGTCGTAAACAAGAAAGACGCATTATGCCAAATAATACATTTCGCGTCTCCGGATGATTACACGTGAAAGCGGAAAGAATGCATACATTTAACTTTCCAAATAAATTGAGGGCCTATGCAACATCAAAATTACCAAATGTTAATTATTATGAGATATGGGCAACATAGAAAACACTGTAATAACTTAGAATGCCTAAAGGGATACATACCATTCAAAATACGGCACTTATAAAAATATCTGATATATTTTAAAAAAACACATACAATGTGATAACAAAACCCACATACAGACGACATTGACTTATTACAGGTAACTTACATTGGGGCAAAACACAACTTAAATTGTAGATTAAGAGGAAGTCACGGGCGATAAGGCTCCTTGGATAACTACGTAAGTGAAACACAAGAATCTGACACTGACACGTCTCTCAAATAAACGCAACGGTAGGTACAGTTTTTCGTATCTCAAATAATTGTCTGCATACGTAATGAGAGGATGATACATGCGATGAGATGGGTAACCTTAATATCCCCATAGTAAGGGCACGGAGTGTGATATAAAATATACAAGGTTCTCATTACAGAAAAAAAAACTACTGGTCCTTAACAGAGATAACTCATTAGTAACCGAGAGTATTTCACTGGTGATGGAAAGTGGCGGACAGGTGTATAAATATGCGAAACTTACTGATATTTATATTCCAGGAAATACAAGCTGGTTATGACTGGTATGACCACTCATTAAGAGGGCGAAATAATTCTGCAACTAGAACTATACTTTTACAATATCATAAACAATTGTTTTGCGACGATGATGATGATGATGATGATGTCAGCTTTTATATATTACAGAATTATTATATTATTATTAGTTGTATTACTCGAATAAATCTGACCCAGAGTGTCATCAATTCAGGTCGGGTTATATTGTTTAAATAAGGAAAAGCGACTTCTCAAAGACAGATAAATATTAAATAATAAAAAGACAAATGTGCAATTAGTCACCTTCTGCTCGCTTTATTTCCCCATCTCTAATTCATTCGATCTCAACTCTATATAAAAAAATATTTTACGTGTGTTGTTATTCACTTTTGTTTTACTTTCCTTTATTCATTACCTTCGATAGTTAATAAACATGGAGAAAGAGATAGAGAATAATTGAAGTGAAAGTGATAGATACTATTTCAAATGATCGAATTGTCAATAAAAGTAGAGTGACACAGAAATAAAGTGATATAAATCTTATAAAACATGGGTCACATAGGGGGTATTTGAACACTTTAGCTATTTAGAGCAATTAAAGTAGTAAGAAAATCGAACATAATACAATCCCGAAAATGAGGAAGATGTTTACGTGGCTTTTGTGTGATTGATGTATGAAGAAATAAAAGGCTTTAGAGAAAAAAATATTTATTAAAGCAGCACCAGTATAATAACAGAGTGTTATTATTGTTGTATTGCTATTATTATTGCTTTCATTATTATTTATATTATTTACTCACGACGACATACACCATTTGATTATAAGTTATTTTTCACTTGAAATGGCAAGTGGCGTTCCCTGAAGTGTAAGTGGCAATAACTCTCTTATGGTTATTTTAACTCGTTCGGTATGTTGTGAAAAATGTTGAAAAATGTTGATATCGCAACACTTATTTACCATTGGTTTCTCGCTGATAACGACAGCTGACCTGTTGTATTTTAGTTACAATAACCATATCCAGGAATATAGAACTTCCCGAACTTCCCACTCGGTGTCTTTCGATCTATCTTGCTATTTCGCAGTCTTTCATTTTTTCTATCCTCGATCTTTCCACCCTCTACGACCATTCACAACTATTTTGTAGGGTACCAACAGAGGCTGGTGCCACTACATATGTTTTCTTTTTTGGAGTGCAGTCATATTGTGGAATTTCATGAAGTTACAGTTTACTTCTATTAATGTTACGTTGCATCTATAGTTTTATTTCTATTTCTGTTAACTTCTTGCTCGTCGATGTTGCCTGTTCTTTTTGAGTGGTTTCAGCGTTCGAGTATTTTTTTAATATGTCATCTATTTACTCCAGTGCGATTTCTTGTAGAGTTTCACTTCTTTCTGCATGCTCAAAGTGCGTACATTTGCATACTTCCTACCGTGTTTCTTTCCTAACGCAGTTATGTCTGCTTGCAAATACTTTTAGGGCTAGTTTGATGAATATATTAATATGCAATTTACCGTTTTCATTTTTGTCTTGGATTTGATTTAGCCATTTCTGAACTCGTTGGGTTTTTTTGTTCGGTTATCAGTCGCAATTATGTTTCCCGGTTCAAGTGACTTTTCCGTGGTTATATTCATCTGTTTCCGGGCACTTTTCCTATTGGTCAGAATTATAAATCATCCATGGAGCTAACACTCTTCTTATTCTTCTTTTAGAGTCTGTTTATTCACGTTTCATTGCTCATCCTATTGTTTAAATTGGCATATCTGTTTTCAATCAGTCGGTCAGTATTTTTATGAAGGGAATATGGAGCATGAACAAAATTAACATACTACAAATAACTGTTCCGAGAAAGCTCACCCTCTCCCTCATTTATGTGTCTAATGTTCTATGGAACGTTATATGAACACCCATTCGTTTCGTTACGTTACTAAATAACATATATACTTTTTCATATAAACCTATTTCTATCGTAGAAAGCATTACTACCTCATACATCATGTTAGCTTTCCCTTCCAAGGCATACAACTACTTAACTTTCTTCGATATGAACCCGTCCTTACTCAATACACACGGGGATATGCATTTAGGAGTAAACCTACCGATATGTATCATATAAAATTATGTAAATATACCTTTATACCAGTCATCCGTCTTTCACACTAGTCAATGCGATTTGTTTCTATTATATTTGAGATAAATCAGCCCGCTTATAGGTATCGAATGATAACATTCCCTGCCGCATGATGCATCTTTTCTAGCGACTCATGTGGGTACATTTAAATCGGTTCTCGCATTAATTCAGGCAATGTTTATATATATATATATATTCTAGCAACATATATATATATATACAGATATATATATATATGCATATATATATATATATATATATATATAAATATATATATACAAATACACATATGTATATACATATATATATATATACATATACATATATACACATATATATACATATAAATATAAACATATATATACATGTATACATATATATACATATATACATCTATGTGTATACATATATACATATATATGTATACATCTATACATGTATACATATATACATATATATATATATATATATATATACATATATACATATATGTGTATATACATATATATATATATTAGGGTAGGTCGATTTTACACTTTTTTTTAAATATTAAAAAAAGGCACATACCGAAAGTTGTATATAGACCTATTAAATACTCATGCAAAAAATTAGATCAAAAACTTCAGCGTTTTTTTGAGCGTTTGGTATCAAATATCGTAGACAAGAATATACTGAAAATTCCTCGTTTTTGCAAGATTTGCTTGAATACTGGTGTGAAAACCAAATAATTTGTGCATTTAAAATCAACGAATGTCCTTTTATTTTATAAAAATGATATTAATTAAAGAAATCTTCAAATTAAAAATTTGCCCCCCCCCCCTCATTTTCAGTATCTGCTTTTGTAAACTACCTTTTAACGTTATGAATTAAACAGTAATATTTGAATACCTAAAAAAATGATTTTTTTCTGTTATAAGTGAAAATATAACAAGCAAAGAAATAAGGAAAAACCTAACACTATTTTAATGGAGTTTAATATTGAGAGTCAAATTGCTCCATATAAGACCCCTTAGACAAAAATGCTGGTCTCAATTTCTGACTCAAAACTTTGGCTGTAATGTGTTGATGCCTTGCTTCAAAACCATATACAGTTTGTGAAGCTTCTGTTATTAACTTAACTGCCCGTTCCACGCCCTGAGAATGCCAAAAATGCAGCATAATTTTAAATCTATTAATTGTGTCCAATGTGTGGCATTAAAATTAATAGGTGGTATTCTTTTTAATCTTTTTCTGGTTGACTCCTCACTCCTGAAAGAACAAATTAATTAATTGAATTATTAAAAATTCCAATCTGTACTGCTTTAATAATTATGGTGAAATTAGATAAAATCTTTAAAAATCATTCTATAAATTGGAATAAATAATTGAGTCAGACATATATGAATAAATATTACTTACCTAATGGCCAAAATTCTTTTTAAAGCTTCTTCTCTTACTTCAATCTCTTCAGATTTAACCATGGAATATAGAAAGATTTCAGGCAGTAAACAAAATGTATTACCTTGTATATTTCTAAATGTGATATCTTGGATTTCCTGAGGCTGCTCCTTAATCCTCTGGGTCATATTAAAAATGTGCACTTGCTGATTGTGGAATTTACTATTTCTTTTAATTTCAAACCAAGAAGTGGCATACACATTTACAATAAAATTTACTACATAGTGTAGTTTTGTTGTGTGCCTTTGTGGGTATGCACCACGAGTCCATAAACACATGAGCCTGATGGCCAAAGTTAACGATCTTGCTTGGTTTAAAGGACCAATTTTCCAGGAGGTATATCTAGAGTCAACCTTACCTCTAGAAATACCTACTGTGTATTCATAAAGGAGTCTTTGGTCAGAACTAAGATCATGTATTTCATCAATTTTAAAAATTGACTCTAGAGGATTGCTAATAGTGGAAAATGATATTTGGGGTAAATCATGGCAATCATTTGAGCATAATTTCCCCAGAGGGCCACTGAATGTTGTAGGGCCCTTTGCGCAACCATCTATGTTTTTAAAAAGGGCTCTGAAAGGTAGTTCATTATGATGCAAAGAGCAACCAATTGTGTGAAGATTTTTAAAAAGTTTTTTTCCTAAAATTGCAACCATTCCACTTTCGCAACCTGTGTTGGTATTAGTGTTGTCAACAAGTATAGCCTTGATACTGTTCTACCTGTGGAATTCATGCAAAACATCCACCACTTGATCTGCATGAACAGCACCTGTTGCACCACTATTAGGAAGAACTCTGTGTCAGATATTTACTTTCACATGGTGTTTCTTTTGTAAAAGTTAAATGGTGTTCTGGTCCCTTAGTTTTTTTCATAATTCTCTGTCTATTTTTATCCACAATTTCCTTATACATCAATGTGTCCTTATCCATTCTCCCATCAACTCCAATACATATAATATTTTAGGTGGGGTAAAAACCCCTGGCTGAAATAGTTTTATTTGTCTACCTCCAACAAGGTAAGATGTGACACAAGGTCATGAAAGTGGGATTAGATAAGCCTGCGCTATAGAGGTGAGCACTCTGGCCATTAAAAAATTGACTGGGCAGCCCCGTCGGCATTCCCCTGTAGGGACGTCTCAGACAGTTAGCAATGAACTTACTCCTCCCCAAAGAGGGAAGGCAAAGACTGGGAGGGTGCACCTCCTAGAATTGCACAGGACGGACAAGCCCCAATAGACGGGCGTAAATCCAGACCCAAAGGCCCGGACGATACCGATTTATTTGGTGGGGTAAAAACCCCTGGCTGAACTAGATTTTATTTATCTACCTCCAACAAGGTAAGATTGACACAAGGTCAGGAAAGTGGGATGAGAAAGCCAGTGCTCGAGAGGTGAGCACTCTGGCAATTTAAAAATTGCCTGGGCAGCTCCGTCGGTATTCCCCGGTAGGGCCGCCTCAGACAGTAAGCAATGAACTTACTCCTCCCCAAAGAGGGAAGGCAAAACCTGGGAGGTGCACCTCCTAAAACTGCACAGGACGGACAAGCCCCAATAGACGGGCGTGAAACCAGATCCAAAGACCCGGACGATATTTGGTGGGGTAAAAAACCCTGGCTGAACTAGTTTTTATTTATCTAACTCCCACAAGGTAAGGTGTGACAAAAGGTCAGGAAAGTGGGATTAGATAAGCCAGCGCTCGACAATTCAATAAACAGAATCAACACGTGAATTCAAATTCGCTCGTTGAATTTTCAACCGGTGAAAACCATAAAAAATATCCAATAAATAAAACGCCTATGTAAATAAATAATTATTTATATATAAAATTAAATATTATAGTGTTATATTCCTTTTTAATTTGAATATGTACATTTAATTTCTTAAGAACAATAATAATAAACTTTAAAATATTTATTATTAAGTAATGTATGACTTTTTTTTGTTAAAACCCGGGTTTAATTTAAGGTGACACATCTGCCGGTGAAATCTAGGCTGTGAGAAAAAATCTCGATTTATTTGATCTTAAAGTTGCAATGCTCAAATAAATACAAAGTTTTGAAGAAAAATATTTCTTGTGGTAACTTTTGACATTATTTGCCAACTTTCTTCGAGTGCGATAATTTACAGTTTCAAAATCGACCTCCCCTAATATATATATACATATATACATATATATATATATATATATATATATATATATATATATATATATATATATATATATATATATATATATAAGGAAGTCAATATAAAAGTAAAATTTCAGCTAAAATGTTGAAAATGGTTAGGGAAAAATAGACAGAGAGAGTAACATCCAGCGAAAGAAAACACACACGAATCACAAAAATAATATGGTCGGAATCGATTGGTCCAGCTTACATGATGCGTTTGTGTCCTTATTTTTACTGAATGCCACTCTGTATATCCAGGTTTCCTTAACAATTTTCACACACACACTCACATATCTGAAATCATCATTCCCTACACTAATGCGAGCGAAAGCTTGGAACGCTAGCGTCTGTAGGACAAATTATTCAATATTATTTACTTAAAAATAATATTGTTATACAACCCTTTCATAAGAGTTAAGTTGAACCTTGTTCGGGGAAGTTTAAAATAGACTGACACGTAGCTGTAGGGCATATTCCGTGAATGTTAGTAGTATCTCTAGTAAATCTTTCTAGATATGCCGTCCTTCGCATGAATATACATTAAATCCCCGTCTTGACTGGGTAATTTATCATGGCTTAATGGTTCTGGCGCTTGCTTGCGGAGTCTAGGTTTATTCTGTTGCAGACGACGGAAATTATTCTTAATTTTCTTAATCGTTTCGTCGACTCGGCTAGCTAGTTTCCATATCTCTGGTGTCAATTCGTTGGGAATGTATCCGAGATATATTTTTCCGTCCATCCTAAGCGCTTG
The DNA here is from genome assembly GCA_963556195.1 of Sepiola atlantica. Taxonomy (NCBI): domain Eukaryota; kingdom Metazoa; phylum Mollusca; class Cephalopoda; order Sepiida; family Sepiolidae; genus Sepiola; species Sepiola atlantica. Next base: position 104,437,411 of record OY744526.1, on the reverse strand, counting down.
CTTGTGATCGACTTCAGATTTTGTTCTTGCTATATTGTTGTTACTTAAGGCGTCTTAATATTTTAGAGATGTTGAGGTTGATACATATATATATATATATATATATATATATATATATATATATATATCCTGAAACTACACTATTGAGAGAACATTGATATGAATATTTAGTTTTGATGAAAAAGGTAAAATAATATCGTTATCTTCGTTTAAACATTTAAATAATACAATAGAAAACTTTACTTTACTTGATTTATTCATTACATAAAACATTGAGATGGGCGTCAGTATTTGAGCAGGAGTTCCCAAAAGCCATCATTAGTTCTCGTGAAAATCCCGGTGTGTCTCTATTTGGCTAAACTACAATTTCACGGAAGTCTTTTTCAATTAATATCACTTTACTAACGACCCAATTTATTCGTAATACATCATCACCACTAAATTTTATTCATAAAAATATAAATTAAGAATATGGCGGACAAATCTCAAATTCTTAATTTTTTACATTCAACCTGCGACTGCGCTGTGGCTTTCTGCTAGTAGGAAATACAAAGAAAATAAATTAATTATAAAAATACGAACAGGAAATTAGAATGAAAGCGAAACTGAAGGTTACCCTATGAATATTATAATTGAAATGGCAAATACAATCATGCATTATTTGTTTATATGATTCTTTGAAAAATATTGTCCGATGTTCGCACACTTTAAATAAGGTTTATTTAAATTGCTATTTTTGCAGTATTTTCTAACAACTGTTGCATGTTTACTAATTGATATTTACTTTTAGGCATTTCCATTATTTTCTTTCGGGTATAATTTTGAATCACTCCTTTAATATTGTTTTTAACAAGCCGGAAATATAAGCAGCGACGCAGTGGGATAGATCGCAAGTGCAGTATTATACGTGTTTCCTAGATTCAAGAATGATAATGAAAGACTTTAATATATAGATAGTAGAGGACGACCATATACAATTTAGAATTAATATTTGAGAGTATGTGTAGAATAAAACTGGTAAAAATCACGACAAATATCTAATACATTTTATAAATAGTTTTAGTCGGTGTTCGACAATTTGCTGAAAATTCGAAAGCTAAAAAGCTCGGTTGATTTCACTATTAGCTCAATAAATAAAAGATAAATTGATATTTTTGCTGAAATCGGTAATTATTTTCCCCAAAAGCTAATACTGAAAAGATAAATTCTGATCCCAAAACAGAAAAAATATAGAATAAATAGTGAACGCATCCAATAATAATAATAATTATAATAATAGTAACAATAATACTATTAATAATAATATCAATGATAATATCAATGATAATATTCATAATAACAATACTATTAATAATAACAATAATATCATTGATAATAAAATAATAATAATGACAAATATATAAGTGTAATAATTAGTAAGCATATGAATAAAATGAGCAAACACACACCCAATAAAAGAATAAACAATTATATTAAGTACAGATTAAAAAATTATAGACAGATAACGCGAATAAAAATACTGATATATGTTAAAGAGTAATAAACAGAAAAAAATATTATTTTCAAAGTAATAAAAACATAAAAGATAATATAGAACTCTTACATAGTTAATGAAGGCATTTTTCGGTGAATACGGAGTACAAAAAATTAACAGGAATAATAAATGACACAAACTTTAAAAAAAAAAAGAAAGAAAGAAAGAAAGTTAAGGGATAAATAAATAGAAGTAAACAAGGAGAAGAAGAGGAAAACGAGGAAAAAAATGGTATAGCGATAGCATCATGATGGCATTTCTTTTCGTTTTTCTTTTTCTATTAATATTATTTCTTTTTTGAAATTTCTGCAAAAAATGCTATTGTGTCGAAGCAAATGCTCCACCATTAAGGTAACAAGTGTGGTTTTTATAGGTTTCCGCATCCTATATCTTTATTCTGACAAAATCACTCTCTCGAAGAAAAAAAGACGGACATTACAACGCTGCTATTGTATTCACATCTAAATCCAATGAGTCTATCAAAGTGAGGCTTCCAGAGCACAAAGTCGGTATTTAATGCTAGCCGAGCACGCCATTATTTTTTTGCAAAACATCTAGACAGAAGGAAGGGTAATTGAACAGTATGTTAGATAGTGCTTCAGACTAATGAAATCGACGAAATATCAAAACTCCTTTTGGGTTCATATCTCTAATGATTACAAAGTAATAGCAGTGTAAAAGCTCTGTAAGAAATAGTTATTCTTCGTAAATACAGATAATAATTACATTGCTTTCATATAGGTGTTAATCAGGTTTTCCCTTCAACACACTCTATGGAATGCAGATTAAATGATAGGTATTGTTAATTCATTTTTCCTGCAAGCTTTCATAAGGTTAGAGGTTGTGTTTACCATTATATATACTAATGAATTGAGCTATGTGCCGTTCAAAATTTACGTACAATTGAATAATTATTTGTCAGAAAATAAAGTGTAATATATTTACGTGTTATCTTTTAATTCGACAGATATTGTTAACGGGAAACAACATGTGTTGGTGTCGATTTTATGTTCTAAGATGCCTCCCTGGCTGAGGTACGTATTTCTGGTGATGGATACTTTCCTGGACTGCGGAACGGCCATGTCTTTTGTATTAACTTACTAAATTATACAATGAGAAAAAAGTATCAATTAACGCCTTTCCTCAGCTATATATACAAACACAACCATTGTTCTGACGTTTTACAAACAATCGATTTTAAATGCTTTCATATCTCGGCATTAAACCACAAAAATATGATACGTCGTTAAAGTAAAACCAAATTATGGGTCATCTGAAAAATTAAGCTACATATGTAGGTGAATACGTTATAAGAAGTATGAAGAATGCATGTGAACTGATTACGTCGCAGTTTGATTCACTTTGAAATATTTATAGTTCAATCTCTGGCGAGGGAAGAATAAGAAACGGATTAACTCAGAGAATATTCATGAATGAACGGGGCTTGAAATAAAAACAGTATGGGATATATACAAGTTCATCGACTAGTAAAAAGGACCCGAAATAGCTACTAATACAATAGCCACAAAATCCTGATATAAGAGGAAAGGTGATAAGAATAACATTTGCTCTAAGATATTCCTTTAAAAAAGAGAGTTTTCGTTCGATTAATTTTACACTGTATGGAGTGTGTAAGTAATCTCATGTAGAAACACACACTGTAATCAAAACCATTAGTTTTACATAATAAATTAAAGATGAACTTCTTTTTCATTTAGAGATGGATATCATGTAAGTGTCAATGGATTGTCAAGAAGTTGACCTCGGTTTGCCGATACAGGATTTCGCGTGAGTAATTATTGAATCGATCGAATTCTTCCCACAAATGTGTCGGAATCTTGGAAATTCCACAACGAGAATTTATTGATTTATTCATTTGTTTGTTATGCCTCATTGGGCATCTCCCCTTTAACTATCTTGTCTATTCAACTATTAAAAAAAGAAAATAAAACTCTTAGTACAGTATCGATATCCACAAAAAATTATGTTAAATATTTCATTTGATAACTCCAAAAAGTGGCCCCTCAATTTCTCCTTTCTTACCACTTTCTCTGAATTCCACCAACCTCATATCAAACTGATCCACGCTATTGCTTTTCTTAATCTAAACTGGCAACTTATTCCAAAATCATATTACTCTGTGAGCAAAACAACTTAACTGGTTAACAGTTTTTGAAAACTGCCTTGACAATACTCTTCCAGACATAGGAGAAATACTAGAAAATACCCACCATGGTTATAAAAGCCATTTATTATCTTGAAAGTCTAAATCATATCTCCTCTCATTCTTCTCTCCAGCAAAGTAGTCAATCCCAAGTTGTCCAATCTTTCCCTGTAATTGCACTCTTTTACTTTACTCATTAGTTTGTTAACCCTTCTTTGTACGCCTTCCAGTTCCAATATTACATTCCAATTTCCATATCTAGTCGCTGGAGCCTAGGCCTAGGTGAAGTATTCTATATGAGGTCTTATTAGAGCTTCATATATTCTTAACACAACATTTGTCTCCCTCGATATAATATTCCTAACTATCCATATAGAATACAATGGTTAAAATGTAATTATTTGCCGTAAATGTATTATCGAATGTGTGAAAATTTCACTTTGTTTCGTATCATTTAAACTTCGCTTCTAGTCAAATAATTATTTACATTAACAATTTTTATAGCGTCAAAATCAGATTTAAAATTTTGAGAGGTAGTGATGTTGATTAAACCGACCAGTTCTTGTATATATATGATGCTTGAAAAAGAAACTCCCTATTACCAAATGCTTGTATATTATTGCTGAAATATAATTATTACGATAAGTTAATATGATCAATAAATGTATCTCATTCAGTTTATTTAACGCTCAATATGGGCGCCAACATTGCCTACCAGCTTATCAAGCCGCGTGGTGTTTAACCAGGAACTCGCTTACCAGGACTAAAACTAAGTAGTAGGAGCGGACGTGACAATACTGTGCCCTTATTTTGTCAATTTACGACAAGCGGGGGTTGAAATTGTATTTTGTGGAGGAGGTTGATATGAATGTTGATTATTTCAATTCTATCATAGTAGTAACCATAGTTACATAATTGATCCCGCATTTTATTAAAGCTAACTCTCAAGTTGTAAATGCATTGATGCTCTTTGTATGCATTATTTTTACAACTTAGATGTATGAATTCATTTTTGTTTCCTTACGAAAGTTATTATTTTGTGTGCGTCAATCGTGTTGAATAATTTGATTACTTTGCCTGCTTCCTAACCCATCAATGACGACTCATTAGTCGAGGTAAGGGGTTCCTGTTGAGATCAATAGATTCCATGTGCATGCTTCTTCAGAAACTTGTGGTGAAGTCTTATTAAACCTGCATACTACTCACCTTTACATGACAACAATTTATTTAAGAATTATATGACAATAAATGTGATGCGTACTTAATAATAAGGCGTAACTTACTAATCAATATGTACTATCGTTGCTCTTCGAAACGCTAAGTCGATTCTGAAGCTGATGAAGCGAAAATAGAAAGTGTTTAAAATGTAAATATAACAGTCACGTATTCTGGTTTATTTTTCCGTCTTCAGCGGAGAAAATGAGTCTTAGATCTCACACTGGTATAATTAAATGTAATTGTTTTATTTAACAATCCAGATATGTAAACATAAACCGATCCATGACACAATACAAATTGTGATTGCTTATCCAAATAGCTCACCAAATAAACATTAGAAACAAAGTATTTATATTATAGCCTAAAATAAACCAAGAACATCTTCCTTAAATATAAGATATGTTCAAGTACCTAAGTAAAGAAATCAAGTAACGAGTGTGTAACTGAACTATATACAATAATCATGAAAGAATAATGTCCAATCAGCAGTGTTTGGCATAAACTAGCTAACAAGAGGTGACATGCCGTAACACCAAACAATCAAATAAAATCGTAAGATATTTCTTGACCGAATATTGTTTGAATTGAAAGCTATATGGAAATTAAATAACACCCCTGAGTGTCTATTAATTTTGCTCATGTTTTTGTTTTATTACGGAAGACTAGCTATTTAAAGACAGAAAGTGTTTGCATGGTGCCCCCTGTCAGTTACGTAAGTGGTTTTGTTTGACGATGTATCATAAATTGCTGGCTTACTCATTTTTCTAACAAAGTTTAATGCATTAGCTTTTTTACGTGTTTGCAACAGCATATCAATCCGTACCTTAGTCATTTAAAGCTGCTGCGTTTTATGTTTAATTCTAATTGTATCCTTTTTCACATTGTAAGCGAGTGCTGGCATATATATTTAGTAAACGATTTGGACCTTCAATACGTATATATAGTATACAACCGTTATTAGTAACCATTCACCACAGCGTTATTACACAAGTTAGGCCACGACGATATTGGAAGCTATCAAATATAGGTTGCTATTGTAATGATTGCTTATTTGTAAATTGTAAATAAACGATTTAACAATGATTTAAAGACACTACTATTATTACGATACACAAAATGTGATGGCAATGCACTTATTCATACATATTATTGTGACGATCGAAAGGAAACAAAATGAGGTATTTTGTAAGCAATCTAAACGATTATATTGTAATAACTATCAAATTTACTGTCTGTATGTAAACCACATCTCATCAAATGACATTCTATATGAATAAATTATTGTATTATTGAGAAAGGTGTCAACTTTAAATGTGAAAAGTTGGGAAGAAACAGAAACTTATGTGAAGGCCATTTCAACAAATCTCAGCCATGGAGTCTACTTTTCGCAAACACATATTATCTGTGCGTTCTACAAATTAGTAAACTATATTTTTCACATTCGAACTAATATACACAATTATCTTACTGCATACAATCAACTATAACGTATAAAATCTGAAAGAAGATGCCCCAATATTGTATCTGACTATCAAAATATTAGTGTCTACTCATTTTACATATAAACCATTTTTGATAAATCCGACCACATCATATATTGTCACCACGCAGGCACACATAGCTAAAGTTATATATTTCCACACTAGCGTAACGTCTTATTCAATACGATTATTGTGAACACTTTTATGTAGACGACTATTCTAAAGGAAGCTTTTCACAAATTCATAGCCCAGAATAACGTAAGATAACAGATTTAATACATATTATATGTAGGCTAGGTATATCTCTATCTTCTTTGCATGGTGATAGAGTTTGAAAATAATATGTTTATCAGAAATAAGTAATCAAAGTGATTGTCTAACTACTTTTCAATAAGCCAAAAGTAAGGCGTCTGATTATGACGGTGCGATTTTGTGACTAACAATAAAGAACGCCGAACGACGCCCAGGATAGCGCACCGATATGTTTTATTAATACAGCCTTATTCTTTCAAAGCAATTATTAACAGCAAATTGGTACGGTAGTTAACTATATCAAACACAATTTAAAGACAAAATAGAAGTCTGATTAGGAGAAAATATTCGAAAATTGAGGATACGTGTAAGTCAGAGGAAATAGAAGAAAGGGAGAATCTGATAGGTTGGGATACTTGTGAAAGTCGTGCAATGCGACGTTTTTCGACACTTTTAACATTGATCTCTTGAAAAATCCTACGGAACAGATGAGAGAAACGTATAATGAAAAGATTTACGATCTTCAATATAAACTCATACGGTCGGATCTATGTTATCCATTTATTTTCGTATATATATATATATATATATATATATATATTCGTGATAAGCCCAACGATTGGTTGAGAACATAAACGAATCTAATTGGTTAAGAAGCTTGCTGTCTATATAAATACAGCCCGCAAAACTAACTCCATGCATTTTAGCCTGAATATCCCCCCCGGAGATGAAACGCGGAGGCCTCTGTTTAGCTTAATTACCATACATATATTTTTATAACTTACTACCTAGCTCTACGTACGTCTCGAGCACAAGTGAAGTAAATACTGAAAATTGATACATAAAAAGTATATCCCCTTATAGTAGTTTATAGGATACATGAAATATATATATATATATATATATATATATATATATATATATATATATATATACAACTTTTATGTCTATACATAGACAATAAAACATATACAAAAATAACATATTACGTATGCTTTACTAGTTTATACGTTAACGGTGCTCACTGCCTGAGTAAAAATTAGTAGTAGTGTAAAGATATATGTATGGCAAGTAAGCTGCACATAAACATTTATCATTCATTACTAAAGTAAAGCATCATTCTTATTGCCGTGTTATTTCTCCTAATATGAATCATATCAGGGAGCTCATAGGACAGGTGGTACGCATGTATGTGTAGTAATGGAAATTTTATAAAGTTTAGCTTTTTGTAATCCCCATTTACTCCACCTGACCACACTTAGTACCGCGTACCAACATGCGTTTACACTTAATGCCGTCTCTGACGCCGACCTCCGTGTCAATTAAACTTTTACCAAGTACCATCATATGGTTAGGTTGTCTCCTATATACCAGCCGAACCTTGTACATGTTTATGCTGCAAAGCTTTTATAAAGTGAAACAGGGATATTCTTTTATTTTTAAATTCATCTAGCCATATTGCTAGTCAGTGAGAATGACTAGTATAAAACGTAGCAAACAATAATATTGCCTCAAAACACCAATCATCATATCGATTGTGAGATATGGTCTCTCTCTTTCACTCTCTTGTCATTAATTTTATTATTTCAGATGAAATGCTTTAGCACGAAGCAGTAACAACACATCTATAATTAAAAAGATAACAAAGTTTAACTTATATAAAAAAAACTAGGAAAATGATTAAATATAACAAATTTGTACATGAATATATAGTCACACACCACTGATTTTGAATCAAATGATAGTTATATTGAACGTACATATTTACGCAAACATAGGCACAATCACTTTAACATGCACACAAAACACTTTAAATATAAAAAACAATCCTTTTCATATAACTGAGTACAAATGTGAAATTACACTTTCTTATGAATGTTTAAAGTATAATTGCATTTCTTGTCACATCATCTTGAGATTTTGAAGCTTTATTAAAATTCAGAGAACAAAAATAATTTGATAAAAGTTAAAAACATTTGCTGTGGAAATATTAAGTTGCAAACTAATTAAAGTTGTTTATTAATTAACATACAAGTTAATACTCTCACAATAATAGTTTGGCGAGGTGGAAGTAAAAAACAAACAAATTTTGGCCACTTGTCTTAATGAAATAAAAAATCATTTGAATGCAAGAATCTGAGATATTGCTGAAGTGATTTGAAAAAAACGCATGTATTTTCGACACACTAACATTCTAACAACAACACTATTAATAGTTATAAAGTGTATTTCACAAGAAAAACATACAGACATATTTGTGAGCTTCTACCTTTAAGATTAGCTTATAAAACAATAATTTATACACCTAGGGATGAAATGCCCTCATAATTACTCTTACTCATAGATCCTTGTTTTACTAATGTTCACTTCATCATTACTATATATAGAGAGCTGATGTTGCTTGATGTGATCGATGTTATTATGAACCTAAAAATTATCCCTCCATGCATAAACATTACATATACGACACATACTTATTGTATTAGTACATGGATATTTATTTTACTGTTTTTGTAGGAATACATTTGTATGGATTAAAACATCGGTACTTACTTTTGGATTAATAATACATCTTACTACTTGTTAGGGTATTTGAGTTAGAGATAATATACACACAACCCCTGCACAAGATCTACACAATTGTTCTCTTGTAACATTTGTGTTTCACAAATGCTGTGAAATGCAATATGAACACGCATTAGAAAAAGTAGTATCTTCCTCTTGCAGACTTGACATTGTACATTTTCTCTATCGTCAGTTGAATAGAATGTATGAGTCTCAACAGTAAACAGCAACTATTTACTAAAACTACCGATACACGTTTTCCTGGGAACGTCATCGATATTCGGAGTCCTATATTATGGTAATTCATGCGTTTCACCTCAACAAGATATCTTATACAAGTTTCATCCCAACATAAAGAGGTATCAAATGATTTTTCTTGAAGAATTTGGACATTGATCGTAACATGTGGTATCTCTTATTACTCTTGTGACGGGGATTGTATTTTACAAATATGGCCTACTCTGGATGCATACTGTTATTAATAACAGTCAGGTCACTAAAAATAATAATACTGCCTGAAGCCACACAAATATATTGATCCTGATATGCTTCTTCTTCCTCTTGTTCCTCTTCTTCGTCTTTTTCTTCTTATGTTTCTTCTTCTTCTTCTTCTAGTTTTTGTGACCAATTATTGTTGCCATCCTAACACCAACTAGCATTAAAGTGGCACACTTTAGAAGCACTCCTAATTTTTATCGTTTATTGATTAAAAAATCAGCATCAATCTCGACCACACCTCTCTGAAATTGCAGTCGATTGCAAAAGTAACATTACAGACAACAATATCACTCGTCTGAGCTATGATGTTCCAGTGAAATATGTTTTGATGTTAATCCTTTCTTAACTCGTCCTGGATGCCGGTTTAGAATAGTGTCACATTTACAAATTGAATAAGAACAAGAGAACATATTAAATTCATCAAATGTATTATGCTGATACATTAAGCGACAACAATCTAACAATCGATCAAATGTATATGCTCAATTAAAGACAAGGCATACACAAGAATCAGTGCAGTTTAATTGAAACTTGGCTATGCTAAACAGTGAATTTATAAATAAAAATATATTTCAGATAGAATAATATTTCAGTTCAGAAGTTGTAATAAGAATAACAGCGAATCAAACGTTTCTGAAATCATTTGAATTTATTTAAAAAGGGACAATTCTTAACATAAAAACCAACACACAAGTCATACATACATAACGATATGAATATTTAAGTAGCCTTTGATTCAATAAAGAGTGTATGCGATCAGCTTTATTTTGTCTATTGTAATCGTATCCACACATTTCTATAAGCATGCAGTTGCAAACACTGTTTCTCACAATGTCACGCTCTGACTTTTCATGATAGCTTCAATATTTTTTGTCCAGCATCTTTTAATTAAATCTTTAACATCAACATTTTATCTCGATTAAATTTGTTTACCATGAATTCCTAGTGATGAAATTGCAATAAGTTCTTTTAAAAGAAAATTCCAAACTCAATATGAACATTCATAAGAGAGTTGATTGACTCTCCTTTTGTCGCATATTCATCAGTTACGAATTTTGATCTACCCAATTGGGCGAGATATCACTATGTGATGAAACCATTGTCACTTATCGCAATTTAAGCATATATCTCGGCTTAATTCATGTAGCACTAAAGGTATATGCTGAATCCGTAATTTCAAGTTAGAATATAAATTTTATTTTATTCTCATCGCAGGAACATATGGCACAAAGCTGGAACGTTGGAATTATATATCAGCGTACAAAATGGTAGCGCAATCTGGCCACACCAGGACTACCAGGTCGGGACGCATTCTCAATAAGAGAAGGTAAAGACACCGGAGCGCAACCTACAATAAATAACTCAGCATAGCAAGTCCAGAAGATAAAACCAACGCCCTACCATTTGTCGAACTCATCTTTGAGGGTGTATCCACGACTGGTATCAATTTATCTGAATAAATATTTCATGATACAAGTGTGTAAAACATTAAATTCGAATTCATGGTGTTGACTGTAAGTTGCGTAATTATAATTTTACCTTCATTGTTTATTATTATTGTGATTATATAAACAGGAAAATGCACTTTAAAAGAACATGTTTGGCATGATTTAATTCATCTTCTTCGGCATTATTGTCTTGCAAATGCGAATCAAAGTGTTAAAGCGTACATCGAACGTTATGATAAGCTACTCACTCTGTTTATTTTGAAATTGAGAATAAGAGTTGTACACGCATTCAATTTGGTAGGGTGTTATGTAACCATTCTTTTTTAAAATTTTCATGCTAATCTGTAAAAACAGATGAGAAATAAACTTAATATTCGTTTATGTTATAATTATCAAAATATCGACAAATAATCATTTCAGCAACCTGAAAGTAATATACATTGTGTCTTTCTTAAAATCTCAGTAAAAATGCACCGTTTATTAAATGATATGCTAACTATTGAAAAACAACTTTTAAATTTGATTTCAAAGTGCTATACGTTATTTTTAATATGTGTACATCTTCGAAAAATACTTACTTCAAGGAGATATGAGTATATAAATAATAGAGAGTATTTTGAACCCCTGGCATTTGTGTAATAATCAGAATTCATCTTGACACAAGTGTTTTAAATTACCTAAATATAGTCCCGAAGCTCCTAAAATCAATGTTAATCAACTATTTTTATAAACATTACAAGCATTTTTTTAAAAGTCTATCACCGTTAACTGTTAATGAATACATCAACGTAATTTAAAAGTTTAATGAATATGGATTACGTAGGCCCACTATTTCTTACCGTGGCATGCAACTAGAAAAGAATGCAATATAAAAAAATAATAATGAAGTGATCATTATAATCATGTTATTGTCTGAAAGTAAGTACTACAAAGGTATAATTATAAAGATACACACTTGATTACCCCATTTTAGAAGTGACACACCTGTCAAAAGTTCCATGTCCTTTATAAAAACTCATATTTTCTAAAGAGATCTGCCCCTAACTTCTTCTGCATACATGTCGGTTAACTGAACGTTGAACCTCTCTGATCATATACCTTTCTCTGTAGTTCATTAACATACTATATATATATATATATATATATATATATATATATATATATATATATATATATATATATATATACATATATATCGATGTATGTAGGTAATAAATAATTAATATTTATTTATAAATATTATTATATAGCCCCCTTTACTAAGGCTAGTCACATTGAATGACTTTAATAACAAGCAGTACTACTAGCTTCATTGCAAGAACCAACACACTTTGTTGTTGTTGTTGTTGATCACTGTTTGCCGCCGACTTGGTATTTACAAAGTTAAATCCCTCTTAAATTTCAAGCTAATTTCTGGTGACCTATTGGTAAGTCCCTTGACTGCAAATCAGTTGTGATTTGTGATCGGAGTTTGCGCCCGCCGACAGTCGGACATATCTACTTGCACAGAAAATCTCGTAAGCATGAAACATCAATCTATGTAGGTAAAAAATAATTAATATTTATTTATATATATAACTATATATATATAACTATATATATATATATATATATATATATATATATATTGGGCATTCATAAAATATCTTATTTTAGATGGTTATCTCGTATTTCTATCCATCCTATCATTTAGGGTATTGTGAACAGTCATTAGAATAAGCTTGACATTTATATGCGATAAAGCTTCATACAATTCTCGAGCTTAACACAGAGGCAACTTCTCTCTCGTTTCCAATTCTTAAAATATTTCTCGATAATAGGCTTCTTTTCTTCATTTCTTGTTAATTTAATTTATCACTTCCCCCGCAAATCTGAGCCAACATAAATGGGTATCATTCTATCATTTGACCAATCCAGCATATATTTCTAATAAAAAAATGATGTTATAAATTATTTAAAGAAAATGAAAATTGATCTTTCTTTACCACTTTGATGCTCTATCTCGATTTATCTATCGCCGCTCTCTCTCTTCAGCTAGGGGGAATTTGAATAAAACGGCAATGATGGAAAATTTCGAAATACTAAGAAAAAAATTATAGAATGCGGAAACATTACCAACTAACACGAACTTACCACATATAATTCTTTATGGAAAAAGAAAATAACATATACAAAAAAGTACGCCATGACTCAAGGGAAGTTTACAGTTCTAGAAATCCATTAAACTATCCCCCACACTCCCAGAATGCATACACAAATTATTATGAATACATTATTATTGGCTGATACGGCACAAAAGTTTTGTAAACGGTCAAGGTATATTACAAAACGTGTTGTGTGACAGTGTACTCTAATTTCTGACGTTAATTGTAACAATGAATTCCATCATATATTTATATTTGCTCCTTTCTAAAAAAATATTCTGATAGACGCATTATTATTTTTTTTAAAAATATATATATATATATATACATTAAATTAAAATGTAGTCTTCTAAATAACGAACGTTTATTAAAAAGGATAGGCAAAATAAAGTACTGATTGGTCCGCTGCAATGCTATTTAGTGGTAATTACGAAAATATAGGCATTTTAAAACAAGCTTAACCCCTCTCATAGTAAAACGTCGGTGCATAAACGTCTTAGAACTTAGATAATTCGGATTTGGAACAAATAATTTAAAATAGAACTGGCTTATATTTCTAATAAAATTAAAATTCGTGCACAAACCGACGGTAAAACGTTAGCATTCCTGGGTGTTTAAATGCAGATGTGTTTCTTTTAAATCAATCTGTTTTCTTTAAGTTGTTTACATCTGTATCTTTTCTTAGAAGCTATTTATTTAAATAGTTGCTGAAATTATTACAAAATGGGTGATACATATACATTCAAACTAGTCTTAATTCAGAAAAAGATCACACTGGATGTAATTTTTTTTACTAAATAATGTGTTATATTATACATTATAATTAGTATATAAAACAATAATATATAACTAATGCGTTATAATTATGTATATCAACCTATTAAATACCTAAAATGGTCTCTATATATAAGAATTGACGAACCAATCTGTTTTACATTATTTTTTTTATTTGCAAATATCATTCGGTTTTAAAAGTATTCGGTTTTAAAATATTTGTTCATGAAGAATTATGTTCGCGAAACGAGGTATACAACGTATTAAATATGTTAATTTCTTATAATACTTGCCAAAAATTAATCAGTCATTTATATGTTTGGTATCACGGATGCTTGGGAAATTTTGACTGATACACTGAACTACTACTTAGATTCCTTTCTCTCACATAGTGACTATAATCCAAACCATAGTGTAAAATCATGCTTTACATATGTTATTTTCGTATCTTATAATAATTGTTGTCATTAGACCTATAAGTTTTGCAATTAATAAGTGTATTTGATATAATTTCTTTGTATAGTAAGCATAATTACAAAATAACTGTAAACTTACTTTAGATCATACAGATTATAATTATATATTAAAACATAAAAACGTGTAGATTAGTAATAATTATATATTCGAGTTTGTTTTCTGTTAAATGACTCTATTAATTATACATAGCCTAATCTCAGCTTGTAAAATAGTGTCCTTCCTTCCAGCTGTATCATGGGCTGTGGGTCTATATATTTGTCTCCACAATCTATCTCACTCACTGCATATATATATATATATATATATATATATATATATATATATATTCCATTGATGAAGTCTGAAATATCGATCGAAATATCACTGTTTTATACATATTTCTACGTCAATCTGTAACGAGTTGGTTTACATTATTATCTACCTATTCCATACCCTGTAATTCAATTTATTTGTTTCTTTCGTATTTTAATTTTTTATTTTGTTCTTTCTTATAGTGTCATTTTTTTTCTTTCAGCCTTTTTATTCGAGTTGCTGCTTTTTCCCCAAATCTTTTTCGTTCACTTCGATTTTTACCGAATTCACATTCAATTTGTTCAATTATTTTTTTTCTTATAAAAGTACCATCTTTTCTCATTTTTTTATAATTATGAACAAAATTAATTTCATCACGCCAAGCGGCTTTTAATTTTCCAGCCGAAAATTACATTAGAGCAAATGAAATAAAATGAAATTAAAAATATCTGCGTTCCATTGAATCTGCTTCAATCTTAATTGGCATCTCGAACGGATCGATAAATTAAGATGT
>OY744526.1:104367051-104412051 GCA_963556195.1 Sepiola atlantica | reverse complement strand
AGTGTCACCCAAATGTATATGCATTAAAAATATAACCAACAGAACCGTCATAAACAGTTATACTTATTTTTTTCAAGTTTATGTTTTTGTCTTACATTTAACTGTATCACCCCATTTCTTCCTCTTTTTTTTCAATATACGTATACAGTATGTAGGTATATTAACATATAGGAGTGTGCGAATGAGTTTAATAACAGTGGCCTAATCATCATAAAAGCAGTCTATTACATAAAATAAGAGAACACTGACCGAATCAACACAGCATGAACATAAAATGATAGCTAGAGGTAAGGTTTAATTATTTAAAGCTGGATATTTTCTTCTAGTATAAAGGTTATCTTTATATATAAACTTATAATTAGCTTTCAGATGAAGCTAGACAACAACATATTAACTAATTGAATCTTTAAAATACTTATTAATTAAGCTCCTGATATTATTTTCAAAAGTAGATAGCAAGAAAATAACATTTTATTTTAGATGTTTATTCACTGTATAGATTTTATGTAAATTTGTCCTGTATATTTTAACGTTCTTTATGCACAAAGTGTCGTTTACTAACGCATCATTTAAATTCCCAACGAAAGTAAACGTTCACATTATATGTTGACCACAATCTGTCCTGCCCTATGCACATTGAAAAATACGTTTTGCTCATATTTCGATGACTTTTAAATAATTTTTTTGATTCTGATGTGTGAATTACAATTTCAAAAATAACCTTTGCCATTCGATTTAGACTCATATAGACTTCCTTCATTTTCTATATATTTTTAATTTTTTATTATTATTCATTTTTTTTTGGCTTTCCTTCGTCATTAAAACTTATCAACATATTTCTATTTCTTTAGTTCTCGTAAATATGTCGGGTTTTTATAAATTTACTCATCATTTTCAGAGTTCGTTCCTTTCGCCAATTTGTGATCTTATTCATTTACCACTGTTTTTTTTTACTTTTCGCTAAATTTACATTTAATTCTATTATCATTAGCAGTGTTCTCATAATTTTATTTTTAAGTAATTCATATAATTTTTAAATTCCTTCTTTTCTTTTATCTGTGAAGTAATTCTAACGTTTTTACTAACTGTTGTTTTCTCTCATTCTTTGAAGACTCATGTAATAATTCTTTGTAATTCATACATGCGTCCTTCTTCAATCCATTCACTTATTCTCTAAGCAGTTTTTTTTATTATTATCCCATACATATATCCGTCAATTTTACCCAGATCTTTCAGTATCTTTTTCCTTTTTTTCCGGAAATAATTTAGTCTCTCGTTATTCTGTGTTCTTATCTTTGCAGTTGTTTGTTTCTTTTCAATATTTGTTACATTTTATATTCAATTTATTTCAAAGTGTGTATCCGCTCAAGTCAATCAGAGAGGAGAAACTTTCGAAGGCATTCACTTCCCCTCAGTGAGGAGTTCGTTTATTGTAGATCGTCAGATACAGCTTCACATGAGAATGTCGACGAAACGTTCATGGAACAGTTTGCACGTACAGACTGTTTCTTACGTTTCTGCAGCGATATATAGCTAAATAGCATTTTTATACCAATTCAGTAACATTTCAAGCTGTTTTCCTGTTGCTTTTGGTGTTCGATGTAAATCGAAAATGATTTTCTTTTAACTGTTATTACGTCCTCCGTAACTCAATAAGCTTTCTGTTTACCCACACAGTCAACTGACAGATAACAAGTCTCATAAAGTAACGGAAAGTTACGATTAATGATTATTAACATAGAAAGAAATAATGGTGACCATAATACATTCGATTATCTCACAACACTTCAAAATTTTCACTAAAATTGTATATTTTTCAAAAATATCTGTAAGTACTGGTTGTTTACTTAATTCGGTACTCATGCAGTTTACAAACAGCGTTTTGATCGGCACTTTCCGGCAAGTTACGTAAACTGCCGAAACGTGCCAAAGCGATTAACCACCGGAAATTGTAGCAGCCACAATTGGAAGAGCGTCGCCTTAGTAAATAAAATGTGTAGCAGCCGACACATGGAAAACGCGATGAAAATATTGCAGAGATTTGATTGACACCTACATGTGTGAATTAATGTGAAGACAAGTATTCAGAAACAATCCCTTCGTCTACATATGAAGGCACCTTGCTGGACTGTACCCTGTCGAGTAGCTTCCTTTCACGTGTTCTAACCCTTCTTGTACTTCTACTTTTCTATTGTCCGTGCTTAAGTCAACTGACATTTTGAAAAAAACAGTACTGAACCCTGAAAGAAACAGTACCTAACCATAACTAGTCGGTATGGTAGAAAGAGAATTGGCAAGAAAAAAAGTAATAGAAAACATTAAAAATAATATTTTCTATCAGTTAACCCTAACCTAACCCTAACCTAGTCGGTAAAGTTTTACAAGATATGCCAAGTAAAAAAAAATTGTTAGCTAAAAAAAACATCACAAAAACTGTTTGCTATCAACTGTTGCACCAAATTTGCTGCACCAAGCAAACTTAAATATTTATTCCATAAACTTATTACATACAATGAGTGTTTTGTTCTTTTCTTTGATTTTTTCCTACATTATGAAAGTTTTTCTTACGAATTTAGATATTTTTTTTCAATTTTTCATTGAATTAATTTCTTTGAACTAAATATATGATGCCTGTTTCTAGCGTTTCAACATTGGCTTGCATTTTCAACACAAAAAAACGAAGTTTTTGTTCGGCACGTTCCGGCGGTTTACGTAACCTGGCGAAATGTGCCGATAAAATCCGCTTTGTATACGGCATAAGTACCCGTTATCCAATCGCAGAAGAATAACACATGATTAACTTGGTACTTTAACAAATTAACTAACTTATATATTATTTAAAACGTGTTAAATTGTCTCATCAGTCAATTAATCTATTAACTATATACTATCTTTTGCACCTTAATTCTTTCAGATATTCGTCTTCATAATATTTAATGTTGATATTTCGAGTGTGTTCAGCTGCTGAGGTACATGATTCTTACTTCTAAATAATTATATGTCTTAAATGTTCTATCGATGGTATATATTTGGAGCTTTCCACGATGCCAGTTTAGTCAGTATCGCTGTAAGATAAAATGGGTTCAAATACACATTATTATAATTTAGATATAAATATTATTTTATTCCATGAGACATTCGTATTCATTCTAAAATTTCAGAAAATCAAAACTCGTACATTACTAATAAGCGGTTAACTGTTTCAAAATTGCTGGACTTGTGTGTGTTAAGTTTGGTGTAGTAAACAATTTGTTGGGTTGCTACAGTGCAACCATTACAACCCCGAATAGAATGTAACTTTTTATTGATATGTTAAGTGATAAATCACCCCTCTATACGTTTAACCTTGTACCATACCTGCGTCAGGTAACTAAATGTAGGGTTTGCGAAATGAATAGAATGAGATGGAAGGAAAGAGAGAGAAAACAACAAGTAAAAAAAGTAGCGACGTATTGAAGCTTCAAGCTAGTGACAGTTGCAGCCACCTTGTATGCGGTTTACACCTGATGTTTGTGTTTTTGATTTTCTTGTTGCACATAATCACTAAATGACGAGACCTGTTTTAAACTAACGCCTAACTGTCAGATACATACGAAGTCGTGTTGATGGGTTTAGCTCGAAGGGAAATGAAGAACATACCAAGGACGATAATCCAGGGTTGATCAAAATTTGATGTCATGATGAATTCACATTAATAGCTATCATGAAGCTCAGTTAAAAAAAAACACATTGATGTTTCGTAATTAACACGTGTCTACTATGTATGCTTTGTATGTTTTACAATCTGTTGAAAAGTAGTTTTACTTAAGACTTTCTTAAAATTCAACCGTGTAAATGATATAATTACCAAGTACCTGCAGCAATATTAATTATTTATATAATATAACATCTCAATAATATATATAAACGGACGAATCGCTCGCCGCGACGAGAAGTTAACAAGAAAGATAGCGAAGAGAGAAAACTCCGTTGTCTTTAACGACGCGTGTATAATAAATGACTTGCTGCCGAAATATCCATATATTACGTAATATATAACGTAATATATATATATATATTACGTTTTGAAAGAGTAAAAACAGTTCATATGAATAGTAGTGTGACTCCCAGCGAAGCCTAACTCACCCCTTCCGTCATTTTTTTACGTCAAGGAGAAGACTCGTATTATATAATACGTATATATGTTTGCAGTTGAAATGTTTCTCATTGCGTAAGTAGAGCTTAATAAAATGAAAAAGTAGCCTGCTGATATGTTTATGAAAAATAAACGTTTGTTTTTCGCTTACTTACCATAAGTATATCTACACTTACTATATAACTATTCTCTATTTCCTTATATATATATATATATATATATCTATAGAGAGAGAGAGAGAAAGAGAGAGAGAGTAGTCATATATATATATATATATATATATATATATATATATATAGAGAGAGAGAGAGAGAGAGAGAGAAGTGTATTTCACCTATATAAAACATTAAAAGATCAGAGAAACAAAGAGAATGAATAACAGGCAGAATAAAAACAGTACAACAGAAAAGGTAATTAGGTAGAAGAGAGTGGAAGTAACGTTGTAAAACGCCAGCTCAAATGTCAATCAGCAAAAAAAAACCTCCTAGATTCGTTCAACTTTAAAAGAAAATGAGACCCCATCTGCATAGTATATCATGTATATTCGAAGAGAAGACAGAGTGCTAACGTACGTAAATGTGACGCTAATAACGGGTTGAAGAAGAGGCATTACATGAAGAGGAGATAGAAATGAGAGTGAAAATAAAAAAAGACCAAAACAAAGAGGAACAGAGGAAGTAGAGAAGAATAGAAAATATATTGTAAAACGCGAGCTCAAATGTCAATCAAAAATAAAATATGTTTTTCCATTAAAATTTATCAAACACGATGGAACACATCAGAAATATATGCATATTAAGACTTTATATATACATATATTTTTACCTCAATGATAACTTGGGTAATTTGAATTTGTAAGATGTAGAAGTCAAAACAAAGCAGCATAATGTATTTTTTCTGGAGTGGGAAGAGTTTGTGCTTGTTCCATTTCCATTCCTCGTGGCATAGATGGCATTATAAAATCCGTATGGCTTTATATCGGTGATATTTGCTATGATTTTTTTGGATTAAATGGGTCGCGTTGGCGCGCGTAAAATAAGTTATGGATGTTTTTCCTCGATGCCAGCCGTCGGTTATTTAAATTTGTTAGTTTTAGAAGAGTAAACAAGGAATATATTATTTGTATTACACAAATATTTATCTATTTAAAATCGTTGTGATGTGATACCAAACAGCACTTAAGGTTGATAAGTGTACTAGTCTGTAGTGTATATATATATATATATATATATATATATATATATATATATATATATATACACAGTAGTATTATGCTGGGCTGTATTTGCCGGTATTTGAGTGTATTAAGTTAATCCTATGAAATTACCGGTTGTGCTATTGTTTTGTAAAAAATGCACGGTCCTCTTTTAATATATATATATATATATATATATATATATATATATATATATATATATATATATATATATATATGTTAATAATATATACATAAGTATATACATATATACATATATATATATTGAGAATATATATATATATATGTTCATTATATATATATATATATTCATAATATATATATATATTCATAATATATATACATATATTCATATATATATATATTCATAATATATATATACATGTATTCATATATATATATATATATATATATTCATAATATATATACATATATTCATATATATATATATTCATAATATATATATATATATATATATATATATTCATAATATATATACATATATTCATAATATATATATATATCTATATATATTCATAATATATATATATATATATATTCATAATATATATATATTCATAATATATATACATATATTAATAATATATATATATATATATATATTCATAATATATATATATATATATTCATAATATATATATTCATAATATATATATATTCATAATATATATATTCATAATATATATATATTCATAATATATATATATATATATATATATATTCATAATATATATATTCATATATTCATAATATATATATATATATATATATATATATATATATATATTCATAATATATGTATAAATATATTCATTATATATATATATATATATATAAATATATACATATATATGATCATACTATATATATATTGATATATTCATAGTATATATATATATATTCATTATATATTAATAATATATATATATATATATATATATATATATATATATATATATATACAGAGAGGGTGAGATATGTAGATATATAGATAGATATATAGAGAGAGAGGAGAGAGTGTTAACATTTCAGCGAATTGTTTTGTAAAGTTTATTAAATGTTTACTATCTTTTATGAAATAACTCGATGTTCACTAATGTTAAACAATATATTTTTAATACGACATATTATCTTAATTCAAAGTTGTGTTTTGTTACAAATTTTTTTATTTCATTGTCATTGTTGGAAATAAAATACAATACCACTTATATTTCACTCTTTTTACTGACTTTTCGTTGAAGGAACATAATTTTAGTTTTTCGTTTACTTAATTTGGTGATTTCTATTTTATTATTCAATTTTGTTATTTTTTTTTTGTATCGCTCCTTATTTTTCTTACAAATGATTTGTCTTGTTTTCCATTTCAATAAGTTCTGTTAAAATAATTGCAAGTAAGAAATAGAAATTAAATTGCTAAGCGATAGCGCGCAGCTGAAGCCAGCTAGTTAATAATATAACGTCCAACAAAGAGTGACGTACATTGTTTCAAGGAGTACATGAGCAGAACAGAATAATAAAGAGGTAAAAGTCAATTTTACGTCATGTAATGATAAATCATTAATTTAAGTAGTTCTCAGAAAATGACCATACAATTGGAATGAAGTAATTTGGTCTTTATTTTTCTTAATTTTATTTTTTTAATGTTGCATCTTCAAAGGTGTTACTTTATTTATTAAAATTGTAAAAATTCTCCTTGAAAGTGTTTACTTTCTATTCCGTTTAACATAGATATCTGGTTCTGATTTATTCTTCAATATAAATATTAGAAATGTGCTGAATTACTGAATTCTCAGAAAATCAGTCTACTTCATGGGAAGGGCTATGCATTTACTTCTGCAAGATGAATTGTTGGCGTGTTGAATGTAACATCGCATAGGATCAGGGATTCTCATGATGGAGTCTCTTTCACAGGGGAAATAGCTCTTGGAATTAAAAATACTTTTTAGATGATATGACACAAATACTTCCTTAAAACATGTTCTAGCGACTAAACACATTTGTCACCATGCTGCGTTAAATATTTAGTTGAGTATACCGTCCCGTGGTTCTACTAACTTCGATAAACAGGTTAATCACCGTAAGCTGTTATGATAGTTATATATATATATATGGGTTTGTGTGTGTGTATATATATGTATATATATATATATATATATATGCATTTGTCTGATACTAGCGCTATAGACTAACACTTAACTAACGACCATTCCTGCCACCGATTGGAATTCAGAAAACTCTAAGTAGAGAATAGTCAAATCTTAGAATATAGTACTAACATACAAAAACTCCATATATTATAAGCCCTATATACAAAAACAAAAAGAAACTAATTAATAGAATTGACTTTAATATCAGTAATAATATACTAAAATGTCTATAGTTCTAACTATAATTGCGTACTTATTACATAATTCCCGCCAACACCTTCTATAATACAAACACATGAGCTGTACCTGATTAACCTCATTCCCCTTAAGATTGACGGGGATGGGCGCGAATGGTACTTGCGAGACAAATGTAAACTATGGCAAATTCATCAGCTAATTCCCCTCCGAAACTAAGATCCGAATTCAGACTATTGAAAGGATCTACCAAAGGATATCTAGACATGAGGTGTCTCTTATATTCAACAATACTTGCCTGCAAGAGAATATGCTGCCTAGATATACATATACATATATATATATATATATATATATATATATATATATATATATATATATATCGTAATCCAAAAGTTAATCACGGTTTTACAGCGTCAGTAATCACGAAGTTTGTCTCTTATTGGGTTGAAAACGCGATTGCTTCGTCAGTCGAAGATAAATCGTACTTAAACGCTATAATAAATTTATATATTTTCATGTTTGTTTATAGTAGCGTATATCTGCAGTACTACAACTTATAATACGAATAGTAAAATTGTGTTTCCGTTGCGTGTTGTTCTGTTTGTATTCAATGAAAGTTACGTATTTCTAAGCGTCTATTGATATGCGTGTATTCGATGATTAAATATAAATTCCATATTTCCGTTTTTGTCTGGTAATTGATTTGTTCCTGCTTTCTATTTCTCATTGAAGCGGTCATGTTCGTTTTCTCTCTAAGGCTGTGAACAACCACGTCGATCTATCGATTGTTCAAGGATTTGCTAAACACTCTCTAAACGAATTGTCATTTTCACTAGAATTTTCTCGAACTTCAGTGCAAAACAATTTATTTGGTACATTATTAGATTTGCAAGCTAGAGTTTGGCCAAATCAACTTTTCAATGAAGAAAGAGAAGTAGAAATGGTAACCATTTAATGAATCGATACACACACGAGTCTTTATATACACTCGCGTGATATATATATATATATATATATATATATATATATATATATATATATATATATATATAATCTCCAGCGCGTATTTATGAATAATTCAATATATAGGCGTTTCGTCGTTTCCAGACGCATCAGTGTAACGACGCCCTGGCACCATGCTACCGCTATTTCGATTTTTCCACGTATTACGGCCTTCCGGTGTTCTTCATCCATACCTTTAGTTGACGACATGTCTCACCTTTGTACACATTTCCACCCTTACATGGAATCGCATACACACGTTTCTTAGTCATGCCTTTTTCTGTAGAGTTTGACTCTCACAAGAGGCTTTCGCAGAGTTGAGTCGCTCCTGAAAACTATCCTGATGTTATATGTATTACATATTCTTTTGATTTTTTTTCCGACAAGCCCGTCATATATGGTATACAAACTATGGTGAGTTCTCGGGTGGTGGCCTATGGTGTTGCGTCTAGATTTATTGAAACTGATGTCATGTTCTCTGAATAGTTGTTTCGTTGGAGGGTTTCTTATAAACTGTCCATGTCCTCTTGATATGTATGGTTGTTACTACATATTGTCTTTGGTCGATGGTGTAGGCACCGGACAATTCCTTTCTTTACATTATATGAATGGTGGGAGTTGAAACTAAGATATTGCACAGTGAAAGTTGGCTTTCGATACACAGATGACCTAAACCTCTGATCAGTGCGAGTTATCAGCACATCTACGAAGGATAATTTGTTGTTTTGTTCTTTTTCCATCGTGAACTGTATAGATGGGCGGACAGAGTTCACATAGTCCAGTAATATTTGAACGTCCTTCTGGTGAGGCCAGAGTATGGATGTGCCATCTACATATCGCAGCAACATTGTTGGCTTTAGTGGTGTTGATTGTAACGCCATTTCATTGAAGTATTCCATGTATACATTGGACAGTACTGTGAACAATGGTGAACCCATAGCTAGACCTTCCTGTCGGTATATATCAGATCCCATCACGAAGTCAATATATTTTTTGTTATTATTCTTCTTCTTATCCTTATTTTTGTTGTTGTTACTGTTAGTGTTTTTTTGTTATGACAGCTAACGAGTGTTTAATTTGCTGATCGACGATGTGGTTTGGTAATTTATTATTAACTGGGATGCGTTTCGTTTTGTTTGGTCGATACTATATTTTACTAAAGCTATTTTTTATATGTAAGGATATTCACTTTTAAAATTAAATAGGTGTGAACCTTTTGCTTGCAATCTTTAGTATAGGTATGGTATGGACAATTACATTTTTGAGACTCTTTTGAGTCTCAAAAATGTAATTGTCTGAGTGATGCTTGAAAAAACCGCACGGTTGAAATAAATTATTGCATCGACAATTATGTGATTTCGTGTTATTATAGTTTATGATATTCTTGCTCTGTTTACTACATTGAGCTCTCATACCCAGATTTCCTCCTGGAATTATCCCATTATAACACAAATATATATATGTATATATATATATATATATATATATATATATATATATATATATATATATATATATATATATATATGTATATATATATATATGTATATATATATATATGTATATATATATATGTATATATATATATATATGTATATATATGTATATATATATATGTATATATATATATATATGTATATATATATATATATATATATATATATATATATCGGCAGAATAATTTAAAGAACTATTACATACATTACATATATTTATTACAAAATATAATCACCACAAATACATTCGTGGTAATATCGATATTTTATATAAACACATGAAGGTATTTATATCAACATCTATTAGAATGAGTAAAGACGAGTCGAAAGTGTTAAAGTGTGACGGTGTTATAATACTACGTTGAAGTAATCAGATACAGGGAAATGCTGACGTCGGATCAAAAATGTAATACAATCAAGTAATAAATTATACTTATAAATGTTGTCAGATTTTTGTGTTCCCATATAAATAAAATCCGAATGCTCAATTGGAATATTTAATACAATGCTGTTATAAAGTAGAGACCACAATTTTTCGAGAATGCAAAAATATTGGTACCATCTACCATCAGGTCGAATGGCAAGTGCCACACATATAAACACCTGGGTACATAGAACTACTCTGCCGTTTAAGATGCGCTGGCGTCGATAGGTGTGTATACAGGTGGTTTTCTTTATTTAAACGTGTGCGGTCGTGTCAATGCATAGGGATAAATTGCTTAAATATGGACCCTGCATCTCGCGTATAATTGTGTCTATATATGTGTATGCTGCACAATTTAATAAAAAAATGGAACTTTTTTTTAATATTCCATTAAATGTTTATCGCTAACTTGCGTTACACGTCCGTGTTGGGTGAATATTAATATCAGTGTTGTACTCTTTGAAAGTAAATATTCACAATTTAAACGTGATGATATACTCAAACGAACATTGAAAGGCATTGCTATTTTTAGCGTCTTCTAATTACATGTGATTTTGAACCGAATCTATTTTCTCTTATGATTCTAAAAAAAAACAATGAGTCAATATATATATATATATATATATATATATATATATATAACTTTTGTAATATAGCAGGAAACTTCCAAGCAGTATGCTCGAGTAATTGAGAATTAAAATTAAAAATTAAAAATTAAGAGAGTAATATTTATTTATGTTGGTACAGAAAAACCAGAACAACATTCGACAAATTAACCAAAAATTGTGAGTCACCCCATTAAAAAGACAAAACAAAAAGATCGACAGTAAAACCCAGATGGACCTTTCTTTGTGAGAAGCCCTGCAATTGCAAAATGGAAAAATTAACTTATGGAGAGAATAACAAATAATCTGATTATCTAACACGTTTATATATAAAATATGCGGTAACACGAATTCGATGCAAATATATATTGTTCGGAACCACAAAGAAGGGTCAGTAAAATCATATATTTAAATCTATGTGATTTTTGGTGAATATCTAAATTGATAATGAACGATTGAAAATCTAATAACGAAACGCAAATTCGGTGTGTATGTTGCGACGAATGGCATATAGGAGTTTACAGCTCTATTAGAAAAAAAAGTGAATGATGATAATGTTGAGTACGGATTGTAATCCAGGCTGTACTTGACCGGTTTTTCTGTGTTTTTCTCTATTCTCTTTATATATTAGCACTGATGGTCGCCATACCAGAAACAAATGCATAGAATATAGATAACGTTTACAAATACCTTGGTGGAGAGCAGACACAATTGTATGCTGGAAATAAAATGATGTGAACCTGTCCTTCGTAACATTTCAAATGGTTTAAAATAAAATAAAAATCTGGTATATAATAACTCTAGCCTCACACTATTGAGCTATTACAAATGTGTTATGCTATAAAATTAAGAGTTTAAATATAAAAATTTTAACTGAAAATCTAAATACATATATATATATATATATATATATATATATATATATATATACATATAAAGAGAGAGATAGGTAGATAGATAGATATATAAATAGATAGATAGATAGATAGATAGATAAGATAGATAGATAGATAAGATAGATAAGATAGATAGATATGTAATATAGATAAGATAGATAGATAAGATAGATAGATAAGATAGATAGATAGATAGATAAGATAGATATGTAAATATATATTAAACAACACCAACGATTTAGAACATTTACTATTTTGAAATACGACATAAGTTATTCGAGAACTGTAACGTAGTTTTGTTGACAGACACCACCTTTTCATCATTAAAATATTATAATGATATTTATAGTAATTTTACTAACAATGATTCTGTGTCTATTCAAATCTAAGTGCATATTATGTGCACAAGCAAGGACATTGATGTCAAGTAAATAATCGACCACAAAGGCGTAATGAGAAACCAGGAAAAGTTATTAAGGCGTGATAAAATGTGTTGATTAAATTTCGCCCGTCAAGAAGAGAGCGCCACTCGGATTGTTCAGCGGTGCGGCTCGTGTTTCGTTTCGGACAGCAGCACTTGGTCAGCCAGCCGGATCTTCTTTTGCCACACGTCCTTTCAAACAAACGCACACACCATGCTGACCCGTGAGAAAAGGTTAAAGACATAAAGGGGTGAAAACCAGTGACATCTGACAGGGACCATTCATTGTGGCCGACTTGGAATCTTTGAACTTATTTCCTTGAGCTGAGCGCAAGAAAATATCCGTATTCTAAAGGGACATTTGGGCATGTGCAGTTGAATCGACTTAGCGATGAGATATTGCGTATGGGTTTTGCAAAGTCAAGCTCAGCAGGAGGCGAGTTGAGTCACTGAAACGTCGAGTAACATCGCAGCGGGCCTTTCATCCTCGTACTGGGTTTA
Organism: Sepiola atlantica; assembly: GCA_963556195.1. Taxonomy (NCBI): domain Eukaryota; kingdom Metazoa; phylum Mollusca; class Cephalopoda; order Sepiida; family Sepiolidae; genus Sepiola; species Sepiola atlantica. The sequence continues at coordinate 104,398,989 of OY744526.1, read as the reverse complement.
CTTAGCACATTGTCAGACTATAGTCACATCTTGAATTTGTAACAATATTCTTTTCTTTAAATAAGCACAATTAATAATAAAAAATATTATTCAGCTGATATATTTTATTCTTTTACCATCAATGTATTGGTCAGCGTAAGTATTTGATAGATTAAAAAAGTTGTATGGTATCTTACTAATAACTTAGTGTGCACAGTCGGCGATGTTCGGAGCTTTTTAGTTTTAAGTTTGGCATTTTTCCATCATTTTTTTAACATATGCTTTTGAAATTTAATCTATATTAATACTGTATCGTTGGATTATTATATTTATAAAACTATTGCTTATTTTATAAAAAGCTATTTTGTAAACAGCAATTTTATATCTAAAACATTTTCTCAATATGATAATTTATTGAATAACAAGCTATTGTATTTTAATTTAATTAACAATAAATATAAATTATACAATTAGATTTTTTATCAATGAGAAATTCATACATACACACGAGAACTGATCACATTATGTTAATAATATAAGGAATAAAATGACAAACACTTGTTTAGGCGTAAAGTAATATTGTCCACAACTTGAACACTTGTGAAAAAGCTTAAATATATAAGACAGCTACTTGCATACCATTAGGCATATTGTAAAATCTACTTTGTATGATCAAAACTAATTTGAAACAACAAGCAATACTTACTTTGTTTTATGTGCTTAATATACATTGGACAAAATATGAACATGTGTTTAAGATGGTGTTTATGTGTGGCCATGGAAGTGGATCACAGCGAAGTAAGAAACACAGAAACCGGGGTTATCTTTTATATTCAGAGGCAACCATTTTGTTAAAACTAAATGTTGGATGAAAAACGTGTCCACTTGTATGCTGAGAACATACATCGTTGGCAAGTTTCAATACTGCTTATTTCAGACCAAAACAATCCAGTGCGTTCATGAGTAAAATCAATCGAGATAGTTCAATACCAATTCTTTTTCAAATTACACACGCATATTAAATACTACCACTCGAATTGCATTTGATATTCGTATCAAACATTTTGCAAATTGCAACCGTATATCTAAGGGCATTCGCGCACATAGAGTTTTAAAACGCAACACATGAAATAATAACATTTAAGAATCAATATCGAACACAAATTGCAGATTTAAGAACAAAAATAGTTGGAAAAAAAGGTACGAGTGACGATTTCGAGGATAGAACATGCGAACATAAATATATTCCATTGTTAATGATTGTTCAGTATGATACGACTTGACCCGTTTAAAAAAATGCTGAAAAATCGATAAAATATTATACGTAAATATCGCATTCCCTAACGAGAAACACATAATTTTAATAAATAAAAATGTGTAAATTATGTGCTACCTCATGAATTTACTAGTACAGGCAATAGTATATTTTAGTTTAGGTTTTCTGTTGTGCAGCATTTTTGTGTAATATAATGTCCAAACACAATGTATGTTTCTACGAATTAATTTTATTTGATTTGTTGTGAACTCAAATCACCATTTAACTTATAGGTCGAGGTTGGTTTGTTCATATTTTCCACAACGGTATCACTCCATAATTGAACATAATATGCCTGATGTAAAGTTGGTATATTCGATTACACAGTCTCTGATGGGATCCATTAAGCCAAATACAATACACGAAAGAAATACAGAAAACTGAAAGTTGCAATTCATTTTCCGGAAAGCACATTAGCGATAAAAACGAGAATGTCTGCCATCTTAATTAGCAATATGTGTCAAAGTTCAACGACTGTCAGAAGTTAGATATCAGCCTTGTATAACTCAGCAATGCCGCAGTTCTCAAAGAATTATAATGTCGTCGCTTATCACTTAGTCGTGTATGCATTTTTCAATTTTGGTCGGCAATAATAAATAATGAAAGAGAAGTTTGCTTTGTCTTTCCAAAAGATAATATCAGCAAGGATGCATTTCAATCTTTTGACATGGTTCCTTACTTTTTACTGAGATATGTAATCTTAGACTGCCATGAGGGGAATTCAAGGTGATATTCATAGTGCCATTTACGCATGTACAGATAGATATTTCTTACAGACTGAAATTAATAATTGTGCCTAAAAATATGCGCGTGCGCAGTTTTTTGTAGATTCGATATTAGAGCTTTTCTGGTGAGGACGAGATAATTGAATTTATAGCTAAGGGAATAATAGGTTACTTGTCGGCTTAATTATTAATCGACTTCTATTTTAAAACATCTCTCAATTCCAGCCTTAAGGTTTTAGCATTATGTAGTCTTATTTAAGTATGTATTAAAACGGCATTTAGAACGTAAACCCATAGTTACTATTAGTAGTGTTTAACTTATAAGCGAAATTATGAATGTTAATATTTATAATTCTAACGATACTCTATCCTCTAATAGGCGATGCACTTTTTTACAAAACGTTACTGTTAGGACACCCAACGAACACGGATTTACCTCCTTTGAACCATTTCGGGAGTTAAGAGTTATCGCCCTTGAAAACAGTCGTCTGCCCGGAGAGAAAGTAAACAACGACCAACGCGTTAGACTGTGAATATATCAATCGCGTCCAGCGGCCAATTACCTCATTAATTCATTATGTGTTCAGTTTTAATAAATCTGTTAAACGTTTCTCTTGATAGTTCATCAATTTATTTACAAGTTATTATTTTATAATTAACCTAAATTACGAGGTTATAAAAGTCACAAACTAGACATTTTCAACGATGTAAAATGATCATATTTTAGTATTAATATATATAAGGGTCCGGCTGAAATCGGTCTTCTGATTTGCACCGAACGCATTTAGTGTTTGTTAAAGGCAGCGCCTTTACTTTTTGGTTATTACACAAGCTTTTTCCTTTGTTGATAAATGCAATTTTTTAATTGACAGTGAAAGAGTTATTTATATACAAGTGAAAGTCCGTGTAAATACTTGTATACCTTGCAGTGTGACGAATATTCTGCTTGTTGAATGCTTAAGCACACATTAATCACGAATATCAAAACAAATTGTGTGTCTTACTTTTTTGAGGCGAAAATAACAGAACCATAGTTTAGGAGTCCTCAAATCAAATCCAATTGATTAAACCAACAATACCAAAAGACATCAATCAATGTAAAGCCACAGGTAGAAGTTATGTACACCCATATATAGTGTGAATGCTTGTCGAAGGCTGTGTTAAACATATATATATAGTTATCATCGTCACGACAACCCCCGGTAGTTGTTCCACACAGCGGAAAAAACAACTTCTAGTGCTCCGTAAAAAACGGTAGTGCATCTTCTTTTTGGATTGCCGCGGAAGCCACAACTAAATGTTATGGTGAAACACTAATGGAAAGTTATGTTGATCATGTTGCACGCTAGAATACGCCTCCTCTCGCATAATCTGCTGCTAAAGCGAGAATAAATGTTGTCTTTTGAGACGCTCTTTGTAGGTGAGCACGTGTAGTATTTTCACGATCCTGGTTCCAAAGTGTTGAACACGCTTTAGGTGTACGATAATCTTGCTAAATTACAAATTAAAGCGCAAATCTGTAATCACAAAATATCTTTCTTCACACACACACACATATTGTATGATGTCTCGTTCTGTCTCTCAATATCTGAATACATATATATATATATATATATATATATATATATATATATATATAGAGAGAGAGAGAGAGAGAGAGAGAGAGAGAGAGAAATATATATATATAGAGAGAGAGGGAGAGAGAGCAATGGTATTTACTATTGCTCTGTTTTTACATTGAACACTCTGAATCAAGATTTTTTGCAGAAATTCCTTTGTCTCTCTCTCTCTCTCTCTCTCTCTCTCTCTCTCTCTATATATATATATATATATATATATATATATATATACATATGTGTTGGTGGCATCTATTGACAATACAATTTATACTTTTATTAATAGACTTACGGGCCGGCTGACGGGCAGGCATAACTTTTTAATAGAGAGACATATGGGTCATCTTATATATACTATTTTTAACTCAAAAGTGACAGGAGATAATTTCAAATGTGACACCTTGCCTGACCGATATGCAGTGCCTATTACACATATTTTTTGTCGTATCTAAAGAGACGCCCATTCAATATAGTGCGTTTAGCGATGAAAATATGAATTCAAATTCAAGTAAAACGGAGAGACGGAGCTTCTTAAAGTGATGCCTGTTTTAAAAAAAGTAATCGATTTCAGATTTAAGCGGTACAATCTGACAGACCAATTAGGAGTGCCCTGTATTGGACACACACACAATATTCGACGACTAGCAGTAGAAATTCTGTTCGTAACGTAAGCGAGTCAGACCAACGAGTCGCACAACCAAACATATAGACAGACACACCCTTTTAAATCGATCTGTGAATGTATCTAAAGAGGAACTTATAATCATCCGTCATCATTTTTGAATAAGTTCTGATCTCTTGTCTTCGCATTGTCCATATCCGCTAACGTTTGCATGCGATATAAAAAATCCATTGTCTATCACACTCACGAGATTCGTCATCTCCTCTTTCTAGGTCTTCATCACGTGCTCTTTCTTGGCCACTGTCACTGATCATGTGTCTTCCTTAGAATAACTTACTGATCCTGTCATTATTCTGCATAACTGATAAACTCTTTTTTTATTAAAGTGAATGACTGTCATACTTCTATGACCACACTCTCTCTCCTTCTCTCTCTTTCTCTCTCGCATGTGCGTACATCCACTCATATCAGGATGGAGTATTACTCTCTCATGAAATAGAATTATGGAAAACTTTTACTTTTTTTGTCGGGAGAGTTTGAGAATTTATTTTTTAAAGAATGGCCGTGTTTCATGTTTATTGAAAACGATCAGTAATACTAATAATGTTTGTGAAATTCGTTTGTAACGAATTCAAGTTTTGTTTCAACAGCGCCTAAATTGTTCAGAGCAGACGACATATTTTTGATTGATTCTCAGGCTCGTACTCTGATTGGTCAATTTGAGGGACGTGTCAGTTTCTAATGGTAAACAAGGATGATAGCATTTTTTTCGCTAAAATATTTTGAAGATTTTATCTTCAGATTAATTCGAGATGTTGACTTGTTAACATCTAATTTGTCTCCGTGGACAGAATTTTCTTTCCTTGGGAAAATTGTGCCCTCGTTAATTAGTTAGATAACTCCCGTTTATGTGAAATCGACATTATTATGTCGTAAATTTATTTAAATAATACTTTAAAGATTTATTAAAAATAACGTAGTAGATTTGAGATATTTATCTCTTAGTTACGATGCGTATTTAATTTGCACTAAGCACCTAAAAATAGCATGGATTCATACAGAGTACAAGGTATTCTGTAATATGTGTCCGTATAAATAAACACACAACACAACAGTTAATAGTACAATGAATATTTATTTTTCATGTGGTTATCAGTAAAATATCGTATGATATAATACAACTACCTTATAAGTAATATTTGTAGTATTTGTAAAGTTAAAAACATTCAATCCATTGTATATTTTACCCGAATGGTATCTGTAAACGGGAAACATATATTGCATTTTAATAGTACAATTAAATGTTAAACCAATATAGCTGTTGATTTTAAAGCAATCCTCATAAGAGGAGTACACATGCACCGGATCTTAAAAGAAATGACATCTAACTATTGAATGCGATTAGTTTTATCAGTTATTTTTCTGGGAAGGGTTAGTTGTAAAACACATTTTTTGTCCTAACTATTACGATTTAAACACTCCTACGAAACTAATCTATTTAGCATAGGTTTGAAGCATGAATTCCGGGATACATAGGCTCACAATAGATGATAAACACAATATAATCAACTTATTTCAGGTCATTTTCGTGCTATCTTAAAAAGAGTCCATTTAAAAATATATTTTTTTGCATGGGAGTTACAAAATTGAAAGATACCTAAAAAATAATTCATTTCATTAAATATTAAAGTAAACATCTAAAGTTTCGTTATAAAACGTAAGATGTCTCTAGTTTTATTCCCGGAAAACTGAAGAAGTTAATTTCATCTAAGAATTCAGTTGTGAATATTAGTCTACGTTATTTTAGCTAAACGTCTTGGGGAGAAGTATTTTTATTTCCGCTAAAGCACTTAATATCTTAAAGCTAGTTTTTTTTTTTAATGTATTTTCTTGTTTTACCTGAGAATAACACCTTTCAACAAGTATATGAAGTACAGTCTTTGAGTTCTAAATCTTATGGTAATAATTGGCGAGGCATAATTAATGTGCCCATAACAGCATATGCATGCCAGCATACGCGGTAGGCGATTGTAAGATAACTGCTATCTTGTGATCAGTATAGAACTTTACTTAAACGTGCCCGTTAAACAATGGATTAATCAACCTTCTGTTTGCACTGCTATGAAGTGTTTAATACCAGAATGATATTAACAAGAAAGCCTTACTGTGCCCCTGCGATTGTTGATGTTTACATGATAACAACAATTATCTTCATTTTGGTTCTGATACAAACAATAACAATAGCAATAACACGACTCATGTTTATGCAGACAAAAAAAGTCATTAAATATTTTTATGGATATTGCAATAACCTTGTCGGATTTCTATTGCTTTATTTTAATGTTAAATTATAATTTAATTTTTCTCAACACCATTTCGATGAACGCCAGTGGAAATGATATATTCTAAGACTAATATTTTGCGAATCTGTTATTCAGAATTATGTGATGTAGTGCTTGCTTCTTTTGTTCAAGATCATTTGACTCGTTGGTCTAGTGGTCTCCATCAATTCACTGTTTTGATACCTCATTGTAATGCAGTAGCTTCTTTCCAAGAAACGCAGACTTGTGGGAATCTCTTCCTGCTAATTGTTTTCCTCCTATCTATAATCTTGGTACTTTCAAGACTAAGGCCAGTAGGATTTCCTGTGTTCGTGATACCAGATTTGTTCTTGTTAGCTCTTTACATGAAGTGGCTTCATGCTTTGTCTGGAGCGATTTCCTTAAACCATATGTATTCGCTTTTAATTTATCAATAATAAATATTATGCATCGGTCTGTTTGAAGATACAAGTATAGTATTACAATTTATGGTACACTCTAGTTGTATTGACTACTATAGCAGAAGTGCCGTATATACTGCGATATTATTGGGAAATAATACCTTCAAACTATATATAAAGGGATGGACTAATCCTTCCCAGTATATGTAAGTAATGTATTTCCGAAAATAACATATATTATAATTATTATCAAGAATTATATTTGTATTTTTTTAGAGAGCTGGGTTATTATATTATATGTGCTGTTTTCATGAAACTAAGACATCCACTCTTCCTTTGAGGAATGGGTAGAAAAGGATATGTTCTGTTAGGATAAGAGCATCCTTCCAGATATTACATTCTTTTAGAGGCTGACAGTATATGCTATCACAATTTTGACTAGTGTTCATTTATCTGGTGTTGTTTAAATGCTGTTATCAATGGGCACTTTTCGATCTGTGGCCGTTTTGCTATGATAAAGGTGTAGTATCTGTTCTCACTACATATTTATTAATGAATAAAACAAAAACTGATTTACTGGCAAATCTATTATAGTATAATATTTTAATGCGGTAGGGTTGTACGTGTTTCTTCTCTAAATAAACTTGCTTTATTTTGATGATATTATTGGATCCACTCTGACATTTGGGACAGTCTATGTATGTTCTATTATAAAATATATAATTTCATTTCGTTCTTCACTCGTCTTACTACAACTCTCTGTTTCTCTTCTAATTGAAAATGCCTTATCCATACAATGATACTAGATTAAGCTTAACCCTTTCGATCCGTATATATTATTAAATCATATATTATTTATTTTTTAATAATATTCATACGTTTTTATTCGCCCTACCTTCTTATATTCTTCCACTCTCGATCCATCCTCTCAATATCTTACTTTCTCTAACTTATAAATATATATATATATATATATATATATATATATATATATATATATATATATATACATTTAGTTTCGCTCGAGCGTTGATCACTGTAGACGACATGACATTTTTCCGGCCTCCCGAGTAAGTATATCTTAATTCCAATTACTGTATGTGTCGATATCTCGCAGGCTCGTAGTTCTAGCATTAATCTACGAACTTCATCTGAGCCCATGCGTCCGCTTTCAACCGATATGCCTACACTGATGAGGGTAAAACATCCCGAAACAACATCGTCTCTAGATGAAAAAAAACCGTGATAGGTAGAGATATGTATAGTTAAAAGCCCTTTTAAATATGTTATAATTTTAAGAGTACAGCACTGTTCAAAATTGAAAATATTGTTTAAATTCATGCGATAAGCTAGTTACGCTCGAGCGGTTAACACTGTAGACGACATGAAACTTCATCCGGCTCCAGGTAAGTATATCTTAATTTCACTTACTGCTTGTGTCGATTTCTCGTGGTCGTGTCGTCCTGAGCGTTCATCTCGTGATTCTAGTCTGAATCTACGAACTGCGTCCGAGCCCATGCGAACGCCTGCAACCACCACTCCTATACTTATTAGCCCGAAACGACACTGTAAGTAAAAAGAGCACTTATATATTGTAAAATATTTATAGTACATATAACTATGTATATTTGTTCCATGGTCTATGTAACAATGTAACCGTAATTTACCACATATATATAATTAAATATGATTATATTGTCGTAAGAAGTATAGAATAATCAGAGTTAATCCAAGGAAAGTAAGTCTCTATGAATGAATATTAGGACGCGCCTCTAATAATTTTGATAAAATCCTTTTCTTGAAGAACTTAAATAACATTTGTAGAAGTTGGTATATTCGGACTACTGCTCTTATCTATGATGCTTTTATCACAACGTTTCGGCTGATTTAACCGCCGACCTTCCTTAGGTGTACCTTGTCAAACTCGGGAATCTTTTTGTCGAACTCTGAAATCTGTACGGAATTTCGAACGGAACTCTTTATTAAATCCACGGGGAAGCATGCTCTCGTTCTATCTGCCATGACTGGGAAGAAGTCTTCAGTAATTTGCAATTCTTCGTATCGGCTGCACTGAAGATTGAATAGCCATTTAGAACTGAATTTTTCTTATTACTATATTCACTGTGCAACTGATACGATGAAATACTGTCTAAGTAAAGCAATGGCTTGACATGTTTTATACAGAATCGTCTGTGGTGAAAATAACCTTTAAGATGTGCTATTCTGAGTTGAAACGCGGTCGTAAACAGCTTGCCTAAATTCAGAAGTTGTCCTTGAAAACAAAAAAGGTCAACAAACTCATTTCGGTAAATCGCAAATTGCACTTTCGTGAAATAGCAGGGCCTCTCACGATATCAGAAGAGAGCGTATGCACCATTGTATACGAAGATTTGTCAATGAGAAAGGTGTGTTAAAAGTGAGGGCACCGTTGGCTCACAGGGGAACACACACAACAACGCATTAACAATTCCAAGCATTGTTTGAAGATATTTCAACTCAACAAGAAAGAGTTTCTCTGACTATGGATGACATATAACGTAACCACTTTACTCCGGAGTGAAATCGGAAGACAGCTTAGTAGTCAGCATAAGGTAGCATGCGTCCAAATTGACCAAATACGCCAGTATGAACAGGTTAGGTTCTGCTTCCGTATTTTTGGATGGACAGCTATTTTCTTAATTGATGACATTGAGAAAGAGTAAACAATAAACGGCGTATATTATTTATGATTTCAAATGAATAACTAGACGAAAACCGCCAACTAACAAATAAGAAAAATGTGTGCTTCCCCCAACCAATACACCGTGGCCTTAGTCGATCGAAACTATGGGAAAACAATACGAATTGAGTTTGAACGGTTTCCACGCTCAACTTTATTCTCTAGATCTGACCTCTACCGACTACTGACTATTTGCAGACCTCAGATGAATATTCTATGGGAAATGATTTAGCTCCAATGAAAAAAATGACATTGGAAGCAGGGGCGTTTTTTAGGGCAATGATAAATCGTTCAACGGAAAAGAAACATCGAATGGTTATATACGTCTTGGAATCAGTGTATCGCCCTAGGAGTAGACTATGTTGATGAATAAAGTCGAATTCTGAGAAAAAGTTGTTGTATTAGTTAGGCCATGAACCTCTGGAATTACGTGATTTATATCGTTCACAATGCAGATATTCTAGGTATCTCTACTGGGTTGACTATTGTTAAACTGCAGTCTGTTTGGTGTTATTTGTTTAAGCGATGTCAGTTATACACAGTCCCTTTTTGTAGAAAAATGTTGGAATTCTGTACAGGTCTCAATATTCCCTTTCATGATATTATAATGGGCACAGCCCCGGAGAATAAAACAGAAATGTTAATGTATACGCGAATATCAGTGGAAAAAAAACATGTTTCAACGTATGTTACTACTCGAATCTGAAAATATGAATTCGATCTGCCTTCGCTAGTGATTATCGAGTATTTGCCGATCACATATAATAGGTTGTAACGATATGTTGTTTTTGTAGTGATTTACCATTAAAAGGGGTATAAGGCCAGTAGGTGCGAATTTAGATATAGTATGTTGTATCCCTAACTGTCACCCATCTAAGTACTGACCATGGTAAATATCGCACACATTCGGTGTATCAATTGGAATATAAACGTTACTACCTACTGTTCCTGTAATAAAAGTTTGGCTTAGAAACTGATGCGTTTCGTACATGGGGATATTAGAGTGAAAGGTGATATCAACGAGAGAAGAATAAAACAATAAAACAAATATTATAGATGTGAACCCCTTGAATATATAAAACAAAATATGTGCAAGATAGAAGTGAACGAATAGCTGTGAGATATTAGTAATACCAAAAATAATATATATAAAATTATAAATAATATCTTATCGAAAAATATGGAAATAACGAAAGAGGGGAAATTGTTTAAAATGAAAGGAAACAAAAATAATAAGAAAATATGAACCAAAATATGTAAATAAAATACAGAAACGAAAAGAATGAAAATCTAAATGGAAGAATGAAAATAAAATGAAGAACGACGACACGATGATTGATCGTGGTGAAGAAACATTACGGAAAGAAAGGTGGGAAGAGAAAGAAAAAAGAAAAAGGAAAAAAAAGAAACGTATAAAAAAAGAAGCACGTCATAACTTTTTCGCCCAGTTTCGTCTCGCAGTTGGGTTCACGGGCGAGGTTATTCCATTCAAAAATAGCGCGGCAATATCCGGTGAAGCCGACCCAATGCTAGGCTCGGTGACAAAGCTGCATCCGGGGCCTTTCTTGAGCTCGTTTTCATCATTCAAAAGAATGGCGCTACAGCACCAGGGTTGCCCGGTGCGAGTAAGAGAAGGTTCTGCTGATGGCGGCGCTGTTTCGAAGAGAACGATGATGATGACGAGGAAGAGGTATATGAATGATCGGCAGAGGGTCGGGGTCGGACACTGCACTAATAAGGTAGTTATAACCCGTCGGTAGTGGACACGCGATTTCTTAAAAGGGTGGTTGGGGGGTTTAAACGCGTTTAATAACTTCTTCGACTTCCATTAACCGACCATTACGTCATCCTCTCATCATTATTTCATATGCTTCGATACTCTGAAGAATCATCGATCTGTCAAATTTTCAGCGGTTCCTTCTCCTCCTAAACTTCACCCACTTATACCTTCTCTTCACATTACTATTATTATTGTTATTATTATTATTATAATTAGTAGTAGTAGTAGTAGTAGGTGTAGTAGTAGTCAAATATGTGTGTTGTATCATAAAAAATAATAATAATAATAATTATAGTAATTATAATAATAATTAATTAAACAAAAGGATATATAAAACAGGTATAATTACGCCGGGAAATTATTCTACTAGGAACTGTGCAAGCAGCTCCACTTTGAACATTCTAGCAAATGTAACAGGAATAAAACTTGCCAACATAATCAAAAAACAAAAGACATCCAACATTTGGGGGTATAGTAATAGACACACTGAGCCAAACAAAATACAACATATGTGATGATATTAAAAAAAACAGAATGAAGTCTATTCGCCGGCGGAGCAGTTCACAAGGTGAAGTGAAAAGTGGCATAAAAAGAGCACGTGTTCATGCCCCGACTAATTACAAAATCAACTTCGATATCTAGTGGGGAATCATTTTCTCACTTTCCTACCGCTCCATTCTCACAAAAAATATGTTGCTAGTCTTTTTCTTCTCTATCTTTATTTTATGCTTGATGCTGAATTGAGCCTTCAATCTTGAACACTAAGTAAAACATTCACAACAAATATTCCTACCTCTACAACAACTGTAAGAATGCTTTTTTTGCTCTGTGTACCTAAAACCAAGTTAATTTCCAATACTTTCCAAATATGCAAATATGTGGAATACAATACCACGAAGCTGCTTCCACGTGGCATGGCCGTTTGTAAGTCGAATATTAACAAATTATTGACGAGCCATCAACTTAAATAACAAAATCCTGACGATTAAAACAATTGCTTCGAATTATCTAAGCCTGTAAACCTTAGTAACCTTCATTTTTTATTTGCTTTTGGGCATTGATAAGTGTAGATACATTGGTAGCAAAAGTGAGAAAAGCCTGCCAGGAGAATTGAAAAGGATATACAAGAAGAAAACTACTCTGTTCCAAGTAACCTGATCATGGATAAAGAGGAATTAGAATAAGTATAACGTACAAAACATGAACTCGATGAAAATTACCGAAATATTTTTTTAATCCACCAATGCTGATATAAACCAACCTAAAAAGTTGAGAGCGATGCACCACGGGTAAGTGTACATAGAATGACACGGCGTAAATACAAATATAAAGATAGAGGGAACTAGAACTAGCAGTAATAGATATGTAATAACAATTGCATTTAACACCCACACAGCGCCATACAAAAAAATAACGTTGTTACTAGCATCGAGTCTTGAACAGTAACTGGTCGTTAAGACGGAAAATCCATGAGCGCGATCACTCACAAGACATCCAGTTGTAGGTCATAGTAGAGAGTACTGGATTCTTATCCTGCTAATTATCACTGAAATTCATGGAAAACATACCGCCATATATATATATATATATATATATATATATATATATATATATATATATATATATATATATATATATATCTGGTTGAACAAGAGTGCCAACTTCTGTTTGTTCCTTTTTTGATCCAATCTTTCTATTCGTCGGACGATAGATCTTGTGCTTTTAATAATGAAGTTTAAGAAATCTCCATATTTAACGCGAACTTTTTCGACCACCATTGGTCGTCTTCAGGCGGATGATTGATAAATGCAAAATAAAATTGGTGAATTTATTTAAGAGGACGTTTCCATGTGATTAAAAACATAAAATCATTCAACAACATTTCAAAACGCCTTCGCTCCCCTCATAACGAGCATGGTTAATGTTGGGCTTTTTTTAATTGAATGAACAACGCTTCCATTGTGGGGAGGCGAATACCGCAAAATGATACAGAAGAATGGATGTGCTACCGTTAAATATGGAGATTTCTTACACTCCATTATTAAAAGCACAAGATATATCGTCCGACGAATAGAAAGATTGGATCAAAAAAGGAACAAACAGAAGTTGGCACTCCTGTTCAACCAGATATGTATAAAAGAAAGAATGTTGCCTAACTATACAAAATATATATATCTATCTATCGATATATATATATATCTATATATATATATATATATATATATATATATATATATATATAAAAATATATATATATATATATTGTACATTTTTTTAATTATTTAATCACTTCAATTAATTACTTTTATATCGACAAAACTATTGCATATATATAGGCAAAATAGCGAACTAAAATTAGAAGTCGAAAACATATATATATATATATATATATATATATATATATATATATATATATATATGTATATATGCGAGATATTTTTTCATTGATCATACCTATATTACATACAAAAGTGCTCTATATTATTTAAGTAAATAAAATAACACTGTATAAATATAAGAGATGAAAGATCTAAACAAGATATGCTGTTCGTCTAATTTTCATAATTATTTTTAAACTGTTTCTGATAAAGTAATGTTTGGTGTTTTCGACTTCTTATTTTAGTTCGCTATTTTGCCTATATATATGCAATAGTTTTGTCGATATAAAAGTAATTAATTGAAGTGATTAAATAATTTTGAAAATGTACAAAAATACGAAAATATTCTTTGAAATATGTTGAATTATTTCAAAGGAGGTCATTGGAATAGCAAGTGTTTTTTTTTCTGAATTCATCTTTTTTTTTCTGAATTCATCAACAAAAATATTGCGCACAGTAATATTTTTCTGATGAAGTCTAGAAATGAAAACATTTCAATTAAGTTCTAATTGTAAAATTAAAAACGTACACAATGTACAAAAAACGGCCCTAAACAGATATCCCTATTTATTTGCCTTCCCACAAGGTCAGAGTTAGACACAAGGTCGATTTTTAATGTAGGGGTAATATATCTTCCCCCTAAAAAGCACTTTCGATCAGAACAAAAAGTAAAATTGCCTCAATCTAGAAGGACTAATTAACTGACCGAGGACAGAATAGACAAAGTGTAACATAAGAACATATACTACACTTTGTTCTAAATAGTTTTTATATTTTTATTTCATTATCACAATACAGTTTTCAAAAGAGAGTTGATGTTAGTTTAATTTTAAACGTTGCTATCTATTAGCTGTTTTTTTTAATCACTTTGCTCCCTCACAAAATATATAAAAAAACACGCACTCACAATTTTTATTTGAAATGAATTTAGATTAATTCTTTTCTCCTAGGTCAAATTGAATCGGATTATTTTTTACTACAAAATAAGTGTATTTTCATTTGTTTTTAAATTATGTTTAAAATATTAAATTTCTCTGTTACCTAAGCTTATGCTTTAAATCAAGTATTTTCTTACAATGAAAAAAAAAATTTGAACTTAATATTTAAGAATGTAAAGATGAATGAAAATACCGTGTATTCGGTGTCGATTTCACCCCTCCCCCACGTTTTTCAAATAATAGTGTGTAAACTATAGGTTTCTTTTTTTATATTATAAAAGGTAATTGAGGAATTTAAGTATACTTAGTACGAAACGCATTTCCGTCTCTCTTTCTGTGTGTCTCTCTCTCTTTCTCTCTCTCATTCTCTCTCGATATATCTAGAGTTATGTATATATTCTATATATGTGATTTATCTCTATATAAAACTCAATGCATGCGGGCATGTGTGTGTGTATGTTGTGTTCCCTATCCAAAACAAACATTGAAAATCTACATAAAATGTGAAAGTGTATTCTGATGTTAAATTTACCTGAGAAAATAATGGAAGTGTTCTCCGAATTTCGAAGTGCACCCCTAAATATATCATTTAATCATTAAACTTAAACAGTTTGTATAATTGTTTCATATGGAAGACAATGAAATGTACAATAAATCTCTAAGTTCCCTCCTTATCTAAGTGATATGAGGGCAGAACCTCCTTTAAAACTTCAAATATATCCTAAACATTATTATACGCATATCTGATTTCTTATGAGTGTTATTTTAAAAATGTACTTAGCAAATGGCTAAATAGTTACGTGAGACAAGTATCAAGCTGAAAAAATATATATAAAGCTCAATATCTGATCGTTTGGTATACGTGTGTTTGTAAAACAAAGACAATTTAGATATTCTACATCAAATCTAAAAGTGTATTCCGATGTCAAATTGACCGGGTAATACTATAAAAGTGCCCCCTTATCTTTCAGTGCGACACTGAGATTGCTATAAGGAGATCAGCCATTTAAAACTCCAAATATGTTCTATTTTTATGAAAATAAAATCATATGTATACAACATTTTGGGGAAGAATATAGAAGTGGTCTCTAATTACTAAGTGCCCTCCTAATCTAAGGGTACTATCGAGGCTGAACCTCCTTTAAAACTTACAATATATTTCGATTGTAAATATCGGGTTCCGTCGTATATATATATATATATATATTTATATATATATATATATATATATATATATATATATATATATATATATATATATATATATAGAACAGTTTTTTATTATATTCCAATAACCATGGTTTGTTTTATTACTTTTATTTTTATTTTTATTTTTTTTTCACATTTCCAAAAATTCCAAATTTCTGTGAGATATATTTAACGGTCCGTTTCATTTGTTTTGTGCCAAACATCATTTGTATGTCAATATCATCTATGCAACACTACAAAATCATCAGAAAAAGTTCACAAATAATAAGAGTTCTTAGATTAGAGTGTCTTGAAAAACACCAATATCATACGTCAGTTTCATTTTAAGGTGAAAATAAACAAAACAACAAACAAAAATTTCAGAGCAAACACTCACATGTGGACGGTCAAACAAATCAGCCATTTTGATTTTGATTTTTTTTTCGTTCAAAGCTAGTATCTTCACCACCCAAAAAATAAGTGCGATCACTTTAAACACTTTAATTCGGTAATATTTGCTACAATATTTAATATGTACTATAATTTATTTATAAAGTTCCAGTTCATTTGAAGATAATTTATTTTTTTATTAAAGTTACCTGAATGTTTATGGTGCGAAACTCATTTAAGCAGATCATTATAGAGCTAGTCTCAATGTGTCAAACCGTACATTCAATCAACTATTTAAAAAGTTTCTTCTACATAAGTGTTTATATGGAATTTATATAGTATGTATTAGTAAACCCTTTCTAACAATCTTGAGACAAGCTTACCGTCCCAGCATTCATCACTCAAGTAGTAAGCCACTAGTTAAAATGCCAAACTAAGGGGGTTATATTTACGGCGAAATATATCCTCCATATTTAGCCAGATTACGAATTCGATTTCGAAATATAGAATGGGCATTATATATTTATTTATTTATTTATTAAATTTCTTAAAGTGTTCTAAGGATTCAAAAGTAGTTTAACGGGGTTCTGTACCGTAAACATTAATTTTTACTATTTTATTTCTAAATCGTACTATCAAGTGAATTGCTAAGACAAATATACGAATGTAAACAATTAGAATCTTACATTAATATTTCCATCTATTATTTAGTCGTTGTTCTCCCTTCTTTTAAGTATTATTATGCTTATTAATATACATACACAAATATGCTTAGTATCCATCAATAAATTCATACCAACCACACATATATACACACACATAACATAAGTATACATATACACACATATAAACCCATATATATATATATATATATATATAAATATATACATATATATATATATATATATATACATATATACATAGAGACATATACATGCATGTATACACCTACACATACGCTCACACACATATCGAAATATTTCTTCAGTATATGTACGATAAAAAACGAGTATTTCTTTTACTTCTAAAACTAAAAAAATAAGTGTAATAGGCTAAAAATTATGTCAAAAACCCAATACACACTAAACAAGTAACGTGACTAAAATAGGAATTAGATCATTCCTGTTTATTTTTCTACGAAAAAGCTTCTTTTTTTTAATCTAATATTAGGTTGTACCTACTGTTACACTTATCTATCAACATGCCTACCTGCATACATACATTAAGAGATCCGAACGCAAATCAAAACGTACAATCCACATCTACAAAAAACTTCACAAACAACCACTACAGAAATGATTGTATTTCAACAGATTACAAGCCTCTTAATATTTGTGTTAAGTAATATGATATCAAAATCGGTTCCCAAAAAAAGAAAGCTTAATATTGAAGTTCAGTTATAATATGTTTGTATCTTTCCATTGCTTAAGCTTTCAATATAAGTGAATCGGAACTATTATGCTCAACATCCAAACCTCCGACATACATATATATGCACACATAGATACATACACACACAATATATATGTACATATCCGAATAAACAAACATACACATGCATACACCATATATATACATATATATATACACATTATTTATTTATCTATTTATTTATTTATTTTATTTCTTCATTTATCTATTGGACATTTATTTCGCATAATATTTAAGATGATACTAGTGTTATTAGTTTATACTCCTACCAAAGGGATATCTTACTTACTATTTACCATTTCTCACCTAATTAATACAGATCGAAAAAACCAAGATGAAAAAACCAATTTCAATTACTTATTGATGTTCTCATAATCCAGTCCTCTTACTATTTTTATTATAAGTCAGATATAATTTTAATTACTTCGGTTATTTTAGATTATAAGTGATTTGCTCTATTTCTAAATGTTTCATATTGCTGTATTAGTACTCAGTTATCTAGTATTCGGTGTATGATTTTGTATTGTCAAGAAATTCTTATGTTGTTCTTATACATTAGTTACTTACATACTCTTGTTGAAGAAAAGGGTTACCAGCACAGATATTTTATATGGGTCTGTAGCGGGATAGGATGTATGCGGTTCTATGTAGGCAGTTCTGAATCACCTCCTGTCTTTTATTTAATAAATTATATTTAGACATAAATACATTGTAGGATTCTAGAATACAGAGGTTGCATCTCTTAAATTTGTTAGGTCTATATTTCCCTGCTCTACCTAGTATAGACCATTTTAGGTTGTATTGTATGTTTTTGCTATTTAGTTCTCTTACATGCTTAGCTTAAGTCGTAGGAATCTTTTTTGAATTTGTATCAGGTTCTTTAAAAGAGTGTATATGGTTTCGATATCTGTCCTTAAAACTACAGCCCGTCGAACCAATGTATGTTTTAATTCTGTTTTATTCTATAACGTTACACTTATACACTATATCTGAGGTTAAACAATTCCCCTCTAAAGGGCATTGGCTAATGTTTCTACAGTTACATTGGGAGTTATTATTCTGATTCTATACATATATATATATATATGTGCGTGCTTCCAAGCTGTTGTCAATTCCCTTATTCAGAAAGCGCCAATCTGCGCATAACATCTATCGGACTATACTTATCATAACGCCATTTATAACCTGTCTCTAGTGTGATTAAAACCCTCAGGGTTAATACCATCTAAATGAGGAAGACGAATAAAAGAAAAAAAAACTATCAGACTGAGTTGTTTTACACCGGAATGTTGCAAAGTAAAAAAATTAATCAACATTTTTTTTTTAATTTAAATTTCCCATGTGGTCATTTTCAAAAAACAGTTCAGTTAAAGATATATATATATATATATATATATATATATATATATATATATATATATATATATATACACGTGTGTGGGTGTACGTTCCCTCTAAACTAATGAACCGGTAATTAGGAATTATGAATTATATATTCCAGGCAATGCGGTATGTAACGTGGACCCGGTAATATTTTGACGCGATTACATATGTTATTTCGAGGTTCTCCTAAAATATCGAAAGTTTAATACACTCTAATATGCGAAATAGAGAAACGGATACATACTTGTTTCAAACTATCACTTTCATTTACGGATGTTTGCAACAAATACATGGTCCCTCCTGCAAGAATACTGACACAAGAATCAAGCCAAATTTACTTTTAACAGAAGTTGAACAACTGCAGAAAATCTACAGATTACAAAATAATCATAGACACATTTTACGCTCATAAAAGAAAATAATTGTGAACATAACCTTTATTTAAAATACCTGGACCTGAAGTGCAATAGCGAGTTAATACTATGCATACATAATTTAAACTCGATAACACATCGAAGGGTGCTGATCTTAAAATATTTAAAAACGGGCTATTACATAGTGGTATAGGAAGATTAGGTATAATTCAAGCCTTTGTAAATGAAGGTATTGTTTTTAAACTTGTTTACCAGTGTAATGTTATAAACACAGAATGTATATAGATAAATGAAATGTGTTAGTAATTTGCAAGATGTTGCGTATAGTTTAAATATCATCGAAATTACAACTAAAGAGTATTTGTGTAATAGATTGGACTTCCCTTTGTTTTATGGACTTCTTGATACAAATATATTTATTCAACTTCTATTACATTTGATGATTGTGATTATCTTTATTTCAACTGCCACGGGTGTGTAATTAAACTTATGGATACCACTGCAATACAATCGGACATACGGTTTCCATTTACATCCTGATATAAAATATGAACAGATAATTTCCACCGAGCTATAGATAACATTGCAACTGTGATTACATTATATCATTTAGTGTGTTTATTTATTTAATGACTGGTAAAGTAGCCTTACAATAGACGGGCACAATGTCTGAAAAATACTTCTTATTGCCTTGCATATATAGATATTCACAATATAGATGTAATTTTTCTTCTATTAGTTATGAAATAAATATGATATAGTGCGTCGCATCGCAACAACACACAACCTCTGAACTGTAAGCTATTTAAAAACAAATGTGAAACACGAGTTTCTCCTTGTAGCCCTATAATCTCATGGATCGCGAACTTACAACAGAGTATTCACAAAGTAATAATTAGACTCTGAATTTTATATGCGCGCAATTTGTTCAACTGTAAACTTTGTCCTTTAGTTTGAGGTAATAAATATTCGGGTGCACGTGTGTCACCCAATACCCAAAGATTGATCATGCGAGCTGTAACCTCGCAGAGAAAGAGGGGGGAATGGTGGTCGGGTGTGTGTCCCTGTTGATAAGACTCAAGAAGATGCTATCGTCAGTTTTCCATTAGAACACAGGTATTAAAATCGTTTGCGAATAAACTAGCATTAAAGTGTAGATTTACATTAAGGTGTGGACTTACAACATGTAACTTGAGAGACCTAATGTAGAGCCTGGTTGAATGGACACCAGTGAAAACATCACGTCTCAACACCTTTTGCAAACATGATCCTCTTCCCTTATTCTCGTATTGTCTATTTTCTTCTCCTTCTTCTTCTTCTTCATCGTTTTCTTCATTATCTTCCTCTTCTGGTCTGTCTTATTAGCTTTCTATCTCTCTCTATATAACCATTTCTATGGTTTTCTCATTGTTCGTTATTCCCTTTTTTCTCGAGATGTGTGGTCCTTTTCTTCTCTTCATCTCCATTGCTAGTGTATTATTATACTAAATGTGAGGTGATCACCATTTGTTTTCCTAAATCTTATGTTTAGTGTACTTTAATAACGCAAAATGCATGCTAAAATATACCTGAGTCCGACGATAAATATATGTTCTAAAACACTTATATTTTAATCATTCTTACTGAACAAGTCACCTATCGTTCTATAAGCTGTCCATATATTTATCTCCTTCTATCCCATTCTATGTGAGCATGTAGAGAAAATGTGACTTTATGGTTTTAGCGCTGCTATCTCGTTTACATAAGTGCGTTTAGACTCTCTACAAACACGTATGTTAATTAGATGGACAAAATAATATTTTTTGTGTACTTCTATATGAGAAAAACATAATAATAATAATTGCATAATAATAATAACAATAATAATATAAAATAACAATACTACTATAAATAATAAGCATAGTAATAATAACTGATAATACTACTACAACTAATAATAATATTTTGATTGATAATTCTTAAACTGTTAAATACTCGTTAATATATTATGTTAGCTTAACTAAGAATTATAAGTCTCTCTACTGCTATAGTATTTTTTTATAATAATAATAATAATAATAATAATAATAATAATAATAATAATAATAATTAATAATGATAATAATCAATGATAATATTACAGACAAATAACCCGTTTCCCAACAATCTGAATAACCTTAACGGCACAACTGAGAGAGCAAATTTACCATTCCCGAGGAACAAAAAGGGTGCCAGAAAGGGAAAAGAGGGACGCATGATCTGTGGTACATAGATCAACAGATCTTGAAAGAAGCTAAAAGCAAGGAAAAGGACATATCTATGGCATGGATTGACTACAAGAAAGCGTACGACAGAATCTCTCAAGCATGGATAATTCAATGCTTACAAATGTACAAGATCTCTGACAGGATTAGTAATCTCATTAACATAGCAATGAAAACATGGAGATTAGAACTGACAGCTGGAGGACAAAACTTGACGGATATCAAAATACAGAGAGGAGTTTTCCAAGGAGACTCCCTATCCCCACTACTGTTTATCATAGCCATGATGTAACTCAACTACATACTCAGGAAAAGTGATGCCATACACAAGTTCACAGGCGGAGAACAAGGAAAAACAATCTAATGTATATGGACGACCTGAAGCTAATTGCAAAAAGCAAACATGAACTGGAAAAGCTGATAAATACGACCAGAATCTTTAGCCAGAACATTAAAACAAAATTTGGAATAGAAAACCGTTCATTGTTAGAGATTAAAAAAAGAAATTTTGAGACAACTGAGGGCATGGAACTACCGAACCGAGAGAAGATGAGGACGCTAGGTAAACAAGACAGCTATACATATTTGGGAGTTTTGGAAGCAGACACCATCAAATCAACAGAAATGAAAGAGAAGATTGGAAAAGAATATCTGTGAAGAACACGAAAGCTCTTAGAAACAAAATGATTTAGCAGACACCGAATAAAAGGAATACATACCTGTGCAGTATCACTAATAAGATTATCTGGATCATTCATAAGCTGGACTAAAGAACACAATCATTTTGACTAGAGGACTAGAAAATGAATGACCATGCACAGCACACTACATGCAATAGATGATACAGACGAACTCCACATGAAGAGAAACGAAGGGGGAAGAGGACTGGTTAGTATAGAAGAATGCGTGGACGACACTAAAAACGAGATGGAGATATACATAAACCAGAACACAGAAAGGCTGATCACCACAGCCAGAGACACCGTCCCAACAAACAACGCAGGAAAAATTGAAACCGTACACAAACATACAAGACAAAAAGTGGGAAGAAAAACAACTACATGTACGCTTCATAAGACTCACAAGAGAAGACACCAACGATAATAGCTGGATATGGCTAAGAAAAATACACTTGAACAGAGAAACGGAATCATTAGTGGTTGCGATTAGGACAAACAACATTAAAGCTAAAATAGATAAAATCCAGAAAAACAGTAAATGCAGACTGTGTGGGCAAAGAGACAAGAGACAGTAAACTATATAATAAGTGAATGTAGAAAACTAGTCCAAAAAGACTACAAGAACATACATGACTGTGTGGTGAAAGCAGTACACCGGTAACTCTGCAAACAATTGAATTTCGAATACACAGACAAATGGTACAAACATAATCCAGAAACAGTATTGGAAAACGAAAAACACAAAATTTTCTGGAATATCGATTTACAAACAGATAAACTCATACAAGCAAGAAGATCTGATGTTATTATAATCGACAAGAATGAAAGATTATGCAAAATCGTAGATTTCGCCATTTCAGCAGCCCACAGAGTGTATATTAAAGGAAAGTAAAAACGAAGCAAATACAGAGAACTAGCCAGAGAACTGAAACAAATATGGAGCATGAATGAAGTCAGTATAATACCAATAATCATAGGAGCACTAGTAACAACCCCAAAAACCTGAAAAAAAGACTGAGAGAAATTGGAATCAAAGGGATAATTGAAACTATATAAAGGACGGCGATGATCAAAACAGCAGCAACCTTAAGAAAAATCGTCGAATACTGAAACCAACCCGTATAAGCTACAACAGTCAGAAAACAAAACCAAAGAAAGAACACCGCATCACAAACCAAGGAACAGAAAATGCAAGAAACATCACTTTATTAACTCGCCCCCAATAAATTACAGCTGACACGACACAAAAATAACCAATGAACAGAAATAGCAAGAAAGACCATAAGCTTACCCGCTCCCCCCCCCCAAAAAATAAGTTAATTACAAATTTAAAAAAATAGTACTAGTCTAGACTAACACCACACAAAATATTTGCATAGGGTCAAGTTAGATGCGAAGAACGAGGAGGGACAGCACGAACCAGACCTCCACTGGAAGTGCAGAGTTTGCTGGGACCTTGGAGAGGCGTATTGCCACCCGAATCTCATAACATGCCAATGGTTTTCACCAGCGAGAAATCAATGGTAAACGGCTGTTGCGATACTGCAAAGGTTATTTGCGGTGGATATCGAAAAGAGGTGGAGAATACTGAAAACATGGGGAGACTTGTTGTCACTGAGACTCCAGGGAATACCATCGGTTGTCGGTGAGCAATCACTGATGACCTGTGTGAGAACCCTTACTGAGTACAAATAATAATAATAAAAATAATACTATAGAAGTTAAGAGATGTATTATTCTTAGTTATGCTAACATTATATATTAACGGGTATTTTACAGTTAAAAATTAGCAATCCAAATAGAATAAACAGTGATCGTGGTTGTGACCCAATAGGTCAGGGGTGAGCCTAACACTTTCTCTATATGCCAGTTTTTCGGTTTAGATGTCTGTTCACTCTATTTGTGTATTTCTTTTCAGACATATTTTCTCTTTGTGTATTTCCTTCTCCATTACCATTTAATAATAATGTATATTAATATTTTTCACCAACTTTATCATTTTTCACCTTCTTTCTAATTTTTGGTTTCTTTCTCTTTTACTGTATTTCTCATTTGAATCTGTGTCTCCCTAATTGGATCTGCAGATCCGGCTTTTTTCATTCAATCTGTTTTCTTCCTTTACCCTCTTCCTTCACGTTTATATGTCTCCTGAACACTTTTCTGTCTTACGTTTTTCTTCATTTCTTCTAAATCTATTTATTGCTTTCATTATGTTCTCACTTTTTTTCTAATACCGTAATGTTTATTCGATATTCGTCTTTTTCCCGTTATTTCGAAGACGTTGTCGCTCAGTAATTTCGCGTTAGGTCCATTTTTCATTTCTTTTTTTTTAATCTCATAATTGTTTGCCTTGTAGTTATTTTATATCTGTTACTCTCTGTCGATATATGCCTCTCATTTTTACTTGAACGATTGTATGTAGTGTCAGCAACTTTAATAGTGTGCATACGGACATCGTATTCTGATAGCTGATAATTACGCCAGTCACCTTTTCCCTAATATTGTACATTGACCCATTCAATTGAAGTTAAGCTACTGCTTGGTTTTGCTTTCTTAAGTCACATGCGTTTACTAATGCACACAAGAA
Source organism: Sepiola atlantica (assembly GCA_963556195.1). Lineage (NCBI taxonomy): Eukaryota > Metazoa > Mollusca > Cephalopoda > Sepiida > Sepiolidae > Sepiola > Sepiola atlantica. Next base: position 104,373,919 of record OY744526.1, on the reverse strand, counting down.
AATGTTTACTTGTGTTGTTTTAGTTCTTAGAGGGATTTGTGTTTATAAATCTGATATTTAGTAACTTTTAAAAATACACCTTTTTAACATACGAAGATAAATGAAAATCAGGAATGTGATTACTATACTATATAATATCAATTGTGGATAGATAAAGATCAATCTTTTTACAGACAGTATTGCACTCTAAAAATGAAACATATGCTATTTATCCGTTGCGTCGATTCGACGAATCGAATTATTTTTTTCGGTGAGAATTATTACTACTATTACTAAATGTCGGACCTGATTTAATATTTTTTTTATATTTTTTTTTCATTTAACTTTATAATTAATTGCATGTTTATTAATGTCATCGACTTGCTTTTATGTTTGTATCTCTTGTCTTTTATCATTTTTTTACAATATATATATATATATATATATATATATTCCTATATAATTTTATTGCTAGCTACCATATTGCAGAATGGTTCTTGGGTGTAGTGTTTAGATAGTATTATTATTATCATTATTTTTTTATTTTTATAATTATTATCATTGTTATAATTAATGTTATTTGATATGCAAATTACCATATCTTACATGAGTCTTAAGGGTAATATAGTATTATTATTATTATTATTTTATTATTTTTATTATTATTATTATTTATTTATGTATATATTAGTGAAATTTTAAGCTGAATTATTATTGGGGAAATGGTAGTTTAATCAGTACCATTGGAGAGCCATGCATATTATAACTGTCCTGTTTTTAAATGTCCGAAACAGTTACATGGTAAACAGCTGAGTATCCCCGTGTTGATATAAGACGCTTAAGGTCTCCTGTGTTTGTTTCACTGTTAGATACTTAACCCACCCTTTTTTTGCATTTTATTCATGCATTTTCCAACGAATGTTAAGTCTGCAATATCTTGGATTTAGTTAGTTTCTTTGGGAATTTAAACTGCATTTTACTTTTTTGTTTGTTAAAAATGACTTAAAGCTCATTTAGACTATATATATATAATACATTTTAAAATGTAATTTGCCCTCAATAGCCATATAGCCACTAAAGCGTAAGAGTCTACTGCGATAAAAGCAGAAATAAGTTTGATCACATTACATCTAAAATGTCTGCATGATTATACGTTCTGGAAAACAGGGTGCAGAAAAGGAATTGCAAAGGCTTGCAGGCTGAGGAATGAGGTTAACAGAGCAGACATTTTTCGGCATCTAGGAACAACTACACGAAATGTGGATGTGCTGGTAGTCGGGGTGATACAAGTGCAGTGAGTTCGTCGGAGTAAATTCTGTGGGAGTACTTGTAAAACATGCACAGATATGCGACTCTGCGGCGATGCGACAGGGGATGTGGCTTGGCAGAAAGTACGACACCTATTAAGTTTGACATTATTTTTTGTACTTTGTCCTGTTCATGTTTAATTATCGTCTTTCTTTGGGTGTTTTTTTTTTATTTCAGTTTTTAGAATCGTTTTTTTAATTACTTTAATTATTAGAATCGTTTTTATTTTATTTTGCCAATTTATGCTCATATTCATTCCAGATTTTCGTTCGTTCTGTGTTATTTAATCACCTTCTGTCTATTTCTTTTTTGTCTTTCTTTTCTCTCGTCATTTTCCTCGTTTTCCTCCATCTGTTGTTATCCTTACCGTTCGTCATTTATATATGTTTCTCTCAATTATTCTCTTAATAGACGTATATGTTCCTCTCTTTTTATTTTATTTATTCTAGTAAATTGTATATGTCTATTTCTACCGGATGTTTGCAGTAACCGTTTCTGTGTTAATCTATTTTCTTTACTGTATGTCCTTCTTTCTCTGTTTCCATCTTTATTTCTGTTTAATAGTATTTATGTATTCTACAGGGTGATTCATAAGTCACTTAGCTATTAATTTTTGAAATTCTGAAGTTAAAAAATACGGTAATACAAAACAGAAAGTTTATTCAACAAATTCATTTATGGGAGTTTAGAATTACAGTAAATTGTCAAAATCACAACCTTCGTTCTGCATGCATCGCTCCATTTTTTGCAAGGTATGTACGACTCTTTGTAGAATATTTGATTGATTATGAAATAAATATATATAGAAACAAATGTATAAACAAACAAATCTAAAATAACAAATAGCAGTAATTAGAGAGTAAGATAACAATTATAAAAAGTTCATAGTGTGTTTGTGCTTCATATGGTAATCATTTTAAATAGATAAGTGAAGTGACTTATGAATCACTCAGTATATTGCTGTTCTACATTCCATGTGTATTTCTTACTGTCTCAACATGTATGTTTAAAAGAAAAGCTATCAAAGCATATTTAGATTTCTACCTTTCGGAAATTGGGACACTTTTCTTTTGGATTTAAAACAATAATACATAGATTAACAGGCAATCATTTCGAAATATACTAATGTGTCATTTAATATTTGTCAGTCAGATTCAGTTGAAATAAAACGCACCTGTAAATGATAATAAACTGCATGACAACACAAAAGTCATAAACGAAGTGATACAAATATAGACTTGCATTGAAAAATAATTAACGTCTTAATTCTTAAGACTGGAATGCTTAATAATGGTTTGTTTGGTCCGGTGAACTGGTTGAGCATGCTTACTCCGATGAAATATTTTTCTAGGCAATATGAAATTTTCAAGCGCCGCAAGTAAGATTAGATGACGACGTTATTTTTTGCAGTGGCGTGTCCTCCTCAGCCAGCATAGAGCGACAGGTACTTCTAAATTGTCACCCTTCTGGAACTGGTAAGCCTCACCATCATTTATCTTAAAGGAACAGTTATGCCGTATATACTTAATCATGGATGTCATCAGTGACTTTATTTGCAACTTGTCCTTACTGTATTAGCTTTACAATAATCGAGCTTATATAACGGATATAGAGAGAAAATGCTCCGATTGGGTAAATAAAGTCTCATATTTTTATAACACATTCTAATTCAATATTAATGTTTAGTAACAAGAAATGTTGCGTCAGAATTCAGGTTTATGTGTAAGAGATGTAAAGTTGCATGAAAGTGTACGTGTGTTGAAGTGAATTAAAACACGCCCCTTTATTTGCGATGGGAACATTAAAAACGATTACATTGCATGTCTTACTTATAAAATCATGTTTAGTCTATCAAAACCGAACATACATTTACCTTTTAAACGGTCGGTTTTTTACGAACTTATACATCAGCATTCAACTTGTGCACTGTCAACGAAACGTTATTAAGCTTTGCGTCTATACGTACGTATTTTACTTGCTTGCAAGCGTCGTGGATGTCAACGTGCGATTGGCACTAATATCATTCGACGGCCAGTATGAAGCTCATCAATAATTTGCTATTCGATTAAGTCTAAAACTTTCCGGTCATTAGGCGTATATAAGAATGAAAGCCTCCAGTAATTCCTCGTCTACTACGCTAATGTTCACGTTCCGTCCACAATTTGGCGATATATGTTAGCCTCTCTAAGTTTTGGTTTTTCACTCGTTACTAAGGCTAGGAAGACTCACGTATCCAAACCATGTCAAAATGGCCAGACTCCGGAAGAAAGAAAAATACTAAGCATTATTAGCATGTAATATTGAAACGTGATATCTAAAACGTGGCTTTTTCTATTTGACGTCCTTACAACGGGATTATCATGCTAGCATGGCACGGCCTCCATTAGACTGCTAGCTTAAAAATAAGAAGAGGTCTGCTCAAGCAACTCTTAGTTCGAAAACTATGACGATCTGTTTAATCTCATGCTATTATTTAATGACATTACATGTATGGCTCGCTCAACCGTCAATTAGTACATACACACATAGTCACACACGCACACAAATGCGTTAATATTTCAAAAATGGATATAACATTCTCAAATATTGTGTGTATATAATATATATATATGTATATATATATATATATATATATATATATAATGTCCAAACACACACACACATATATATATATATATATATATATATATATATATATATATATATATATATTGCCAACTAACTATTATAATGTAAAATTATATAAGGTTGGAAAGAAAGTAATGTCGTATGTTTTACTTCATCACTTAGAAACCTCCTAATTTTATTTGTTGGTGAATTGGTTTCTTAATATCTTGATTCGCCTTTTAGATATACTCATTAGTTGGTAAATATTTAGTTTAACGGTTCCATCCGTCAAAAAGTGGATATAAGTGAGGAGCATCTGAACCATTGCATTCTCTATGAATTCAAAAAAGGAAACTCAGCCGCGGAAGCTACAAGGAATATTTGCACTGTCTATGGGATAAATGTTCTGAATGATCAAAATGTCAACGGTTGTTTGCAAAATTTTCTTTTGGAAACTTTTACTTGTCAGATCGGCGACGTTCGGGAAGGCCAAACTCAAATGATAAAGCCGCCATTAAAGATGCAGTAAACCAGCAGAGAATTTGATTCACTATTCAAAACACATTATTTCATACTTTCACAAGTATGAACAGTTTCAAAACTTGGACCTTGGGTTCCCCATGATTTGATTGACGCTCAACGAAATACAAGAGTTAATGTTTGCATATCTTTGCTTTCCATACATCATTGAAAACCATTTTTTCAAAGAATTGTGACTGGAGATGAAATATTAGATCTTTACAAGAATATTCAACGTAAGAGACAATGGTTAGACAGACACCAAAGTCCACAGTCTCTTCCAAAACAAGGACGACACGCAGAGAAGGTTATGCTCTCTTCATGGCGGGGCATGAAAGGACTGATCTATTATGAGTTAGAGCCTAATCAAACAATCACAGCAGTAAAATATTGTTCGCAGCTGCATGATCTAAGAGTTACTCTAACAAAAAAAAACGACCAGCAATTACACAATAAGAAAGGTGTAGTGCGTCAGCATGATAACGCCAGAACCCACACAGCAAAACTCACTCTAACACCATTATAATTGTTTTCAAATAAAAAGGAATAATTAAACAGACGAATTCTGTTATTTTATCAAGGTTTATATATATATATATATGTATATATATATATATGTATATATATATGTATATATATATATGTATATATATATGTATATATATATATATGTATATATATATATACATTATAATATATATATATATATATATATGTATATATATATATATATATATATATATATATATATATATATACACTTTAGACTATATATTGGGTATTTAGATCTATATGGCTAGGTTTCCTTCCTCTTATCTAATTACTTTTCTGATACCTAAGGTACTTAAGCTTAATTTTTTTATTGATTTTTAATGCAACTTTTATTCTCTATATAATTTTATTGCTAGCTACCATATTGCAGAATTGTTCTTGGATGTAGTGTTTAGATAGTATTATTATTATTTTTATTTTTTTTATTATTGTTATAATTAATGTTATTTGATATGCAAATTACTATATCATACGGTAGTCTTAAGGGTAATATATTATTATTATTATTTTATCATTATTATTATTTATTTATGTGTATATTAGTGATATTTTAAGCTGAATTATTTTGACACTTGATTATTGGGGGAATGGTAGTATAATCAGTACCATTGGAGAGTCATGAATATTATAACTGTCCTGTTTTTAAATCTCCGAAACAGTTACATGGTAAACAGCTGATGATCCCCGTGTTGATACTAGACGCTTAAGGTCTCCTGTTTTTGTTTCACTCTTAGATAATTACCCCCCTTTTTTGTTTACGTATATTTTTTCATTTATTAATTTTCCAACGTATGTTAAATCTGCAATATCTTGGATTTTGTTAGTTTGTCTGGGAATTTAAACTGCATTTTATATATTTTTTATTTTTTATTTTTTTTTAATGACTCAACGCTTCTTTAGACTATATATATATATATATATATATATATATATATATATATATATATATATATATGATGTACAATTACAAAGAACTGATTATTCCTTAACATTTTACTCGAGTTTTAAGTAAATATTAATTTGTTAGACACGACACACCTGAAACGCGTCGGATTTGTTTAGTATCATCTACATGGTAATCGACCCAGACTAGGCATGACGCCACTTGATGTAAGTAGTTAAAAAAATACTTAAAGTTAAAAACCTAGCAAACGATAAGTGTTAAATGAATTAAGAATTTAAAAAAATCACTTTTTCCCCTTTATCCGAAACATCGAATGTAAAGACTTAAGGACAAAATAAGGAGAGGGTAGAGTTACGAGGTTGCCAAAATGAAAGCCAAGAGCCACTTTCTACTCTCCGTAGATGTTACATCTGAAAAGCTTTGTGAGAATAATACCCAAGATGAGAAGAGTCGTTCAAATTATCTAAATATTACAAAACACATTTAGAATGCGCTATTCAATTCACGATAAAAGAAACCAATTATAGTGTATGCTATTGCATTGTAGAAGTTTAAAAAAATACGCGAATAATCATTAACAGAGCTAACAGCATTTACTGAGATATTGCGTTCGCAAAACCGCGTTAGAATACAAGCATTTTAGTATTTCGGTTTTCCGCTCAAATGACTGAGCTGTTGAGGCTAGCGTTAGAACAGGTTGAAAATGAATGGTTATATGTATCGTCAACATAATCGTCGACGATGAGATTGGCGATCTCTTTTGCACAGACGTTTTACGTTATTCTTTTGATTTTTTTACAAATTATAGCAGCGAGTATTGTCGTACTGTTATATTATAGTTTATTTTTCTTTATCTATCTTTATTTAAAAAAAAAATATTTTTGTTATTGCTGGGGATGGGGAATCCACCCAGATGCGAGACATTCACCTGATCTGTTGAAGATCATATCCGTCCCTTTAACTGAAATTGTTAGTATCTCTCTTGCACTTGGTTCCCCG
>OY744526.1:104352051-104359551 GCA_963556195.1 Sepiola atlantica | reverse complement strand
CCGATCTTTAGCTACGTTGAGAATAGTTGATACTCAATAAATGCGTATTTGGAAATACTAAGTGCTTTATGTGCACTCTGCTCATCTCAGTATTGATACCAGCTGTATTGCACTTCTCTCTGCCTGGAATCAAGCGGTGCCAATTCTGGAGAGATAAACTTTGAGATTGCGCAAACCTTGCTTCAGAATTACAAGCGCAGCCACCCTTACAGAGGGTATCCATTGCGATAAAGACTGAACGGACTACATGAATTTAAAAAATAATAAGGACACGTCTGAATGTTTTCATTTATTTTGCTATATCCCCCTCTTTCTATATATATGTGTATGTATATGTATTTCTTTCTTCTTACATCTACGAGTAAAATGTTATTTTTTTTCTGGTGACATTTCCTTTAAAATTATTATTTATATTTCTAATATTTTGCTTTATAGTTACTTTTATTACCTCTACTGATAAAAAACAGGTAGAAAGATGCGGAAGTGAGTGCTATACACATCCCAATTACGAGTAGTTTTGAATTATTGCTGGAAGAGAAAGTTAGTGATACAACGTGAAGGTTAAGGGTTTGTAAAATTGAATTCTTTGTAGACGTAGAAAACGAAAAGAACCTTTAATGGCACTTAAGCTACCAACAAGATATAACCGAAAGTAAGATATGCTGCAGATACAGGCGTGTTAAATATTTACATATTAATATAAAAGTGGAAGGAATTAAAAAAGAAAATAAGTTTGCTTTGAAACGAAAACGAACTAAACAAGCCGCGCGTGCGTGGCACCCCTCTGTATGTGACTCGATGTAGCGAGTGTAAAATGCAATACATTTGGGCAATTTGGGGCATTTTTGACCCCCCTTTGACCCCCTATAGGCGCGTACAAGATCTTTACTGAGGTCAAGGATACTCATTTCATATCCAGAACAATTGCCTCTACATTTTGACAAAGTTTCAAAAAAATTGAATGGATGGATCAAACGTTATGGGAGAAAACGGTCATTGTTTGCCTTTTTTTTTAACCCCATGGAGGCGCGAACGAGATTTTTCCAAGGTCAGCGATATGTATTTTCTATTAGGAACAATTGCCTCCACATGTTGGCCAAGTTTCAGAGAAATTGAATGGATGGATGAAAAGTTATGAGGCAAAACATGTCATTTTTTTCCATTTCGGGGCCTTTGACCTCCTAGGGAGCTAACCAGATGTTTTTTTCAAAAATCGAGAATGTCAATTTCTAACCTGACGAAAATTACAACTTCATGCAACATTTCAGAGTAATTCAATGGATGGTTGCGGAGTAAAAAAGTTGGGATCATTTCTTCCACTAACAATAAAGTCAACACGCTCTATTTCAAGTTTCTGGAACTGTACAAAATATACGCACACTTTATTTATAAATTTCTTATGCAAACTTGATTTTATTTATTTACTAATATTATTTTTTTCCTGGGCGCATATTTAAAAGTTGTGTTCCAATGGTTCTTTTCTTTGAAGAGACCGACTTGGTGTTCAACAAGTTGCGATCTATTTCTAAATTGCAAGTGAAAACGCAAATTGATTTCGTCTTTATTTTCTTTACGGTTACATTTAAAATATAATTGAAGTTGTTTCGAAATTACGAATATTTAAAAGTTCATTTTTCTATATGAACAACTTAAATGATTTTGTTTCGTGTCTACAGCAATATCAGCGTTATCATGGTTCCATATTTTAAGTTGTGAACTTTGCGAAGCGATAGTGAGTCGACAAAACAGTACATTGTTCAGACATATGTTGGTTCAATATGGGGAAAATAATGGAATAAATTACAAAAGAAAATAAATCTGATTTGCAAAGAAAAACATGTAATAGAATCACTGCAAACGTGTAAAGCATAACAAAATATAAACATATGGAGAATTTGAAAAAGAGGTTGTTATGAGAAAATAATAAAGAAGTGAAATATTGGAGGGTTTTTCCTTTACAGCTGGAGAGAGATACGACTCATGACAAAATATCGGAAATGATTAAATTAAAAACCGAGAAGAAATCAAAAAGATTGAAATTAAAGCGAGAATAAATCGAGCCGGTATGCATATGAAAACATGTGGTCAAAAAGATACCCAAATGAGTCATTATACTGGATTTGCCTTGATGCATATAGATCAGAGGAGATATATCGCTGGGAAATTAAAACAAAATATAAATAAATAAAAATAAACGTCAGGTCTTAATAGAGAAGAACGCGTTTCATTTCAAATTAGTTTTTTTCTCGGGAGAATTAGAGATTTCAGTTATGCATTTGTATGAATTATATTACAATTATATTTAATACAACTATAGTAGTTTCTGTTTCTTCTTCTTCTTCTTCTTCTTCTTCTACTTCCTTGTTTTTCTCTTTATTCTTATTTTATTCTCCCTCATCTTCTTTATCTGCTTCATCACCTTTTAAACCGTCTTCTAATTTATCTTCTTTTTCTTTTTCCTCTTTTGTATAGATGTCTACTTCATCTGCTTCCTCTTATTTGACATCCTTTTAATCTGTTTCCTCCCAGTATTTATCTATTTTTTTCTACTGTTTTTTTCAATTTATTCCTCGTTCTCTTCGTATTCGTTCATCGTGGGTCCATGGCGATCTGTTTCACGCAAAATTAGAAACCGATGGTTGACTTGTACTACGCGACACAATACAAAACAAAACAAAACAATAAAAATGAGATAATAAATAAATTTAAACTGGGAAATACAAGATTACTGATATGAAAAGCAACGAACATTTCTGGTTATATATTTATGCGTTTGGTTTGTTCTTTCTTGCAAAAATCTCGCATATCAGTCGAATATGAAAATCAGTTATGGTCAAATTATCTTCAGGTGACAAAACTAATGTACAAAATAGCTGAAGTAAAAAAGAGAATTTCATAAAGCAGCCGAGAACACGCTTGCAAAGTTAGTCAGACGTCAAAGGAACAACTCTGTGTAGTTCCAGGAGAAACGTAAGCAATTTAAATTCCGACACGCCAGAATTAACGTCAGATCATGAATTTCATTATGTTAACCATTTCGAAATATTGTTACTGGTTCCATACATAATACAATAAACACCATTACGTATGACACAAATAACACTGTTTTAAATGCTTAAAGCAATATAATTTTGTTATGTGACGTAAATTTTGGAGTTGTCCTCTTGACGTGTAACTAATTTGACATGCGCGTTCTCTGCGACTTTTTAGACATTCTTTTTGTTCACTTGTTTTGTCAGCTGACCTTGAGTTGATGAAGAATCAATAACGATCGTGGTACATATGGAACATGCATTTTATAATTTATTTTCAAACAAAAAGGATAATTAAATGAATTGAACAAATCAGAAAGATATATTCAAGTTGATGTATTATGTCATGTTTTACAATGTTTGCTTAGAAATATATGCATACACATATACATACATAAATATATAAACATAATGATGTGTGTTCATACTGACACACACTTTTAATTAGTAGTTAATATATATAGTGTACTATATATATATATATATATATATATATTAAATAGTATATATATATATATATATATATATATATATATATTATATAAAGATATATACATATATGATATATGTGTAATTGAAATATTAACCTATTAATATATACTTCAAATTGCATTTTAGTGCCATGTCATATATAGTGTGTTTCCTCTCATACCGTATTAAGATGAACATGGCTTACGCCAAATTATTCTATAATACAGGATAACATTTTAAAATGCAATATATATATATATATATATATATATATATATATATATATATATAGTAATATGCTAAAAGCTACACACAACTATGTGGTTTCTTAAGTGGCATACTAATTTTATAAACATTTTCTAATTAATTAATATTTTGTACTTCAAATTTGTGATATGCAATGTAATATTCTTACATATATATATATAGTTATTCGTACATTGTTGAAAATAACGGACGTCACCTGTTTAATTATAACTTTAAAACCTTTTTTTCAATTTTGTAGATGGCCATTTTTTATTAGAAATTAAAAAAATATAAATGTTCCATAAGTTTCACGAACGTTTCCGATTCTTCGTGGAACCATGTTCAGGTGTCAAAAGCAAATGAAGATAAAAGCTAGAGAAAGAAGAGAATTGTTAAAAGACGCCGGAGAAACACGCAAAGAACGTTTTTCGCATAGTTCCAAGAATGTCGTTGACGATTTAAATTCAGCAGCGCTGGACGCTGGAGTGTCAACAGAAAACAAAATCGCATCACGTTAAGCATTTTAAAATGTTGCCACTGGTTTCATATGTGATGTTTATATTTTAGGGTGTTGTGGTTTTCTGTAGATTGCTTCCCGGAGTTTTTTTTTATTGGTTTCGGAGTGTATTATTTTTCTGTAATTAACTAGAAGTTTGCTTAAATCAATTGGAGGACAGTTATGTTTTTTGTAGATGTTGATAAATTGTCCATAGAATGAAAATACTTTTTAACACTGCATCAATATACAACAGTTTAAGAATAACACCGTGGAGTTTCTGAGGATTGCTGCCTTCTTTTATTTTACTATTTTCGACTCACATTAGTTGTCTTTTTTCAGGAATCATAATGAGACCGATCAAATACAAGCACTACGTGGAGAAACGTATTTTAATTTTTATGTACTGAAACAAAATTAATTTCAAAATGATGGCTTGATAGAATTTAGTTAAGATCATAATGCAAATCTATGATCATGTGGTCTGAAAATTGTTTTAAATAACCAGATATAAAGACAGATAAAAGTATACCATGTATTATAACAACATTTCTGTATCCTTACCTGCTAACTTATTTTTAGCGAGATCGGGTCTCCAAAATTTAATACCATAGACAGGAGAGGGGAAGAATTAACTAAAGTGATGGAGTGAGAGGAATGAAAGGGATAGAGAGCGAATGGTGTTTTGTGATGCATTGTTTATTATCCTATGCCAATTTGCTGCAAGGATCGGGGGTTAAAATAAAGCGGGGGGAAATAAACATAAATGGGGAGAGGAAAGAACGCGGTCACGGACAAATAAGCAACGGATTCTTCTGATGTCTCCGAAAGTGTCCGAAGATATGGTGGGGTGTTTACAGACAATGACGAATCGGAAACCGACTTAAAAACGCCCGTTGATTATTGTGTTAATGTCTGTTGTGGTTACTTGACACACTCGGATGCAGCACAACAGAAAACGCGATCTCCTAACAAAAGCAACGACGTCATCAACGAATAAGAATCACAATAACTCATGCAATAATGTAGCTCATATATTAAGATAATAATCTATATTAATTGGAATGCAGTTTTGGTGAATGTAAGCAGACCTACATCGAACTTCTAAATAATATATAAATATAAAGAAAACACGTGTATACATGTCTATTCCCTACTCACCGTGTGATCATCTTGTGCAGACTTTTGATAGAAGCAAAGTGTAGTATCTGTTTCTGATACTGCACTTATTATTTTTGTTTTAGGTGAGTGAAGGAGAAATCTTTCTAGATTTAGACAATTTTTATTCCCAAACATAGTACCCTTTTTCTGGGAGCTAGATCTTTCCTACATTTTGAACTGATCCAACCTTTAACTCACCTTCGAGGAGAGGTGAGGAAATAAATACATATGTCATCTCTTCAATGCATATTTGGTTAACATTCTAGATGGGCAAATCATAATGTCCTTACTGTTTCATTTTAGATATCGTTGTTTAAATCTGAAGAAACCCTTTAGAAAAAAAATCAGAATGTCAATAAAACTAGCACCATTAAGAACCTTGTACTTATAAAAATGATGTATAGAGTTAGCCATATCAGTAATGGAACTTGGAAAACTTTGGGAAATATCACACAAACAGAAAAAATGAACATCTTGTACTGCACAGTGTGGTTTTCGTGTGAACTTTGAATAATTCAATGTTAGTCCTAATGTCTTTGATGGAAATGTACCCTTCATGCAGTTCACGGGATGTACCTTCAAATAAAAATATTTTGTGTTATTTATTAAGGAAAGTACAAACAAAAATGTCAACTCTTAAGCTGATCCAATGAAAATGCTTCGTGTGTAGATACATACATGGACTCATACATATATGCATCGGAATTTATATATTAATATTTTAATGTTTACCAGAACAGACAACATCAATGGCATGCTATAATATTCAGGATATGCTATAATGAATTGGCATGAATAGAGATAAATATAAATGAGAACGTGGCATACACAATTATTACGGCAAACAAAATTTCGATCGTGTAACCGACATTAATTCATAGTATTCACACCATAGATAGTATATCAATGACACCATCGAAATATATGCTGACTTTTGAGATGTGTGTGTTGTAATTATTTCTATTAGTGTGTGGCCATGCTTATCGATTTCAATATACACAAAATTACATAGTTTAATATATATATATATATGTATATATATATATATATATATATATATATATATATATATGAATAAATACATATATATATATATAGACATATAAATATATATATATAAATATGTATATATATATATCTATATAATACTAAAAGTCTATTGTTCTTGTATGTTTGCAATCAGCTTTCAGCTTTCCGGTTTTTAATATCCGGTTGCGCATGCGTAAATAGCATCGTCTTCAACCTGTTATTCCAATTCCGTTATTCTCTATTATGATTAACGAACGCATGAAATTTTTCATTCTGGAAATTTTTAACCAATTTCATTTAATTTCATCAAATAGTTTATTTGTTTTCTTCACGGCTACAAACATTCAACGGGAGGACTTCGTAAAGTCTGTCGTAGTTTCAAACAAACTCCTCCCTTTTAAAAAACAAAAACAAACAAACAAAAAAACAACACTCATTATTAATATCAGCTATACTAGCGGTCGGTGAACGAAACCACCTCCCACTTTCCCTCTCATAGATTTCACCACTCCTACCCCCTCTGTTTTCGTTACGTACGCGAGAAAGCCTGCTGTAACCCCTTCCTTTCTCAAATCGCCCTAACCAACCACTTATAATTCAGTAACTGTAATTTAAAAAAAAAACAATTATAATAAACAGAACGACTCATAGAAATCTATCTATATTCTTTTTTCATTTAAATATACTTTCATAGAAATGCTTCTGTTATGTAAAAAAAACCTATTTTCTTTATGCCACAAGTGTCACGCTCATACATGAATTCCATAGCTAATATAACAAACTGACCCAACGACTCACGGGTGGTCTAGTATATATATATATATATATATATATACATATGTATATATATATATATAAATATATATATATATATAAATATGTATATATACATATATAAATATGTATATATACATATATAAATATGTATATATATATAAACATGTATAGATATGAATATGTATATATATAAATATGTATGTATATACATCAATATATATATGAATACATATATAAATATGCCTCTATATGAATATGTACGTATTTATATATATTAATGTATGTATA
>OY744526.1:104342051-104347051 GCA_963556195.1 Sepiola atlantica | reverse complement strand
TGTGTGTGCACCAGTGTCAGTAATTGGGCTAATAATATGGGCCTAACTAACTTAATTTAGTGTTGTTATCGTTAAAAGTATGTTTGCATAGTATCATAGATGTTTGTTAGTAAAATGTGTATGATGGTGCTTGTCGTGTGTGGTTATATTAAGAAGTTGGAGTTTAGCTCGGCTCTGTGGTTCAATTTAGGGGATAGCTTTCTAATTAATATAGATTCTTTAAGTCTGAGGTTACCCTGGTCTCTTTCGCTAGCTAGTATCTTGACTCGTATGTCTTTGGTGGGGTTGTGGCCATGTGTTATATGTTTTTGGAAGGATGATGCCTTGGTGGTTACGTGTTCTTTAATTCGTATATGCAAAGGTCTCACTGTACTGCCGATGTAGAATTCATTGCAGACCGCACATTGTATCTGGTATATAGCATATGTGCGGTTGCATAAACCCGTGTTGTTGATGGGGCAGTTTGCTAGGGTGCAAGGGTTCGTGTTGAGAGGTGTTCTAGGTTTAGATAGGTGTTGTCTTAGTGTAGGTCCCGAGTGTGTGAGTTGAATGTCTAAGTGTTCTTTGTGGATGGCTTTGCGGATGGCCGAGGTTATTCTATCGCTAAAGTGTGGTATTTTAAGGAAGCATGTGTTAGAGGGAGTTTGTTTTGGGTGTTTTCTAGATGTCTTATTGTAGCGTCTGATGTTTTTAGGGTATCCATTCCGCTCGAGTATCTGTTGGAAGTGTCTAACAGAGGATGTCTTGTCGGTTTCCGTAGTACATTTGCTACGGATGCGGTTTACTTCGTTCACAGCATATCCTATTTTGGCTTTGGTAGGGAGGGCCGATTTATAGTTTACGAATATATCTCTGCAGGCAGCTTTCTTGTAGAATTTGGTGTGAATGAGCCCTTCGTCGGTGATGCAGAGCGTGAAGTCTAGTAGTGAGAGGGATCCGGATGTCTTAGGGTGTTCGATTGTGAATTGTATTTTGTGGTCTGTGTTCTTAAAGCTAATGAAGATTTTGTTGGCTTCTTCGCGGGATGATGTGAGGATGAGAATATCGTCCACATATCTCGTGAAAAAGATGCTAGAGTGGCAGGTGCCTCCCCCACTGAGATAGAAAATCAGATAAACACAGCAAGGACACTAATATGTAAGAAAAGAAACCTCCCCAACAGATACAAACGAAACCTCACCACAAGAAATAGCAGACTCCCTACATTCTACCACCTAATAAAAACACACAAAAACAGCCCCATAACACAAATAAGGCCCATTGTCTCAAGCATAGATGGACCTCTCTACAAGATCTCCTGGCTTCTCTCCCAACTACTAAAGGCGCTACTTCCCACCTACCCAGGACACGTCAGCAGCTCTGATGAGGTAATACACAGACTGCACTCACTGCAACCCCAGGAACTACAACGCAACAGATATGCGTTAAGCCTCGACGTTGTATCCCTCTATACATCCGTACCAGCTCACCCAGCTGTGGACCTAATCACCAACTACATCTCATCCAACGACCTCTACTGCTTCGGTCTCACTGCCACTGACATACACAACCTACTTTACATAATAGTCGACAACACTTACTTCACATACAAAGGACAGACCTACAAACAAATAACAGGCCTACCTATGGGATCCAGCCTATCAGGACTACTGGCCATCACATACATGAATAGGTTAGAACAACGCGCATTAGACACCTGCCACTCTAGCATCTTTTTCACGAGATATGTGGACGATATTCTCATCCTCACATCATCCCGCGAAGAAGCCAACAAAATCTTCATTAGCTTTAAGAACACAGACCACAAAATACAATTCACAATCGAACACCCTAAGATATCCGGATCCCTCTCACTACTAGACTTCACGCTCTACATCACCGACGAAGGGCTCATTCACACCAAATTCTACAAGAAAGCTGCCTGCAGAGATATATTCGTAAACTATAAATCGGCCCTCCCTACCAAAGCCAAAATAGGATATGCTGTGAACGAAGTAAACCGCATCCGTTGCAAATGTACTACGGAAACCGACAAGACATCCTCTGTTAGACACTTCCAACAGATACTCGAGCGGAATGGATACCCTAAAAACATCAGACGCTACAATAAGACATCTAGAAAACACCCAAAACAAACTCCCTCTAACACATGCTTCCTTAAAATACCACACTTTAGCGATAGAATAACCTCGGCCATCCGCAAAGCCATCCACAAAGAACACTTAGACATTCAACTCACACACTCGGGACCTACACTAAGACAACACCTATCTAAACCTAGAACACCTCTCAACACGAACCCTTGCACCCTAGCAAACTGCCCCATCAACAACACGGGTTTATGCAACCGCAAATATGCTATATACCAGATACAATGTGCGGTCTGCAATGAATTCTACATCGGCAGTACAGTGAGACCTTTGCATATACGAATTAAAGAACACGTAACCACCAAGGCATCATCCTTCCAAAAACATATAACACATGGCCACAACCCCACCAAAGACATACGAGTCAAGATACTAGCTAGCGAAAGAGACCAGGGTAACCTCAGACTTAAAGAATCTATATTAATTAGAAAGCTATCTCCTAAATTGAACAACAGAGCCGAGCTAAACTCCAACTTCTTAATATAATCACACACGACAAGCACCATCATACACATTTTACTAACAAACATCTATGATACTATGCAGACATACTTTTAACGATAACAACACTAAATTAAGTTAGTTAGGCCCATATTATTAGCCCAATTACTGACACTGGTGCACACACAACCACTTGCACCTGCTGCTAACTCGGACACGTGGTTGCACTTGTTGCCCGCCTCACTTTTAACTTGAAATCCCGACCATTATATACCACGACTGCACATAACAAAATCTAATAATATAGATAAATAATAATATAGAATCGAACAAATCAAATAAAAATTAAAAAAAAAAAAAAAAAAAATTTAAAAAAAATATATAAATAAATAAATAAATAAATAAATCAAAAAAAAAAATTAATATAAAAAAAAATAATAAAAATAAAAAAAAGAAATAAAGAAATAAAGAAATAAAATAAAGAAATTAATAAATAAATAAAATAAATATGTATGCATGTATGTATTTTACATATACGTATATATATACACATATATACATACACCAACACACACACGCACACACACACACATATATATACCAAAGGCTCTATTAACGACGCCCCACCTCCATACCCAGAATTCCTCACCCACCTAATCACATCTGCTACTACACACACACACGGTAAACAAATTTATAGAACGAAATTATTAAAACTCTAAGGGACATAACTCCCACAAACAAAGCTTGACTCACACGAGTTACCAGCCCCTACCACCGAGATAACGATTATTCAGTATATTATTAACAAAACAAACAACGTTATATAAAATAAAAAATAAATAAATAAATAAATAAATAAATAAATAAATAGAAAATAAATTACTCAGTATATTTACTAACAAAATAAACAGCAACAGTTAAAATAGCAAATAATAATTTATAAAAAATAAATAAACTAACTTCTGCGGACCTGCTACTAAATCAAACCAACATTTCCGGCCCCGGCTTTTGGCAAAAAAAACACACTCCAACGAGTGGTAGTATTTATTTTATTCTGAGGATGAGGGATACCCTCGAAAATTAAAAAAAATAATGAAAAGGACACACTCCAACCCAACACCACGGTCACGATACACTGGTAAATAAAAAGAAAATTTTTTGAAAATTATTGACTTTTCAATATTGTCACTTTGTTTTGTTTTTACGATTCCACGTGTCGTATGTGTCACTTTAACAACGCATTGTTATCGCCTTAAAAAAAAATAATATTATTCTTACACTATACACAATGCTCCAAGCGAACTACAACATTCTTCTCGTATATATATATATATATATATATATGTATATATATATGTATATATATAGATGTATATGTATGTATATATATGTATATATATATATGTATATATATGTATGTATATATATGTATATATATATATATATGTATATATATGTATATATATGTATATATATATATATATATATGTATATATATATATATGTATATATATATATATTTATATATATGTATATATATATATATATATATATATATATATATATTTAGATATATTTATATTGGTCGCTTAGTTGAGCGTGCAATTAAAAGAATATTGATACGCACTTAATCGGAGGTGTCAGCAATTTATATATATATATATATAGATTACTTTAATTTACTTACTCATAACTCAATTCATGTGGGAGATTTTTCTGGTCAGCTGGTAATACTCTCGAGTGTGAGTTTTTGCATCGAGAGTACAATCCTTTCCTCGGGTAATCAGCATTATTACTGCGTATGGCCAAGTTCACGTTTCAATTTATCTCTTTTGCTCAAGCAAAAAATTAATTCATGAATGAATTAATTTTTTTAAATGTCCGCATATATATATATTTATAAATTAATGAATTTAAAATATTTATATATACAAAAAATTATGTCACGTCCGATTGAGTGCGAAGCAATATTTTTTAAATAGACGCTCTGGGTAGCGACTAATTATAAAATGAACCAGTAAAACACCGGTGCATCATCGCCAGTAAAAACAATAAAAAAATATCAGCGTAACAGTATAGGTGACAACAAGTCCGGTTATTCCGCTCTAGGAGTGACACGGCAGACTGCGAGTATTTATGTCGAGAGTTCGATGTGTGGCCACGGTGTTCATACTGATGACGGTTTATAGTCAGTAACACGTGTTCATGCATTCTTTTTGTGCACGAACAGTAATTAGTTCATAATCTAATTAAATAAAAATATACACGCATTTATTGATTTATAAATATATTAATTACAAAGAATTATATATATATATATATACATATATATATATATATATATATATATATATATATATATATATATATATGTATGTATTTATAATTAGAAATTAGAATAAAAAG
>OY744526.1:104327051-104334551 GCA_963556195.1 Sepiola atlantica | reverse complement strand
TCCTCAGATGTATAAACAACCACGTAAAAAAAAACAAATAATGAGAGAAATTGATAATCGTCTTAAAAAGATAAATCTACTTTTTTGATTGGTCTATGTAAAAAAGGAGGTAAATGTTAAAATAATCGAGGAGGGGTGACAGAAGTAAAAGATTAATTTGACTATTTTTTTATATATGCAGACATATAAAAATATAAAAATATATATAAAAGAATTCGTGTTTACTATTTAAACAAATAAATCATCTCATTTAAAATTTCGAATGTGAGCTAACTGGGTAAAAATATATGATGAAAGATTCGAGCGTTCACGATTAAAAACTACGTTTCATTATTACGATTAAAAATTAAAAGACGAAAATGTAGGACGAAGATTTCGGTTTAGATTAGAACATATTAAAAATTTAATTTGTATAACGTCAAGATTTGAGATGATTTACACTACGGAATTAAAGTTTAGCGACATTTAAAAACGGTTTATTTACAAATTGGTAAAGATTCGAGCGTTCACGATTAATTATTTACGATTAGAAATGAAAAGACGAAAATTCAGGACGAAGATTTCGATATTCATATATATATAAATATATATGTATATATATATATATATATATATATATATATATATATATATATATATATATATATATATTCATATATATATAAATATGTATATATATATTCATATATATATAAATATATATATATGTACAATATATATATATACTTATATAAATATATAAATATATATATAAATATATATATATATAAATATATATATATATATAAATATATAAATATATATATATATATAAATATATATATATATAAATATATATATATTAAAATATATATATACATATATATATAAACATATATAAATATATATATATATATATATTAATATATATATATATAAATATATATATATATCAATATATATATAAATAGATATATATATATATATAAATATATATATATATATATATAAATATATATATATATATAAATATATATATATACATCTATAAATATCTATATATATAAATATATATATATATAAATATATATATATAAATATATATATATCAATATATATATATATATAAATATATATATATATATATAAATATATATATATATAAATATGTATATATATATATATGACGCGACGATTCATATATTAAGAAAAACAACAGACTCGTATGGTGTAAATATTTTCTTTGTAGATAACACTCCCAAGCTACTTTTGGCTAAGATCGAAGTGTAGTATCTGTTCCGATGGATACTGCACCCCATAGACTGTTATTGTCTTGGCCTTCGGGGCTTGATTTACACCGGTCTGTGCAGGTCTAGGGGGCAACCCTCCCAGGCTTCGCCTCCCCTCTTTTAGGAGGAGTACGTTTATTGCTTACTGCCTGAGGCGCCCCTACCGGTGAATGCCGACGGGGCTGCCCAGGCAATTTTTAATGACCAGAGTGCTAAACTTCTCGGGTGCTGGTTTTTCTAATCCCACTTTCCCGACCTTGTGTCACATCTTACCTTGTAGGAGGTAGATAAATAAAATCAAAGTGTAGTATTTGTTCCGATGGATACTGCACCCCATACTGGTATTGTCTTGGCCTTCGGGGCTTGACTTACGCCGGTCAATGGGTCTGTCCTTTGCAGTTCTAGGAGGTGCACCCTCTCAGGCTTTGCCTCCCCTCTTTGGGGAGGAGTAAGGCTATTGCTTACTGTCTGAGGCGCGCCTACCGGGGAATGCCGACGGGGCTGCCCAGGCAATTTTTAAATGGTCAGAGTGCTCACCTCTCGGGCGCTGGCTTTTCATACCCCACTTTCCCGACCCGACCTTGGGTCACATCTTACTTGTGGGAGTAGGATAAAAACTGGTCTGGTGCCTAACTCCTGGAGAGGAGTAAATCAATACTCCCAATGTGTTTAATTAATGAATAATACGATATCGTGATAATAACATCACACTTTCAAAATGATATCAACAAATAATGAGGTAATACCAACTAACAGCATAGTTTAGAGTAAAAAAAACAATAATGAAAGTAATAGGACTCATGAGAAATTCCGTATGCGTATAGCAAGTGCAATTTATCATATGTTTCATTTATCAATCATACACGTTTGGAGGATGGTGTCGTAGCATTTCTTGTAGTCTCAATCTGTTAATATTCTTTTTGTTTCTGCGTTTTATTTCTTTTATTTTTTTTTCTCGATGTAATAGCAGGTCAGCTGTGCCCTTACAATTTTCGCCGTGTTTGGTAGACATGTTATTGTTCTATATTGCTTGGGGCAGTTCCCGTTTCGCTATATTTGGAAATTGATATTATTCTTACTTTTCTCATTCAGTCTTTTATACCAGTTAATAATTATTAATTATCATTATTATTACTAGTAGTAGTAGTAATGATATTAGTATGATTCGTATTATTATCATCTATGTTGTTGTTGTTGTTTACTCAGAATAAGTTTTCACGAAGTCATTATCAATGATTTCGTGCTGACAATTACAAGTGCTGTTCCCTGGACTCAACAAGTCTCACAGATTTCGAGCAAACTTTGCCTCTTTCGATTGCCGTTTATAATAACTATGCATTTTCGCAACAGCTGTTTACTATTTACTTGAACTCACAACGACAGTTTAT
Source organism: Sepiola atlantica (assembly GCA_963556195.1). Lineage (NCBI taxonomy): Eukaryota > Metazoa > Mollusca > Cephalopoda > Sepiida > Sepiolidae > Sepiola > Sepiola atlantica. Next base: position 104,331,895 of record OY744526.1, on the reverse strand, counting down.
TTTTCTGGGAATTGAGTAGCTATAGGCTCCCTAACGTTCCAGTATTCTCCGTACACTTTCAGTAAATGTGTGGTTGTTGCTCTCCGTCCTCGGTTCGACCAACTGCTTTGACATATAACGACCATTTCGTGTGTTGGCAGCCAAGTCTGCTGGCACCTCATGAGTATATTTTTGTAGGGTGTATCAGTTTGTGGCTTAGACTTGTCTGCTGTTTTTTCAGTGTTGTTTTTTTTATTAATATTTCAACTCATTCTGATTTGTAAGTGTTCGTTTCTTATATAAATCCATTTTCGCAGTTGATGAGTTGCCTTAATATGTGGGTTGTGTTCATAATTGCCATGTGTAATATGTTTTAAATCATTTTCATTCGGATGTCTCCTTGCTAATCTTTCCACTTTGTTTTCCTGAGTGTTTCTAATGTATTGCAGTTTGTTTGTTTCTCTAATGTTCCATAATGCTTTTAATTCTATAATAAGTTCCATACTTGCGTCGATGTTAGGTCTTTTTGATATTCACCATCTGTAATGTTTAGACGGCGAAATCGACGACCCGTCAGGTTTTACATTTTATTGAGTATTATCAGGTAAAATCCCCTTGCGTGGATGGGTGTGTTTGTTTAAGCCTCGATGCCCCATATTAATTTAAACATAGTTTTTTACTATTAAATATGAACTTTTAATAAGATGATACATATGAAATATTAATTAAAATGTCGGCGCAAAATATAAAGTATTACGTTCAATTTAGGCTTTAATATGGACTGTAATTTGAAAATAGCTGTGGAATGAAAAATACTAATTTGAAAATGGGCGTAAATAGCAAATGCTAATTGAGAAATAGGCGTAGCATATAAAGTATTAATTTAAAACAAGTTTGAAATATGAAATATTAACAATATAAGCGTAACATATGAAATAATGTACCATATGAAGTATTTATTAAAATATAGGCGTAAAGTATGAAGTATAGATTAAAATATACGAGTAAAATATAAGATTTAAATTGAATAGACGATGGTCATAAATGCTAACGTGAGTACAACGGAAAGAAAAGTGAGAAATACACTGGAAAATTATGGGCTTACTTAGACGCCATTTTGAATGGTGGTTCGATATTGTAGAGTCTGCTTGTGTTGAGAACTAGATAAACAGAAAAAGCATAGGTTATCAAGGCATTCCATAACAACAAATAGTAATTGGGTGCTGATATAGAAAATAAACCATTACGTTTCCAGGTGTTTAAGAATTGCAGGATAAACATTTGATATAAGTTCTTTGGGTTTCCATGAGTAAAACCAAATCTGATATTTGAATTTCTTTATTGGATATATTATTAATTCTATGATAACACAATCTACTGTGCTAGACATGAAGAGACACGTTACCATTACTGTAAACACTAACAAGATATATGGCCGGCTTCATCATGTTGGTTATTGATGAGCTTCCTATCGGGCATGACACTAAACATCTGATATCAGATCCTCTACGTATACGTATACGATAAGGCATTCATTTAGATATTGGGTGGGCTTCACTGAACTGAAGTGTTTTTTTACGTGTGTTACAGAAACAGAGATGGTACAGCATTTTTATTTATATAACAAGATAATATTTAGTTACTATCGATGCAAAAAATGGCAATATAATGTATACATTCCTTTTAATATGATTATAATTATTTTTATTATTATTATTGTTATTATAATCATCGTTGTGTTTTATCTTTTTGTTATTGATGTTGTTGTTGTATTTCGGGGTGTTTGTCGTGGTTATGGTGGTCTGTAGGGCCCGATAACCTCTGTCAAAGTTCCGCCCTTAGCGAGCACAAATTATAGAGCGTTCTGCATCACCGAATATGATAGACGCCCCATAACCCGAAAAAGACGAATAAAAAAGAAAACGAAAAACCGACGTACATTATATCCCGCATATCACTTGAGAGATACCCATTCGTCCATCTGCTCGTCGGCCCCATCCTTCTGGCGTACGCCTTAAATTGTTCGCCGTCTTTTCTTTATTCTTCATTCTTAATAGCTTCGACCCGCACAATCTAAATGTATAACTGCCCATAATGATATTCACTACTTGTTTCAATTACAAACTTTTCCAATAAAATAAATCTGAAAATCTTTCGCACGATCTTTATTGTTTTCAATTATACCCTAAATTGATTTCAATTTAGTTTCAATATGGATATTTCTTATTGGCAATCCAAGTTGCATCCTTTACATATGTGCGTTTTGAGGTTACCATGCTATGTCAACCTTACGCGTGACAGACTAATAAAAATATGTTTGAAACTGTTGACCAATAACAATGCTATATATAACCGATTAAATGCTAAAAATCATATTTGCAATTGGTGCACTATATGAGAAAACGTCATACTAGAAGTTTTGAACGTTACTAAAATTCAAGTGTTTAGCAATCGAAATCCTATTTAAATCTGAAGCACGACCGACGGACGAAGCGTTTAATAGATATGCATGGCCCATACAAGATAATTGGACAGTTCTGGGTATAACAGTAAATATACATACTAAAATAATATCCCGATTGTGTACATTTGGTGAGTGGGAATTCTTTTTGTATTGATATCACTTCTATATTCATTTATAGCGGAAGTCGAAGTACCTGTTAATGTCTAAAACACTAAGTAAAATAATATGTATCATTTAAAATATATTCATTTAAAAAATATAGACCCCCTACAATAAATTCTACAAACCGTTTATCTAGGAAATGTACATTAACAACGAATAAAATGTGTCAAACAGTATTTTTTATAAAAATGAGTTGACACAAGATCTAATAACCTGAAAAGAGTGTAAATATCGCAAAACAAAACCACTAAAGAAAAGTACAAGTTCGTGTGAGTTTTCCAAGATTTAAAATCAATGGGTTGAGTTTACTGTGGAACATAAAAATTATAATTTATATTTGTTTAACTAACATCACATATTACATTAGTTAAAATGTTTCTTTTAGTGTCAGTAATAAAGAGAATAACACAGAATTAAAACAATGGAGTTAACAACGTTATAGAATGAAAACATATTTTATAGATGTTAATAATTGAGAGAACGATCAATAATGTACATATACCAATTTCCGCATTTCTCATTGACTTCATTTGTTAGATGTAGTGCTAAAACTGATTTGTCTCGTTTTTCTCCAAACCTAGATGCATTTTACCAGTTCAATAATGGATATGCGCATAATTCTACTCACCATGTATTTCAAATATGTTTAATATGATTACCAAGAATTTCAAAAGTCTATATTTTGTCCATCGGAGTTTGAATTGAGTTACTTATGTTTTTCGTATTAATATAGTTTCGTACATAAATACTCAGCTTGTGAATTTCAATCGTGTGTGTTCCTCATTTCTTCCTGAGATGATCATGGATTGCTCTGCTCTTGAGAAGAAATCGACTCTGAAACTTCGCAGTCTGTCTCTCTCATCATATATTTTTAGTTTATACAGTAGATCTATTGATCTTTCTTCTACTCGTAAAGTCGGTTCTCACTATCGCTCGAAACAGGTTCTCACACCTAAGGATATTCTTTATCTCAGCAATTCCACAATCAGACCATGTATGCTATACTGTTGTCACACTTGGACTGGTAAATCTCTGTCTTATATGAAAGTTCTTGATAATGTGCAGAAACGTATCTGTAATCTGATTTGCCCTAACCGTTCTTCTTCTTTACACCCTCTCTCGCACAGACGTGATGTTTCTTTTGTAATCTATTCTCTGTTTTTGTTTTGTCACAGCTCGTTTGACTCGTTCCATCAATAAGCTGTGTTGATACCTCATTGTAATACAGCATCTTATTTCAGTAGTGTATTTTCAAGAACGCCAGGCTCGTGTATCTATTTTCCTGCTGATTGTTTTTTTTCCTACCAATAACCTTAGTCATTTCAAGACAAAAGTCAATAAGTATCGCATGCCTTTACAATAATCCAATTTGGTTTTGTTAGTTCTTTACATCAAAATGCTTCATGCCTAGTCTTGAGCGATTCCTATTTTGAAAAATATAATAATTCATATTTTTATTGTAAAACCCACAAACGTTTAAAGAGAAATACTCTATATAAATAAGCATATTGAATCACCTCAATTAAAACATATAGCATTTCAAATCACGTAACCAATATTACTATTTAGTTGAATAAATGTTAATTTTAAAAAAACGTACATAATTAAGCTGTGTAAATTTTACCTGCATTGCAGTCTTACTGTCGGACAGAGCATTTCGTATATCATAGACATAAGTGGACGCATCTTGAAAAAATGTGAAAGCGCTTTTAACGACGGAAATGCTTTTCATAGACAAACGTAAAGAATGGCGACCCTTTTCATAGACGAGTGGGTGTATCGAAGAATTTAAATATATTCAGGATAATTTCAGTGTCATCAAAATGTAAATATATATTGTCTTTGACAAATGTGTCACCATTTATTAAGAATAAAATAAATAGATGTTTATTTAGACGATAAACACCACCTAGAGAGTGTTATAATCAAATGGGTTGAGATCACTTAAGAGGAGTTCATTATCCAAATAGAACGCTTCAATAAGTATTTTATCCCAGAACATTTCATCTGTAGAACGAAACAGAACGTGTCTTTTTTTCTAAACCGACTGAAACGGTCATCTTCAAGTCTAATGTTAAGACTTGAAGATGACCGTTTCAGTCGGTTTAGAAAAAAGACACGTTCTATTTCGTTCTACAGATGAAATGTTCTGGGATTAAAAAAAAACTTTGTTGATAGAAGTTCTATGTTATTGATACAAAGTGGAATAACGTGTATTTCTATGGTTGTAGCTGTGCAG